>JAVXUP010000072.1:0-600000 GCA_033070095.1 Escallonia herrerae | reverse complement strand
AGTTCGTAACGTTCTCGCGCCAGAAATTGGGATCTTTGTGAATAGGGGACCAATCAAGATGTCTAGAAAGGACTTCCTGCTTGTACTTTTCAAAAGAATTCAATTTCTTAATGTTATCTTTCAGTCCTCCTTCCAGTTGATTCAGAGCCTCCAACAGATCCTACAAAAAAAAAAAAGCTTCAGATATTAAATTAAGTAAAGCAGCACTACTAAACATTACAGCCATGGAAACTTCAAAAACTAAAAAATATGCAACTAGACTTCTAGGGGCCAGGCAAACATGATTCATGACAAGCTAAGCAACGGTGCGGAGGAATTAGCAGTAACATAGAGGTGGAGACATGGAATCACTGGTTAGGTCTGAACAGAGGCAATGAAAACAAGGTAATAATAGACGTGCCAGAATGGTTGTTGACGGTGAGGTTCTGGTCAAAGGAGCACAAACTTTGATAGGGCACGCAAAGGCTTCTGGCTTGAACCAGACATTTGACTAAGTTGTAAAACTGAAAAGTCACTCAGATGTACTAGCTCATCCCCAAGGCTGATGAAAGTCAGCAACAGAGGACACGCAGCACTTCGTACTCATCATGCTCGTGTAACCAAGATTCTTATATCAAAGAATCCGCCAACAAAGAAAGCTGCCTCTCCTGAATTAAAGCTATTGCTTTTGCTCCTGTGGCTGTATTTAGGGTTGATTCCCTGGATTTGCCAAATAAGCAAGAGAAACGATTTAGTTTGCTATCATGAGCAACGTGACTTGTGCCGAGACCTTGGTGCCTCAATACGCCTGTAATAAATCTAACATAACCTGTCCTGTTCACAGGCAAACCTATCTCTTCGTCCACTTATCAGCAGGCTTCACCATATGCTCGAATTATTTTGGGATCTTCCTCATGTAGGATATAACAATAGGCAGCTAGTCCTGGGTGGATCACAGAAACTATTGATGGCGGAACGATTATCAATCAAAACCTAGCTACAAGCACCTACTTGTACTTGGTACTTATGAGCTGTAGCGTGTCTGGTGCCATCTGGAGAGATCTCATAAGCAGTAAAGGTGACATATTTTTTTAAGCCAAGACTTCCCTACTAGGCTTTCTACCCTTTACGCGTGAGTGCCTTGCATTACATGAGCCTTAAGAAATATACCCCCACTCAACCCTGCAGACGCGGGGGGGGGGGGGGGGGGGTAGAAAAAAAACCTTGGAAACTAACATAAGTGCCTGACTACCACCTTTAGGACATCCAGTAAAACTTCACAGCAACCATAATACCTAACTACCACCTTTGTGATATCCATTCTTTTTACCATGTTAATGAACTAGGTTTCTGAAATAAAATGTGACATCCACTAAAAACTCCTAGTGGTGTACTAGTAGTTTCAAAGTGGAAAACTTTATGTACTACCAATATGAGCACCTTGACTGTACTGCATGATGGATGTAACAATCAAAAGACACAACAACAATTTGACTACCCTCCGCAAGTTCCTCGAAACGCCAATATACAAAGTTTCTTATGGTGGTTAAGGAACGAGATAAGTTCACTGTATTCAAGTCACTCTAGGATTAACACATAACCCCAGTACCCTTTTGCCACCACATAAATGGTGATATATATATGGAGGCAACCCGACTTCTGCAACCACAAAAAAAAAAAAGAAATCCAAAAAATGGAGAACAACTTTCAATAACCCTTTATAGATTAACAATATGATTTACTGATCTTAATTAGTACTTTCTGGTAGGTATAAAAATCTTAAAAGAAAATTAAGGGGAGGAAAAAGTATTCGCACCTCGTCACTCCATGCCTGTGCTTTCAGGTTCTGAACTATTTGCGGCAATCCAAGGTCTACCATCTGAGAGCCAAAATTTCCCTTGGAAAGCAAGTTCTTGAGAGTCAAGACAACCACCCTAACAACCTAGCAGCCATTGATGCAGCGAAAGTTCTAATCAGATGAAGATAAATCATATCTTTATCTAAATCTGACAGAATTAGTTGCTAAACAAGTGTTCACATGAAAGAACTCTGTCCTGCATTAAGAGGTGTGAACTTGTGTAGGTTGTGGCAAGTACATTATGAACATTTAACCAGATATAAGTAAACGTAAACTATCACATTTCAGATAAATGAACTGAAATATAAGGAACAATTCGAACAATTGCTACAGTACAACCGTCACCAGAATAAGCTATGAAATTAAGTGGAAAGGCTAAGAACACACCTTCTCCTTCGTGGAACCTTTGACAACGTCTATTAACCGTGGCAGGGCTCTATAAGTAGCCAGGTGCTCTATTGCAGGTTCATAGTACGATAATAGCCAAATGCAGAGGCATGTTTCGTAAAGTAACTGTTTCAATCAGGAAGTGACATCAGCTTACCTTAGTCTGATGAAATGTATTTGACTGGTATTAAAAAAAAGATAAAGCATATCAGATCATGCCTATTCATAGGCCTGATGTGCCAACTTGGACATAGAGATGGAGGTTGATTACATGTTTCAATTCTAAAAAGACGGTTACCTGGATGGACTGCTGAGTAGATGCTGGAGAGATGAGGTGAACAAGGAGCTTCACCCCATCTACTTTAACAAATGAAGATCTGACCACAGGTTCCTTCAGTAAAGTTGACAGGCAATTAATAGCGGTTGGAATGCCACCGCCGGGATGAGAAGGCTTCTTCAGCTGCAGAAGAGGTCCGGTTCAAGGACAAGCATTGTAAGTGGTATCACGAAAAAGTACATCTTAGCTAAAGGAAATTATAGTAACAAGGCTCCCCACATCTAGTTGGAAATAATAAAAAAATCATTCCAAGGAGAACCGAGTCCGACTCTCAAAGCATTTTTTTGAACCAGTTTAGGCATTACTAACTTTGCATCTTAGATAACTTATTCAAGCACAGGATTAAGGACTATCTTCTTCAATTGTTCTCTGGCAAAACAGAAGTGTATCGTAAAACAGAAAGCTTTATGCATATAAACAATTTGATAGCTCACCAGTACATCAATTTTCATTTTCATCTATATGCACTAGACACACTAAGAAATATGTCCTTCAAATGTTTTGCCCGTTGAGAAGTTTGACTCCAGGGGTATTTTGGTCAATTCATAAGTCAACTCCTAGTCGATAAGCAGCTTGAATCATTCTAAATCCTTATTCCACAAGTTCCGATACTCGTCTTAACATTCAAAGCTCAAGGATGTCTAGGTGTACTAGGATTCCAACGATGAGTAACAAAAACTTTGAAACTTGCTTATTCAATCAAGTGGCAAGTAGGACTTATACATCAAAATGCAGGAAAGAAGGCAACCTCTAGCATTAAGTAGATATAGTATGGCACGTTTAAGGAAAGGAAGGTTCCTCGTGGGAACAATATCCCATAGAACAGACTAGCAAACTACTCAGCACTTCAAGAAAATAATTACAGCACTCTGTGGTTGATCTGCTAGGCAGCACGCGCGAGAAAGAGAGAGACGGAGAGGGCAGGAAGAGGAGGGAGGGGGGAGGGCAAAGGGATATCAATAACAGATTTAATGCCTCCATATTAGACAATGTTGTCAATGAGATACACGCACAAGCATATGGTAGAACCAAAGTACGAAAAGTATTACTTCGTCGTAAATAGGGCTCACTTGAACTTTTCTAAACACTTAAAGGTCTTTTAATATTTAGACCTCATCAACGTCAAAACTTGTAACCAAAAACCATCAGTTTGCTGCTGCCATCCAAAATGGACCCACGTTGGGCGCACCTTTGCCGCCCAAACAAAGATTGGCACCTATTTAAAATAGGTTGGAAAGTCAAGCAGTCAGATCGTGGGGTTAGCAGACTACAATAAGTGGTTTTTGCAGAGTTCCCACTATTCTCCCAAAGTCGCGCATTGAACTTGAATTTGCAGCAATATCAGACAGACTAGGTATCCTAGTATAATTAAGCAAATCAACCAACATGATTAAAGAATAAATCAAATCAGATGAATGCATTTCAAAATCCTGGACAGAACACATCAGATGAATCTATATTGAGAATATGACAAATTTTATACTTCGAAGCACAGGGATGACATCAAAAAATGAATGAGAGAGAGAGAGAGAGAGAGAGAGAGAGAGAGAGTTCTTCTCTGTAACCTAGAGTATATTCTCAACTTCAACACAAAGCTTCTTACCAAACATAATGACAATCCTAACTATTAAACAGCCAATATCCAAACTACCTGAGAAAAGTTTGGACATAAGACTGAAGCACTGGAGAAGCTACTAGAAACTAGAGCTTGAAAAAATACAAGATGTTTAAGCAAAATTATCAAGGGGCTCATGTCCAACTTTGAGAAACAATACAGGATGCAATCATATCCAAACCAGCACATTACTTTACTAACAAAATGAGAAGTGCCTAAGAACAAGGGTGCAATCATTTGCACTATGCAACAACTACAACAGCAGCATCGTCAATACTAGTCACTTACTAATTCAGCATATAATATAGAGCTCTAAACAGACCTGAGCACAGAGCCACTCCACCAGTCCACTCAAAACATCGTCAATATTAGTCAATTTCGTCTTTGATACTGAGGCTTCTCCATTTACAGGGGAAGCATCCTGAACTTTTGGCCTTGCACTGGATTACAAGTACCATGTTATACAAATCCATGCAATCAGTCTGAGAATTTTGGACTATATGTGAACGTGGGTACCTTACTATCAGGGAAAGTATCTTACAGCTCTTCTCTTGTACAAACCAGTTACCTTTCCAAAGCAATCTGACGGCAGAAACATTGTGGACCATTTAAGCTTCCATTCAGTTAAGTAAGAAAAACTAAGAAGCATCAATGTATCAACCCAAAATTCAAGTGAGTGAATATTAGCTTGTGATTGAGAAAAGAAAAATGTGCACGACGCCAAGGGGTGCCTGAGAAGGGCTAAATTTTCACAACCTCAACCCCATTTTCCAGAGGGGCCGAAGTCACTTGAGTAAGGTAACAAGGCCTTTTGGACAAGTAGACCACAATTTTTCCGAACTTCCAATTTTCCATTTATCAGATAATTATGATGTAGTAGTACAATTTACAAGGCTAACAAACCACTTTCTAGAAGCTAGTAAGCTGTAAGCACTTACAATTCAGCATTGTTTCACTTAATGTGCAGTTTAGAGAAAAATGATCGGGAAAGAAAATGCTTTGTATAGAAGATGGAAACTGAAGCACAATGTAGACTATAAGCTGCTTACTTGAAAGGAAAATAAATAACCAATGTGATAACTTCATTGCAGACCTTACTTGCTTTTGTGGCTTAGGAAATTATTTACATGTCTGTGTTTATTGGGGGTGTACGTCTGGGTGGGTGGTTGTGTGCTAGTGTGCGCCGCGTGCGTGTGTGTTTGCGTGCGCGCACGCGCGTGTGTGTGTGTGAGAGAGAGAGAGAGAGAGAGAGAGATGGTCCTTTAGCCAACGCATTTAATATTTAAAAGGGACAGATATTGACAATCAAGCAATCTAGGACAATCTTGTAACTCCTAACCTTAGGAAAGGTTCATAAGTATCTTCCTCTGCAAGAGACTTATCATGGAATAATCTGGCCCTTTTGGGGTTTGCTGCCAAGAAAATGAACAACAAGTCTATTCATTAAAATGCCACGGGTAATCAAAAAGACAAAATCTTTCTATTCTCACTTACCTGTAAGCATTTGATCAACTAAAGCTAGAACATATTCTACCGTTTCTTCTTTGAATATGTCCCGCAGAATGCTAACAAACACACGAACATAAGCTGAACCATCCTGTAACAGTCGCTACACTTCTCAGCAATACCACAGTCTTAAAAATTAAAATTGATAACAAAAGACCGTTCAAACAGCCACTAGCTCAAAGCAATATGCAGTAATATCAAGCAAATAGAACCTACCTGAAAGGATCCATATTAATGAGCCATGATAGTTGTCAATTTTTTAAGTTGTTACGGGCCATGGTAGGATGGCAGATGTTTAAAAATATAACATCAAATGTAACCCAATCTTTTTTATCCGAAGGAGAGCAATCTATAAGATATAGTCAGGGAACTTTTTATCATTGTACAAGCATCTACTGTTCCTTAAAAAATATATATTATGTTTGGCTAATCAAATTTAGCTAGGGAAGCTAACAAAGACGCTAGTCGAACGAATAGTCCATATCAGCTTCTCACAGCGGTAATGAATTATATGGGTAGAAATGAGTAAAAGACATGGAATAATATCATCAGTGGATCGGGAAGCCTGTGTTGCAATTTATTTCTCTCTTTCAGATAAGAGTATTTTCTGTAACCCTACTTATAGAAGGACTTTCAAGACTGGGAGCTTGATTTGTTTCAGCTTCCGTTGGCAGAATTAGCGAGTGTACATAATCAGAGGATAGGATCTGGTGGAAACCTGAAAAAAAATGAGTTTTTCTATGAGATAATTCTATTATTCTGTGTAGGCATCCTAATATGACAATCCCAAGGAGTGTCAGCTAGGGTTCGGCACCTCGCATGGTCAATTTTTTGTGTGAATGGTTGCGAGAAATGTTATTTTAACAACTGATAAAGTGAGAACTGAGGAGGAGAGGTCAGAGTTTGGTCAACTGGTGCATTATGTGCAAGAAGAATGGAGAGTCACGTGGATCATTTGCTAACTGATTGCTAAGCAGCCAGAAGCATGTGGTGCTTGATCTTCGCCATGTTTGGGTTGCACTGGGTTTTGCCTAGGTCACAGAGGGAGGTACTGCAAGGATGGCATGGGGTTAAGGTGTCTAGGACTATCAATAGAAGGAGGTTATTGTCCCCGCTTTGCCTTATGTGGTCTATTTGGAAAGAGAAAAATAGGCAAATATTTTATGGGAGAAAGCTTCAAAAAATCTTCCTTAGCATGCAATATTCTTGAGCCTTCTATTTTTCTGGCACAAAGAGGATTTTCCAGATTCAGCTTTGGCTTTTGCAGATTCCATTGATAAGTTTGGCCTCGGAGTTGTGATGTAGTTATTCTTTTTGTCAGCTCCTTCGGGATGCTTTTGCTTTTTCGATCAGTTTTCTTTTGTCTACTCCTAGTGTTCATGGGTTGTTTCCCCTTGAGACTGCGTTAGATGAAATTGTAACCATCGCTGTGATTATCCTTATGATCTTAATTGCCCTTGAGCATAGCATTTTTACAAGCTACTCTGGCAGTCCATCAAAGCTTTGAGCACTGCACAACCATATTCATAAAAATTTGGTAACAATTGGCACTTTCTACTTGAACATAGAAAAGGTCAAACACGCTTCAATAAGAGAACATTGTGGATTATATTTAGATGAAAGAGTAGTAAGATTGTAGAATATAAGAGTCTTACATCATCCAGTAGTTGCGCCCGGTAACTCTCGGCTTTTTTATCATAACGCCTTAACAATTGAAGACCTGTACCATTGATCAGCTTAGTTGTCATGTACGTCTCCCATGGGATGTCCCTCTTCAGAACCTAACGTTAAACAAGATAATTATCAGTTAACATAACTGGATATTGCTAAAGCATGAACCCACACCCCATTGGTGACATCGTGCTGAATCCAAAACTGGAAGCATACATTCTCGCCGGATACAATTAAAAAGCTAAACTGACCAGTACACAAATGAAAATCTTTTACCACGATACTTTAAAAGTCCACAGGTATTTATTTCAAAGGGAGAATCAAATCCACTTATGTAGGCATTGAATATATCTACCTCATTCCAAAGTCAAAAGTAAAAGTAAAGCAATAATGGAAGCACGACCTAGAGAAAAGGACACGAATTTCCTGAACTGTCATGAGGTCTCAAGTACCTTCAAGAATGGACTTCTCCCGAACATATCATAAAAAATATGGGACATCTTATAAATGTGTACAACGATGGCCTTTTTGACGTCGATTATTTGTAACATGCAGATATACGAAAGGGACGTTCTTACTAATAACAGCACCCCTCAATAAGTATTTCATAATTGCATATACCAAGCGATTCCTAATAGAAGCCTTATTCCAGAGTGGTTTTGTGGTTCGCCTCGGTACGTGGTTCGTTAATTTGTGCTTGCCCAGCACATGGAGATAGGCTTAGCCGTTTCGCTGTTTGGTTTGCTGAGGATCGTCTCTCTGATTTCCTTTGGCAGGTTATGTGCAGAGTCGTAAGAAGGTATACAAAGATATATGCATAAATCACTTTGCTTGCCAAGAAAGGTGAGGGTAATGGTCGTTTGACTTCCTCATAGTAATATAAATCAACCACCACTCAACCAAAATTTGATATACAAAGAGTACCATGTTTTGGGTTGCGGGTACCGGTACCAGGGATACTTCACACATGGTGGGAGTTGGAATTAGGTGACTCTCCTTATTCCAAATCAGTTAGGCTATTAACCAAACTACCACCGGGAACTTGACTGAAAAGGTGACATCCAAAAGGTGGTGGGGTGGCAAAATTGAGGAGAAGATGAGGGACGTTGCTTGAAACAGTTTCATCATATCCGCCATATTAGATGCCCAAGCAAAAAAACTTGACATGTGCCAAGTTGATGGGGTAAGAGGAGGTTGGCACATACCGAGAATACCATGGGAGAAGTAGTGAGAAAAGACTTGATAGTTAGGAATTTATCAGGGAACTGCTTAAACAGGGAAGAATGAAGAGAAGGATACATGCAGCTGACACCCAACTAGTTGATCATTTATACAGTAATTTGTCGTGTTTGTATGTGAACGAATAACAGATTACTATTATACTGATGAAAAACATGTAATATAAGGAAAAACATTTTGCAGAGGTACCAAAAGTGAGGGTGCAAGGGTGTACACTTGAAGTTCTTAAATTCTACTCTCTCCTTAAAAATAAAGAAACACAGAGGGGCCAATTAGCCACAAATTTTCTTCTACAAACTGCAGGAATACATCGAAACTTGAGCAAATAAAAAAAAATGGGTTTAAAAACAATAAAATGAAACAACATAATGTTGCACAAGAGAGATTACATCAAGGAAGGCTGATTTGTCTCATTTGAGAGGTTGGAAGTATTGGCCTAAAATTATGTGGAGTCAATAACTCTGAAAGGTGCATTAGATTAAACCAATTCACCCTTTAATTGGAAAATGAGGTGTAGATGCTACAAAAATGATAATTTTCTTTCCATTTCTTTCACGACTTAACGGGTAAAGGTAATTCAGAATTCAAAATCTGCCTTAAAAGTGGATTTTCAAATAGGTCTTTTAATTCAAAACAAGGCACACATAATTATGCCTCAGCAACAGATAGGCAGATGTCGAAAAATGGCAAGGCTAAGAAGTAACTCCGGGAAAAGATATAGTTTTAATTCTTCATAAGACTAATGAAGAAATATCTTACTGTCTCAACATGGCAAATATTGCCTAGATTTTACTTCAAATTTCAAAGACTTGCTACTTCACCAGATAATGTGGGTCGGCATTGCATAAGGCGAGGGGGAAATTGACAATGATGTTACTCCAAGAAATGAGTAGGTTGGATAAAGTAGAGATATGCGTTAGGAGTTTTTAAGTGAGCTTAATATTGCTATCACATTGAGAAAGGAAAATTCTGCAAGAAGGTATGCAGTCCAGCCGTGTTCCATACTTTGGTATGTTTCTCATGCATTTAGCTAAAGTGCAAATGTTTAGGTGGATGAGCAGCCACAGAAAAGATTATTAAGCGAGGACACCGGCAAGAAGGGGAAGTTTAGCAAGAACTGAGGAGAAGATGAGAGATCATCGCCTTAAGAGGCTTAGACATTCAACGTTAAACTTAGACGCCAAGATGAAGGTAGCGTTTGAAAACACTTCCAGTTTTGGTTTTCTATTTCCAAAAACAAAAACCAGTTAAGTTTTTTTTTTTTAACAAAAACAAATGGGTGTTTGATTACCCAGTTTTTATTTTGAGTTTTTTCTTTGTTGGTGGTTTGCGGTGGTGCGGCGTGGCAGTGGCTGGCGGTCGTTGCCGACGGGCTGTGGTGGCCAGCGGTGGCTGTGGTGGTGGTGGTCTCAAAATAAACACCAAAACTGAAAACTAGGGGTGAACAACAAACCATTCAAACCGATCTGAACCGCTCAAACCAACCAAACCAATCCAATCCAATTTGAACTGTCCAAAGATCTTAATAGTTTGGTTTCAAAATCTTCAAACCGACCTTGGTTCAGTTTGGTTCACGGTTCACATTTATTAAACTGATTCCAAACCGAACTGAATCGACATATGATATGTTACTCTACTTTTAGTAACATTCATTGACAATTTCACATGTACGGTAGTAAGCAAATCCATACATACAAATCTTGAAAGTTATAAGAAAAGAAAATAATGAGAAACTTATAACACAAAATATTTGTGACCAATAAATGTTCTGTATTTACTCATTCTTTCTCATACATCGAGGAGCACTTAGATATCGAATGTAACAAGATTGTATGCAATTTAGAAAACATATAACTTCAATTTTGTTTTACTGTTAGATACAATAGTAGTTTGCAAATGAACGTCTTTTTAAGTGGGCGCAAACCGATCCAAATCGATTAAACCGAACCGTTTAAACCGACCAAACTGAACAGTCCAAACCATTTTCCAAACCGAGGGGTAACGGTTTAGTTTGCGGTTTGACCCCCAAATCGAACCGTGCTCATCCCTACTGAAAACCCAAAACTCCTAAATGGAGTTATCAAAAACAGCCCTGTTTTAAAAACTGATTTTCAAAACTGAAGAAAAAAAAAAAAGTGTGCCAAACGCGTTTATTTTCTCAAGTTTACAAAACTGGAAAAATAAACGTTACCAAACAAAGCCGAAGTGTGTTGTGGCAAGTACATGGGCTAAAATATGCGCGAGGTAGGCTGACTTATTACAACAGTCAGAGGTAGTAAAAATGACGCTATTGTTAGAGATAAACCTAAGAGCACATTATTATATGGGGAGTAGAGGAAGCAAACGATTGACATCACGATCCAACTAGTTCGCAACTGAGGCTTAACTTGGTTAAGTACTACTAATTCACCATATAGTGGAAAATTGAAGCGCTTGATTCACACATTACATTTAACCCGAGTTGGATTTACTCTGCCACACCAAGAACACTTCTCTAGCATATGCAGTATCATACCAACGATATAGTTTCTCATTCTCAGTCCCTAAACTTGTATTCCAACTTGACACGAGCCAGGCGTTCAAAATGCCCGGACCCATTGCTTTCAAACGCTTGGCTCGCATTGATCCACATCGAGATTGGGAAAAACATATCATCACTCCTAATTAGTTGCCGAGTATAACAAAAAGACGAGTAAATGCCCCCAATTCTGAGAAGACAAACCAAATTCCACAACAGATAAAAGAGATCCAGTATCGGTCGCAACTAAACATGAAAACGAGGCTAATAAGTCGAAATATAGGTGTATATAAGTGAATCGACCTGGTCGATGGTGAGCTCGGCCTGATCCGCCTGATCCGTCGTCATCGAAGAAATTCAGCTACAGTTTAATGTTCACCGGAATCTGAGATATATAATTCCTGTTTTGAGAGCTGTTTGGATTGAAGCGTTGCGGGAATGTCTAATCTGAGAGGCTGTTTCGACAAATCTGAACCGCCTGTTACGGGGCGTCTGAACCGCGTGTACAATAATGCCCGATGTTTTGTCACTAGAAGTAGCCAATTCGTTGCTAAAAGGTCATTGGTTCTGATATGTTGGCCGAGACTAGACCCGGACCCGGGGGTGATCCGTACCGGGCCAAAAAACCCGGGTACGAGTACATATATTCAAGACCCATTAAAATACTCATACCCGAACTGACCTGTATTTTTCGGCTAAATCCGGATCGGATACGTGTTACCCGAGCTACCCGGATATTTTAGTATATAAGTATTAGGATTTCTTGTCTCCAGATCTCACATTCATTTCATTTCTATTTTCTCTCATCTTTTCCATGTGCGCCACTCTCTCTCTCTCTCCTCTCTCTCGACGGTAGCTACTTCACAATCACATCAACTCAACGGCGTCCATCGTCGCTCTCACGCTCCGCCGCCAAATCCTCCATGGCTTCACCGTCACAGTTCCATCGCCACCGTCTCAGATCAGGAAAGAGAAATTGTAGAGGTTACGGCGCAGATCGAAGTCCAATCGTGGTCTCTGATCGAGATAATTATTTTTATAGATCTGCTTGCATTAATTTTCCAGATCTGCTTGTCTCCGATCATGGTGTCTAGATCTGCCTGCGTTATTTTGTTTACGAGATAATTTTTTCCAAGATCTGCTTGTATTACTTTTCCAGATCTGTGTTTGTATTATTTGTGTTAATTTTTTGTATGTATTTACCTTCAGACCTAGAATTTTTTTCTAGGTGATTTTCGGGTATATTGTGCATATTTGTGGTTGGAGACTTGGAGTTGAGATCATTGGTTTTGAGAATTGAGATGGTTGGTCATGGGAGCCAAGTGATAATCGTAGAAATTAAATCAAAAAGTGGTGGTTGTAGTAATAAAAAAGAAGAAGAAAATAATCTATAAAAAATAGCCCAGTAAATATATGTTAATAAAAAAATTCAAAAAGTAAAAAAATAATGTACCCGTGGGTATTACCCGGCCCGCTAGGGTAGTGTACGGGTCCTGGAAAAGTCTACCCGGAAAAAGGATAAATATTACCCGAACTGATTTTACCCGTACCCGGCCGGATTTTACCAGTATCCGGCGGATTTACCCGTTTGCCAAGTCTAGTCGAGACCAATTTATCGTCAGTCGCGGCCAAACAGGTTGGAAGGTTTTTTTTTTTGGTAATAATAGAAAGGGCTAGAATGGTAAAATGTTATAATTCTTGATATATAGTAAAAGAAGCCTTACAGCTTACTATAGTTACAACTATACTCGTAATAGATTAACATGGACACATCACATGCCAAATAAGCAAGTGGCGGGGCCAGAGAAATTGTTTAAACCGGGAACCAAAAAAATAAAATATTCAACAATCAATTAACTGCAAGAATACAAAGCAAAATCGGGTTCTTTTACAATACTTAGTAAAAGTAATGCGTTTTTTCCTTATAAAAAATGCATAGAACTATGACCTAGAAACAAAACAAATAAACATTTAGTACGGTGGGTAAAAATATAAAAATGGGTCAATTTACGGAATCAAAAAATTTATAACTCCCAGAAACTAAACCTTAAATTTACAAAAATGTTGAAGAAAACAGAGTACCTTAAGTGTTAAAAAAATGGTGTGAATCAATAGAGAGTTTTTACCGATCAAACTTTGATGGGAAAATTGCATAAAATACCCCTATAGTTTGGGGTAGCTGCAAAAAAATCTCTATTGTTACGAAAATTGCAAAAAGACACCGCAGCTTGGAAAAGTATTGCAATCGTCAAAAAAACCGTTCGAACTCACGGCATGTGAGGTTCACGCTTCTAAAAGTGCGTTTGGTAGAGATTAACTTAACAAAACGACAAAAATGCCCTTTATTTCTTCTTCCTTCCCTAAATCCTAACCCTAACCACCACCCATTTCTGCCACCACCACCGCGTCAGCACAATCGCCGCCACTGTAACCACCTGCTATGCCTAATCACTGCCGCCTCAAGCTAAAACCCTAGCCGCCACCCTTATCAGGCCCCATCCACCACCACCATCCCCTCTTTCTGCCACCGCCCATTTCTGACACCACCGTCCAATTAACCCTTTGCCACTCCCGCTAGATCCATTTCCCCCACCGTGAACCCACCGTGAACTTGATCTGCATCGCCAGCCCCGACCACTTACCATGGATCCTTTTCCGCCGCTGCTAGCTCAATCGCGACTTGGCCATTTGCCCACCACCATCAAGGCCCTTCATCACCACAAGCCCAAGCCCTAATTAGGGCCGGTAGGCGAGGCAACATGAAGGGGACGTGATGGAAGGGGAAGGAGAGGGGGAGAGGAGGAGAAGAGGGAGAAATGGAGGGAACACCGGTCACCTATGAGGGTCGAGCTGTAGGCAGAACACTGGTCGCCGGTGAGGGTCGAGGGAACACCGGTCGCCGGTGAAGGTCGAAGGAACACCGGTCACCGGTTGCCGATGAGGGTCGAGGGAACACCAGTCACCGGTCGGGAAGATCCTGCGGCATTCATACCCCCCCCCCCCCAAAACATAAAACCTACAATTACAGTATATATAGAGGGTAATTTAGACATTTTCTTCATTCTGTTATGGAAATCGTCTGTTGCAATACTTTTGCAAGCTGCGGTGTCTTTTTGCAATTTTCGTAACAGCAGGGGTTTTTTTGCAACGGCCAAACCATAGGGGTATTTTATGCAATTTTTCCAACTTTGATTTTTAACACTCAAAGCTTTCGCAAGATAGCCAACTCTGTAAGAGAGAGGCAAGATATAATTGGGGGTAATGAAGCAGTGGGAGACTTTTTCCTTATTAAGAATATGGAGAAACTAAAGAGGAGGACTCTGTCACGCCCCGAAAACGAAAAGCCGCGACTACCATCAAACTTCTAAATATATCGCTAAGGATCTAAAAATAATGGTGTAGACAGAGCAACTAAATCCTTTAAGATAAAATATCTCCATAAAACAAAAGTCTATGACAATTCGTTCTCAAAATAATTCTTCCACTGAGAATTCCATTACAAAACAATTACTAAACGTGGCGATGAAACAATTTACACAAAAATTGATTATATCAAATTATCCATATCGGGGTAAAGCTCTTAAAATGAATTTCATTATTCAATTTCGCTCATAAGATCAATACTCTAATTTACCAAGCATGCCACGCCCCAAATCACGTCCATTACTTGTGGTAAAGGACAAAACAAGCGAGTAGGGAGGTGAGCTTGAATAGCCCAATAAGTGGAAAACAATTAGGAAGCAAATACGATGATTCATAGTCCAAAACAAAACCAAATCTTTGACGAACAAGTGATAGCAATTGACTATGATGTAAATAAGGTGAATCAAATATGAGAAATTTTCATTAAGTGGCCCAAAGAACCCCAAAATCGAATACAAAACCGAAGGTGTGAAAATGAGCAACCATATCTTACTATCAAATACCAAAGCAAACGTCATTAAGCGTTTAACCCAAAACACATGTCAATTATATGTCGGGTACGCTACAAACATACGATGACTATGATGGTCATAAGACTCAAATATCGAACCAAACATACAAACATCAAACGTGTTCTATCGGAGCGTATTAAGAGTCTTTGGCTCTCTAGCATAACAAACATATGTCTAAAGGATTCTCTCAATTTCGAGAGTTGTTCAACATAGTCAGTGTCAATCTTAAATTGACGGTCACAAATGTACAAATTCGAAGATGTGCATCATGAGGGCACAAATGAAAAGGGTAAACAATGTTCTCAACGAGGGTAAAAGTGGGACAAATCAAATGCAAACAAATATAGATGAACCAAAATTGACAAAGCATAAACCTTCAGATTTCGAAAGATACCTTTCCCATAACAAAATGTATAAACCTTTACAAAACAAGATTGATCAACTCCGACAATTTCTTTTTTTCAAGTTTAAGGAAAGTAACCCATACCACAACAAAAACGTTACAATCCATTACCTCAATCAAGATTTTTGACAAGAAAACCTCAAAGTACCGCTATAGTATCAAAGGAGCTTGCCAAACCTTCTATTCTCTCTATCTCCTCCACAAAGGAACAAAGAACCGAAAACAAAAGGGTTAAAAAGAAAATAAAGAGGCTATTTATAAAAATGTAAAATTTCACTATTCATTTGAAGTAAAAGAGGTTTCATTCGACCGATAACTTTAGCCGCAAAAATACCTTTCCAAAATCTTGATTTTGCATTCAACCGAAAACTACTTCCCTTTGATCGAAAACTTTTCATTCGATCGAAAACTATTTCCCTTCGA
The DNA here is from genome assembly GCA_033070095.1 of Escallonia herrerae. NCBI lineage: Eukaryota > Viridiplantae > Streptophyta > Magnoliopsida > Escalloniales > Escalloniaceae > Escallonia > Escallonia herrerae. The sequence goes on along the minus strand of JAVXUP010000072.1, from coordinate 584,129 downwards.
CCGAAAATTTCAGTCCTCATTCTTCCTCAAATTAACACAATTTTTCATTCGAAGCAAAGCTGATTTATTTCGACCGAAAACACCTTTAATGCGACCAAAAACACTTTTAATTTGACCGAAAATAGTTTTAATTCTACCGAAAATACTTTTAATTTGACTGGAAAGTACTATTCATTAGACCGAAAGTTACTGTTCATCGACTAAAAACTTCAGAATTTTTTTTTTGAAATAACTTAACACAAGAAAAGAAATTTTTTTTTTGGGTATTACAAACTCGAGGAGAAAGAACTGGAAGCCATAAATCTGCAAAAGAGGCAAGGACAGTGGTTAGATCCCACATGCTCTTCCTCTCTATATATATTCACTTTAATAATCATTCTCTTTTTCTGTGTCGTGTGATAAAATGACCAAATGGAGGCCAGTCATATCTTCATAGGGCACATTCATCCATAAAAGGTACATACATAATACATACAGACATACACACACACACACACACACACACACACACACATATATATATATATATATATATATATATATGAGATTCAGTTTGGAGGACAGCAGGAGGATAGGTGAGCACGTGCCTTCCTTTGACTCATGTTGCCTCTGCCACTGAAATAAGTTAATACAATGACCGATTAGCAGAGAAAGGTTGACAAAAATTCCTTTAAGATAACCTTGATGTGTTGATGATCTTAGAATTGCATGCAGGAATGCAAGAAGAGTTGCCTCCCTCATCATAAGTCACGGAGTGTTATGTCGCAAGCATTATATTTTACACCTGTTGCAGTGTCACTAAGAGGCTTAATGGCTGTGACCTGTCAGTTAGCATGATCATAAACAAATTGAGTTTCGTGACCCATATGATGGTTTGGAGAATGCTCGTAGCTTGAGCTAAAAGTGAGTATGAGGTCATGCCAGTAAGTACCAATTACTTTGGACATTAAGAAACCAAAGCCTATATCTTACTCTTACGCTTTTGATCCAAACTCCTGGAGCCCAGTGCTCAGTTTCTTGAGGCTAATGCCCATCAGAAGTTGGATTGGTTTTTTTTAATACTAAGGAACTCTTGAACAACTTTTAAGAGGGTGGGTGGGTATAGAGGTGTCAAAAGGACCAGGCGGCCCGCGAGCTGGCCCGACCCGACCCGTTTCAGGCCGGGGCTGGCCCAGCCCTGTAGGTGAACAGTGGCGACCCTAAAAAAATGGGCATTGGGCCTGGGCTTAGACCAGGCCGGGATATTCAAGAAAAAGCCCAGGCTAGGCCCGGCCCGAAAATGGCAAGGTTTTAGGCCTAATTCTGGCAGGCCCCACTATTTTTCAAATTTAATTTCCCCCCATTTTTTCCCCAACGGCTATATTCCCCATTATTTCCCTAAATTTCACTTTTACCCCCCTACAGCAATATAACGGCTAGTTTGGGGGGTATTTTGGTCTAACTTAAAATTTTCAATTCTTTTAAGGGTTTTTACACTCTTACCCTCCCCAATAACTATAAACAGATAGTTTTAAGGGACATTTTGATCTTTTGTGAAGTTTCAAAAATCTATAAATTCACACTATTTTTTTCTAATTTTTCACACCAATCTTCTTACTCTCTCTTATCTAAACATTCTACATTTCTACAAGCTTTGCTACTATTTTCCTCTCCAATTACTACTCTTGCTAATTACTACTCTTATTTACTATTTAGTACTCTTGCTAATTATTACTCTTGTTTACTAATTACTCATCTTGCTAAATTCTAATTACTAACTACTCATCTTATTAATTTGTTACTCTCTAATTCTTTTGTCTAGTAATTAGTAATTAGTGAATTTTTATTTATTAATTACTATTACTAAATTCTTTTTAATTACTAACTCTCTCCAATTTTGAATTACTCTTATTCATTTGTTACTCTTTAATTCTTTTAATTATTATTTCTAATTACTAATTACTACTCTTATACTTGTGTATTTAGTTACTCTTACTATTTTTATTTTTCAATATAGTAAAAAAGTTTAGCATCAAATATGGCTGGATTACTGAAGAAACTGAAGCGTGGATCATCATCACGAAAAACATCATCATCATCACAAGCACCACCACCAGTACAAGCGCCAGCACCACGGTCATCACAAACACCAATCCAAGCACCACCACAACCATTCGTTCCTGGACGAATGAGTACAGGCTGTATGATAGATACCCAAGCCAATTGAGAGTTCAATCAAAACATTTCAGATCTTGAATACACGCCTTCATAAGACCCCCCGCATTATAGTCAAGGACGCAGCTCGGTTGGCGAAGCTACTACTCCGTGGCATAATCTTAACCCGATGCCTGGTCATGATGAAGAAGGGCCGAGCAATGCCTCCGGTAATGAGCCAGAAGTCCAAAAGGGGAAAAAAGAAAGCCGAGTGTTGGAATCATTTTGATGAAGTTATGGTGGACGGCATCCGAAAAGCTCGATGTAAGTACTGTGCTAAATTATTTTCGTCTGGTAGTGGTAATGGACATCTTAACAGGCATTACCCTCAGTGTGCACCTCGACAAGGCCACGTCGAACCTACCCAAACGCAGTTATCTTTTGACGGTAAGTTATTTGTTTATAATCAGCGAGAGCAAAGAGACGGTCTCGCTGAATTTGTTATTCACGATGAACAAGCCTTTTCTTTTGCCGATAATGCTAAGCACTCTAGATATATGAACACATACGTTCAACCTTTGTACAAAAAGGTTCATAGAAACACAACTAGATCCGATGCACTCCGACAGTATAATGCTGCTAAAGCACGCCTGATCGATTATTTCGATAATTTTGACGGTAAAGTTAGTCTTACTTCTGATATTTGGCAATCTCCGTTTACTTTTGTTAGTTATACTTGTGTGACGGCCCATTGGATTGATGCAGATTGGATTATGAACAAGAGAATCATCGCTTTCGAGCTCTTTCCTTTTCCGCATGATGGAATGAACATTGCTACTATTATATTAAAAGCATGTACCACATTTAAATTAAAGGATAAGATTATGAGTATTAGTTTTGATAATGCTTCTAACAATAAGCTGCTGTTGATGCTTTAGAGGAGAGCCTCAAACCTGTACTTCTGGTAAATTATTTCATGTTCGTTGTGTTTGTCATATAATTAATTTAATTGTTCAAGATGGTTTAGCTGCTGCAGGAGATATTCTTGTCAAAATGAGGGGTATGACAGCGTATGTTAATAGTTCGATTCGAGAACACAACAATTTAAAACGTTGTGTGTTGAATATAATATGCCTCGCAGGAGAGCAGTTACAGATGTGGTCCACAGGTGGAACTCTACATACCATATGCTTTTACACATTCTGGCATACAGAGAAGTCTATACGCATTTTCTACTAACCTTGTTCCCAGCCGGCTTGCCAACTCAAGAGGAATGGCAGATGGCCACATACCTAGCTGAATTTTTGGAGGTATTTTACACGTCTACCAATTTATTGTCTGGTACGTACTATCCCACCTCTCCTCTCGCTGTAATAGAAATTCTCAAGATGGCTACAATGTTAACAAAATGGAGATATATAGGACCCTTTCAGGAAATAGTAAAAGTGATGGATAAAAAGTTTAATAAATATTGGAGTGAACTGCCTGTTGTTTTTACTGTGGCTACTTGTTTAGATCCTAGGTTAAAGTTGCATGGCGTGAACGTCTCGATACAAGAGATATCGAAATTAATGTGCTACCCAGTAGAGGACACAACCGCACTCACAGCGAAAGTGAGCAAGACATTTGAGGAACTGTTCAACCTCTATCGTAATTCTGCTGACGTGCGCGGGCGAGCTTCATCATCGACTGCTGAGAGGTATTATGCGCCATACCTTAAGGGCTTTGAACATCTAGTAGCAAGACAACTACCAGGTGAAGGTACTTCTAATTCGGCAGGTTCGTCTACTTTTTCCTCTTTTAATGAGATTGGTGTATATTCAAATACTGATCATTATTCTGATTTATCAATGCAAGAACATGTTAATTTTAATTTGTTAAATTTTTAGAAACAAAATCAAAACATGTATAAAACTTTATCCCAAATTGCACGGGATGTACTGCCAGTGCAAGCCTCTACGGTTGCTTCAGAGTCGGCATTTTCAGCAAGCGGGAGGGTTTTGGATGACAGGAGGAGTCGTCTTAACCCCGAGTCGCTCGAGCTATGTGTATGTTGGAAGGATTACCTTGATGCAAAATACCGAGTGACTCGGATATTGAAGTACTTCCGGATGATTAGATTATTTCTTTTTATTTTCCTTCTCTTAAGTTTTAAGAATAAAATTTTTCACAAAATAATTTTTTTTTTCATATATATATATATATATATATATATATATATATATATATATATATATATAAGTTTTTACAAGATATATATTTTTTCGTATATATAAAAAAATAGGTAACTTCACATGTTTGTTTATAAGCAGCTGGTCCTAAGCCCTAATAAAAAGAAGAGGGCCTATGAACACATTTATCTTCAATTTAACTCTATATGGACGTTAATAATTTACATACATTCATAAATTTTAGCCTCCCTTACTTCTTATTTTATGACAAACACAATATATTAATATCATAGATTCTTTTATACTCACTCATAACCATCCTATATACATATGAGAGTCATATATATAGAATAAAATTTTGTATATGAGACCAAGTAGAGAAAAAAACTGTTAGTCAAAATCTATACTTATTACTTAAGATTGTCTGGGGAATTAATAACGATACTCCAAATTTAAATTCTTGTAAATTTCAACTAGTTTTTAGTGGTACATTATAATAACAAAAATTCAACTTTAGTGAAAAAAGTAAAGCTTAATAGTATAAATTCAAAATAAACTGATTAAAATTTCAAAATATATACTAAAACTTTACACCAAATTAAACTAATAGTATAAATTTGAAATAAACTGAATTGAAACTTTCGAGAAAAATGCTACTTATAAATTATAATGTTAGTAGGCCAAAAAAAGCTTGTGAATATTACACAAAATTAACATGTATCAATCTCAACCAATTAATTTGATGTATTCTTGTTGGCCATCGACACAAATAAATAATAAGGAGTTGGGAACAAAAAAAAAAATTTTTGGCCCGGGCTCGGCCCTAAATATTGGGGTTAGGGCCAGGGCTTGGACTGGGCCCATATATCCAGATTTCAGGCCTGGGCCCGGCCAGGCCCGTTTTTCAGTCATCAGGCTGGGCCCCCGGCTGGTTTTCGTTGGAGGCCCATTGGGCTCGGGCTGGGCAGGCCCAAGCTCGGGCCATTGACATCTGTAGGTGGGTACCTAAGTACACGTAAAGTACAATTCAATCTCTAAAATCATCCAAATTGTTATAACACAAAAGAAGTAAGTGAGCGGCTTCAAGGGACAGTCCCTTTACATCTCTAACATAACAAGATTTGGTTCGACGTGTGAATCTCTCGTTTCTTTCAGTTTTTTTTTATCAAACCAGGTTTGATGTGATCCACTAAATTCTTAATACGTATCTTAATTGATAGAACCTAGTTGATATTACATTCTAAGCTCAATTTATAGTATTGATGTGAACTTTAACTTCGTCTCTTTTCAACCGATCAGTAGTAGCATTTTTAAGGCTCAGCACCCTTATGGTCAAGCCTTTTTTGAACTTTCAACTTTATCCATGGTATTTATTTTCTTTTCATATGTAATTATACATAGATATACTTAATCCAAAACTGAGATAATGCAATTAAGTCATCACCTATGTGGACATTCTCTCTGCTCGTCATGTGAATTTAAAGGTCATTTGTTAACAAAAACCAATATCGTACTTATTTTCATTTTCCTTTGATAGTTGTCAAATTTGAATCCTAAATCGTGCCTCTCTAACTATTCTATCCTACTTTTACTTGTTCTTGCAATCAATTGAGTGTTATTAGGTACCTATTTTCCAAGGAAAGCATTTTACATATTTTTCTCAGCATTTACTAATATCAATCTTATAAAAAGAAATTAAACTATACGGGATTCTCTCCTTAAATCATTCTTTTTCATTGATTACTTTCCTCTCTTAAATTTTCATATTTATGTTCTAAATTACATTAGCTACTTTAATTTGGATCATTCAAAAAATATACTCAACTATACTCAGGGTTGGTTTGACAAAACTTTTTTTTTGGTTTTCAGTTTTTAAAGAGCAGCTTAATTTTTTTTTTTACAAAAACAAGTGGGTGTTTGATAACCTTTGTTTTTTTTTTGGTGTTTGGTAACCCTTTTTATTTTGACTTTTTTTTGGGTGGTTTGCGGTGGCGGTGGTGGGACATAGCGGTGGTCGGCGGTGGTCCCGGCGGCCGGAGGTGGTCGCCGTTGCCGACGGTGGTCGCCGGTGGCCGGAGGTGGTTGCCGGCGGCCGACGGTGGTCCTCGGCGGCAGGAGGTGGCTGCCGACAGTCACCGGCGGTGGTCGCCGGTGGTGGCTGCCCGTCGCGGCCGGAGGTGGCGGAGGTGGCTGCCGGAGGCTGGCGGCTGGTGGTCGCCGGCAGCCGGAGGTGGCTACCGGCAGTCGCCGGCGGTGGTCGCCAGGGCCGGAGGTGGCTGTCGGCTGCCGGCGGTGGGAGGGTGGTGGTGGTGGTCTAAAAAAAAAAACCAAAAGTGAAAAAAAAAACAGTTTTTGGAGTTTTTTTTTTACTCTTCAGTTTAAAAACTGATTTTTTAAATTGGAGAAGGAAAAAAAAATGGTTACCAAAAGCACTTTTTTTTTCCAATTTTCAAAACTGAAAAAAAAGAGGAAAAAAAAACCGCGTCAAGCGTGGTCTCAGTTGTTGTATCTTTCCTTTTCTCAAATTATTATTGAGATTTTCATGTGTTTATCTTACTTGTTATTAGCGACTTTTTTTTTGTTCTTTTAGACTTAAGGCTCTGTTTGACAATACTTTTTTTTTAGTTTCTAAAAAATAAAAAATTAAAGTGCAGTTTATTTTTTTTACAAAAACAAGTGGGTATTTGATAACCCAGTTTTTACTTTGAGTTTTTTTGGGTGTTTGATTACCCAACTTTTATTTTGAGTTTTTTTTTATGGTAGTTTGCAGTGGCGGTGGTGGGGTCTAGCGGTGGCCGACGATGGTGGCGGCCGCTGGTGGCTGCCGTCGCTGGCAGTGGTCGCTGGGGCCGGCGGTGGGAGGGTGGTGGCGGTCTAAGAAAAAAAAATCAAAATTAAAAATCAAAACTCATTTTTTGAGTTTTCAAAAACAGCCTTGATTTAAAAATTAATTTTTTAAACTGAAGAAAAAAAATGGTTATCAAACGCAACTATTTTTTCCACTTTTCAAAACTGAAATTTTTTTTATAGAAAAAAGCCCTATCAAACGGGGCCTTAATCACAATCAGAACTTTAATGTTTTCATGTTTGATGCATCTAGACATCTTACCTTAGTACATGGTTCTCGAGCATCTGAGCGGACAATCATGTATCCTTAATTATTTTCTTCTAAAATTGTTCAAGCACAAATATGTCAACTCTTACGATGTGATTTGCTCCTAGTATCCATCAATAGTCGGTTGGCGAATATTTAAATTGTAGAATTATTTATTACGTTACTGTAAGGTATCATTGTTATCGTATAAAATATCGTTGCACCAATTATTTACAGGTGATTATATAGTGCCCACATATACAACCCACATAATCAAAATTAGTAATCTAAATATCTAATACTCCGTAATACATAAGGACGATCAAGTAATTAACTTGCACAAGTAGAAATGAAATAACTTCTATAAATAACTTTCGACCAATTTCATTTGTATTTAATGCACTTAACTAACGCAACATGCAATTCACGTATGTCCTTTGCCGCAACAATTTATTACTTTTCAAAGTCCGAACCAAAGAAGAGAAGAACATAACTCAAAGTTTTTAAATATACTATACTATGCTTACGTGGTTATGTAAAGTGGTGAAGTAGTAGATATATTTGAGGCAACATAAAAAGCATCCATGTCATTTTCTTCCTAATTTCTTGTGGTAACCTTTTTTCTCCATTTTCTATTCTGAAATAAGATTTTTTTTCTTTCCTTCAATTATTTAGTAATGCCTGTCGAGATTTATTGTTCTTAGAAATTCCTTTTTGTTTCATTTGCACAATCACCAATTAATATAATTTGTTGTACATTGCCTTAGGGCTGCAACTTGGAAGGGTTAGACGGGCCCAAGGGTCAGACCACGCCTAGCTCACTTTCAAAAAACTCGTACCCATGTCCAGCTTAGCCTGTCTACAGGTTAAATAATATGTCCATGTCTAGCCCATGAAACTTTTGTTGGGCATGGGCCGGACATAGGCTGCCCACATATTGTTCATGGTTTCATATTAATTTTTTTTACTTAATTTTAATGCATATCAATTATCGTCAAAGTCTACTAATTAGTTATGAGTTGTTATTTATTCACTTTTTAAGCATATCATTTATCATCAAAGTATACTAATTAGTCATCATAATAAAGAAGAGTACAATAAAGTCTCAAAATGGATTTAGTTATAAGTGTGAAAATAAAGTTTCAGACAAAATAAATGAAAAAAAATAAGAATTTTGAAACAATCTTACGAAGTTTAGTCTTGTAATAAGAAACAAGGAAGAAAGAAATAAGTCTTTAAAAGTCTCTAAATGCATATGGTTCAAAGATTTTAAAGACTAATGAAAAAGAATTACATATCTTATACACATTTGTGATTCATATGTAATATAAAAGTTCGACAGGCTGGGCGAGTTTTGAAAAACATTTGCCCATATCTAACTCGTATCTTTAACAGGCCTAAAATTTTATGTACATATTTACCACGGACCACGGTCACTATGATACTAAGCCCATCTCCATATTTCTACGGGTTGGTACGAATAACTTACGTGTTGCTCAGCCCAAGTTGTACTCTTACTCGCTATAATCTTAAATGAGTTTTATTGTTAACGATATAAATCCTATAAATTTTTTAACAATAGCGACTGGATAGTATTTCGTCGCTTTAAAATTGTTGCTGCGCAACAGCAGATGCTGATCTGCCCGCACATTCACCCACTGGTTGCGCATATTCGAATGATTCCCCTTCAAACGGCTGTCACTGAACTTACACTTCCTACGATTCTCTGCTCTACGGCTCGCTCTGTCTCTCTCCTCCGAAAATGGCGACGGGTTGTTTTTTGACCCATTTGACGATCCTGTTCATCGCTGCACTCTCCCCCCTCTTCCACTTTATCTCGAGCGTCGAATTAAACGACCACCAAGCGAGCCTCCGCGAGCTGCCACCCGCCGTCGCTCTACGGACGACGCCGGGAGACCGCCTCCAAGTGCCGCAGGGCGCTCCGTTCAAGATCGCCCTGTTCGCGGACCTGCACTTTGGCGAGGCCGCGTGGACCGGGTGGGGCCCACGCCAGGACGAGAGCTCCGTCAAGGTCATGTCTACTATACTGGACAAGGAACACCCAGGTGACCAAATACGTACTCTCTTCTTCTTTTTGAACGTTCCAGTAAACTCCGTGTCGTTGGAGGTAGGTGCCAAGAATAGCGTAATCTAAGTCGAATGTGATATTGTCGAAGGGAGCAAGGTCAGGAGCGGAGGTAGCACAGAGCGGTCAGTGCCGGAGGACTTCCGGTTAGGGGCGGACTTATGATATCACGTCGAGGGTGTCATAAAAATAATCTAATATGACCATATTTGATGCAGGAAGCGAAATCAAATAAACTTCAAGCATTTTTGGTCTTAAACTGGCATGAAATGTGCAAAAATAATTATATGTCTATGTGCATTAGTACTAGCATAACATCTATAATGTTATATCATTTGCGTGCATTTGTATATTCTAGTCTTTGGACACATGGTTGAAATATAATTAAACTAAATGCTACTCACATATAACACTCATGAGTATCTCAGTTGTACGTACATGGAAACTGTATAGTTGAGATTGAGTAGTAAAAAAAAAAGAAGTATTATTCAAACTTTGACTTTGTCAATACAAAACAAAGAGAATAATCAGAATTTTCTGGTGAATTATTACTAAAACAACAAAATATAGGAAATTGATAAACTCACCCCGAACTTCAGATGATTTAGTGGTACTTTCTAATAACACGATGTTAACCTTTAAGGACAAAAATGAAGTGAAAGTGTTCAAATCTCAAAACATATACTAGGAACTTTTAACTTCAATGCTTTAACCAAACATAAAAAAAACTATAGTGACATTTATAGGAAAGAGGGGGGGGGGGGGGGGGGTTTGGTCCCCTCACGGCCCCATAATAGGTCCGCCAATGCTTGTAGCCTTTTGAAGGCATAGGCACAAAGTAAGTACGGGAGCGATGGTCCTAGTTGAAACAGAAAAGTGTTTCGGTGTTTGTATATTTCTTTGTGTTTTAATATAACACAGGACGTGTTTATATATAAGCATTACAGACATCACCCAGTCAACCTAGCAATAAATACGAAGAGAAATTAAGGAGTGTAAAGGAGTAATTAAGGAGATTCCTTAATTTATGTAGTTGACTGTAAATCTATTTCATTCTGCGTTGCGAACAAACATATAAAACACGCCTGTAACAAGCATTACAGATGTCTGTAATTAATGTTTGTTATGCTATGCCTTTTTCGTGAGATTGAAGGGTTTAATCTGCGGGGGTTGTGTTGAGCTATGAAGCACCGGTGCAGCACTTGGGGTGAAGCACCGGCACCGGATACGCGTCGGGTGCGGGTGCGCCTTAGGTGCGGCACCGGTGCGTGTCAGGTGCGTGTCCACCAATTTTTTTATATATTTTTTAATTTCTTTAATCACGGGTGCGGATGGGTGCGTATCGGCTCAGATCTGTGACCACCTGTCACTCTAGTGACACCGGCGACCACCGGCGACCACCGGCGACCACCGGCCACTCCAGCGACACCGGCAAGGACTCTGACGAGAGAGACTAGAGAGAAGAAGAAGATGCAGCAGAAGAAGAACAACAAGAAGAAGGAGGAGAAGGACTTACCGGCTACGGTGACGGGGTGCGGTGTGTGGCCAGAAGAAGCCGGTCAAATGGTCGATGTAATCGAGGCTGCTCACTGCTTTCTTTTAATTAATAGTGGAGGAAGGCTGACTTCTGTCTTTTTACTCTTGAGTCTTGACAAAATGTTTGTTAATTTAAGAGTCAAAATGTTTGTTAATTTATGCTAAGTATTCATTATTAAGTTATTACATAAATCACCCCACTACTTCAAAGAAATAAAAGTGATACCACATAAAAATTTTATTCTTTTCAAATTAATAAGTTTAATATTTATAAAACATCCCATTAAACTTAACAATTTCTCACTGAAAGCTTTAAAATTTACGAAAGAGCCCATTAAACTTAAAAACTCACTACTTTGTTTGGAATATTAATATTATTTTACATATATCAAATATACATATTATGATCATTAAGATTTAAACTGTTTAAAAATTTAATACTAAGTGTATATAATTAAAAAAATATTTATAAAATTTGCCGTATCCCCGTCGCACCCGTATCCTAAAATTTTCAAAAATGCCGCATCCGCGTATCCGCACCCGCATCCACATCCGTGCTTCATAGGTGTTGAGATTTAAAAAAAAAACAGAAGGTTGCGATGAATGAGCAAGTGGGGGTTTGTGTCTGGGTTGGGGGGCTTACAGATGGGAAAAATGTGGCACGACAGGGTTTGTGCAGAGAGAGATAGGTGGGTAGTAGTGGTATAGGTGGTAATTTGGATATGATATCCAAAAAAAATAAACGTTAAACTATAATTTGCTAACAAAACAATAAAATTTCCAAATGAATCTTTCTCAAGAAATTAAAAAATTATTATTACAAGAATAACGAAAATAATATCCGAAGTGCAAAGGTGTAGAAAAGAAGTGGAGTTGACACGCCATGGGGGGAATTGTGCGCCCCCTTAGATATTGCCACTTGGCAGTCCTGGCAGTCCCTAAGAGGGACCTCAACGGCCTGTGAGGATGCATGCGAGAGAGGGATGTCTAGAATAAGGTGTATGGTAAATCGACAATGCAAGGAGGGCGGTATTCCCTCACCCGATGACTCCCCATCGAAGGTACACCCTCCTGGTCATCGGTTATAGGGCGGTTAAGAGAGGGAAGGCCGAGGAAGAAAGACAGTGGGGGGTTGGGGGGGGGGGGAAGGAAGGCAAGCGGCCCCTAAGGGGACTGCGCACCCAGCAGTCTCCTCAGGAGAGACCCCCAGTGGGCGGCTTCCTAAGTTGCACGCCAACCCACACTATTTTGTCGTTTTGGATTTCGAAAAATCATGCGAAAGTACAGTGGCACGTGACTTGTAGCGCGTTGAGGGTTAACAAGGACATTAGCATTGACTGTTGAATATTTACTAACGTGTCTTATAAAGTGGGTTGCAAATGTGGTCAAATGTACGTTGCTATGATAGGCTAGCAACACCTTTGTTAAGCTTTTCAAAAAAAAAAAAGGTTAGGGTTATGTACATATATTGATGTGTCGAATCAAATCACTAATTGATAAGCTACATAGCATGGACACGGACACCGTGTCCGACACCAACATTGACAGGGACACCGAACTCTGCAATTTCTAAAAAATCAGATTTTTGACGCCGTAAGACACCGCTGAATTTTTTAATATATTTTTATTTATTAAAACAATAAAAATAAACATTAATTGGAACAGTTGAATTTCGTTCAAAAGGGATTAAAAAGAAAGACAGTAACATGAAATATTCTCAACAGTAACAAGAAAGAAATTCAGTAACAAGAAAACAGCTGAATGTCTCAACATTATCAAGATCAGAGTCTCGACAGCAACATGTGAGAAGGAAAAAAGACATGGAACCCAAGGCTTGAAGGACAGGTCTTATATAGCCAGATGGGTCTGAGGTCGGAGATGTTGACCCATCTTTCTCTAGATTGGTAAGCTTGGATGTGTTTGGTAACAAAAAGAAGGAAAAGAGAAAGAGATGAGAAAGAAAGAAGAAGGGTACCTTTTGGTGGATTGATCTAATTAAGGTTTGGCTTAAAAGTTCATTTCTAAAAAAGCCCTACGTTTGTCGATTATTATCCACTGACCCCAAATTAAGTTTGAAATATTGTATTTTGGCCTATACGCGTGGACACTTCTTCAAGAGGTGTCCGACACGGTGTCTGGTAATTAACAATAAATAAATAAATTTTGACACCACTGAGAGGTGTGATGTCGGTGAGGTGTCAAGGTGTCGGTAAGTGTCGGACACCATACATACCTCAACCTATATGAGGTTTCAGTGCATTTTAGCTGATAAGCTATAACATGTCTATATACAATTCAGTAAGTAATTGGATTATTAAATAGATGAATATGATTGAGATGTTTTTGAAACATCATAAAATCTACCATTAACGAAGTGAAATTTGCAAAGAATGGAAATATTAATCTACATGTAAAGAAGATAAATTGGATGCAGAGGGGTTACCACAATTGTAGCGGAGAGATTCCTCTTCATTTAAGTAGTAAGATCTATGCATTATTCTTAGCTTATTCTCTTTCTCTCCTATCCACTATATCGATTTTCTCTCTCCACTCGCTTTTTCTTTTCTCTTTCCTCTCTCCATCCTTCTTCTCGTTTCTTTTCTGTCTCTCGAGTTGGTTAAGTCCATGCACCCCAAGCCGAGATGACTTCTTCCTCCGAGTCTTGTGTGCACAAATAGACGCTCTCTGTTCATCTTTGTCTAAGAGCAGGGTTTGGTTGCCCCGTTGCGCGGGGGGGTGGTTTGTTATTCTGAGGCCAACTTAATCGCCAAATCATATAAAACAAGGAGCACATCCTTAGTGCAAAGCAAACCTAGAATCCACTAATGTTGTAGAAGCACACAAAACAAGGAGCCCTTAGTGCAAAGGGAACCTAGAATCCACTAGGTAAAGCTAATATAACCTGGAATCGACTAGTTAAGAATCTCCGAAGAAGAGAAAATTCACATTTAATTGTCTACTTGATAGAGGTACATAGAGAGAGGCCTTTAGATAGGCTACCTGAAAATCCATGATAAATGAGAAGATGTAAACGGCTGACCTAAAAGCCAGACTCGTGCGAAAAGGTTCTGCATATTTATTTGGAGCAAATAAAAAGCACATGTGACGTGTGCACTATAAAAGTGGGATATTGTCTGTTGTTATTGCGACTGCATGCTTTCAGTTTGTATGTGCAAAAACCATGGGATTCTTGTCCTACGTTAGTCTCCTCCACTTGAAAAGTACTTGGCCTCAAGTTCATAGTTGAAAGCCGCTATCTTCCTTCCAGGGTACTTAAACGCAATATTTGTATGCTGATGGTTGAACCATACAAGCGATTTGAGCTTCCTTTTCTTAGCTTTTGTTATTGGAATAGATAACAATTTGCAACCACATCAGATCTGCTAACCCCAATATAATCAATATGTTGAGGAGAAGAAGCTCCAGGAAATTAAATAGCATTAGTTCATAACTCATTGTCAGATTTGACAGATTTTGGACTTCCCAGAAACTTTTCTTCAGCAACATTATCCTTGATGTTGAAACCTTGTTTTGCAACTCCTTGGCAAGTTTGTGATCATATTTCCATTGTTCTTGCACGCCATTTTGACCTGTAAGTTCTTCCACAACAATCAAACTTTCATCACCTAGAATCCACAAGGTAAGAATCTCAGAAGAAGAGAAAAACTCAATTCATTGTCTACTTGAGAGTTGAGAGAGTTACATAGAGGCCTTTATATCGGCAACCTGAAAATTCACGATAAATGAGAAGATTAAAACTGCTAACCTAAAATCCATAGTCGGGTGAAATGGTTCTGGATATTTACTTAAACCAAATAAAAAGAACATGTGACTTGTGTGCCATAAAGGTGGGCATTAATTACTGCATGCTTTCAGCCATATGTGCAAAAAACAGTGGGAATTTTGTCCTACATCACAGCCATGTGGGTGGCTTAACCAACCCGAGAGAGAAAAGAGAGGGTGAAGATTGGAGAGAGGAAGAAAAAAGTGAGTAAACAGGGGAGAGGCCAAAAATTGATACGGCGGAGAGGAGAGGAGAGGAGAGGAAGAGATAAGACAGAATAAGATACAATTCCTACTTGATCGCGAAAAAAAAGGTAGACTATTAAAATGAGGTCTCCAGTGTAATCGTGTTTCGTGGACCCATCCATATTTAGCAGATAGGATAGGTTCTTCTTCTTTGCCTATTCCACTGGGTATATAAAGTTCCTCTCTTCTTCTTTGTTTTTTCATTTCTACTGCCTATAGTTTATTTATTTGCCAAGTAAGGTAGTTCTGCAATGGGTTGAACCTACCCCATCCGTTTATTTATTTGCCAAGGTGTGTCTTAAAAATTGATTTACAGAAGGCCTATGACTCAGTTGATTGGGACTTCTTAAAGGTAGTAATGGAAGTAATGCATTTCCCTGCTAGTTTTGTGGATTGGATAATGCAATGTGTGACTACTCCAAAGTTCTCCATCAGCCTAAATGGGAATATGGAAGGGTACTTTGCAAGCTCTAGGGGGCTGAGGCAGGGTGACCCAATATCTCCATATCAATTCTTAATAGTAATGGAGGCTCTCTCTGGATTGTTGGATGATTATACACAAGCTCCATCATTTTCATACCATCCAAAGTGTCAAGAATTCAATCTCAACCACTTGAGTTTTGCTGATGACCTATCCCTTATGGCAATCGCAAATACAAGCTCTTTGACAATCATCAAGCAAGTACTACAAGAATTTGGACAACTCTCTGGTTTAAGCCCAAATCTTAGCAAGAATGCTATATACATGGCAGGAGTTAGTGAGGCAAATGCAGATGAATTGGCTGAGATAGTTGGTATTCCTAGGGGTGTATTTCCAGTGAAATATTTGGGAGTTCCCTTGATATCAACCAAGCTGAAGTACAAGGATTGCCAAGAGTTGTTGGACAAGCTTACCAAGAAGATTACAAGCTGGGCTGTAAGATCATTATCTTATGCTGGCAGATTGCAAATTGCCATATCTATCCTGGTAAGTATGCAAGTCTATTGGTGTACTATCTTTGTACTACCTAAGAGAATTCTTAATCAACTTGAAGGAAGAATAAGAGCCTTTGTGTGGCATGGCAAAGATGCTAAATGCACTGGGGCCAAAGTGGCATGGAAAGATCTCTGTCTGCCAAAGAAAGAAGGGGGCCTAGGGTTAAAGAGAATGGCTGAATGGAATAATGCAGCTATTTGTAAACACTTATGGGATCTAGCCAATAGGAAAGAATCCCTTTGGGTGAAATGGTGTCACACATATATCATAAAGCAAAGGAACTTGTGGACTTTTAAACCTCCTGTGGAGGTATCATGGACCTGGTGCAAATTGATAAAGATCAGAGAACAATTTAAAACTTTCAGCTATCAAGTGGGCAATGAGAGGACATTTGGTTATGGTTGGATAGATGGTTGCATGGGGATACACTACTTAACAGATTTGGACCAAGAATAATGTATGATGCAGGCCTGAACATTAATAGCAGGGTAAGTGATATTATATCTCAAAACTCTTGGAGCTTACCTAATATAAGGTCTCATGAGATGCAAGTGTTGGACCAGGTATTGAATAACGTCCCTAGACCAAAGCCTGAAGAAGCAGATAAAGTGATTTGGCAGTTGCACCCAAGTAAGAAATTCACTATACAGTCAGCTTGGAATGGAACTAGAACCAAAGCTCCTGAGATATATTGGTGGAAATTAGTGTGGTTCACAGGCCTTATACCAAGATGTGCTGTGATCTTATGGCTTCTATGCAAAGGTGGAATAAGAACCAAGAACAAACTCAAGGCTTGGAACATTACTCAGGAGGATACTTGTGTCATGTGCAATAAAGAAACTGAGACCATTGATCACCTGTTTGTACAGCGTACATATGCAAAGGAAGTGTGGAAGGAATTGCGTGGCAGACTGAAATGTGCATTGCCTATGGAGTCTTGGCATTCATTTCTAAAAGAAGCTAGTGCAAAATTCAGGGGGAAGAGCTTGAATGCTAAGCTCTGCAAATTGGTAATAGCTGTCACTATATATGGATTATGGAGAGAAAGGAATATAAGGGTGTTTGAGAAACAAAGTACTAATGTGTAGGGCTATATAAGTGCTATACAACAATGGATCAAGGATCGAATTTATAGCTGGAAAAGAGCAAGAATGACAGAGAGACAGGGAAATTTGTCAAATTTGGCAGCTGGATACTCGAAGAATTCTAGAAGAAATAAGTAGTCATATTGATACATGTAGACAATTGTGCAGTGTAGTGTGATGAAATAACTGTAAATAGTTTTTTGAGCTATAAATGAAATACAAGGACTTTTGACCAAAAAAAAAAGAACCTACCCCATCAGTTGTTGTGGGTTAATGATGCTCTAATTAGACTGGTCAGTGCAACTTTCTTTTGGTTATGGGGAATCAAATGGGGTAACTGTGATCAATAACTTTGTGTTAAGGGAAACTGGTACCTGTTTGACTATCTTCAAGGAGCCAAGTCTTGGCCATCACACGTTGAAGATTAAGAGGGAGGACATCCTGACTACCACTTTTCAAGCTCATTGCAGTATGATTTCCTGCTAATACCTTTTGTGGTTGAATTGCACCGACTACATTCTTTGATCTCAGGGACCGTGCTTTTTGTGAGTTTGCAGATTGCTGTATGATTATCTTTATTGAGGATATAGTGGTATACTCGAAGCGCAAGGGTGAACACGGACAACAGTTGAGATGGTGCTGCAAATTTGATAGAATAAATTGTTGCAAAGTTCAAGAAGTGCTAGTTGTAGATGAGAAAGGTGAAGGGAAAGGTGAAAAATGTGATGAATTAGGAACCCCCTAAGACTGCCAGAGACATTTAGTTTGATTGTTCTAGCAGGGTACTATGGAGGTTCCTAAAGACTTCCCGAAGATCCTGCATCCCATTAACCAAACAGACAAGGATGGATATAAAGTTTAATTTGGATGGGGTTTGAGAAAAGTTTCTAGAGTTGAAAGACAGATTAATGTTGACACCAGTCCTTGCCGTTTCTCTCGGGTCTAGTGGGCTTGTTGTTTAAAGCGATTCTCCATATCTCCCAACTTTACTCGTTCTAGCAAGGTACTAAGATGCTTCCAGCCCCCCCCCCCCCCCCCCCCCCCCAACCCACTCCAAAAAAAAAACAATGGAAGATTCTTTTTAGTCCGCATCCCAAATTCAGAAAGAAGCACAACTGCAAAATACTAGACTTATGTTTAAGAAAATATCCATCTACGAGAAATCCATGTAAATAAAACACGAGGAATTAGTAGATGGTAAAGAAGACAAGGAAATTTAAGAATACCTATCAGAAGAGAGTACTCAATCCTAATAGCTGGTGGGCTTTTTTTCTTTGCCACTTGAAGTGTAGAAATTGACTTGTACATTGAACCTATGTTACCAATGTAACTGAACTGAGCATTTCATGAACAAGCTCATTGACCTTCTTATTTAAGCCTTATTCTTGTTTGTTCATTTACTAGAGGGCAGAGGTTGATCTAAAAGCTAGGGCTCCTCTAATTGACCTTTCCATTCATGAATATGCTTGTTTAGCCTTCTCTAATAGAGAGAGATAGCATAGTGTATAAATGCTGCTATGCAAATATGTCCGATTTTGAACCAAACCAATGTTTTGCATGCCCAAACAATGTCAGCTGCTGAAAAGGCTTTGAGACATATCTGGGCAGAATTATTTTGGCCAACCAACATTTGTGATTAGGTTATGCATCACAAAGAAATGAGAATTCATTTATTTGTTCAATTCAGAAAGGGACACCCAAATATGTAATGCTCCCACAGATGCAAAATTCTTTTCATTTTGCATTCCGCATTGTATTTGTCTATCACCGGAAATATATTTTACATGCGCTCGCATTCTAAAACTGGCTTGGCTAACCCTTCTAGCTTGTATTGCCTGATATGGTGACCGAATGACTCTAAAACGCTCTTTGACTTCAGACAGTTGTACATAACGCAACCATGCTCGTCCTGCTGCTTAATATCTTTAATGTTCTGCGAGTTGCATGGCAGACTTTGTGGTTTATCTGGGAGATGTCATTACAGCCAACAATATACCAATAAAAAATGCGAGTTTGTATTGGGATCAGGCAGTATCTCCAACCAGAGCCAGAAATATACCATGGGCCAGTGTGTTTGGTAATCATGATGATGCACCATTTGAGTGGCCAATGAAGTGGTTTTCCCCTGCTGGAATTCCTCAAGTTTGCTGTCCTGCATCAAATTCTTCATTCTCTGGTGAGTTTTAGTTGATATTTTAATTCCAAAGCTGGTTAAATGATTGGGTTAGTCATGATTGCGTGATAAAACTTGTGTTTCATTGTTTAACATGAGTGCTTCTCTGATGCTATTCGGTGTAACAGCGACCTGGTGTAATACTAAAATTACACTTCCTATGGCTTTCTGTTCAAGTTGACCAAATTTATATCAACATTTCTTATGGTTTAGTTCTCTCTCTCAGACGTTGTGGTTCAGTTATTGAATATGAACTCTCGTGAAAACTCAGTTGTATAGTTTAAGATAAAGCTTGTCATGATAATGCTTATCAAGGCACACAATTCCTTTTTCATTCCTGGCAAATCCTTAGAGATATGGTGAGACTAAGCTATCCTCGTATTATTGTAGTTTCTTGGGTGATGCATGATGTAAACTTGATGTTAGGTGGAGAAGACTGTAGCTTCAAGGGAACACCCCGTTTGGAGCTGATGAAAAATGAGCTTGCACATAATGCATTGTCATACTCTAGAAGTGGTCCACATAATCTTTGGCCAAGTATATCCAACTATGTCCTTCAACTTTCAT
The DNA here is from genome assembly GCA_033070095.1 of Escallonia herrerae. Classification (NCBI taxonomy): domain Eukaryota; kingdom Viridiplantae; phylum Streptophyta; class Magnoliopsida; order Escalloniales; family Escalloniaceae; genus Escallonia; species Escallonia herrerae. The sequence continues at coordinate 564,279 of JAVXUP010000072.1, read as the reverse complement.
CATCAACTGATCCAGAATCAGCTGTGGCATTCATGTACTTCTTAGATTCTGGTGGTGGATCATACCCAGAGGTCATATCAAGCACTCAAGTTGAATGGTTTGACCGCAAATCTCAAGAGATTAACCCTGATTCAAGGTAGAGGAAGATGGATTTTGTGCCCTATTTCATTCTGCTTCTAACTAATGTTATTTATGCTTAAATGTAGAATGATTGATCGAGGTGTCAATTCTAACTGTTTTTTCTTATGTTCTTTCGGTTGCCAAGAAAATATAGAAAAGTATGCTTAGAATCTTATACCTTCGCTGTTTGGTTTGGGAGAGAGTCAATGGACCAACCAATCTTCTCAGGTGGTAGATTAGTTAAGTAGTTGTCACGACAACCTTGTTGAGTAGATTATGCCTTCTGTTCTATTGTTTTTTATGCGAACCAGACAACAGGATTTATGAGAGTTCTAAAATCTTCTCTCTCTATGTTTTCTGCAACCAAATGGAGCATTACCTAATAGGGTGCCTGAAATCATATTTTGGCACATACCAAGCCAAGCCTACAAGAAGGTGGCCCCAAGGTTTTACGTACGCAGGAACTGTGTGGGTTCATTATTCATGGAGAATGTTGCTCCTCAAGAAGCTGAAATGGGCATCATGAAGCTTCTCGAGAAAAGGCCATCGGTCAAGGTAAGGACAGGTTTATGTGCACTTAAGACAAATTTACCTGATATGAACAAATGGGCAGCTTGGCTATGATAATGGCCCCGCCAAAATTATCAATTTTTACTTGGCTCAGCAGACCTTATACTTTGGCCCCGATATTTTATCCATTTCTGAGTTGTTTGTAATAATTACCTGCCCTTAGATATATGCAGAACTGGGACCAAGATAGGCATATGATTGAGGCACTTGCCTGTGTTTCATTTTCAATTTTTCAGTTTGTTTCAATTTCATAGAAATTTTTGGAGATTTAGAACAAAAAACTTTTTGTTTTGGCAAGTATCAAGTTTTCATTTCACTTGAAACAGACCACCTTTGTGCTGTTATTTGAGCTACAGTAAGGTGTTTTCATGGCAACCGCACAAGAATTTGCTAAGTCAAAACAAAAATACAGCTGACAAGATAAATAAACAGGAGTTTGACAACTTAAGGAGGTAGTGCTTATGACGACCCCTCATTGAAGTAGACCTTTCAATGAATCTTCTAGTTATGATAGTAAGAGAGTATAAGAGGAGAGTATTAAAGGTTTCTCAAACACGGTGGTTGCCAATCACCTAACAGAATGATGATTGGTACTTCTCTCTTGTACAGGACCTACATATACTGAACATGCCACAAGGTGTGGTTCTGGATACTTAGGAAATGGGGTCTTGTTTGATGTGCTTTGACTGGTACAAAAGCAGGGGTCCTAGTGACTTGAATTATTTTTACATGGTTGCAGGCAGTGTTTGTCGGTCACAACCATGGATTGGATTGGTGCTGCCCCTACAAGAAGCTGTGGCTGTGCTTTGCTAGACATACTGGTTATGGTGGGTATGGAAACTGGCCTAGAGGAACTAGAATTTTGGAGATCACTCAGCAACCCTTCTCTATCAAGTCATGGATTAGAATGGAAGATGGTCATTCCCACAGTGAAGTCCTTTTGAGCTCTTGAAGCCATATGTGTTTGTATGTTGTAAATCTATGTATGAATGGACGGTCATTCCCACAGTAAGAGACCTCTTGGGCTCTTGAAGCCATATGTATTTGAATGTGTGGTAAGAAAAAAGCCCAAAAAGCCTCGAGTTATCCTTGAAACTTTTTACTGATTTTACACTCTTCCAAAATAAACATTTAGAATGTAATTTTCTCGCATCCCATAATAGATGTTATAAACATTCAGGCAATGCACGTTCGTGACTTTTTTTTTTTTTTTAAGGATTAACCTAGCTACTTGTAACACAACCGACTTTTGGTCTTTCTATCGAAGAGCAAAAGATGAATTTAAGCATTCACTTTTCCTTCCAAAGAGCCTTAACTACTACATAGAAAGTTGGAATTCCAAGAAGAGATTATTATCTTGACATAAAGAGGGCATTCCTTTCTACGTAGAATAATTGCCCACCAAAGTTGAACATACTTCTTCAAGCCATAATAGCATGGGAGCTACGTACTCTTTTAGAAAGCACTTTTCGTTGAAAAAACCATTAATCGGTAGACTAGACGATTAATGCTACACTTTTTGTAGTTTTCTTCCAAGAAGTGAATCCCAAAAACGTATCCACTACAAACAAAAACATTCCTTGGATAAGCTCTTGCTCGCCAAAGCGTAGCATGCAACGGGAAAATTGCTGCAAGCTTCAGGAGCAGATACCCAAAAGAGTAAATGATACGTGTTGCAGCCATGAGAAGAAGATGAGGCAAAAGTTTGTATAATCGGTCAATATTGTGAGGTGGTCGCAGCATGTAGTTGTTACGACGGCTACAATAAAAACCGTTCTAAGATCCAGTAAGTTTATGCCTTTTTCTCTGTTCCCTAATTTTGTACTTTGGCTACTTCAAGTCCCTAAGTAATCCTATACACCACTCCCAGATAGATTTTCTTACAAACTCTTCATTGTCCTTGTTACCCTCCAAGGAAAAGCTCTCGAGTTTGCCCTTCACACATAAAATAATTTTCAGAATGTTGCCTTTTTTTTGAGTAAAAGGTCCAACGTAAGATAATTAATTTTCTACCATCCTCTCAAATCACGAACACGAAGCAACAACGCATCACCTCATTGCTCTCGTACCAAGTTCATTGCAGAGAAATGACAAAGGATCTAGAAGAAAAAAGACATAATAATGTTAGCTTTGGGAGGTCTTTATAGTTGCTATATACCCTGCAAAAGCATACAACATGTTTTCAGTGTCACAAACATTGTTGTCAATCAAATTTAAGAACCTCATTACTAGCAAAATGAGACAGAGTTACAAATCTAAACAGTGAGTGTGAAACAAAAGATGGCTAGTAAGCATCAAAGCTAATACCCATCGGATTAACAGATACATTGCTCCCGTAATTTTATGTTAACCCCAGTAATCAGCAAGCACGACGAGTCTAAGTGAGCCATACCCAGCACGGCTGTGTGTTGATCTAGCAACTTCTCGAGCCTCCTTCAGAGCTGTCTTGAATAATTGTTGAGCTTGCAGCAATAGAATAAACTTGCAGTAACACCCGGGGTCATCTTCGGTTTTCTAATCATCACACCCACAAGTTGATGCCATAACCCGCAGCTGGAAAATGCATGGGTAGGCTAAAGGATGTCTCGATCCCAAGCCCAGTCCAGAACATGGATCATGAAGGCTAGCAAAGCATCGTCACACGAGAGTACTTTTCCAGAGGCTGACATGGTTGCCTGCGACGTGCCGATGTTGAAATAGTAACATAGCTGCCTCCATATACTTTGTCGTGGAAATTGAAGTTGACTTTTAACTACAACTCTTTGTCTGCAAAATTATTCTATATAAAACCTGCTTTGATGTGCAAGCAGTACTCATGCAGCAGTGTCCCAGTGTGGAGGGTGGTACTAGTTGAGGGCCTAGAAAAAGGTTCAGCCACAGGAGAGCCCTCGCTTGCCTTATGCTTGCTTTTGGAATCCATCCACAGGTTAAAGACTTTGAAAGCTAACCTTCTGCTAAGACAATGATCTCTTGTGGTTCCAAATTTGGCTCGCTAAAGATGATTGCAGTTCTAGTTCTTCATATCGCCCACAGTTACAAGGAGATAAGCATGATAACTTTCATGAGCCAACTTGCAAACTAGTTATGGAAGGAAGGTCCAGTAGACAATTCAAAATTTCAATCCCAAAGAGAAGCCAAACCATATGATTGTAGGGTCGGGCACTCAAGCAACATATATTGGATTGTTTCCTATTGACTATGACATAAGCTACAAGCAACATCTGCAATTTGAGCACGGTTCAGTTGGTTCGGTTTGGAGGCTGAATACCAAACCGAACCGACCAATCTCGATTTGGGAAGAAAACAACCGAACCGTGCTTGAACGGTTTGGTTTCTGTGGGTTCAACAGATTGAACGGATCGGTTTAGACGGTTTAATCGGTTTGAGCCAAACTCAATTTTAAGCAAGCGTAGGCCCAAAAATTAATAACTTATACATGCTAATAAGCTCCAAAAAAGCTGAATTTTTTTTAATCATAATTAATAACACTTAGTGAAATATAGGTGGCGAGTAAAAAATATGTGTTATATCAAGGGATTCAGGGTTTATCCCATTTTATATGAGTGGTTATATAACTAGGGTTAGTAAAAAATAACTAGGATTAAGTCAAAAAATAGATATGTTATATTAATTATATACGGTTGGTTCGGTTTATGCAAATTCAAAAAAATCCGAACCAAGTTAGCCGAACCGAATATATGGTTTGGAAAAAAAAAAATCAAACCGGTTGATTTTTAGATCGGTTTGAAAATAAATGAATTGGTTAGTTCGGTTTTCACGATTGGATCGGTTTCAACGATTTAAATGCTCACCCCTAACCGCAATTTCGTCAGTGTAATTCGCTTTTGGCCGGGAATCGAGCTAAAAAAAACTTCTGTAGAAAAAGAAGGGCATGGAAAGCTTTCACAGTCTAAGTCAATAGCTCTGAGGAAGCGACAAGTTTGATAAAGGTTGACCCGAGGAAATATTTGTATCTTTCTTTTTCTTGGGCTTCCTAAGGAAGCGATAAGATGACTTAACCAAGTATGTTTCAGAACTAGACTGGCCCTAAACTAAAGTATCTTCATAACCTGCACTAGAAACTGGTAAAGCAGAGACAATGGGAAGTGTTGGGGGGTGTTACCAACTGCTAAAGCTGAACCGAAGACCCTTGTTCTCTGACCGAAAGGATACTACGCCAAACCCATGAGATATTGCCCCTTCGAATAACATCCAGAAAGGATGAAGCCGAACAATACTTGGTCAGGAGAACCTGGGTCATGACTCATGAGAGAGTTATCCTTATACCATAAACGCCAACATTACTTCCCTAACCAAGCCGGATTTAATGGGTTTTTTTTTTGAGAATAGCATGTCGAGTGCAAAAGGCTTACATAACCGATTCCATTTAACCTAATGCATGCCCAACCACCAAAAACGGCCAATAATGGAGTTCATACGATGGCAGATGTGGATTGGCAAAAGATGCACAGAGATATAGTGGATGAGAATGGTTAATACTACTGACTTAATAAGAGTATATTGTCCAAGTTTGTTAAGTATTTTAGCTATCTAGCCTTCACATTTATGCTGGACTTTCTCAACATACTCTAAAAATATCTCTCTTCTTTTTCTCCACCATATCAAGTTGAATGCTACGGTACTTACCCAATTGTGACTAGACATGGATATTATAGGAATTCTGTGTGTCAAGGATGACCACCTCTGAGACACTGAGACTAATAAAGAGCCTGGACTACTAGAGGTTGATCACCTGGTCAGACCACTGGCAATATGTCTGCAGCAGGTTTGTCAAATTGGCACTGCTTCCAATCTTGGCTCTAAAAAAGTATAGTTATCATATGCAAAAGAGGTGAGAAAGAGAAGGGAAATTTTTGTAATATCCCAAAATTTTCTTTTTTTCTTATGTTAAATTGTTACCTTAAAAATAAATAAATTTGTGTTCTTTTTCGTAATATTGAGAAAAAAGTGTGGAAAACGTTTCTGAGGGATTCGGTCGCATGAATCTTGGATTCATTCAAATCAATTGGAAGAGCAGAGACAATTTGGAGTGACTGAAATTTTCGGTCGAATGAATAGTTTTTGTCGAAGGAATAGTTTTCGGTTGAATGAATAGTTTTCGACCGAATGAAACCGTTTTGCTTCGAATGGAAATAGTTTTCGGTCGAATGAATAGTTTTCGATTGAATGAAAAATCAAGATTTTGGGAAAGACATTTTTATGGCTGAAGAATTGAGTCGAATGAAACATCTTTTGCTTCGAATGAAAGTATAATTTTGCTTTCATATAAATAGTCTCTTTATTTTCTTTCCAATCCTTTTGTTCTCTGTTCCTTGTTCCTTCGCGGCGGAGAGAGAGGGAATAGAAGCCTTGGGAAGCTCATTTGGTACTAGGGCGGTGCCTTGAGGTTTTCTTGTCTAAAAGCTTGATTGAGGTAAGGTATTTTCTCGCTTTTTGCTGTGGGAAGGTATTTTCGAAATCCAAAAGCTTATGATTCGTCCAATTTGGTTCATTCTTATTGGTTCACTTTTGGTTTGTTCAACTCTTGCTTTCATTTAGAACATTGTATACCCTCATCCATTTGTGCCTAGATGAGCACACATGTGAATTTGTACATTTGTGACCGTCAACCTAAGATTGACATTGACTATATTGAAAAACTCTCAAATTGAGAGGGTCCTTTGGACATATATTTGTTATTCTAGTGAGCAATAGACTCCTAGTACGCAATCGGTAGCACACGTTTGATGTTTGAATTTTTTGTTCGACTTTTAGGTCTTATAACCGACATAGTCTTCGTATGTTTGTAGCACACCCGGCATAATAGCCATGTGTTATGGGTAAATGCCTAATTTTGTTGCTTCTATTTTTGATAGTAAGATGCAGTTCCTCTTTTCCATTCAATATTGTCATTCGTCTCTGTTAGTATTGCTTGATATATTATCATTTGCTACCTTACTGGGCTATTCGAGCTCACCCATTTTCTTTCCTACATTACCTTTGCCACAGGTGACAGAAGTGATGATTCAACGTTATGGCAATAACGGAGTTTTGAGACCTTTGCTTAGTATCGTAACTTGCATTTGTAACTTTGAAAATCTTACCGGATAGGGGTCATGTGATGGAAATATGTTGGAAAGGTTTTGTTTAACCGCTGCGCATAGAAAATTATTTTGTAAGAGAATATTTTGGAATGGATTGTGATAGACTTTTGTTGTATATAATGATATTTTATGTTAGAGGCTTTTAGTTGCTCTGTTTATACCGTAACTTTTAAAACCATAGCGGTATATTATGAGGTTTGATTGCAGTCACGGCCTCCTGTTTTGGGGGCATGATAGGGTTGGTATCAAAGCTTAGGTTTGTGATTCTGTAGACTCGGGTGAACCTAAGTTTAAAGCGTCGCGAACTAATTGTACGATTAGATTGGTTTTTTTTACAAATACAACCAAAATCTTTTGTGTGTATCCATGTATATTTATAGGCTTATACAATGTTATTTGGTGTGTTAGAGTTACTATGCCTCCTAGACGCTCTAGTCGTAACACTAACAATCCTCATGAGCCACCCATGAATGACGGAATTGCTGAGGCCATTGTACAAGGATTTCAAAATTTGGCAAATCTAGTAGCCAGAGGTAGTGGGGTACAGCTGCACTAAAATCAGAATAATGGGTAGAACGATGGTGTTAAAATTGGAGATGTGGAGAAATTTAAAAACTCAGTGCCCGCTTTTAGAGGGGAACCCGATCCAGAGAAGGCTGAAGCATGGGTGAACCAAAATGAGAAGGTGTTTAACCTTTGGGACAGCAGTGATGAACAAAAGGTGCCGTATGCCGTTTTCATGCTAGAGGATAAAGCTGACCATTGGTGGAAAATGGTCAAGTGCACAGAGAATCAGCGCCAATCATCCCATGACTTGGGAACGATTTAAAGTTATTTTCTTCGAGAAGTATTTTTCTCAAAATGTAAAGGATCAGAAGGAGGAAGAATTCTTGAAACTTGTACAGAATGACATGACAGTAGCACAATATGAGCCGAATTTCACCTCATTGTCAAGATATGCCCCGCATCTGGTTGACACTAAAAATCATAAAGCAAGAAGGTTTAAGAAAGGATTAAAGCGCGGCATCAAGAACAGGTTATTGGCTCTGAAGCTTCTGACTTTTGCTCAAGTGGTCGAACAGGCCGAAATTCTAGAGACAAACTATGGGGAGTTTCTAAAAGAGCAGGAGGAACAGAGAAATAATAGAGGCTGTGCAGAAACTTCAGACAAGAGCAAAGGTGGTGGTCAGAATAAGAAGAAAGCAATGTTACAAGAAGGCATGCAATCGACTCGAAGGTTACGAAGATTTGTGATACCTACGGCAAGAATCATGGGGATAAGCCCTACCATCATTTAACAAACTCTTGCTTCAACTGTGGGAAGGTGGGAAATTATGCTATGGAATGCCCGTATCCAAAGAAAGAGAGACCGGGGGAAAAGACTTACAACGCTCAGGCTCAGGGTGGAGCCAAGCCGTCTGCTGGAGATCAGAGGCCGAGAATGCAAGGCCTTGCTTATGCTTTGGCTGCCAAAGATGCCACAACTTTCAACGATGTAGTGGCAGGTACAGTTCAGATCGGTTCTTACTCATTTCATACATCATTTGACCCTGGATCCACGCATTCGTTTATAACCTTTTCTCTTGCGTGTAAGTTGGGTTCCGACCCGCAACCTTTAGAATTTGATTTGATGATCGATACTCTGGTAGGGAAACCTATATTAGTATCTACAGAGTACAAGCCTTGCCTTGTGCATATTGAGGGTAGAGAATTACCTACCGACTTTATAACTATGGATATTTGGGATTTTGACGTCATTCTCGGTATGGACTGGTTATCTTCTTATCATGCTTTGTTGGATTGCAATGCCATGGGGTACATTTTCAAATTCCCGGTCAATCTAAGTTCAAGTTTAAGGGTTCTACTCCCATTACATCTTCTTGCCTTATTTCTGCCCTACGGGCTAGATATTTGCTCCGGAAGGGGTGTCAGGATATTTGGATTACATTGTGGATACTCGTGTAGCCGTTCAGAATTTGTCAGATATTCCCGTCATTAGTGAATTTTCAGACGTATTTTTGGAAGAACTCCCTGGTCTTCCTCTGAATCGTGAAATCGAGTTTGTTATAGATTTTATACCAGGAGCTGCTCCAATTTTTAAGATTCCCAACTGTATGGCTCCGGCCAAGCTCAAAGAACTTAAAGAGCGACTCTAAGAATTTCTTGAGAAAGACTTCATTCATCCAAGCGTCTCTCCTTGGGGTTTTCCCGTTTTATTTGTAAAGAAGAAGAACAGAACGATGAGATTGTGCATTGACTTTAGAGAGTTGAACCGTATCACAGTTCGTAATAAGTACCCTTTGTCATGAATTGACGACTTGTTTGACCAACTTCAAGGTGCTGAATATTTCTCCCAAATTGACTTAAGGTCAGGTTACCACCAATTGAAGATTAGAAGGGAAGATATATCCAAGACTACTTTTCGATAAGATATGGACACTATGAGTTCGTAGTAATGCCGTTTGGGTTGACTAATACACCTGCTGCGTTTATGGACTTAATAAATCGGGTATTCAAGTGATACTTGGACCAATCCGTCATAGTCTTTATTGATGACATACTGATTTACTCCAAAGCAATGAAGAGCATGAAGAACATTTACGTATGGTGTCACAGTTTTTGAGGGAAGAGAAGCTTTATGCCAAGTTTGATAAATGTGAGTTTGGGCTTGAGAAAGTTGTGTTTTTAAGGCATGTGGTGTCTAAAGATGGGATCTCGGTGGATCCATCTAAGGTAGAGGCAATATGGAATTGGGAAAGACCAAGAACAGTCGTTGAAGTTTGTAGTTTCCTCGGTTTGGCTAGTTATTATCGCAGGTTTATTAAGGGATTTTTAAAGCTTGATATCCCATTAACTCGGTTGACTCGGAAAAAGGTTGGGTTTGATTGGTCTGAGGAGTGTGATCGCAGTTTAATAGAGTTAAAGAAAAGACTGGTTTCAGCTCCAGTTCTTTCCCTGCCTTTGGGGACTGGAGGATTTGTGGTATATAGTGATGCTTCACCGAAAGGTTTATAGCGTGTATTAATGCAGTATGGGCAAGTTATTGCTTATGGCTCGCGATAACTCAAAACGTATAAAGTGAACTACCCAGCGCATATTTTGGAGTTAGCTGCTGTAGTTTTTGCCTTGAAAATTTGGAGACAATATCTTTATGGTGAGACGTGTGAGATATACACAGATCACAAGAGTCTTAAGTTTTTGTTCACGCAGAAGGAGTTGAATATTCGACAACGTCGATGGTTAGAATTGCTTAAGGACTATGACTGCAAGATATTATATCACCCAAGGAAGGCCAATGTGGTGGCCGATGCTCTCAGTCGAAAGAATACAGGTACCTGTGTAGCTTTTTTAACTTCACGGAAGGAAATTCTTGCGGATCTTGAAAGTTTGGGTGTGGATGTTTTGGTTCTCGGGTCAAGGAACTATTTTAGAAATTTAATGACGCAACCTACCTTGATTGAGAGAATTAAGAAAGCTCAGGCTGTAGATTCGAAATTAATTAAGACCAGAGAACAAGTTGGAAAAGGGTCAACAGCAAGAGTTCAGGATTGATGCCGAGGGGACATTACGTTTTGGAAACAGATTGTGTGTTCTTTCTGATGTAGGGTTAAAGGAGGAAATAATGCGTGACACACATAGTTCCGGCTTCACAATTCATTCAGGTAGTACTAAGATGTATTGGGATTTACAAGACGTGTTTTGCTAGAACGTTATGAAAAGGAAGATGGCGGATTTTATCACCCGATGTCTTATTTGTCTGCAAGTTAAAGCAGAACATCAACGGCCTGCTGGACCTTTACAACTGCTTACCATCCCTCAGTGGAAGTGGGAACGTTTTGCTATGGAGGTTAGCTTAGGACAAGGCAAGGTCATGATTCAGTTTGGGTAACAATTGATCGTTTGACTAAGTCAGCGCATTTTATTCCGGTTAAAGTTACCTATAGCTTGGAGAGATTGGCCAAACTCTATATTCAGGAAATTGTTTGACTACATGGTGTGCCCGTCTCAATAGTTTCGGATAGAGATGCACGTTTTACGTCTAGGTTCTGGCGCGGATTGCCAAACTCCCTGGGTACTCGACTTGAACTTAGTATAGCTTATCATCCTCAAAGTGATGGACAGTCGAAGAGGACGATTCAAATTCTAGAGGACATGCTTAGGGCTTGCTTGCTAAACTTCAAAGATAGTTGGGGTGATTAGTTGCTGCTTGTTGAGTTTGCAGATAACAATAGCTTTCAGGCTAGTATTTGTATGGAACCGTTTGAAGCCTTGTATGGTCGAAGATGCAGAACACCAATTTGTTGGTTTAAGTTCGGAGAGGAGAAACTTTTGGGTGCCTTGAGGCTCGAGATAGTACAAGCTACATCGGAGAAAATTCATTTGATTAAGGATAATTTGTTATTTGCTCAAAGTCGTCAGAAGAGTTATGCTGATAATAGGAGACATTATTTAAAGTTTGACGTAGGAAATCATGTATTTCTCAAAATGTCACCATGGAAGGGAGTAATGCGTTTTGGGAAGAAGGGCAAACTTAGCCCTAGATTTATTGGACCATTCGAGATCTTACGGAGGGTTGGACCAGTCGCGTACTAGGTTGCCTTACCTCCGAATTTGTCATAAGTGCATGATGTGTTCCATGTGTCAACATTGAGGAGATACGTACTAGATGCTTCACATGTCATTCATTACGAACCTGTAGAGGTTCGGTCGGATCTATCATACGAGGAACACCCAGTGGAGATTTTAGACCGTAAGGATTAGATTTTACGCACAAAAACTATTAAGTTAGTTAAGGTACTTTGACGTAACCATTCAGTGGAAGAGGCCACTTGGGAACTCGAGGATGCTATGCGCAAAATGCACCCTCAGCTCTTTGATGTTTAAGGTACGTTTTAATTCCGCGGACGGAATTCTTTTAAGGGGAGGGGGAGAATGTAATACCCCAAAATTTTCTTTTTCCTTATGTTAAATTATTACCTTAAAAATAAATAAGTTTGTGTTGTTTTCATAATATTGAGAAAAAGTGTGAAAAAGGTTTCTGAGGGATTCCGTCGAATGAATCTTGGATTCATTCTAATCAAGTGGAAGAGCAGAGACATTTTGGAGCGACTGAAGTTTTCGATCGATTGAATAGTTTTCGGTCGAAGGAATAGTTTTCGATTGAATGAATAGTTTGCGATCGAATAAAACCGCTTTGCTTTGAATGAAAATTGTTTTGATTTGAGAAAGAATGAGGACTAAAGTTTTTGGTTGAATGAATAGTTTTTGGTCGAATAAAAAATCAAGATTTTCGAAAAGGCATTTTCACGGCTGAAGAATTGAGTCGAATGAAACATCTTTTGCTTCGAATGAAAGTATAATTTTTCTTTCATATAAATAGTCTATTTTTTTAGTGTTTTTGTTCTCTGTTCCTTGTTCCTTTGCGGCGGAGAGAGAGAATATAAGGCTTGGGAAGCTACTTTGGTACTAGGGCGGTGCCTCGAGATTTTCTTGTCTATAAGCTTGATTGAGGTAAGGAATTTTTTCGCTTTTTACAGTGGGAAGGTATTTTCAAAATCTGAAAGCTTTTGATTCGCCCAATTCGATTTATCCATATTGGTTCACTTTTGGTTTGTTCAACTTTTGCTTTCATTTAGAACATTGTATACCCTCCTCTATTTGTGCCTAGATGAGCACACATTTGAATTTGTACATTTGTGATCGTCAATTTAAGATTGACATTGACTATGTTAAATAACTCTCAAATTGAAAGGATCCTTTGGACATATGTTTGTTATGCTAGCGTGCAATACTACCGGTAGCATACGTTTGATATTTGTACGTTTAGTTCAATTTGTGGGTCTTATGATTGACACAGTCTTCGTATGTTTGTAGCATACACGACATAATAGCCATGTGTTATGGGTAAATGCCTAATTTTGTTGCTTCTAATTTTGTCATTCGTCTCTATTAGTATTGCTTAATATATTATCATTTGCTACCTTACTGGGCTATTCGAGCTCACCCATTTTCTTTCCTGCATTGCCTTTGCCACAGGTGAGGGAAGTGACGGTTGAATGTTATGGCAGTGATGGAGTTTTGAGACTTTTGCTTAGTATCGTAACTTGTATTTGTGACTTTGAAAATCTTACCGGATAGGGGTCATGTGATGGAAATATATTGGAAAGGTTTTGTTTAACCGCAGCACATAGAAAATCATTTTTTAAGGGAATATTTTGAGACTTTTGCTTAGTATCGTAACTTGTATTTGTAACTTTGAAAATCTTAGTTGCTCTGTTTATACCGTTACTTTTAGAACCATGGCGATATATTATGAGGTTTGATTGCAGTCACGGCATCCCGTTTCGGGGGCGTGACAATTTCGATGTAGAGAAACACCTTCGAAGAAGCAGAGAATGCTTGAGAACATCAAAATAAAAAGATAAAGAGAGAAAGGGTCCCCCTACCTTAACCCCAGGTTGGTGAAAAGAAACCAATAGAAGAGCCATTAGAGTGTGTTTAGCTGAGGTAATTGAACCGGGTATTTCACTTTAATAGATGATTTGGAAATACATTGCATAAATTCCTTTGTTTGAATTGTGATAAAATAGATTTACCAAATTTTAGGTGGGATTGGAAAAGAGAATTTGGTTTGCTAAAATTTCCTCTAAAAATAACTAGTCCAGATTAGTTATTTATCAAATCCCATCCACAACTGTAGCTGCATTTTAGGAGAAAGTGGCTTTTTTTTGTCTCCATAATCTTAGCTAACTTCTTCCATAAAAGAGGAGACTCTCTTATCAGTCTGTACCTATACACCATCAAATTATCTAGGTTCAAATTTTCAAATGTAAATCTACATATAAAATACTCGCTTCTGGAAAATCGCCCAAATATTAAATTTGCGATTCCATAAATTTATAAATCAACGAATTTTAAAATGAATGAATTTTGAAATGCAAGGTACGTTGAAATTGTTCATCCAAACAAACTCTTAATGAGCACAACATATGACAACATGGTGATGACACAGTAACTGATACGAATAAGTCATTTAGCCGAGAATAGCATCTTCATCATGATTTGCTAAAAGAAATCCCATTTTACTAGATCATAGGATTTGCAAATATCTATCTTAAACGGAACTTTGACTTCTTTGGATTGTTTGTGCCGATGAATATGGTTCGTGAGCTCTTGAGCCAGTATAAATTACCTTGAATAATTGTCCTAAAGCAAAACCATCATGGAAAGGGGTGATAAGAGTGTTGATAACTTCCTTCAATCTGTTAGCAAGTGTTTTTGCAATTATTTTGTAAATAATATTGCAGAGGCTAGTCGGTCAAAAGTTTTCCACCTCAGAATGTTTAGGTTTCTTCTGTATTAGGTTGAAGACTGATTTGCCTCCTTGAAAAAGGCAACTAGAGTTGAGGCGTGAAAGTGCAGCTCTGACGATGGAGGACTCAAGATGTGACTATATAGTTGTTGAGACATAATAGCGGGCATACGGCTAGGCCCACAGGCTTTAAAAGATCCAATGTCGAAAACAACCAACTTTATTTCATTCGATGTGAAATGCTGATCTAAGATTGTTGTTGTTGAGTAGACAGTTTAATATGGATATTCTGTATTGTCACAGTGTTGTGGCTGAAAGTCCCCATGTCAAGTACTAGCATCTCCTCTTAGGCCTTGGAATAACTGCGTGAAATACGCAACGAAGTTTTGACGGATGACTAACTCATCTTTGATCCATTCTCTTGTAGCATCAACTAGGTCACACACTCGATTATACGCTCTGCGGACCTTAATGGTGGCATGAAAGAACCTAGTGTTCCTGTCCCTTCCAATGTGCTATTTCGATTTTGGTCGTTGTTGCCAAAAAATGCTCCATCCCAAGAAAATTTTCAAGCTCATTTGGTAGGCTTATTTTTTTAATATCCGTATTTTTTTACCTCTCAGCTTGAAGAGCCTCTAATTCAAATTGGATGAAATTTTGCTTAATGTTGCCAATTCTCTGCTGATATTATACATGTAACTCAAATTTAGCAATTTTATTCCGTTTTTCGATCTTGAAAAATGGAATCTGCAATACGAAAATTTTATTCTTACACAATTATTCGCTGACACATTGTTTTAACCACATGGCTTTAAACTAAAAGGGTCGATCCACCACTGCTTAGGAGGCATCGTCTCTACATAGCAAGAAGCATGGTTTGAATGCTAAATTATGAGATTCTTAAAGACAGCCACCCAAAATGACTACACCACTCTGAAATACCCAGGGTGGTTGCCCAATTAAACGGCACAATAAATCTAGCTGTCCTATTTCTCAAATGTGTATTCCCTCTGCTCATGATTATTTTCAGGTGAAGAGAGACCTTACCAACCTTAATTCTTGTAGCCCAAACCGTCTATGAAGTCAAAGAAAATTTTCATAACCAGGAATATTGAAACAACGTCTTCCGTTTTTCTCAAAGGGGGATAAGACTTAACTGAAATCCCACAAAACAGGAGCAGTGAGTTGAGAGGCATAAGTAGGTCAGTAAACTTGTTCCACACAGCTTGGCATTCTTCTATCATTGGATAACCATAACCAAATGGAACATTCCGTTTAAACTCAGACTGTTCACAAAAATGTGCAATGATAATGTGCTTGTCTCCGTACAGGATGACAAAATCGATACAGCCAATCCAACCCAATGAAACCCCACCCTTCATGTCACGTCCCAAGAAGCAGAACGCGACAGCACATATTCTAACACGCTAACCTTCTTCTGAAGGTAATTAGAATGCATTAATTTCATTCAAAATACAACCACATAACAGGTTCTTTAGACATATGTTACATTCGTCCATCCTTACAATCCAAGCAGAACGACTTACTATCCTTGATTCTCGGGCATAAAAGGGCACTCAAAATCTTCCTTGCCAACGCCCTTGCCTACCACTTCTTGATCATCTCCCGTATCTAAAAAGTTGAGATGGAAAGGGGTTATCCACAACTAAGTAGAGCAAACATATGACTAACTTAAAAACTATTTAGCCACAACTAAGTAGAGCAAATATATGACAAGCTTAAAAAATATCTTAATCATAACAAGCGTGTATAAACTAGACAAAACATGACTATCTTCAACTCATACATGGCATATGATAGAATGCAGGGAACGAGCAAAAAATAACTCAAGCATAATACATATCATAATGACTCTGAGGAACTCAAAACATAAGCTAGATGCTCGTTCACCACCATCCTTTCTTGGTAATATCTTAAATTGATCACTCAAAAGTTGATCCGACCAAATTCAGTTTAAGAGTGATAAATTACAAAAGACTTTGCACATTTTGACAGCATACGTGGCACAACGTAATGCCCCTAGGAGGTTAACCTGCTGAGCAAGCTCAACATATATCCCGTTTCTATATAATTTGATTTGCGGGCCTTTGACAACCAGCCATTACTTCCAAAGACACGATTTATAGCATGCTATCATGCATAGAGAATGTTAAACACATCAAGTAATAAAAACAATAATATGCATGATTCAACTAAAAATAGTTTAAAAGTTATCTGAAGTACCCTCTCCCTAGAAATATCCCTTTCCCTTCTCTCTAAACCACCTTCCACAAAAAGCCAATACGGCTGCCCCACTGTGCGACGGCGCTCGTGGGGCAGAGGCTCCCTTCTTCTGTCTTGGTAGGTTAAATAGCTAGGGTTTTTTATTAGGATCTGGGAAGCTTTGGCGAGTTAGACGGCCGTTGGGGTTGCGACGTTTTGCCTTCGATCAGTCGTGGTCCTCTCTTTTCATCGGCGATGGTGATCGATTTGTGTGATGTTCGGTGTTGTCATCGGGGGCTTCGGTGGCTCCTCATTTTGGGTAGTGGTGGCTAACGAGTGAGTGCGGTTTCTGCCAGATGAGTTGTCCTGATTTTGGAATCAAGGGGTTGGGGTTTGGTTGTAGGATCTTCAGATCTTCCTTCTTCAAGATTGTAGGATTCGAGCTTCTTTGGGTTGTGATCGATTGGTGAGTCTAGGCTAGGGTTTTTCTTCTAGGGCTTATTTTCCCCCTCCCTCTAGTTGATCCCCCTTCCCCTTGCCCTAGATTGGTTTGCGCTTGTAGATGGTTGATTTAGGTGGCTTGGCTGTGTTGTGACGGAGGAGGTCGCGGTAGGTGGTCGAATTTCAGCTGGTGTGATAGGTGGTCTGGGTTCGGCTGAAGATTAGGCAACCTTTGATGGAGATTCTGGTGAGGCAGGTTAGAGAGGCAGCTTTGGGGTTTATCGAGGCTCCGCAGTAGAATAGTGGCCTGAGAAGGTGGGGAATCCGGCCCTGGCAAGGGGCAAGGGGTTCGAGGAGAGCTGTACCCTTAAGACGGCTGTCAGGGCTGCTCGTGAGCGGCTGACTGTGCATAGTGTTTTTGTTTAAGCATGTTTGGTTGTTTACTTTTGGTCTTCTAGTTAGTTTGTGTTGTAATTTTTAGGTTTTTTGCTTTAGTTGGTATTTTTTTGTAACCTTATGTCTCGGCAAGTACGTTAAATTAGGCTGAAGTGTAAGATATGCTCTGCTTCAGTCTAATTGTAGTTTGTTTCGGGCATATAGGTTAGTTGTTTGGTTAGTGTTTTTTATAGCGTTTAATGATGTCTTTATGTCTGTAATATAGTTTCTCTGGCCGAGACGGCTTGTATAACCTTTTACTGATAATATATTTCTCCTTTTAACCAAAAAAACTAAAAATAGTTTCAGTGAGAGCAGACTAGTTCCATATCTAATAAATTTAGGGTAACATATACTTCAAATTTAAGAGTCATATAGAAAAGAGTGTTAAAGAACACATCTTAAAATTTCTAAATAGTTAGAGAACACTCAAATCCGACAAATATTGAATGCGATATACTTGTTTAAATATCAACACAAAATCTTCCCAGTTTAATCGCTTCAATCAGTTCTATGTTTAAGCAATTTAGGACAATATTAGAGAATGATGACATAGACAATGTTCAAGCACATATCTTCAGCTTTCCAGGAAGTTATAAAACACTCAAATCCGACGAGTATTGAATGAGACATGCTTGTTCAAATATCAACATAGAATCTGCTCAGTTTTCTCTAATCAAATTCTAACACTCTATAAGCACATAACACACAATATATACCAAAGCATATACACACAAATCATAATTAAAACCATGCTCAAGGTTGCTCATATGTAAAATCCTACATTTGATGAAACAAAACTGATTAGGGTGTAGAACTCATCAAGAAATTCATCTTTTGTCAAGAATAGATCAAACAAATATGAAATATGTAACAGCAAATTCCCTTTTTTTCTCCTTCCTACTTCAAGCTCTCAAACCTCCTCTATAGTTTTTTTCTAAAACTAGGCAGCTTTCGTCTCTCTTCTCTTCTTGTTTTTACTTTAAAGATAGAAGACATGAGTCACTAAAGTTGAAATAAATCTGCTGAGTTTTCATCTTGGAGAAACAAGAGTCTCAAGGGTATTAGACCCCTTCCAAGCCTTACCAATAAGGCCATCAGACTTAATAAGCTTTATTAGAACTAGTTAACCTAGTTTAGTAACTAAGTAATCACAATTAACTTAATCAAGATTAGAGCAAACTAATCAAACTTAATGACTTACTAATCACGATTAAACCGTACTTAATCTATATTAGCATTACCATGATTGGGCTCAAGTAATCATGCTTAGGGATAACAAATCATTCTTAAGACCAACTAATCAGGATTAAGACTAAGCTAATCCACATACTTAGGGTGCTTCTATGCCAACGCAAGCACACAACATGTTCTACATAAATAGATCATGAATACGCATAAGATCTTTTAACAAGAAAGAGATTCACGATACATGCATAATAACAAGCATGAAATAAAATTTACACTTAGGTTAAACTAAGGTCCTCACACCTCGTCTCCTCGCATCTACCGCGAAAGACTAAGAACAGACAAGAAAACGAAGTTTCTATCCATTACATCTTCCTCGGCTTTAGTTTATGAAAAGAAGAGAGCCTCTGGTTTACGAGTTCAATAGAACTTGGAGTTAAAAGATTGTCCAGGGTTGGCTAGTGCCTTTACAGTTCTGAGAAGCATATGTCGTAGTAGCTTTGATGCTACTTCAATTGTCACCTTTTACCTTGGTTAGCCTTAGACACTTGCACTCTGATTGAAAAGACTTTCAAGGAAGGTTCACAAATGAGACCGAACACGCACTTCAGTTTTTTTTAATCTTATAGTATTTCTAGGGGTTTTTCCCCCTCAGTCTTCGGTTTTGCAATCACTAGCGTCGAGGTGTGCTTGACCAATATGTGCAAATAAGGAAATAAAGACAAAGGCCTGAGAGGTGGTTCCAACCTGCGTCATTGCACCAAGTGACCAAAACTATTTTAACCAATGACCAGCTCTGCTTTGCACTTATTAGACGCAATTCAAAAAGATATTCTCAATCTGGATGATGAAGCCTGTGGGAAGACTAGTGTTATCAAAGGCGCACCTAGGCGCAAGGCGCACTCCCTACGCCTCACCTAGGACTAGGCGCAGCCCCTTCAGGCTCAAGCACAAGGTGGTGGTGGAGGCGCAAAAAAAAGTTCAAAGATCCTAATTTTTTATTTTTGCATCATGGCATCATCTCAACCGTTCATTATTTTTTATTCTTTGTTTCATAACATAATAAATCAATATGTAAACCACAAAAATACCTAAAATCCCAAACCCCTAATCAATCGACTCTCTTATTATTATTCATTATGCTATGTCTCGTCCCCAATTGTTACTCTCTTTTAAGTAAATATACTCATTCACTTCAACTTGTAGATGAAGAAGATGAAATTGAAGAAGAATCTCAACTAGACTTGGGAGCCTGTGGTTTTCTTTTGAAAAAAATATTGTTGCCTTAGCCCTCACTAATAATGAGGATGACGTTGTCACATTCACTTAGGATTAACTACTTCTTATTGGATTTGAAACTTTTTCTAGTGTTGAAAATTTGTCTAATTGCCATGTTTTGAATTTTTTATGTGATTATATTAGTTTAATGCACTAATATCTTTTTATTTTTATTTTTATTTTGCGCTTCACTTCGAAATGGCGCGCACCTTGTGCCTAGGCTCCAAGGACCCTTTGCGCCTTAGATGCTCTTGCGCCTTTAATAACTAAGGGAAAGACGGAGGAGCTATTGAAGGTAAAATGGTGAGTATACGTAGTTCTCATAGGCACAAACAAGGGACTCCACGCCTTGTTATAGAGATGTGTCCTAAGGGCTGGATTGAATTAGAGGGTGACGTGGTAGTCTTTAAGAAAAGACTAATTACTTTCTTGGATTACCAGCCTCTACCACAGGACTGGATTGTATGCAATATCTATATACCAACCTAAATTGCAGGCTTATGCCCTTCAGTTATAGATCTGGGCTAAGCCTGGGACTGGATAAAGGAAGGTACACAATATCTACGTCCCAACCTAGATTGAGGGTTTCTACCCTCGAACATAGATCGGGACTGAGACTAGGACTCAAAGTAGACGGGGACCAAACAGAGGAAGGTATGCGGTTTCCGCGTGCCAACCTGGATTCCGGATTTATATCCTCAGAGATAGATTTGGACTGAGCCTAAAGCCGACATTAGAGAGAACTGCACGTGACCTCCACACACTAACCTGAACTGAGGGTCAAATACCCTCAGAGATAGATTTGGACTGAGCCTAAAGCCGACATTAGAGAGAACTGCACCTAATGAATGTTGCCTACATAACACTCTCTCATGGTTATCAAGCTTAATGTAGTTCGAACTAGATTTGGAAGAAGATTGTAGTGAATTCCACATGCTAACCTGAACTAAGAGTCAATTACCCTCGGAAGATGGTTTAGTCAGAGGAAAGATAAAGGGTGAGGAAATGACGTGAAGGGCTTGGGATGTTAATTATTTGTGCCATTTGGAGCTGACGTGGATGCAAGGTGGATTTAATAGGCAAAAAGACGCTTTTGTCCTTAAAAAAAACCTAACAGTCAAAGGCCAACTTGACCGTCATCTGGCACTCGCAACCAAGACAAGAGGTGATGAGTGTTAAAAGCAGAAGCACGAGGTGCTGAATGCAATTGACCATTAAGTATGAGGTGTTGGGTAAAATTTATTCTCATAAACACCCGATCTTTCTTGTTTAACCTGACTATTTCATAATCATTACCGTAAAAACTGAGGTACTATCTAGTTTAGTCTTCTAAAATAGGAGTATCGAAGCATCAGAGATGCCAAGTAGAGGTCCATTGGCAGATAAATGCAGTGATCGGAGATGAAGAGGCACAGGGATACGGTCGGCCGTTCGACTTGCGATCCAGGAGCAATGGGCCTTCCCTTTGCCCTTGGCTTTCCAAGCAACACATAATGCAGGCGTGTATTTGTTTGAACATGTTTTGTGGTAGCTTTCTCTGTTTTAATGTTCTATATTAGTGGCTAAGGGTCTTGCCTTTGTGTTGTCAAAGTTTGCTCCAGTCCTTCATGGCCCCCTTTGCTAGCAGAAACTCTATGTCCCCCCATAACAAATTAATATGGTAGGATCATGTAACAAGATTCAAGAAATGAACACTTCCAACTTTTAACGTGAAGTAGTATGAGAAAAGCAAGACACTAAAGTTACTAACAAATCTAATGGCAAAGCCATGATGGCACGCAGTTGCTAGAGCTTGCATGGTGGATAAAGTATTTGACAAAGTGTATTTTGTTACATATTAAAAGAGAAATTATATTTTTTTTCATCAAATTTAAGAACTTCGTTGATGGAAAAGTAACCAGATAGAGTTACAGATATAAAGAGCATGTGTGCTATAAAAAAGACTAGACTAATAAACATCAAAGCTAGACCCTTTGAAGTCAACAATACATTCTCCACTCCCTTTTGTCCAAATAAGCCAAGACCCAACATGATCGTGAGTCGATCCAACAACTTTTCGAGCCTCCTCTGTAACTACTGTCTTGGATAATTGTTTGAGCCTGGAGCGATAAAATGATCAAGTTTGCAATTACACTCAAATCAAATAAATCTAGAGCCATCTTTAACCGGTTACTCGCCACTCGAACATAGTTGTTGTGTATCATTTGATTTCTTTTTCTTTTTTGTTTTGCTCAAGATGTCAAAACAGCTCATGGTCATGGAAGCCTCAAAAGATTAAGCAAAGCTTCCACAACATTCTGTCACACACACACACACACAAAAGCACAATATTATTTGCTTGTTGGACCATTGAACAGCTCAGAAAACAAAAGCTACTTTATGCTTCCTCTCAAACTCTCCCTCCCTCTATTTTGGTCATGGTGGGGAGATAAAAGAGTGAGGGAGAATTCCTATTCTTTTCAGGGCCTCTTTCTGCTGGCCATGATTGGAAAGCAACTGTTGGAGTACATATGACTTGGAAAAACTTTAAAAGATTAGAAGGCTGGGAAAATGTTCACATGGCTCTTGAGCCTCATTTACAGAGAGTGGGACCAACCTTGCTGCTGGCCCCACCATGGTATTCAGCCTACAAATGGGTCAAAATCCATATGGAAAGGTCATAGCTGCAGCTCTAATAATAACAATAATTATTATTGCTATGTACAGAAAAGGGCAGCTTCTAGATAGTTTTGTCTATCTTTTTGTGCTGAGCAAGATGATAAGCTTCTTGATGCACACTATGAAGATGTTTGGTGGATTTGGATTTGTGGAAGGAAAAATGAAATTATGGTAGGTTTGGGATGGGATGAAAGCAACTTTTAACCACAAAACAACTAAACTTTGTTTGGATTGCCTTTTTGTTTCCAATTGTTACGGTGTTTGCCACATGAATCAGAATTGGCAATATGTTCCTTTAAGATGATAACCAAAATTGGCAGTATGTTTTCGGATTAATTCTAGCTTATTCGTGCTTTTTAGTGTGTTGGGTTGGGAAAAACACAAAAAAGAAAAGCAGGTTATCTTATCTAATTACCCTGAGATATTTTTGTTGCTTAATGATCGTTTACGAGATACGATGAAGCACGAGATTCTTTGGATCCTTCTGTGGTAAATAAATTTAAGAATTACGCTTACGCAAGTGACTCAACAATTTTGACATACAATCCTAAGGAATAGTTCAGCTAGACCCCGAGGAAATAGTGTTTGAGGTAACTAATTCAAGCCTCCTTGAGGCCATCTCACAAAGAATTGATTTCTTGCAAATTCTCTAGCCAAATTCAGGGGGGTCTCGCATCCGTGCGGTTGCCACTGTATTTGTGAAAATGACAGTTAGAAAAGAGAGGGAAAAGAGGCAGAGGAAGAGGCCCCTTTTGATGTTAAAAAGACCTCCTCATAAGTCACTATATATGAAGTACCCTTCAAAGGCTTGATAATTCAAAGACGAAATGTACTAGACTTTTTCTTCACTAGTTCCTTTCATCTCACTTTCTCCTAGCATATGATGTGCTCTCTTGACAAAAGACCCAGGACAGAATTTTAGGTAGATTGAACAGAGGAAAAGAGAGAAAACCCACTTTGGATTGTCATCATTTCATGGTAGCTTCTATGGATTGTGGGTATTTTCAAGATTAGGAAATGTGATATTGCTTGGTTCAAATGCTGGGGAGCCTACTGTTTTCCAACTTCAGTTTCCCAAGAACTCTTTCTGATCAGGTATGTCCTACTTTACTTGCACTTAAACTTGTTCTTGATGAAGCAATGTGTTAGTTAAACTTGTTTTCTATGGCCATTTTCTCAAGTTATTATAAACTTACTTCAGCTTTATACCCTTGCCTTCTCTGATGAAAAACCTCACAGATCATCAGTTCTGTTAGTCTATGGATCAAATGACATTGATAAGAGCTTTTTTACTCAACTGTTAATGTCCAAACTGACATTTTCCAATTACCCATTGGGTGCTTCATTTGCTAAACGAAATGATGAAACTGTGATGTTCAGCTTCTTTAAAAGTTCACTGATTTTCTTTTCTTCACTGTTACCTGTGCATAAGAATATCTAAAGTTGACTGTCTTAACAATTGGATTCTTACTTTTTTTCACTAATGGAAATTTTGGTTAATGTCTGCTATGTTTGTTTCAACCTAAGGTGAGTTTGCAGACAATGGAAGGAGTTTGATAAATTGGCAACTTGGTCTTGTGAGATGGGAAAGAAGAGGAGCTGGTTCAGTTTTGTGAAGAGACTTTTTGTTCCTGAGGCAAAATTTAAAGAACAAAAGGTTGATCCGCATTCCTTTCTAGCATTATGAATTTTGCTGATCAGCGATCACTGTCTTTAGAAGATTACTATTTCTTCTAACACCTGTACTTTTTCCAGAACTCAATTAAGTGGGGATCGGTTCTTGCCAAGCTAAAGCTCAGAAAGTACCCTGCCCTTACACCAGAACCGGAGACAACATTGTTTGAAGCGAAAGAAGAACAGAAGAAGCATGCTTTGGCTGTTGCCGTTGCAGCGACAGCTGCAGCCGAAGCTGCTATTACCGCTGCCCGTGCTGCAGCAGAGGTTGTCCGGCTCACAGTTGTCCCTGATGAATTTGAAAAAAGAAGCCGAACTTTGGCTGCCATCAAAATCCAAAGTGTTTATCGTGCACATCTTGTGAGCTTCTTAAATACTTGGCTTCTACTAACATTATGTGAGTGTTTCCTAAGTTCAGTAGTGATAAATTGTTCAGCTTAAACCACACTCCACGCCACTCTCATGTTCTATGAGCTCAACATTCTAACAGCCGAATTGGACTGAGTAACCGAACATCAAAGCTAAGATAACTTTCAGTATTGTGTGTGTAACTTCGGTTTCTGAAATATCGACTTCATAATAACACACATTAGCTCTTGCTGGAGACTAAAATGCCTTCCTAAACGATGTACATCTTAAATGGTAATGACGCAGGCAAGGACAGCGTTGAGGGCTTTGAAGGGAATAGTGAGGCTTCAAGCCGTGGTTCGAGGCCAAAACGTGAGACGGCAAGCCATCATCAGATTGAAGTGTTTGCCGTCCATTGAAAAAGCACGCTCGCATGTTCATCATAAGAGAGTTCAAAGTCTTGATGAGGGTTGCAACTATAATGAGAAGAAACAGTTCCTTGGCCTAACAAAGGAGCTGGAAGAGAGAGAAATGAAGGTAAGCAGTATAATTCCAATTCCTGAAATTTACGTAATATGATATTTGAATGATCGATACTTCCACATGGTATCAGATGTTTTTGACAGCACCAATAGCAAATAGGGGAATAATCTTCAACATGCACATGTGCACTTGCTCGAGTGGCGTGCTTTTTTTTAATGGTTGCAATGTCTAATAACGACGGAGTATACAAAAACTAAGGACCCGTACGTTTCCGTAATTCGTTTTCAGTTTTTATATTCTGTTTTTGTTTTCATAATTTTCGTATTCGTATTCAGATAGAAAATTCATTCTTGTACTTTTATTATTTGCACAAAAAAATTTAGTCACTTTTTCTGTCTGATTTATGTACTTATATCATTTTCACTTTTGTACTGGTATTCTTATATTATTTATAATATACACTACTTGAACCACACCCTCCCCCCACTCTCTGGCCTTTCCAACCCCTTCCCACACCCTCCCCCCCCCCCCCCACCACTCTCTGGAAATCTTCCCCATCTATTGCAGCCCCAATATGAGATTTGAGTGTGTGAGTGTCTAATAGGGGAGGGGCTTCACCGGAGTACCCGTACGGGATCGATGCCAGCTTCACCAAAGAACGACGAGTCCGTGATTGAGTTGTTCCTGACCTTCATCCTGACTACATTGACACGTGGCTGGCTTTTCACTCAACCTGCCCAGTCTGCTAAGCGAACCTGTTGCCTAAGATGGTGAGTCCAAAGATTGCCGTGGAAATTGATTGTTGTGGATGGTGAGTCCATCAATGCGTGGCTGGCTTTCCATCCCAGCCCAAGCGAACCTGGCTTTTCAAGATCAACTTTCAATTGCCGTGGAAATTGATCCGTCGAGGCAACCCCAATCTGCCCAAGATGGTGAGTCCAAAGCAAAATCGAAAGATTATAACGAAGAAGAGAGAGGGAGGTATCAAAAATCTTTTGAGGTGGTTCCATGGTGGTTCAGTGGCGGCTCTGGTCTTTTGAGGTGGTGCATATGCTCTCCTTCCAATAGTCTACAAATAAGGCAAAATGGGGCCAATTTCTACCTTCTCTACAGCCTTAACCCCCAACAATCCTTGCAATACCACTGACTTAGCCAAAACCCAATGCGGTTCAAAGATGGTGAAGATGAAGCACTACATTACCTCAGGCTACGTTGCAACGGATCACGTACGAACCACCAACCCCCGTCCTCCTCGCACAAATAGCACCAGCTAACCAAGCTCTGACCTCTCTTTCACAAATTGTCAAAGATTATTTGCAGATGAACTGTTACTTCAACCTCCGAAATGGATATCACCAATGCATCCTTCCATTGGAGAGATTCCCTCGCTAGAGGAGTATTATACTCTTCTAAGTTGATTCGACGGTCAATAAAAACTTTAATAAGGCAACACGAGAAAAGAAGGAGAGAGTGTCTCTATTGTATGCCTTATCATTCTATGTTTGATCATGTGCAGCTCCACTGCAACAGCCATAAAAGTTGGGATTGTAGGCTTTTTTCAAAGGAAGACGTGGAATCGTTGTGGTCACGGAAACAAAAAGCAATTACAAAAAGAGAGCGTATGAAGAGATACTCCTTCTCCCATTGGGTAACCTGGTCTACGTAGAAAATTAAAGTTCTATTTGCAATTTAAGATGATTAGACTATCGATATCCTCACTGTTAACCAGGATTGCAATAACTTGTCGTTTTCAGGATTGGAGAAATGGTCTGGTGCTGGAAGATTTGATAACCATGGAAGACGGAAGACAGAGCCACAAGTTTGAGGCACATAGAAGGAGAGAAACAGATGGATTAAGAGCAACCCCTCATTCAAATTTAACTGAAACTAGTACATACAGAAGAACACACATCAAACTGAAACGAGGAACTAGCCAGGATTCCGTAGGAGAACTGAACTCACCGATTTCACTTCCAAGGAGGTCATTTTCCCGAGCAAAAAAGCAAGAATTACTGGCAGATGACAGCTCGTTACCAAATTCTCCTCTTTGTCCAACTTACATGGCTGCAACTGAATCAGCAAAGGCAAAAGTGAGATCGATGAGCACTCCAAAGCAACGCCTAGGATCTCTCGACACACACTCTGTTCGTCTTTCAACTTTCAAGCCTAAGCTTTCTTCTTGGTCTTCCTTTAACAGCGAGTTCACTGGCGCAAATTCTAGTAGTTAGTGGCTCTTCTCAGCATATATCTGTAGAACTGTAGGCCACTTTGTTTGGTTTTCCCATGACAACGGATTAAAGGCATGGTTTTAAAAGAGCTCATTGTAGTTGCAACCAATAAAATTGTAGACCACCTACATTCTGGTTGTTGGTTCTAGTGGTTGATACAAGGCTCTGAGAGGTAGCACTGTCAGCGTGAGTACGCATGCGTGTATGTGTTCATGTTGTGCAAGAGATGATTTAAACTTTCTGATCTGTATGCTGTCATGAAAGCTTCTTTTGAAATAGAAGTGTATGGCCATTCCAATTGTATGCAAGACTATTTCTGGCGATGCATTCGCTAGCAAATATCTCTTCAACCGTGAATTTTTTCGGAAGAAGTTCACGACAATATCTAAGGTCAATGCCATGGGATGTTTGTGTACTTTCAGATACTGTCAACACCGTTACTGTGACGAGTGAGAGATACTTCCATCAGCATTAGAGTGAGACTTTCAGTATTGGGTTTATCACAATTAGTCGAGCTTGATGGCCACATTTCCCAAGGAACTACAAGCAACACTTGATGAACATACTAGTACATAAACATAGGTTCCTTAGTGGGAAGAGAAAGCCCCAAACGCATTTCATTTTCAGGGTTCCTTCTATTCTCATCAAACAAAAAGAAGCAATAATCTAACTCTCTATACGCCTTCCTGAGGCCCCTTCCAGTCCCTGGACATGCTGAACCCAATTGGAGTCGCAAGTCAATACTCGTTCATGTCCCTCCGGCCAAACACGGTTCACTCTCCAACACCGCGGTTTTGGAAGAGCCACCATCGGCCTTCTCAAGTGCCGCGTAAGCACCATTCACGAGAGCATACCATAATTGAAGGAGCCGTAAAAACTGCGAATGTCATTGGTGTTATCTTATATGTATCCAAAATGATAATTCGGGTAGAATAATCAATTCTTTTGGCCAAGAACACGGCTTTAGTTTGAGGGAAGGACTCTCCCAGGACTCCGGTATAGATTGCAGTGAAGACTTCGATTTGATTCGCAAAGCCAGGCCAAGAACCCACCTCTACAACAAGTGATGACTCCTTACGATGAGAATTACATCCGGAAGCTTAAATAAGCAGGACATGTTAGGCGTCCTAGACACTGACCTCCAAAGACTTGCATCTAACCAAGCCAATGCCAATTCTTGGATCCAAAATATCTTATCTATAAACTATGGTTACACCATATCTAGCCATCTAGGTACGGTTGGAAATGCAGCAAGTCTCCATGGAAAATATAACGTGCATATCATCAAAGTGTTGCACTGCGCACCTGCAGGATACGATATGATTGAGATACCAATTAGATAGTCAACCTAGTACGTAGCTTGACCCACAATATGAGAACCAAGTTTGTCTTTGAGGTAACTATGATATCGAAGGCATTTTATTACACCATGCAGTTTCATTCGATAAGAAAGTAATTAATTAGATTCTTAATTAGCTACGACATCCTGTCACCATGCAGTTGCTTTTCAGTTAGCTATAGTATTGACCTTAGTTGCAGGAAACTCCTAATATGATGACGTTTCTCTCTCGGAAACTCGCTTTTGCGATCTTAAGTTAGGAGCTCCATGGGATCTCATCCCAAGCTAAAATGGGAACTCGATCCTGCTAGCTGGATAGAGATGTATGGAACAAGTGATAGAATACATGAAATCAAGCTCTTTTCAACTCAATTCCTTGTTTCTCTCTTCCTTCAAGTCATTAAAGTCTCCTTATCTGTTGTTCCTATATATATAAACTATGTTAAACAAATAATAATACTCTTTACACATTTATTTATTCAAGCCGCTCCCAACCTCAGATTCTTCTTGGTGCTTACGCTTCCCCGCCCCCGCTTTGTGCAGCTAAGGTACTGACCAACCATATTCTCCAGTGCAACTGATTGGCGATAAGATCTGGCGTTGTAACCGTTCGAGGAATGCGTTCTTGTGGAGTAAGAATGTAAGCAAACCCCTAAGAAAGAACTCTCTCTCTCTCTCTCTCTCTCTCTCTCTCTCTCTCTCTCTCTCTCTATATATATATATATATATATAAACCTTGTGATGCATGGGCATTTTTCTTTTCACAAGCTTTCTTGTGAAAAGATCGAGGCGGCTAAAGATGAATCAATAGACTAGAATGGTGCCTACCTTGTACTGTGTTCTTAAAGGCACGTCTGGCAGAACAACTCCACTGCCAGGCTCTTCGTGCTCCTCAGTGATTTGAGGCCTCACACTTCAGGTAAAAAGATGTAAATAACTGTGTTGACATAAATACATAAGTACCTTGTTTTTTTCATTATCATACAAAACAAATGTTCTGTCTTCTAATTCGGAAACAACGTATGGATAAAGAAGCGAAAAAATATGCTCAGTTTCAAGACAAAATTGATGGAATCACAATCGACATACATAAGGAAGAAAAACAGATCGACAGCGTAACAAATGGCGCAGAGAACCCATGTGCTCTACAAACTGGTCAGACAAGTTACAACTCTGACTGTATGACATCTCCATCCAATATTTCAGATCTCCACAGAGCAAATGGACCGGCCTCAACTGCAGCATAGCCAATTCCTTTCAGACACGAGTAGCAGAGTAAGTGCTAGGCATTGACCAGTTTCAAATGATGTCTTGGGGCATGACCTTGTTGCAGGATGTGTTCAGTATCCACTCCTGAACATATTTTCATAATCCAAAAAATGGCCATCACTCTCGTAATATTATGTCTATGTCTCAAACAACCGATTTCTTAAAGTTCTAATCATCTTATCCAGAAGCCCGCTTTGACCCAGGTAATTTTCAGCTTCTTCTTTACTGTTCAACAATTCCCCGTCTATAAGGTATCTGTTTCCATCTTTTAAAACAACTCCATGTTCACAAGCCAATTCCAATATCTCAGATTCAGATTCACAGCAAATGCCTCTACCAAACTGTATCCCTAGTTCAGCCATTTTTGATGCAGGCGCTAGTTTATTCTTAACCACTTCTACACGTATCCCAAGGCCAGTAAACTACGCAAAGAAAATCAGGAAAAGCTGTTGTTAAATCTTAACATTTACACACAAAATAAAATGATTATAAAAACTGAAACTGTGAGTTCAATATGAGAACAAAGCAAAATGATTTGCCGGCAAACTAAACAAAATACTGAGTTCTTCCCCAACAAAACTTTTTATGTCTCTCACTTTCCCATGAAGATTATCTCATGTTTATTCCGATTTACCCAACTCGATAAGCAGTAGCCGACTCGAAAGAAATCTGGGCTTAGGACTGTAACTTGGGCGGGCTGGATGGGCTCAAGGTCAGACCGTCCAAGCCCAAATTCGTGCTCATGCCCAACCCAGCCATCCACGGGTCGAATAATGTCTGTTCATGCCCAGCCAATGAAAGTTTTGGTTCGCAAGGGCTGGACAGGGTCTGCCCACCAGTTGTCCGTAGTTACAAATTAGTTTTTGCGTACTTTACTTTTAAGCATATCAATTAGCATCCAAGTCTACTAAAGAGTCACAAGTTTTTGTTAACTTCACTTTTAAACATATCAATTACCATCTAAACCTGGTAATTAAAGAAGAAAAATATAGTGAAGTCTCAAAATGGATTAAATATAAGCATGAAACAAAGTTTTAGGACAAAATAAAAGAAAAAGAAAGACAAGTGTCTCGAAACAATCTTACGAAGTCTACTTCTATAAGAAGGAACAACAGAGAAAAATAAGTCTTCAAATGTCTCTAAATCCATAAGTTAAGAGGATTCAAAAGATTAAATGGAAAAATAACATGTATCTTTTACAAGTAAAATTTATATATATAATTTGTATTATATAAAAGTTGGACGGGCTGGATTTTCCAAGAGCTGGTGGGCTTTCAAAAGCCTTTGCCCATGCCCATCCCATATGTTTGACAGGCTCAAATTTTTGGGCCCGCGTACACCATGGTCTCTATAAAATTAAGCCCACACCCATATTTCTACGGGCTGGCACGGGTTGTCCACGGGTTGCCCAGCCCAAGTTGCACCCCTTGGACTGCTGCTTTCTTTCCCCCCCTTCATTTTTCCTGGTTTTATGGTTTCCTCTCCCTGTACCATTTCATGTTTAGTTCCAATATATGTATCACATATTTATATGTTAATCTTCATTGTAAACCTAAAATCTCAACCCACTCAGAAGCATTCAGTACACAGAATTAAACGAAGCGAGTTGCACGTGGATTGGACATCTGGAATCCATGGTTTGGTAGACACAAGATAATCCAAAATTAACCCCTTGTCTTGTGGACGCGTGGATATATGCACCAGCTATGAAGCACGGGTGCTTCAAAAGGGAAGGGGTATCGGGGTCGGGTGCACATCAGACACGGGTGCGCCTCGGGTGCGTGTCGGGTGCGCACCCGTTAATTTCCAATTATTTTTTCATTTACAGAAATTCGGGTGCGGCTCGGGTGCGGCTCGGATACGGTTCGGGTGCGGATCCGACACTTCGGGGGTTGAAAACATAATATCCAGAAGATAATTTCGGGGGTTGATACACAAAACTTAATTTTTTTGGGGGTGAAAACATAAAATACCGATACTTACCAAATTAGGGCACGGGTCTCGTCTGATAGAGAGAAAGAGAGATCGCAGCGCCGCGACATCCCTAGACACACCGGCGACCTCCCTCGACACCGGCGATCTCCCACGACACCCACCGAACAGTCGCGATCACCCACGACACCACCGAACAGCCGCGACACCCACGACACCACCAAACAGCCGCGACCACCCACGACACCGCCGAACAGCCGCGACCACCCACGACACCGCCGAACAGCCGCGACCACCGAAAACCTCCCTCGACCTCCGGCGACCATCGGGGACCTCCGGCGACCACTCGCGACCACCCTACTCACCTCCGGCAGCTTTGCTTCGAAGGTATGTTGCTGAGACTTTGAATAATGTGGAATGTTTTTGTGTAATTAACTTCTCAAATCAAAAAAAATTTATCTTTATTTTGCTGTGACAGTGTATTTTTTTACTTGGACCACTGTGACTGTTTTTTTTTGTGTTTAAGGTTTGAAGGCTTAAATTAAAGCCTTATGTATTTGATTTTGATGGTATTGAACTACTTTGATGCTATGTATTTGATTTTGATGGAATACTTTGTTTGTTTGATAGTTTGAACCCTTATGTATTTGATTTTGATGGTATTGAACTACTGTTGAATGGTATTGTATTTGATTTAGAACTTAAATGCTAGTTGTACATAGTAAAAATATTTATATATCATACATTATATATATAAAAAATATATATAATATTTGCCGTATCCTTGCCGCACCCGTATCCTAAAATTTTCAAAAATGCCGTATCCGCGTATCCGCACCCGTGTCGTATCCGCACCCGCACCCGTGCTTCTTAGTGCACCAGATCTGCAATCAGTTCATATTAGCAGCCATATCAAGCATGTCCCACCACAAACTGACAATCGAAACTCACCGCTCCATCGACTGTTGATTTCAACAAATTTCAGAATCAAGCGTTTTATTTCAAAATGAGAGGAGAGAATCATGCTTGAAAGGAACTAGATAGTGACTTGGGTCAATGGCGGAAGATGGCATTGTGCAATCGTAGTTGCAGGGTTGTGGGGGTTTCGATGACCAAGGGTATGTGCTCAGCATTGGTGGTGGTTTGAAGGGGATGGAGGGCAGTGGTGTGATAGTTTATTGTGGTTCCACGGCATCGTGCTATCTTGGCAGCAAAAGGGTTTTTCAGGTTTCGCTCCAAACAGAAGTCAATTTGTTGCCTTGAGGGACGGATAATATTGGGCCATTTTGCAGATCAAGGGAGGTAGAGAAGAAAAGAAAGTAAGAAAAAAAACTATAAAAATGTAAATTTAAAAGTAGCCGAAATATAAGGGCAGTAGAGTCATATTCTATTTGTTAGATTCCTATGGCTCAGTGGGGGTCACTGTAGTTTCTCAAATCCAATGTATGCGAGTTTAACACCAAACCTCATGTATGTCAGTGTGTAATAAACCCGGAACTAATTCCTTGGGAGCAGGGCTGGAGGCAGAACTTTACTTTTCATGCATAAAAATGAAAGATTGTGTAGCCAAGAGTAAGAAAATGCTGTTCTCAAACTCTAGAAAGGTGAACCTAGGTAGTAGACACCTTTTATTGAACACACAACCCAGGTTAATTAGAGCACATGAGATCAGACCTATTTTTTTCTCTTTTCGATAATCCACGTACGACTAAAAGACAACTTTTTTCTTCATTATTCTATTTTTAATGAGAAACAGTAAGTCTACAAGTCTCACCTTATCCTCTGTCTTGAGCAATCCTTTTCTCATCAATCTCAACCGTACAGCTGAATAAAATCGCAAGGCATTTCCACCACAAGTGAGAACATCTGTATGTCCAAAGCCTTGGCCTGATTTTACATTTGCTCTCACCTGATTGAAGGAATACAGGATAACGGTATATTCAGTTGTCTAACAGTGTGACATATAACACATCAAAGTGTTCAAATAACCAGACTCCAACCTGATTAACAAATACAATAAGAGTTGCGGAGTGGTACAATGAACGGTGAATTTTCCGGAGTGCTTGGGTCATCATTTTTGATCTTATGTCAACCTTACTCTCACCTATCATAACATCAAGTTCACACTGGGGAATCAGAGCAGCTACCTGCAAAAATAATACATGAAGGGATTGATAATAATACATACAAGAGTTTTGGGAAGCACAGCTATTAGTCTGCATTATTTGCTACAGATAATTATTGATATACCGCAGAAGTATAGCAGCAATGCAAGAAATCCTACACAAAGGAGGAATAAAGAGTATGGGTGCAACAAGGTGAAAAGTAGGTTATATATAAAACAATAAATCATAAGGTAATAAGTAGGTGTATTTTAAAAAGAAAATCATAGAATGTACCCTGTTATATATAAAGATTCCTCTTAGATCTTCTATTCAAGGACACGCATTTGATGCAACTTGGTGGCAAATTATATACAACTTCTGACCTTAAGATGCTTACTACCAGATAGTGCAGAAGACTTTCAAACCTCACTCCCTCAAAAGTCCGGGTTTAGACAAATAAAAGTTTTAGCCACTAGTTATAAGCTGGATTCTTTTCTGGAATATCCAGGAAAACAAAGTCGAGCTTAAACTTTGAGGGAGCATTGCTCGCGTATTGGAGCTTTAATGTGCAAAAATACCATAGATAGAACTTCAAATGGCCAAAATGACTTCCACAATTCAAGATTCAGAATGGCTATTGTTAGTTAAAGCCTAGAGAAACACAACAGATGGAATGAGTCTTTTATGAGAAAATAGCAGGTTTCATAAAACACAATCAGTCAAAAATCCTTTCTAGAAACAGAAAGATGTCACTATCGAGTTCCTGTCATGCAGGTAAGTCCAGCAAACAGCATCTTTGATACATAGTGGAAACAAGATTTACGAAGAGTCTATCATGCAGAAAAAAGCTTGATTGGGTTTCAAATGAGACGGATCATCAAATACCATATCCAAACCCAGTAGGGGAGGCCACATGGAATTGATGTCCATGTAAAGTAAAGCTATGATGTTAAAAGAGCAGGACAAAATGCCACTCTAGTGTACAAATGGCACTGGCAGCAACAGGCCAAAGTTCCTAACAGCAAACATTTGTCCTTACTCAGGACAAATTACTAGTCATGTGAGGATCACAAGTCTGCAAATATTTCCAGACACGGGAAAACATATGGGCATTGTTTCTAATATGTAAGAGAGAACTACGCCAATGATCATTGAACTACAGGCCAAATTCCAATTTCGCCACTGGATTACGCTTTGTCTCATTCTGGTCATTGGACTCTTTGATTGGCCAATCAGTTTAAGCGATTCTGTTAGTTGTTGATAAAATGCCGTTAAGAGCTCATGTGCTTCGCACATGAGACTTGAGTGGGGGCAAAGGCTGTCAATTAAAGCCAAGAAATAGAAACTTATCACAATATCAATAATTGCATTTACATTCCTCATATTTCCACAAAACTGTCAAAAGGAATTAGAATCTCTCCTCAATTACGAAGGACCATTATCTTCCTTCTTAAGAAAAAAAGAGTAACATTAATCTTCTTCCGGTGATACTTGTGAAATACTTTTTCATTCTTTCCTTTCTTTACCACGAAGGCATGAACATCACCACGCACACCCAAGGTCTTTGCACGCGCGTGTATAAAAATATAAAGAATATATAACATATATCTATATACAGGGGGCTGGTCCCCATATAGCATATGAAAAATGCAATTCGCCTAGTTGTGATCCAGTTGTCCGCTAAACATGGCGGACAGCTGAGATCACGCTTTTCTCTTTTTCCAATTTCCGCTAAACGGCCCCAAGGATTGGTCTGTCCATCTTACCAAAATGACTTGCAGTGCAGAAACAAACAAAAACTTTCCTTGCAAAGGTTTGCTTCCCCTCCCCCCCTGCGCTCGCACCACCCACCATACCTCCCCTTCTTGTCCTCCCACTCACCGCACCACCCCCACACACGCCTCCACTCATGCATGCACATGCAGACCCCCACACACCCCACCACGCAGGCGCGCACACAAAGACCCACACACCAACACTGTACCCACACACACGGTCAATCTCCTTCCCCACCCCCCCGCCACTCCCCTGGCGTGAACAGTTAGTGTGCGTGCTATGTGTGTATCCGTGTGTGTGCATACGTGTGTTGGTGTGTGCGGGGGTGGGTGGAGGCCTGTTTGGGGGGAAGATGGGGACGTAAGGTGGGTGGGCAAGCAGTGGAGGATGCGGTGGAAACCGGGAAAGAAGAGGAAGACGAGAACTGAGAAGGGAAAATAATAAAATAAAATAACTTCCAAGCAAACTATCCTTGTTGCTAAAGCACATGTACAACCCAATAAGCATGGGATGCAAACACTCCAGGCAAGAGGTGGTTTCTTCCGTGGCCCACAAGCACCACAATGGAGTCCCTGTGCCTAAAAAAGGCATCCAAGCTGGTCAGGCTCTAGGAGGACTGGGGGTATTCCCTCATGCTCATCCAGAACACTCTTAAATCTTGAAGGCAACATCCTATAGCGATCGGCCTTCAACCATCTATCACATGTTAATATAATCCAGGTGGCCCAGAGCTAAATCCCAATGTGAACTCTTCTTTTTTTGTTTTTGCACCGCAGGGGCATTTTGGTAAAATGGAGAGACCACCCCTTGAAGGGGTGGTTTGGCAAAAGTTTGGAAAAAAAAAAAAGGAGTGACCTCAGGCATCCGTGATGTTCAGCAAACTGCAGGAACACAGCTAAATTAATTGCATTTTTTCAAACGCTATATAGGGAGTTGATCCATTTATGCACTGGTAGCTTCTCTAAGTCATCAGCGCTCATCTAGTCGTTCATACATGATCCATGAAAGGACCGTATCCTTTTTTATTATTTTTTCTTTTTTTTCCTTCTTTTTTTTAACTCCGTCTGTCTGCCGACCAGAAATGACTTTTTAGATGCTCGCCCCTCTAGTTACAACAAATAAACATCATAATATTCTCGTCGGCCATATTGTGGGACGGACGGAGATATCATCAAACGGATTTGCCTTTGTTGTTTCCTTTCTTTCTTGTTCTCCCCCTCCCCCCCCCCCCCCCCTCTCTCTTTCCCCACCCACCCCAAACACACGGAGACATACAAAGCTCCCCCCTCTTGCTGGGCACCACCTTCAGCCCACTTCCCCCACGGACACACACAGCAGACAGTCACCAAACACACAAGGCATACACTGCCACCCTCACATGGCCCCACATAGTCATACACAAACCACCAAAGCCAACAGACTCGCCACTGCTACTCAGCTAATGATGGGCAATGGTGTACGATGGGGAAAGGTAACAGGAAAACAACGCCACCCTAATAGCCACACCCACAACAGCCCATCAATGTGAGACTCTCTGTGTGTCTAACTGTGCATGTCGTCTGCGTGTGCGCGTCCTCTGTCTTCGTGTTCCGTGTGTGTGTCGTGCATGTGTTTGTACACATGTATGGTAGGGTGTGAGGGTGTGTGTGCGTGTAGGAGGTGGGCTGGTGATGGTGCCCAGCAGTGGTGGTGGTGGTGGTTACCGTGCGGGGGGTGGGGGGGGGGATGGGAAAAAAGAAAGAAACAACAAAGGCAAATTTGGTCGATGATCACCCTCCGCCCCATAATAAGATGAAAGGTTACATTTTGGTTTTGTTTTTTCTTTTTGCCATAAAGGGTAAAATGTCTCGTCTGGCGCATTATTGGTAGACAGACTCCAAAAAAACACGAAAAGAATATGGACCGTTTACAGATTCCATATGGAAGGCCAGATGAGCGTTGACAACTTAGCTAAGTGCCAGCGCTGGTTGTGGATCAACTCTTCGGTATATGTTTGTACATAGAGACAGAGAGTAATTCAAGATGACAGAGAGTACTTAGTTATAAGATATTGCTTGAATATATAGATGAAGACTAAGGAATTGAAAGCTGAATTTTATAATTTGGGGGAGAAATTTTAGGGTTTTGGATTCGGCTACAGAATTTGGGTTTAGTGGATTTGGCGGGAGGGCATATCCAGATCTTGTAAGTGGTGGTGTTGAGGGGGTTGGTGATAAGACTTCACCACCTCAGTTCGATAGACTGGAGCCGGGGGCGACTTTGGGTGGAACTGCATGGTAGTTTTGGGCTTTGACGCTAGGGGTGGGTGGTTTGCTAAAGGCGTGATCACAAAGGGTTTCGGTCGTGGTAGGGGTTGCAGCGATGACTTTGGTGGTGGGATGGTGGCGGTCTAAGAAGCACGGATTCCGGTGCCGGTGCGGATACGCGGATACGGCATTTTTGAAAATTTTAGGATACGGGTGCGGCTGGGATACGACAAATATTTTATATATTTTTTTTTATTATGTACAATTATTATTAAATTTCTAAGCAATTTGGATCTTAAAAAGTGTATAAAAAGACGGAGTGTAATTTAATTCAACCAATTCAACCATTCAACAGTAGTACAGTACCATTAAATACATAAAAACCACCACCAAATAGATCATATGTATATAACAAAAGTAGCAATATAGCATCAAAGTTTGCAAAATTAGTTTCAACATCCCTCAATTTTTAACTATTGAACCGCTACTTTAAGCCTTTGACACATGTTAAACAATAAACACTGCATAAATTGATTTCAACTTTCAATTCACAATCCACATCCAAGTCACAAAAGGTAGCAAAGAGAGATTTGAAGACAGAAGAAAGGAAGAGGAGACTTATCTTTGGAGAAATGCTGCCGGAGGTGACTAGAAGTCTTCTCGGGTGATCGCCGGAGGTTGCCTGAGGTCGTCGGAGGTCGCGGGTGGTCGCTGGAGATCGTGGGTGGTCGCTTGTGGTCACGGGTTGTCGCGGCTGGTTGCGGGTGGTCGAGGGTAGTCACCGGTAGTCGCGGGTGGTCGTCGGTGTCGCGGGTGGTCGCGATGGTTTTTGGTGGTCGCGGTTGTTCGATGGTGTCGACGGTGGTCGCGGCTGTTCGGTGGTGTTGTGGGTGGTCGCGGCTGTTCGGTGGTGTTGTGGGTGGTCGCGGCTGTTCGATGGGTGTTGCGGGAGGTCGCCGGTGTCGAGGGAGGTCGCAGCTGCTGCGATCTCTCTTTCTCTCTATCAGATGAGTGTGCCCTAATTTGGTAAGTAACACTGATTTTATGTTTTCACCCCTACAAAATTTAAATTTCATGTTTAACCCCCGAAATATCTTCTGAAAATTATGTTTCAACACCCGAAGTGTCGGATCGGCACCCGAACCGTATCCTATCCGCACCCAAGCCGCACCCGAATTTCAACAAATAAAAAAAATAAATAGAAATTAACGGGTGCGCACCCGAGCCGCACTCGAGGCGCACCCGTGTCCGATGCGCACCCGACCCCGATACTCCCCCCCTTTTGAAGCACCCGTGCTTCATAGGTGGCGGTATTGTGAGAGACAAATACGTCATAGTGGAAATAATTGCCTGGTTGTGTGGGTAGTAGTATGAAGTCAAGTGATTGACAAAGAGAAAGGTTTTCAAGCAGGTTTTGAGGGACAAGGACGGTTTTGCCCCTGAGTTCATCCCCATGTGCAGCTCACATAGAACTTAGCAAGTACATCCCTAACAGCAGCTAAAAGAATGGCTTGATTGACTAAATTAGAGAGTCCAATGACCAAAATGACATAAATTGTAGTCCAATGGCCAAATTGAAATATGGCCCATAGTTCATTGACCATTGGCAGTTCTCTCAATATGTAATAAGGGAGAAGATCTTGGATAAAAAGTATGTGTACTCATTTGCGTTTTAAATAGAAGACTAAAAGAAATGCTTACACTGTCAACCACAATTACATCCACAGATCCACTTTGTGTAAGAGTATTAACCACACTAAGCAAATTTTCAGCAGAATCCGGCTGTGAAATGAGGAGATTTTCTGTTTTCACACCTATTGCCTCTGCAAGCATAGGGTCCAATGCATTCTCCACATCAAGATAGGCACAATACCCTAAGAGAAAGAAAACTTAGTTCTCAGTGGAAGTTAACTTTGAGGCTGGACGAGGCAAATCAGCACAATCGATCAAAGAATAAAATCCAGCTTTTTGCAAACAATGCAACACCATGACAGCATTTTGCAATAAGCCAAGTCAGTACCTCCAAGCTTTTGAGCTTCCTTGATTATATGAAGGGCAAGTGTTGTCTTCCCCGATGCCTCCTGCCCAAAAATTTCAACCATCCTTCCCTGCAGAGTGCAATTCAGATCTTCTGTCGAATATGACAAATCATTGCATTTCTGGAAGCTATCAGTTAATCTGATATATAAATGTGCAGGAACTACAAAATACCTCCAAAAAGGTACAAAAACTTGAGATTTACCAAGAAACAACAAGGAACACATTCTTTTCTAAAGCTCATGTTACATATAGATGATGTGGAGCACTGAACGATGCAGCAAAATTGTATCAACTACTAGGCTCCAACTTTCTTTCATAATTCACTTCAATAACCCCTTTTATCATTTCAAATGTTTCATGAAGAGTAAACTCCTTTGCCAACACGTGCTCCATCGATGGGTTTCACTTCCACCTCCTCCCTCCCCTTTTGGCACCACCGCCAACCCAAAAAAAGGAAAAGAAAAACATTGAGGCTAAAGAGTAGATAACCATTGAAAGATGGGTCAAGTTCAATTCATAAATAGATTTTAAGGAGATTTTTTTAAGGGAAAATCGGCCATATGAAAACCCCGATATGAAACTAAATGGCATTAACGGAGGCCTAGCACAATCTGGACTCAACAAATAAAGTACAGTAATATGATTGACAAAGTTAAGATACAAAATAGGCTGTGAAGACTGAAAATCGCTTCATGTCGGTGTCAGGAAAGCCATTGATGTGCTGTTGATTTACTACCAATTTCATGCTATGTAGAATCCAACCATAAGTTTACAGCAGATACGCTATGATATATGAATCCGTAAATCACCTTAGGTAATCCTCCAATCCCAAGCGCTAGATCAAGCTTCAATGAGCCTGTTGATATTACAGGTGCACGTCTTGCACCAAAAAAGCGCTGCAATGACAACCTAGACTCTCTACCAAAATCACCGGCAAGTCGGAAAAGAGCCATGCGTAGCGCAGTATCCCTTTCTGTTGCTTTGGCATCATCACGGAGCTCATCACCTTGAAATTCTGACAGCTCAACTGATAACAACAGAGAAACCACGATATGCTTACATCCAACTGCCCATAGAGTACAAACCAAGAACCATCTCCACTATAACATTTCTTAACCAATATAATTTTATAGCTAAAAATTGACACTGAAAATTTCTTAAGCTCAAACAAGCATGACAGATTACTTGTATGATAAGTTTTCCAGACACGACTATGGAACTTTGTAGAATCTGTATGATAAGTTTGTTTTCTAGCTGTGGTAGGTACTCTCTATTGGCTCCATCCATGGTCAGTTGGTTGGCTTACTTTTGTCTGGATAGAACTTTCTAAGGAGTCCGAGGCCTTATTATGCTTTTTAATGGCTTTCTACATCTCTCTTCTCAGGCAGGTCAACATCGATACAACGTTAGTTATCAGGAAAAGATAAACAAGTCGAATTCTTCTTCTGGACTATGCATATGGTGGATTACTTGATTCCACGGCGACGGATAAGCAACTCCCAGTAGGTGTTGTTCGTGTAT
Organism: Escallonia herrerae; assembly: GCA_033070095.1. Lineage (NCBI taxonomy): Eukaryota > Viridiplantae > Streptophyta > Magnoliopsida > Escalloniales > Escalloniaceae > Escallonia > Escallonia herrerae. The sequence goes on along the minus strand of JAVXUP010000072.1, from coordinate 522,989 downwards.
TTTGGGCAACGGAAGGAAACAAACATCGATAGCAACTGGAAACTCATAGCAATGATCCAATCATTTGTTCCTACATAAAAATGCAATAGTAGAAAACAATAAGTTTCTTACTACCTGCTGAAGATAAATTGTGGGTGCCCATCCTAAACCAAGCATTTGCATTTCCTCTTCCAATCTGGAAAACAACGGCGCAGATGGACATTATAACATGCAATTGTTAACTGCTACTTAAACTCTTAGAAATAAGTTTCCAGAGTAGCATATGAGTAAACATATAGAAATCACATCAAGCAAAATATACACCATTCCTCCGAACTTAGAGTCCCCTTGACATTTTAGCAAATTCGTCGGTCTGAATTGGACAATTAGTATTCACATCACTTACCATTTCTCCTCACTTGACTTCAAAGGTTTTTATTTTCAGTTGCTATTTCAGTTTACCTACATGTTCAAGTTCTTAAGGTAGTCATTTGCTTAAAAGTCAGAACAACGTTATTCTTGACTCGAGGAAGCACTAATTGTTCTTCTAAACACATAAACCATGGTTCACTTTGTTGTGGAGACCGAGTTCATAAGCACTAATACTACCCGTCTTGACAACGGCACCCACATAACAACTTAATTGGCCTACCTGTCACAGCCGAGATTCAGACAGCTCAAAAACTAGCAACTTATTCAGTAAATAAGTAAGAAAAAAGTACTCAGCCAACATCTCCGAACATGTAAGTGTAATGCATTTAAAAAAAGAGAATACAAAGCAGTACATGCATACGAGTGTACACAATAAATATGCATACTCCCTCCGTTACATAAATTTTGTCTCCTTTGACTATTTGAGACTTCCCGGAACAGATTCTCAACGTGTAAACATATTGACTTCACTCTTTGCTTCTGCCCTAGTTTGGATTGTCTTGATCTGTAATTACCACCATATTCATTTCTATTCAGCATCTAATGTAAATCCTAGAAAATTACAAAAAGTCAAAGGATACAAAAATTACAAAGTAGAGGAAACAATTTTTAACACGCGAACGTCATCTTTGCTCATCATTTTTCCGCCAGTTTGACTCTTCAAACAAATACTTATCTAATCTGTAATTACTGCTTGAGTTCTACTTTTCCGCCAGTTTGACTCTTCAAACAAATACTTATCTAATCTGTAATTACTGCTTGAGTTCTACCCAATGTTTAGATACTCGAACATTATCCTGGAAAGGAGACAAAAGTTATGATACGGGAGAGAGAAAAAGTACATAGCAAAATCTACATGAATATAAAATCACGATTTGGAGCCAACTATAGACAGAAAAGGAGGGAGTAAAAGTAGGAACCTGTCGACCGGAGGAGGAGATGAGAGAGAAAGGGCGAGGCGTTCGGAAGGAGTCGAATAGGAGAGACTGAAGTAGCCGAGGCACAATCGGAACCATATTTCTGGCGATTCGCGTGCTAGGGTTCTTACAGCGTTTTCCTTTTGGGTGTAAGTAGCGCCATTTTTCGGTTCATCTTTTACTTTAAGCTTCGGTGGCAGCCTTGAGAGCAAAAAAATGAGAGCGTGACGGTACTAGAAATGTGAGAGCTCACAATTGTCTTGCATCAATTGCACCACATACTTACCGGAGCTCTAAAATGACAGCACGCAATCTAGTCGTTCGTGATGGACGAGGACAAATTATAAAGAAAAAGTGATCTGATCAGTCTATTTCCGATATACGACGAAACTGATCATGCTGTACTTAAGTTATTAGCGATTGTGAGGGATCAGTTCTGAAAGTTTTATTGTGTTATTTTATCAAGTTATCAAATCGAGCCTGATCATGTTGAACTTAAGTTGTCAACGATGGTTAGGGATCAGCTCCGATAATTTTATTGTGTTATTTTATTTAGTTGTCAAATCACCATTTCTTGATTTACTAGCTTCAAATTTAACTCGAAACTTATCCAAAAAAAGAATAAATAGTATTTTGTCTCGGATCATTAGTCCCGACCATCAAAGACTGTTGGATCAGATGAGCTAAAGTAATAAGCGGAGAGGCTAAAAGGCATAGACAATACATGCAATAGTCCAAAATAAGAAGAATCACCAGTCTTAAAGCACTCAATATCTTTTTACCCAAAACAAAAAAAGAGTATATTCTCCCCCTAACGGACACAGTGAACTTTTACCCATTTACTTGGGAATGGTTTTACAATCATAACATTTGCCAACCTGATCTAGGCAATAAGAGCAAATTCTGATTGACCCAAGTTTTGCAGCTGTCGTACTCAAAACATGATAATATGAAGAATCGCTTCCTAAATTTTATTAGGTGTTGTTGGTTTATAAGCTGTAAAATTTTGTCGCTAAAAAGTAATTCGTCAAGCTTATTATAACGACGACAAATATGAAAAATCATTTTAGCGATCGACCACACTGCGCAGCAGGGACGAGGGTTAGAGGTGTCAAATGGCCTGGGCGGCCCCGCTGGCCCGACCCGGCCCCTTTTCTGGCCCGGGCTAGCCCGACCCGTTCATGAATAGTGCTAGCCCCCTGCCTTTTAGGGCTTAGGGCCTGGGCCTGGGTCAGGCCTGCATTTTCCAGAAAAGCCCGGGTTTGGCCCGGCCCAATCGTGGCCCGGAAAAGCCCGATTTTGGCCCTGTTCAGGCCTCCCTCTTTAATTTTGAAATTTCACTTTTCCCCCATTTCCCCCCAACGGATTTATTCCTCTTTCCCCCCCCCCCCAAAATTCACTTTTACCCCCCCAACAACAAAATAACGGCTAGTTTGGGGGGTATTTTGGTCCAAGTTTATTTTTTCAACTCTTTTAAAGTTTTTACACTCTTACCCTCCCCAACAATTATAAACGGATAGTTTTTAGGGGTATTTTGGTCTTTTATAAAGTTTCAAAAATCTATAAATTCACACCATTTCTCTCTACTTTTTCATACCAATTTTCTTACTCTCTCTTATAAACATTATACATTTCTACAAACTTTGTTACTCTTACTAATTACTACTCTTGCATATTATTACTCTTGTTTACTAATTACTACTTTTGCTAAATTTTAATTACTAACAACTCCTCTTATTAATTTGTTACTCTCTAATTCTTTTGTCTAGTAATTAGTAATTAGTGAATTTTTATATTTATCAATTACTATTACTAATTTTTTTAATTAGTGATTCATTTGTTACTCTTTAATTCTTTTAATTGTTATTTCTAATTACTAATTACTGCTCTTATACTTGTATATTTAGTTACTCTTACTAATTTTATTTTTCAATCTAGTAAAAAAGTTTAGCGTCAAATATGGCTGGATTATTGAAGAAACCGAAGCGTGGATCATCATTAGAGATGTCAAATGGGCCGAGCTTGGGCCGGCCTAGCCCAAGCCCATCAGGCCTCCAGCAAATCGGGCCGGGGCAGGGCCAAAGGGGCTGCCAACCGGACCGGGCCTGGTTCTAGGATATCTGGGCCCGGTCCAAGCCCAGGCCCTAAGCCCAACATTTAGGGCCGAGCTTGGGCTGGGCCTGGGTCCAAATTTTTTAAAAAATTTTTTTTTTGGCATTTTCTTGTTATTCAAGGTAAGAATTTTTTTAATTATGATAATTTACCGTTAGGGATGCTTTATTAAAGCGTCTCTAACAGCAATCAATGCTTTACTACAAATCTATAGCGACAAGAGTTAAAAAGATTGATATGTAAGAATATGTTTTACGGTATATGGTAAGACTAATTCAATATACTAAATCAACAAGTTTGGCTTCAAAAAGGTTCTCAATAATGCTAAATTCTCAAAGGGACATGAAGTAACAAATATCATCATCATAAAGATAAAAGCCAAATTGTCAAGAAAAATTTCATCCCAAAAGATGGGGGTGGGGCACGCGACAGTGCTACCCCTCCCCTTCACCACTGGCTTCAGGTTCATTGTGTGAGGCTATGCAATGCACATCCGTTGATGGAGCTTAAAAGTCGAGAATAAAGCTACTCTTCTTGGTAAAACTTACACTTAAAAGGAAATACCTTTTGAATCTTCTTTATGCAATATCTCTTTTAAACCAAATTCTGGGCAATCCGAACACTAGAACTGGAATTAAGTTCGATTATCTGAAGCCCATGGTTGGGCACAGAACAATATCTGTGCTGAAATAGAGCAGATTCCAAGTTCCAGCCCACTCAAATTGTAACATAAATTGATAAAATACAGCAAATGTGGGGTACACGATGCATTGGGGTCAGCAATTTCAATACATAAAGATGTTAGAAATTTACTCGATCCCATGACCACTATATTTATAAAGAAAAAAAATCAAAGACTTTAAGATGTGTTATTATTCTTCGCATTACTTAAATCTTCAGTACTGTTTAGGGGGAAAAAAGGGAATAAATCCGTTGGGGGGAAAAGGGGAAAAGTGGAATTTCAAAAGTAAAGAGGGGGGCCTAAACCGGGCCGGGCCAAACTCGGGCCTGAACCGGGCCGGGCCTGACCCGAGCTTTTTTCTTTTAAATGTATTTCTGGCCCAGGCCCTTAACTTGTGTATTTAGCACTCTTCATCAAAAGGGCCGGGCCAGCCCGCGGGCCACAGGGCCCATTTGACAACTCTAATCATCATCACGAAAAACATCATCATCATCACAAACACCACCACCAGCAGCACGAGCATCAGCACCACGGCCATCACAAACACCAATCCAAGCACCACCACAACCATTCGTTCCTGGACGAATGAGTACAGGCTGTATGATAGATACCCAAGCCAATTGGGAGTTCAATCAAAACATTCCAGAATTTGAATACACGCCTGATCAAGACCCCCCGCATTATAGTCAAGGACGCAGCTCGGTTGGCGAAGCTACTACTCCGTGGCATAATCTTAACCCTATGCCTGGTCATGATGAAGAAGGGCCGAGCAATGCCTCCGGTAATGAGCCAGAAGTCCAAAAGGGAAAAAAAAGAAAGCCGAGTGTTGGAATCATTTTGATGTAGTTATGGTGGACGGCATCCGAAAAGCTCGATGTAAGTACTGTGCTAAATTATTTTCGTCTGGTAGTGGTAATGGACATCTTAACAGGCATTACCCTCAGTGTGCACCTCGACAAGGCCACGTCGAACCTACCCAAACGCAGTTATCTTTTGACGGTAAGTTATTTGTTTATAATCAGCGAGAGCAAAGAGACGGTCTCGCTGAATTTGTTATTCACGATGAACAAGCCTTTTCTTTTGCCGATAATGCTAAGCACTCTAGATATATGAACACATACGTTCAACCTTTGTACAAAAAGGTTCATAGAAACACAACTAGATCCGATGCACTCCGACAGTATAATGCTGCTAAAGCACGCCTGATCGATTATTTCGATAAATTTGACGGTAAAGTTAGTCTTACTTCTGATATTTGGCAATCTCTGTTTACTTTTGTTAGTTATACTTGTGTGACAGTCCATTGGATTGATGCAGATTGGATTATGCACAAGAGAATCATCGCTTTCGAGCTCTTTCCTTTTCCGCATGATGGAATGAACATTGCTACTATTATATTAAAAGCATGTACCACGTTTAAATTAAAGGATAAGATTATGAGTATTAGTTTTGATAATGCTTCTAACAATACAGCTGCTGTTGATGCTTTACAGGAGAGCCTCAAACCTGTACTTTATGGTAAATTATTTCATGTTCGTTGTGTTTGTCATATAATTAATTTAATTGTTCAAGATGGTTTAGCTGCTGCAGGAGATATTCTTGTCAAAATGAGGGGTATGACGGCGTATGTTAATAGTTCGAGTCCGAGAACACAACAATTTAAAACGTTGTGTGTTGAATATAATATGCCTCGCAGGAGAGCAGTTACAGATGTGGTCCACAGGTGGAACTCTACATACCATATGCTTTTACACATTCTGGCATACAGAGAAGTCTATACGCATTTTCTACTAACCTTGTTCCCAGCCGGCTTGCCAACTCAAGAGGAATGGCAGATGGCCACATACCTAGCTGAATTTTTGGAGGTATTTTACACGTCTACCAATTTATTGTCTGGTACGTACTATCCCACCTCTCCTCTCGCTGTAATAGAAATTCTCAAGATGGCTACAATGTTAACAAAATGGAGATATATAGGACCCTTTGAGGAAATAGTAAAAGTGATGGATAAAAAGTTTAATAAATATTGGAGTGAACTGCCTGTTATTTTTGCTGTTGCTACTTGTTTAGATCCTAGGTTAAAGTTGCATGGCGTGAACGTCTCGATACAAGAGATATCGATATTAATGTGCTACCCAGTAGAGGATACAACCGCACTCACAGCGAAAGTGAGCAAGACATTTGAGGAACTGTTCAACCTCTATCGTAATTCTGCTGACGTGCGCGGACGAGCTTCATCATCGACTGCTGAGAGGTATTATGCGCCATACCTTAAGGGCTTTGAACATCTAGTAGCAAGACAACTACCAGGTGAAGGTACTTCTAATTCGGCAGGTTCGTCTACTTTTTCCTCTTTTAATGAGATTGGTGTATATTATGGTGATTTATCAATGCAAGAACAGGTTAATTTTAATTTGTTAAATTTTTGGAAACAAAATCAAAACATGTATAAAACTTTATCAAATTGCACGGGATGTACTGCCAGTGCAAGCCTCCACGGTTGCTTCAGAGTCGGCATTTTCAGCGAGCGGGAGGGTTTTGGATGACAGGAGGAGTCGTCTTAACCCCGAGTCGCTCGAGCTATGTGTATGTTGGAAGGATTATCTTGATGCGAAATACCGCGAGCAAGATAAACCGATTGATGATAGGAAGAGCAGTGACTCGGATGTTGAAGTACTTCCGGATGATTAGGTAATTTCTTTTTATTTTCCTTCTCTTAAGTTTTAAGAATAAAATTTCTCACAAAATATAAATTTTTTTTCATATATATATATATATATATATAATATAATATAATAAGTTTTTACAAGCAAGATAGATATTTTTTCGTATATATAAAAAAATAGGTAACTTCGCCTGTTTGTTTACAAGCAGCCGGTCCCAAGCCCGGATAAAAGGAGGAGGGCCTATAAACACATTTATCTTCAATGTATATGATTTATAATGAAATAAAAGGATAAATATTATGTTCGTTAAATTGTGAATATTGGACATGCCTAGAATACAATTTGCTTAAACAATAATAACAAATTACCATAATTAAAACCCTTACCTTGAATAATAAGAAAATGCCAAAAAAAAAAATTAGGCCCGGACCGGCCCAAGCCCTGCCCTAAATGTTGGGCCTAGGGCCTGGGCTTGGATCAGGCCCAGGTATCCCCACAATCAAGCCCGGTTGGAAGCCCCCTTGTCCTGGCCCTAGCCCGATTTGCTGAAGGTCCGATGGGCTTGGGCTGGGCCGGCCCAAGCCCGGCCCATTTGACACCTCGAGGGTCTTCAGTCTACCGTGAGCGAGGAATGTAATGTAATTAAAGAAGACATCAAGGGTGGTCACGGTAGTTTACCTTTTAGTAGTTAGACCAGCAGAACTGAACAACTCCAACTCGGCGCGAGGAAAACACACCACCTCACCGTCAACTTCCCTCAACGATCAATTGCTGGTGGGTGTCGCTGTTTTTATAGCGAGGCTTTCCATCTTCAGATCGGCAAATCAGTCAATCATGTCATCTTCAATCCACCAAATCTCGTGCTTCTCGTCACTCCACCGGAACCTGCACCATCTCCGCACCAGATATCACCACCCATGCACCGCCCCTCTTCCCCTAAAGGTACTACTACAATTGCTACTGCCTTACAACTGCTACTTGCTTTCGTTTCCACGATACCGTAGCCTTTATTTGATATTTCCTTTTGATTAGCTTATGCAAATTGTGAAGGTAAACGGCTCTAATCGTGCTGAATCTGTGTTGAAGTTGTAAGTTGTTAGCGGAATAGTTGACAGTTTGACGTCACCTGTTCATTGTTCCACACGCACGCATGCAAAACAAGTGAATAAACCAGGGAAAAAAAAGTTTGAGTTGGATCTAAGGAATCCATTTGCAATGCAGCGGAAGCGATTAAAGCAGAAGCTGGCCTGTTTTGAATTGATTCTCAAAAGCAAATTTTTTAGATTAATTTGGAATCATTTTTTCAAGATCAGTACTGAGCCATGGATGACGTTTGAAGAAAAGTACTAAAAACATTTTAAATGAGGCAAAAAAGTAAGGAAAGCAGTTTAAACGTGGCAAAATGACTAAGAAGTTCAATTTTTCGACCCAAGGTGCTACAAGTCTTTGTTCGGATGACTTGGTATGTTACTTGGTAAACCCGATTACTGAGAAGTGGTTAATACAGGTTCCTTGTTTTCGTGGACTATGATTTAATGACTTTCTTATCTTCTTGAAAACTCATTTCATATGTTCTATGTTGTTGCCTAACATCTCATAGTGGTATTTAGTCTAGGTTAAATCAGGTTTGACCATCTCTTAATCAATCCCAAGCACTCCTGAACGCATCCTTGAGTGCAAACAAACCTAGAATCTGCTAGGCAAAAATCCCTGAAAAGAATCTACATTTCCTTATCATGGAGGCAAACTTGACTATCTATCGTTAATGAAAAAAATCAGAAACAGCAAAGCTGAAACCAGATCAAATGGTTTTGGATATTTATTGGAAGCAAATAAAAAGCAGATATGACATGTGTGCTCTAACAGTGGAATTCTTTCTGTTGTTATTGCCACCTGTTTTCAGCCCATGTGTGCTAAAACCATGGGATTCTTGTCCTACATCGATTTTTCATTGGTGATCGCTCGAATATGAAGCATCTGCCAATGCCGTGGTTGTTCAATTATGGACGAAATTGAAGATGGCGTTATGGACGAAATTGAAGATGGCGTGGAGATGGCAATGGATTTCGCGATTATGCGGGGTGGTGGGATTTGAAAGGATGGTGACAAAGGATGGTATGCTGGGATCATGTGGCATGTGGTGGCATGTGGATATGGAATTAGGTTTTACACAGACGAGGAAGGTGTCTTAGATATATTTGATCAAACTTGTCACTATGTTCCAACTAAATGGTTGCTTTCAGGTTTATCTTCAAATATTAGTGCGATGATAAAAATGTCATCCTGCCCTTCGGGTCCGGTTAATGTCCGTTGCCAACAAACACTAACAGGGTACTATCCAAAACTCATTTTTTAGGCAGCCCAGGTTTATTCGTTTCTATCCCAGTAAATTCCGTAAACGATGGTGTATGGAGATGTCATACACAAACATATATACGGTACATATGGTAGTTACTTTTCACGATAGGTCTTGATTACCCACCCAAACCTCTGCATCCTCCTAATTTTTCAGAACCCTTGGAGGCAAGAAACTCGAGAGAATAGAAGGCCTTGATTGCATCAACTGCCCCTGAAGGCGGAGGGACATTAGCTTTGGGGATATTATGATCCTTGAATCTACCTTTAGAACAACTGTCGTGGGCCTCTCTTGTGGGACATCTACCACCTCAAGCTGCGTGGGCACACAAACACCTAAGATAACTGTAGGGTGCAGCTATTCCGCACCCTCATTGTCTATTTCTGCACCTCTGAAACAATTTAGGTCATTAATTTCCAGTATACCCCTCAATGTATCTATCCCCTCTCTCCCGCTCAATTTCTCAAATTTCCTTACCCAGATTGATTGTTTAGTTTGAAGAGGGTGAGCATGAGTAGTTCTTTGGGGTTTCTGACCCACCCTTTTATTTGGTCTTCATTCACTCAAGCTAAAGCATGTTTCAATTGCCGTTTTCTTTTGTGAATTTCTCACTTTTGACTATTAGGTTTATTGAAATATGAATTAATTGCTCAATGCTATGGTTTCTCCACCAGTTCTGCCATTTACCAAGATGTCTCTGAGTTATTCTGTTTTTATTCTTCTTGACTACTTGGCTTCAGTTTTCACAGGAATCTTTCACAAAATTCCCAACTAATACTAATTTCCTTGTTAAATACGTAAACAGTCCTCCCCAAGCCGTGCTTGCCCACTCCCAAATAAAAAGTGGTAATTAATTACAGTACTTTTGTGTTTACTAGCTAAAGTTTTAGCACAAGAAGATCTAGTTTAATCTAGAGGTGATGTTTCTTTCGTGAATCAAAAAGTGTTCAGGGTGCAATTCTTTTTTATTTGCTAAGTTGCAATGGATGAATAGATTTTGAATTGATCTTGATATTAAGAGGTTTGGAAGAACCCGGAGGAGAAGGATAAAAAAGTGACCAAGGACGCTTAAAACTAGTATGAAAGTATAACTTACACGTAAATTACAATTAAGGGACTATAAAAGAAGTGACCAAGGAACCATAAAGTTGCATAAGTCCGTCCACATTGATACTGAAAAAAGGCTCACAAAAAGTTTCAGAGGAGTGCTCCCTTGTGATGCCACTTTTGTCTTACCAAAATAGCAAAAGCATGCACTAGTCAAAATCTGATAAATCACTCATTTGCACCGAGAGTGTTAGCATGTAAAGCCTTCACTTTTGTGATTTAGTGCGAGTAAATGAAAGTACAAATTATAGCGTTTGTCAGAGCGTTATCAGAACCTTAATTGTATGACTCAATTTGTGCATACTTGACTGATTGTTCTTTTTTAGGGACGGGAATAGAGTGAACCCCTTTGTAAGGGGATTTTTGATCCTTTGCAGATGATAGCTTTTGCCTTGTTATGAAGCCCCTATAGCATCCTCATACACATGCTAAGTTGCTTGTGGAAATAACTCTCTCTCTCTCTCTCTCTCTCTCTCTCTCTGTGGCCAGTTGTTACTCTGTTGGTCTCCAAGAGAGGGTTTGGTTGGGGGATTCCTCTCTCTTGGGGAAAGGTTTTACACCCTTTGGTGGCTTAGGGTTTTTTGGGCTCTAGTTCTTCCAATCGTCTCTTTTTCCGTGGTTTACTCTGTGTGTGTGTGTGAGAGAGAGAGTGTGTGTATGTGTTCCTTTTTTCTTTTTTTGGCCCAGCTGTAACCTCTGTTGGTCTCCAGGTGAGAGTTTGATTGGGGATCTCTCTCTCTTGGAGAGAGGATCTACACCCTTTGGTGGCTTAGGGGTTTTTTGGGCTCTGTTCTTCCAATCGTCTCTTTTCCCGTGGCTCCTCTTGTCATTGCTGTTCACTGTTGGTTCAAGCATTTTCTGGCTCTCTGGAGCAGTGTCTTGGTGAGTTTACCTCTAGTGGTACCAGAATTTGAGTCTTTTCCTATCTGGGAGCCCCATGACTCTACACAAGGAAGAGGCAAGCATGGATAGGGCTCAGATTGGAGCTCGCAGTGGTGGTTGAAGATGGGTTTCGTAGCTGCGGCTGAGGTGTGCATGGGTTGTAGCATCTGAGAAGCATTGAAGTTAGTCAGCAGAGTTGAGTGATGTTCAATGGAGACTGCGGAGGGACTCTGCTTCTCTGATGTGGCCGCGTGATGGTTTTCTACACTGGTTATTATAAAAATGGAGGTGGGTGTGGTGCTGATGTGCTTCCTTCCTATTTAAACTTGGACAGCTAGTTGTTGGGTTAGGGCACTGCTCAGGTTTGGTCTTCCCAGTTCGGGTTGGGTTCTTTTGCAGTCCTGTGACTGATCGTAAGGGTGATTGATTATAGTCATGCTCATCTCTTCTTGGGTTTTTCCTTTTCCTTTATTTTCTCCTCTGGAGGGTCTTGGCTCAGTATATCCGCCTTGTACACTCTGTCTCTAGAGGGTTTTGTACCCAGGTTGTGCTATCTTTGGTGGTTATTAAAAAACAAGCCTGCTGCCAATATGTAAATTCCATTCGCTAGCTTACATTTCAAACTTGCAGAGAGCACATGATGCATTATTCTTCAATAGTTATCCATGCAGAGATGATGACAGTAGGACTGCAAGATAGCTATTTCACCTAGTGCTCTATATTGGCTGGATAGATCGGATGGTCAAATGGTCTTTCAGCTCTTTTACCATGGATCTTAATTTTTGAAAAAAAAAAATTGTACTTCTAGGGGTCGTATTAATTTCTGTTCTATATATATAAAGACCACATGTAACTCTGTTTAAATTTTGATCTCGAGTTCTTGCATATGAGCTATTTGGATTAAGGTCTGACAAAGCTTGTGATTGTTAACTACCTAATGCAACGGTGCAAGGGAACTACCATCGCTACCATGTACACGTCCATATTTATTGAGAGTTTATATATGTATGTTTATCTATGATAAGTGCCTATTGTACTAGAAGAGGCCCTGGGGGCGCAAACCTATGCACATTAGGAGTCTCCAGCGGCTAAGCAAAATAAAAAACCAAGGTGTCAAATGTCAAATATGGCTACACCATAGCAGTAAGGCAATTTATCGATAAAATTTGCAAAGGCTGGGGTTGAGTTTGGAAAGTCTTCTTTGAGCCATTAAAAAAAGATGAGTCAAGCTTGTGACCTGCAAGAGATGACCCGAAAGCTCAACTCCATGAGAGCTCTACTTCCAAAAAGACCTCTAAAGTGGGGGAAGGGGGACTCAATATGTGTCTCGTACTAGTGGGGATCTTGCACACCACGCCGCAACAGATACGACATTATTCACCGCAAGGAAAAAAATAAAAAGATCAGATTCCGCAATAATACACTCCTCGATGCTTATTTCGCTCATTGTTGTGTCTGTTATATTAACATTTTATTTCTGGAAGTGTATACACACTTTCCGGTATGTTAATAGTTTCTTCTAAGTGGTTGAAATGTGTCCGAGATTCATGCCAAGAAGAGGTGGTACTAACCTGAAATTTTAATCGTCTAGGTATCTGGTGTTATGAGCCATGATCACCAAGGCACAGATATATCCAGTTCAGAGGGTAAGGCTACCTTAAGCTATGTGGCAGATGCGTCAAAGTCGCATGATGAAATATCATCGAAGTTATATCCAAGTATAGGAGAGCATGAGAATGAAAAAGGAATAAGCGATCCAGCACCTCATACTGTCACCGAACAGAAAAGGGCAGCAAAGATACATGATTTTTGTTTTGGAATTCCATTTGGTGAGTGCCCTCAGTGCTAAATGCAAGCTTTCTAGATTCGTTGATTTCTGTTAAAGAACTGGTGAAATGTTACTTGCTGACTTTAAAGGAACTTGTTAGTCGACGCCTGTGGATTTCATGTACTCCACCAAGGAGGAGGGTCCATGCTCGGTCAATCTTGATGGAAATTCTCTGACAACCAATAAAACCGGAATTAATGGTGTCTTTTGAGAATCAGAGTGGCATTTCCTCTTCTCTTTTATTGATTACCTGGTACAAAATGCTGTACAAAGTTGAAATCTTAGCCCTGCTTGGTGTTGTATAGTCAGGGACATCGGTGTTGTCACTAGCATGAAGTCGTGATATACAAACCTGGCATTTCTGACAAATTGATGCAGAAGATTCGAGGCTAAGTGTATCTCATTAACAGAGTCATTGGCTAGTAATTCCATTCTAACAAGGGATTCTAATAGGTTAATTTATCTTGAATATATGCTGTCCTTGGCTGACAATTCCATCAAAACTCTGAATTTCATTTCTAATGTGCAATTCTTGTTTTGTTCCTTGATTGGTGCTTAACGAAGCCACATCAAAAGTTGAAGAGTGTGATGGTGGTCGATTTTATCTGTGCATGCTATTTTACTTACTTGCATGATAATATTTTTCCTAAACAATCTGTTACGAGTCTACAGAAAGGTAAAGGCAAATTAATTGCGAGTCCTTTTGTGGATTAATACTGTGACTGATTGATGTCTTTTGCCGCAGGGGGGCTTGTTCTTAGTGGAGGGATTGTTGGTTTTATATTCTCAAGAAATCCAGCCACTTTAGGCACTGGTGTGCTATATGGAGGTGCTCTGCTTGGCCTCAGCACCTTCAGCTTAAAGATCTGGAGACAAGGAAAATCCAGCCTGCCATTCATACTAGGACAAGCAAGTAAGTCTTTTTTTATTACTCTATTTGTGTTTTACTTCATTTTTTCATTTATTTAGGTGGGTATCTTCCCTTTTCTTTGACCAAAAATCCTCATTCCCTCATTTAGTTTGTTATATATTGGGACTGCTCCCAAAAACGTCCCTAATTACAAGCGTTTCATCAGCATCGTCCCTATACTATCATTTCAGCCAAAGTTGTCCGTAAACTATCGTAAGTGCATCCATGTGGTCCTGTCATTCGGGGTTAGAAAATGGCCGTAAAATGCCCCAAAACAAGGGGCAAAACCGGCAAATCACTGTTCATGATAGTTTAGGGACGTACTTGACAAAACGCATATAGCTTAAGGATGTTTTTGGTAGTTGTCCTTTTTCTTCTTCTCCCTTTCTTCTTAGCTTCATCAATTCCACCCCTGCCACCAATTACAGCATACTTCCGACTCCCCACAACCTCCGATACCACTTTGCCCCTCCTTATCATCATCACTATCACCACTATCAAGCCTATTGCAGTCGATGGAATCCACCATCAGCCCACCACCACATTTGATTTACCATTGTTGTGGGTAGATTGAACGTGGGACTTGATTTCTACAACAATGGATTTGATAATGGTGGTAAGGTAGGGCAGTCTAATTACAGCAGTGGCTGATTTTTGAGTTGGGTGGCACTGTTAGCTGTGGCGATGGGTTTAATGGGCTATGATGGTGGGTGCAAAGTTGGTTGTTGTGGTGGCTGCAGCAGGTGACTGTGGTGGTGGTGGTAAGTTTGATGCGGTGGTTGTGGGTTTATGTTCATGGTTGTTAGGTGGAGGTTCAATTGTGCCGTGTTGTTGTTGATAATGGGTGGAGGGTGGGTGCGCGGTGGGCTAGCTGCGGTGGGGGTGAACTGGTTTGATGGGGTGGTTGTTGTGGTGGTGGTTTAATGGTGTGGTGTTGTTGTTAATGGGTGGTGGGAGTGTCGTTGCTTGGACGGTGGGCTGGCTTTAGTGGTGGGGAACGGTGGTTGTGGGTTTGATAGGGTAGTTGACATGGTAGTGGTGGTGTTAATGGATAGTGGGTGGGTGGGCGATTTGCTGGGGTGGTGGGGAATTATGGTTGTGCGTTTGATGGGGTGGTTGCCAAGGTGGTGGTTTAATGGCGTGGTGTTGTTGTTGATAATGAGTGGTCGGTGGGTGGGCGATAGGCTGGCTGTGGTGGTGGGAAACGGTAATTGTGGGTTTGATGGGGTGGTTGTCGTGGTGGTTGTTTAATGGTGTCGCATTTTAACCTGAAATGTTTGGTCTTTGTGAAAACCATGTGAATCACTACACTACTTGATTCACACGGTTCTCGCTGTGAGAAAGCTCTAGCTCAATGCTTATTGAACAGGCTGCCGCTGGCTTTGACCGTTAAGAGTAGGTAACCCATTCCCTGTCTTTGTTTCTTGCCCGGCCGGGATTGGAGTGGATCTATTAGCACAGTGATAGACTCTTCTCCTTTGAGAATAATAAAAATGGAAATCGTTCAGTTGGAACTGAGATAACCTCACTTGGATTCGTGAAAGAGCATTCAGCTAACCCAGTTCTTTTCCTTGTGTGGTTCCTATTTCAATGGGAAGTTGATGAGACGATCCACCTACACTCGATTACGATAAATTGGATCGGATTTTGCACACTATTTCGGAAACCCAAGGACTCAATCGTTTTATCACTTAGGAGCTGTGTGAGATGAAAGTCTCATGGTTGTAGTGATGTTATTCATGGGTTTTGGGAAGGGGGAGGGGGGCTTGCCTTGGTGGTGATTTAATGGTGGTGGTGATGTTATTAATGGGTGGTGGCTGTGGTGGTGGGCAACGGTGCTTGTGGTTTTGGTGGGTTGGTTGTTGTGGTGGAGGTGGTACTGGTGGTAGGAAGTATGGGGTAACTGGCAGTGAGGGGTGGAACTGTTGAACGAAAGAAGAAGGGAAAAAGAAGACGAAGAGAAGAAGAATACGAAAAAACTACGGATAACGTCCCTAAACTATATGTGCTTTGCGAAGATTGCCCCTGAACTATCATGAACAGTGTTTTTCCGGTTTTACCCCTTGCTTTGAGACATCTAACGGCCATTATCTAACCCTTGCTGATAGACGCGCTTATGATAGTTTAGGGATGAATTTGGCTAAAATGATAGTTGAGGGACAATGCTGGCAGGACGAATCTGTATTCTCACTTGTTTACTCATTCATTATCCTCCACTTTTGAGACAAAACCCTTATAAGCCTAAAAGAATATATGAGGGACAACTACCAAAAACGTCCCTAAACTATCGTTGTATCTCTTTTGGTGATAAGTGTGTGCTATGTAGTTGTATTCTTCTCTCTTTTTTTGGTTCTTTATATTTTTGGATAAAGAAATGGTGGTGGTGGGAGCAAGATTTTGTGGGTACAAATGAATACATTTTGACAAGGCACTGCTATGCCTGTTTCAATGTGACTTAGAATGTACTCCCTCTTGCAAAATCCAAGTCCCCTTCGACTTTTGGCGACTTCACTCACACATGTGCCTCAGTATAATTTTTGCTGAAATTGTAATTAGCGGGAAATTAAGTTCACAGCTATATAATATATCAAACGAGGGTAAATATGACATGTAAGAACATCTTTATGTACTCAGATATCTCTAGTAAGAAGTTGCCAAAATCCACAGGGGGGTGGGGCACTAGCACCCTATCAAGGCGGTAGCTCTGCGCACTTTCAATTGGACTTGGTTTCGGCAGGTCCACATTCTTGATAGAGAGGAGCAAGAGAAACGAGAAATTTTAGTTTCCTTATCCCCAGGGTAGTCCTACCATCTTCACTAAGTTGAACACTGTGTTTAACAGATTTGAAAAACCGTATATGGAGTCTCTAACCATACCGAACCTTCTAGTAACCAAAAGCCCATTTGCTAGGTGTTGGCGACTTTATTCTTGGGGCTCAGCCATATCGTTATAGACTAAACAAAGACATAAAAAGCTACTAATCCTATTTCTACTTGAATTGTGCCTTACGGATTTAAGTAATTGAAAAAGTTGCAACTTAAGTTTTTAAATCATAAAAAATGGCTATGACATGTTTGTTGTCCCCTATATGAACAGCCACATGCATGTAGTACCATTGTTTTGGAGGTCTCAGCGACTTAAATATGTGACTCGCTTCATCATCATAGAGATGTTAGCAATATCATGAAAGCTTATGGTAGTACACCTAAAGTAACCTGACTTGTTACTCTTGCATCAGCTTCCTTTCATGGCCTATTTATTTTTACCTTAATATTTACTCTGTTGTTTCTCCCAAGTTAATACTCTATTGTTTCATTCTTTCCGTAGTGGCAGCCAGTGGTACCAACTTGTGAACTGGTAGATCAATTTCATGAGTCAACTTGTCTTTATTTATGCTCAATTTTGCGGTACATCCAGTAAATAATATGCAAAATTTCTCAAATATAATTTTCCTTTTTTTCCCCTGGTAAAATGTAGAAGTTCGTTTAGCTGAAAACTTCCAAAAACTGGTGCTTACCCCTTTCACCTTTTCACTTTTCACTTGGTTCTATTTTTGACCTTGCAGTACTCGCAGCGGCTCTTATTTGGAAAAATTTTGCGACCTACTCATTGGTACCTATCACGTCAGTATATTATCTCCTCAAGTTTTGGCTGATTCATTTTTTCCTCTAACTGTAATTGGTGGGGTTGTGCAGACAAAGAAGTTATTTCCAACGGGGTTTTTTGGTGTCATTAGGTATGGCAGTAGTGGAGGTTCATTTCTCAGTATTATCGTTCTTGAAGATTCTTTGTATAATTATTATTGTTTTTGCTCTTTATCTATGACAGTGCTGCAATGCTCTGCTTCTACGCTTACGTGGTGATGTCTGGAGGAAACGCACCCCCAAAGAAGTTAAAGTCCTCTGCCGCTGTCCCATCATAATGAGAAACCCAGGTTATTTGGGATCTTGAAGTTTTTGATCTATCATTACTGCGACTGTTTATGCCCTAAGGATCCATGAATAAACAACCCCGTGATTTGTGTGCGTACTTAACATGAACTGCCGGGTAGCTTCGAAGAGAGCTAATAATATGTATCGATACTATGGAGCTATAAATGTACCAACGATATTCCATCAAATTAAAATTAGGAAGTGAAAATGGAATGGGTCTTCTGCTTTGCTGTCTTAAATAATACAAATGGTTTGATACGTCGTCATGTAGGGATACGAAATAAAAAAAAGTTGTTCTCTATTGGACCATTTTGCTAGGGAACTTGGACATTATGTGAGTAATATTGTAACTTCATTTTTTTCCTTATATTTCAATTATCCTTGTTGTATATGTACTTTTACCTGATACTTGGTGTAGTTAATGCTAAATGCCTTTTTCACGCCCCAAGTTGATTCATGCCCCTGGAGAGCTTTGTTCGAAGAATTTGCTGAAATTTACTTTGTCACTGCGTCAATGTATGATTTGATGAATTGAAGGACCCAATTTGGTATGCTCTACATGAGTGATATACATCACTGGAGATATATGATGAGAGTGAAAGCAAATTTAGAAGTAGTGGGTCGCCCCTTGCTGACAGTGGAAGTTGGTTCTACGCCACTATTTTGATTTGAAACCAAATCTAGATAGGCTTGATCTTTGAATGATGTTACTCAGCCGAAAAACTTATGAAGGAATGAATTTCATGAAGCTTTCATCATGATTTTCGATCTTCTAATAGATGTTTTGTAGGTAAATGGTTGCTGTAACCAAGCAAAGGAGCAACTGCTTCAAAACCAGGATTTTCATTATGTTGTTCTCCAGATACTGAAGTGCAAAGAACAAGTTACTGAGCTTCATTTGCTAAGAGTCACGAGGAGATTCTTCGATAATACGCGGGGACGTTTGGCTCACTGAGTCCTAAGCTTAAATGCTACAGGAAATTGGACGAGACAATCCACGACAGTGGACCTCAATATAATCATAGAGCTGTTTAAGCTTAGGCTACTTGAGCTGGACTAGTGTTCGTTTGTTTGGCATTGGAGATAAAAGTAAACATATAGAGCTTGATTTCACAAGTTATTGTGCAAAAACTGAAGGTACCCGTTTTCTGGGCTTAGGATCACAACTGAAGTGCGATTGGTCATGTGAAACGAGCTCGAACAACCCACCTTGGTGAGAGCCCAAGCATGGGCCTTCCAGGTTAATTTTTTTGAAAAGCCTAACTTTTTGGAGTGTTTAATTCAGTTTTGGTTTTCAAAAAATGCCAAGAGTTGTGGAAAGAAGGTCCATTTTCAAAAACTCAAGGTCTGTTTGAAGTTACTTTCAGTTTTAAAAATAAAAAATAAAACCAGTTTAATTTTATTTTTTACAAAAATAAATGGGTGTTTGATGTGTTTGATTATTCAATTTTTATTTTGAGTTTTTTTATTTTGGATGTTTAATTACCCAGTTTTTATTTTGAATTATTCTTTGGTGGTGGTTGCAGTGACCGTGGTGGACGCGTGGTGGTACTGCCGACGGGCCAGCGATCGTCGACGGTGGCAGGTGGAGGTGGCGGTGGGAGGAGGGTGGTGGTGGTTTAGAAATAAAAACCAAAACTAAAAATCCAAAACTCCTAAATGAGAGTTTTAAAAAACAGACTTATCTTAAAAAAACTGGTTTTCAAAATTGATGGGAAAAAAATGAAAACTTTGTGTCAAATGTGTTTTTTTTCCTTCATTTTTCAAATGATTTTCAAACGGTACCGTAGATTTGTAGTTTTGAAGAGTTTCCAAAACTCGTTTTCCCGCTCTTAGCTAGGCTTCTTTAATAAGGTCGAGACTTCGAGCTTCACCAACAACAAAAATATGCGATTTTTGTGAACCAGTATATAAGCCATCTAAAAGTAAGGTGGGCTTTCCTTTTTTCTCTCTTCTGCTCAACGCCTCAACTCTATAGTCGCTGCTCAATTCTATTTCCCTCCACTCCTATTCTTTATCACAGCTCCACAGCCCACCGTCTCAATCTCCTTTCTTCGGCAAATCTACCACTGCGTCAGGCGTGTCTTCTGTCCATCGCCTCCATCACACATCTACCATTGTTTGATGGGTCTTGATGTTCTTCAGTAATTGAAAGGAGATAAATCAAAACTAGCAAGTTGTCTCCTTCGTCAACAGAACCCTAGCCCAATCCACCCGCCTTGAAATCAACAAGTTCTCTGTAAAAGTCGTGTACAAGCCAAAATTTACTTCCGATCTCAACCAATGGGTCGTGTTCTGACCTAGAGCTGAGGAACTTTGACTACTGCAAAGGATACGATTTGCCTCTGGAGATCTTCACTGGCTTATTTATTAAAAGGTTGCGCTTATCGAAGTGTAGTATCGTGCTGGTCAGCATAATTAGCTGGTGATTATCGAAGAATTTGTCGATTGAACATTCTCATTTGAGCGAAGATGTAATTAGGAAAATATCTTCGGGTTGTCCCGTGCTAGAAAGTCAAGTATTGAAGGAGTGTCATGTTGTTGATGGTATCACTCTTGTTGAAATTGATTCAATTAGTTCGAGTGAATTGTTAACCAATTGTTATTGGGATCCTTACGAAGTAGATGACTTGTTGTTGGAGGTATCGGCTCCTAATGTTCGGTTGTTGGAGATTACTGGAGATTGGGGGAAGAAGGGGGTGAAGCTGGTGAATGTATCCTCTTTGTAATATTTGTTTAATTATGTGAGAATGTATCCAAAAAAAATAAAATCAAAAGAGCTATTCTGTTAAACGCTTTTAGTTTTCTATTTTTTGAAAATCAATCTATGTCAAACGTCCAACAGTTTTTTAAATTGTGAAAAAAAAAGTCAAAACTCTTTTCAGTTTTACCCAAAAAAATATATATATACAAACCGTAAACTATGTCAAATGCCACCTAAGTTACATGAAAAGACATTCCAGAAGGGATCCAGCCTACCACTGATGTTTAGATAAAGGTGGGTGTCAACGAGGAGAGAACTTGAAGACCCGCAATAGAAAGAAAGTTTAGTCAAAGTCTCCACATGGCAAACGACGGTCAGAGCCCCACAAGATCATCGCGACACTTGGCCCAATCTTGCAAGACATAACGAACTCAATGCCATGGCCCCTGGGGCACTAACTAACCTTGAACCGACATTTTGCCATTGGGGCACATGTGCTCTGATCTTCTGAAGTCTGAACAATCTCAATCCCATCAAACCCAGGGCACCAACTAACTGCAACAACCAACCCTTTAGGCCCTTTTCACCCTTTAAGATGTCCTTTCCGTGTTGTGAACCATGAGATGAGATGAGAATGTGGGGTTGGTTTGAGTTCGATCTGCTCAATGTGCTCTTGGAACCCATAAAATTGGACGTCTTTGCTTTTAGAAACTCTTATCATGTTTTCCACTCAGCTTCCTTGTCATGTCAGCACCAAGGGATGAGAAGATATTGATACGGAATGCTATGGTTGCCTTGGGTTTGAAAATCAAACCCCACTCAAGTAAGTATACATTGAACTAAGGATTCAAGTGACATTGAACTTTGTTGATAATTTCGATGGTTTCGAGAACGTTAGAACCTTTTCCAGCACTATTGATTTTGCTACCAGGTCGTTAACTCGATATCTTTATGGGATCTCAGAACTTTCCTTCGATTGTTACGATCCAATGGCCCTTAGATGTACAAGATCTGGATTTGTAATTGGTTATTGCCATCCTACATGGTAGATTCGATTGTGGAGTTGATGTTAACTACAATTTTTTTTCTTTCTATTTTTTTTGTCTGTTACGCGCTCGTTAGCTTAAAGATATCGGACTGGCATATTATGAGGGTTACGTAGTACTTCTGTAGGTTGATATCATCGGAAGCCAATATTTGGTCATAAATACGGCTCTAATAATTCTAGCTTTGGTTTAGGGAAAGGGTTGTCCGTCACAATGTTTATTTACAAATGAAGGAAGTTACCCTGTCACCGAGTAAGGAATAGGAATGTTGTATTTTTCACCTCAGCTGCATAAGTTTGCAACCATTGAAGCAATCACTTGTTTCCTATTTGTCTAAGGAAATTCCCTTTTTTCAAGCCCCTGCGTTTGTCCAAATGGAACCTTACACATTCATTCAGATTAGGGTTGACCGAATCCTATGGTTGTCTTAGGACTGAAAATCAAACCCTACTCAAGTAAGTATACATTGAACTAAGGATTCAAGGGACATTGAACTTTATTGATAATTTCGATGGTTTCGAGATCGTTAAAAACTTATTCAACGTTATTGATTTCGTTACTAGGTCGTTAACTCGATGTTTTTAGAGGATCTCAGAACTTTCCTTCGATTGTTACAATCCAATGGCCGTTAGATGTATGAGATTTGAATTTGTAATTGGTAATTGTCATCCTACATGGTAGATTCGATTGTGGAGTTGATGTTAACTACAACTTTTTTTCTTTCTATTTTTTTTGTCTGTTACGCGCTCGTTAGCTTAAAGATATCGGACTGGCATATTGTGAGGGTTACGTAGTACTTCTGTAGGTTGATATCATCGGAAGCCAATATTTGGTCATAAATACGGCTCTAATAATTCTAGCTTTGGTTTAGGGAAAGGGTTGTCCGTCACAATGTTTATTTACAAATGAAGTTACCCTGTCACCAAGGAAGGAATAGGAATGTTGTATTTTTCACCTCAGCTGCATAAGTTTGCAACCGTTGAAACAATCACTTGTTTCCTATTTGTCCAAGAAAATTCCCCTTTTTCAAGCCCCTGCGTTTGTCCAAATGGAACCTTACACATTCATTCAGATTAGGGTTGACCGAATCCTATGGTTGTCTTAGGACTGAAAATCAAACCCTACTCAAGTAAGTATACATTGAACTAAGGATTCAAGGGACATTGAACTTTGTTGATAATTTTGATGGTTTCGAGATCGTTAAAAACTTATTCAGCGTCATTGATTTCGTTACTAGGTCGTTAACTCGATGTTTTTAGGGGATCTTAGAACTTTCCTTCGATTGTTACAATCCAATGGCCGTTAGATGTATGAGATTTGAATTTGTAATTGGTAATTGCCATCCTGCGTGGTAGATTCGATTGTGGAGTTGATGTTAACTATAGCTTTTTTCCTTCTATTTTTCATTTGTTACACGCTCGTTAGCTTAAAGATATCGGATTGGCACATTGTGAGGGCTAAGTAGTACTTTTGTGGGTTGATATCATCGGAAGCCAATATTTGGTCATAAATACGGCTCTAATAATTCTAGGTTTGATTTAGGGAAAGGGTTATCTGTCACAATGTTTATTTCCAAATGAAGGAAGTTACCAAGTAAGGAATAGGAATGTTGTACTCTTCACCTCAGCTGCATTAAGTTTTGCAACCACTGAAACAATCACTTGTTTTCTATTTGTCTAAGAAAAGTCCCTTTTTTCAAGCCCTTGAGTTTGTCCAATTGGAACCTTACATATTTATCCAGATTAGGGTTGACCAAAAATGGGGTCAAACCAAAATAAGCAAACCGAATCAACCAAAACATATTGGTTATTCGTCATATGGTTCGGTTTTTGGCATGCAAATTTTACAATTTCAGACTTTTGATTCGGTTTTTTGGTTTGGAAAGTTCCTTATCGTTCAACCTGTAGATAACTGAATTTCAAGATTTGTGACACTGCGTAACAATACCATACGCACATGGATCAGGGTAAGAAGTTACCTTATGAAGCCGAAATCACCGAGGTTTGGATTCGGCCTGGAATTGAAGAATATATATCGAGTCTTGATTTGAAAAGTTCGGTTCCGGACAAGTAGCCCATCCGTAAAACGAAATGTTTGCCCTTACATGCATGCAGGTCGAATACAAATGATCTCTCATCCTGGTCGAAACTACAATTCTCAATACAAAAAGAGTGCAATCTTAAGCAGTATTACTTTGCACTGACACTGTTGCATCTAAAAAATAACGAGCCCTGTGATGGTTACCATCATCACGGGGATAGCGACCGTATCATGGTAAGGACTCGAACCAAAAGTCAGAAGCAATAGCTGTTGCATTTTCGATTGGGTCGTCAATAATTGAAGCTCTCTATTTAACTTCAGATTATAACAATTTGTCAAGACAGATGTTCATTGTGATTTTGAAATCAGAGAAGAAACGTTCTTCTTAGAGGGGCCTATAATCACTTCGCAACGAGTAGCATTACAGTTCTTCGATAGTGACTCAAATTAGTTAAACGTCAAGACCAAACACTGGAGAAAGAAGATCAAAGAAAAGGCATGGTGTTCACGAAACTCTTGTTTAGAAACAGAGCCATGGCTCCAAAAGTCTTCAACAATGATGCTCAGTTCCATCAAAGCATGCTTCTAAAGCCCAATATCCTGCAACTGAGAAGGGTTCGAGGGTGACACGCAGTTGAGTGTTCCGTCCTGTCTCTGTCTCTCTCTTACTCGTGTAAGAAAACTGCTATTTGCTTACAATTGTTACTTAAAAGACAAAAGTTCCAATATCTCATTATATCTGGCAAGGAGACTTGACATGGACGTGGCCGGCAAGTAATGGCGATAAGAAAGGAATGAAGAAGACGACACGCTTTTGAAAAAAAATTAGAGAACGTTCTTTGTGGTTCTGGATTCACTTTACATTCTTCCTTAACTCTTTTGTGACCACATTCTGTTCTCAAGTAGTTGAATTTTACCACAACATGACCAATGATGTGCACATAATTGAGGTCACTCTCTGGTAATTCTGAAAAACTACTGCGGAATGCTGATGAATTTAGTTGTAAAGGTCCGCGGGAGGGAGTGTCCGGATGTGTCAAATTATATGGGATGTACAGCCCCACGCCTGTGAGTGAAGATGTTGTCATTTTGCTGACTTCTGGTCAAGTGTGAAGGGGGGGACTGTCGCCCCTATATCTGTATATGCTGGTAGGCATGTGTGTGATTGCTCGGCAAATGAGCACACAAAGTTAGGCAGGGACAAAAAAGATGGGACTGATGAGGATTGGCAAGAGACTGCCAACGCTCGAAGTACAACAGGGGTCGTAATGACTACGACACACGCACATGCACGGATGACATCCACAACACGTAAGTTGACGTTCAGCAAAAAAGCGAGGGAAAAGAGTGATAAGAAACTAGTCAAGGGTAGGAAGGATAAGCATCAATGGGCGCATGGCCAAACCGGTGTTGGTGCACGAAAATTCCCTCGCGACCAGCATAGTAGCCAATGCACGGGCTAACCTAAGAAACTTCTCTTCATCTCGAGCAATAAATGCCAGAATGCAACCATCAGTCGCCAGGGTAGGGGCAGAACAAATTAGGTAAACTAGTGTGGGGTTGGGGTCATAGCCTAGTTAACAGGAGGGTAGTTCTAGGGTGTTTTTCACGACCTCTAATTTCTTTTTCTTACGGATTATTGACTTACTTTCGGTTAGGGGCTCTGACTTAGGGCGATGAAGTTATACGTTGTTGCTTTCAGTTCTTAGTTCTTAACGCTGAGTGGAGCTACTTTACTTGACGTTTACGCTTTTTATTAATGAAGTTTTTGGATCCTTGACTCCAAAAAAAGTAGTTTGAAGTGAAGAGTAATTTCTAGCATTCTCCATAGTGGGGGTTGGTATCACTATATCAAGAGATATGAGATCTTTTGAAATGAAAGTTGAAGTCAAAATGGGAGAGGGTGTCTGGGAAAGAAGGGTGGACCATTATGTAACCTATGCGAGCAAAAAAAGAAAACTAAATAATAAATTAAGAAGGGAAAAAGAACTTTTGAGCAATGTATAGGTGACAATGGAGAGTCTTATTAAGCTATCTCCATACAATACAATCGGCTTGCTACTTTTGCTAAGTGAGGATGTGGCAACCGTCGCCAGATTTTGACATATTGTTGACTTTGTGTCTAATGGTTACAACTTCAAAATATGTGGGGTTTAGTTGCTCGATTCAAAGCTCCATAGTTTTATTTGTCAAACAGGACAAACATCATTTATCTTCTAAAAAATAAAGAGGGTCCGTATCTACTTTACTACAATCTATACCTTCTTTTGAAATATTTATTGAGCAAAATATCACTGAAAATGTCTGCCCCAAAATAAACTATTAATCCATGATAACATGGACCCAAAATTTAAAAAAAAAAAATTGAAGTGAAAATAGTTGACTTCAAGCATTAAGAATTTTGTTCTTGGATTCAATCAATGAACTCCATTCATACAAAATCATTCGAAATCTCAATTGTCCTAATTTGTTGTGTTTCAGTCAAATCCAGATCCACAATTTGGGTCCTCTTGTCGGTGACATGATCCTCCACTTCTGCCCGTTAATATGTTGAAGTGGAAAACAATGTCATGCGAAATCACCTTGAATCATTTAGGGTTTAATCAACAAGGGTTGATTTGGTAGAAGAAAGGCGTTCACTAAATAGTTTCACTTTCATGCGGGGAGTCTTATCATTATATTCTGCAGATCAAGCTCGCTAAACCATAAGCATGCGTTTACGAAGAGTTGAGGATAGACTAGAAATCTATTAGACAATAAGAGAGAATGACAAGCTCGTTGAAAAAGGCCTTCTTCTACTCCTTCACATCATGTTGTCGCACAAGAAAATGCTTAGCTCTAAGAGGAATTACAATGATTAAGATAATGACCTTCTAAGAACCAGTTGAAAACCCCGGATCAAATGGTGAAGAGGTGGCGCAGATCCTGTTGGATTATGAGATGGCTTTGTAACTAAAAGAGGATCGTCTTCGAGGCACGTTGTAAAACGCTCTCCTTAAGTTTATATTTGCCCCCACCTAAAATTGGTGTGCAGGGGGTTACAGGCAAGTACCCTCCAACATACAACGAAGCGCACTAGTGAATAGCGTTTACACACACGATATTCACTCCACAGAAAAGTGTATGAAATATTGGATAACGGGTTTACAACTAAGAAATTCTGCAGAAATTTCTTATTGTAAAAGATCTGCAAAAAGGAGAAGAGAGTAGAGGCTCATCTATATGGTCAGATTTTCAGACCATTGTGCTCTATTTAAAGCACTAGTGGTTGCTAATCAAGGGTCATACCCTTTCATCATGCACCCAAGCAATCTGGACCGTTGGATTAGAAACCGTTAAGATTAACGGTCCAGATCTGAACTGGTAACTAACCAGCTCTCAACAAGTGGGTCTGGCCCGAACTGGAACCACCCAGCTGCCTAACAGGTGCATCCGTTCGGGCATAACCCGAACCAGTGCAAGTGTAACCACTCAGCTGCTAACGGCCGGATCCGACCCGTTGCACCGACAGCCTAGTTTTCGTCATGAAAACTTAAAGGCGTCTAATCGCGTCTCGCGACAAAGTGCGCCATCAAAGCGCCACATTGTGCCTCACAGCCCACTGCCACGCCCGCGCGCGTGCGATCGTTCCTCGTATGGTGCTTCGCACCATATTCGGTGCACATGCATACACCTTAGCATACCACATAAGTATTAAAGTAAGTGGAGTTCTTTATTATATACCCACTTACTTTTCCAATTCCCTTCTATGTGGGATTCTTCCCTCTTTGCCTCTTCATCTTCCTTTCATCATTTTGACAAAGAAAATGAACCAACTTTGACACTATATTTTGAAAAAACACTAACAATCCCCACCATTTTACAAAATATAAAATAAAAACAAAACAAAAAATCAGATCTTACTATCCAGTGAAGTACATGCATAAATGAAGATATCTTACGACTTGAATCTTCACTTAGTGATTACATAACAAGACTAATCTAAAAAAGTGTGGTAGATAAACTTTGAACCACCTATCCTTGTTGACTAGCCGGTCACATATCACACATGAAACTCCTATCCATACACAAATCCAAAAAACTGCTTATACAATAAATGGCCATATAATTTGTATCTTGTTTTTCATGAGTGCTCTAGAGTTAAGCCCTTTAAACTCGACAGAAGCGGCCCCACTTCACACTCCAAAGAATTATCCTTTTATAGACCTATTAAGAGTATAATACTCACCCTAGTTCTTCATCACGGTTACCAAGCACATTACCTTGGGATGACTAAAATTTGTGCTTGCAATCACCATCATAATGTACTTTTGACTCGTTGAACTCAAGACTTGGTGTTAGCAAGCGTTAAGTCGAGATTTCCATCATTGGTGATCCTTGACATGGGCTTGAGTCTCATCCCTTGTGAGGTCCTAATAATCATTCCCTTGGAAGCCCTTTAGTTAACGGATCCACTAAATTTTCCAATGACCTCACATATTCCAATGTGATTACACCTTCTGTAATCAACTGCCTCACGTAACTATGTCTAAGACCAATATGTCTAGACTTTCCATTATACACTTCGCTACATGCCCGTGATAGAGTTGATTGACTATCACACCTTATCGATATCGGAGCCATAGGCTTAGGCCATAAAGGAACCTCTAAAAGCAAATTCCTTAGCCATTCTGCCTCCTTGCCCCTACAGCTAAAGCAATAAACTCTGCTGCCATGGTAGAATCAGTAATGTAAGTCTGTTTCTTCGAACCCCAGGATATTGCTCCCCCACCAAATGTGAAAATCCATCCACTTGTGGAAGTATAATCCTCCCGATTCGTAATCCAACTGGCATCTGTGTATCTTTCCAAAACAGAGGGATACCCATTATAACATATGCCGAAATCCATGGTTCTTTTAAGGTACTTAAAGACCCTATATATTGCATTCCAATGCATATTACTAGGACAACTAGTATATCTACTAAGTTTTCCTACTACATAAGCAATATCCGGTCTAGTACAAGTCATGGCATACATTAAACAGCTTATTGCACTTGCATATTCTAGTTGTCTCACAGCTCTACTATCATTAGGAGACAACTTAATACTCTCATCGAACGGAGTACTAACTGGTGTGCTATCCAAATGGTCAAACCTTTTTAACACCTTCTCAATATAATGAGATTGTGACAAGGTTATGCAACCATTATTCCTTATGATTTTAATTCCTAAAATCACGTCAGCAACACCCATGTCTTTCATTTCAAATTTATTGGATAAGAATTTCTTTGTCTTTACAACTTGTTCCAAGTCAGTACCAAAAATGAGCATATCATCTACGTATAAGCAAATGATAACTCCCTTACCGCCATCGAACTTACTGTACACACACTTATCCGATTCATGTATTTTAAAACCATTAGACATCACAATTTAATCAAACTTTTGACGCCACTGCTTAGGGGCTTGCTTAAGTCCATACAATGACTTAATCAACTTACAAACTTTATTTTCTTGCCCACGTACAACAAACCCTTCCGGTTGTTGAATGTATACCTCCTCATCTAATTCACCATTTAAGAATGCCGTTTTAACATCCATTTGATGAATAACTAGCTTATGGATGGAAGCTAGTGCAATAAGCACTCTAATAGTGGCTATCCTTGCAACTGGTGCATAAGTGTCAAAATAATCAACACCTTCCTTTTAGGAAAAACCCTTAGCCACTAACCTTGCCTTAAATTTTTCAATCGATCCATCAACCCTTAACTTTTTCTTGAAGATCCATTTACAACCAATGGGTTTAGAACCAGGTGGTAAATCCACCAATTTCCATGTTTCATTTCCCATGATTGAATCAATCTCTTCATTTATTGCTTCCTTCCAAAAAGAAGAATCTTGAGATCTCATGGCCTCTTCATAAGTCCTAGGGTCAGATTCCACATTTAAAATAATCGGTATGGAGTTTTGTATTGCCGTCCTAGTTCCTTCTACCAAATACATGTAGAAATCGGGTCCATAGGTTTTAGCAATTCTCATTCGTTTGCTCCTTCTAGGTTCCACTTCATTTTCATGGTTTTCCTCAACATCACGTTGACCTTCCTTTTGCTTAACTTACTTAGGAAGTGATTGGAACCTACTTTCGTCAAAGATGGCATCTCTAGATTCAATGATAGTGTTTTTAGAATAATAATCATTTTGTTCCACTACCATGAACCTATATGCTTTACTGTGTAAAGCATAACCAATGAAAATACATTCAATGCCTCTTTCACCCAATTTCTTCCTTTTTGGTTCCGGAACTCTTACAACGGCCCTACAACCCCAAACTTTAAAATAATTCAGATTAGGCTTCATTTTCTTCCATAACTCATAAGGAGTAACGTTATTCCCTTTAGTTGGAACTCTATTTAATATGTAGCAAGCTGTTAATAAAGCTTCCCCCCAAAATCCTTTTCCTAAACCCGAGTTGGAGAGCATGGCATTGGCATTAACCATTTCGACTAATGTCCGATTCTTTCTTTCCGCTACACCATTCTGTTGTGGTGTATACGGTGCAGATAGTTCATGCACTATGCCATTTTCTTCAAAAAAAATGGTGGCTCATAGTACTCTCCTCCTCTATCGGTTCTAAGTATTTTTATTTTGGCATCACAAAAATTCTCTACTTCATTTTTATATGTGACAAAACTAGGCATGGCATCACTTTTATTATGCAATAAATAAACATAGCAATACCTAGAATAATTATTAATGAAGGTCACATAATATGAGTTTCCTCCTAATGAAGGAGAGGAGTGAAAATCTCCTAAATCACTATGTATTAAATCTAAAATCTTAGACTCTCTTTGTCCATTTAGAAAAGGAGCTCTAGTGATTTTAGTGAGCATACATGTCTTGCAAAATCCTTTATCTACATGCATACTAGGCAAAAGATTTAATTTAATCATATCATTAATTTTTCTAGTATTAACATGTCCTAAACGATTATGCCAAAGAAAAGATTGTGACTCAATAATATAAGCATAAATAATATTCTTATTATTAATATTAAGTTTAAACAATCCCTCACAAAGATATCCCTTTCCCACAAAAATCCCTCCCTTAGAGAGTACAAACTTATCAGCTTCAAAAATAAGTTTGAAACCAAACTTGTTAAGCATACAACCCGAAACTAAATTCTTCCTAATTTCGGGCACATAACAAACATTGGTAAGGGTGATAACTTTTCCGGATGTAAACTCGAGCTCGACATTTCCTTTGCCCACAATTTGCACAATTGACGAGTTTCCCATGTAAAGAAGGCTTCCAACCTTTACCGGTTCATAGGTTGTAAAAAACCTCTTGTCCTTGCACACATGCTTTGTCGCACCCGAGTCAATCCACCATGCGTCGTTATCTTCAAGGACATTTGCCTCACTGATTATTGCGACTAAATTATTTTCGGTCGCCTTTTTTGTTTCTTCAAGGCACGGCAATCACGCTTATAGTGCCCTGGTTTGCCACAGTGAAAACACTTTCCTTTGTGTTTTTTCTTCTTGTCCTTGTCGTCGTCGTCATTTCCTTGAAGCTTCCTTTTCTTGTTCTCACGGGAGTTCTTCTTGGATGATTCTCCTTCTTCCACAGCCAAGATTTTAGAAACACCTTCGCTTTTAGACTTTTCTTCCTTGCGCAAGTCTTCCTCAATCCGAAGATGAGTACCCAACTCGTCAAGGTTGATGTCTTCCTTGCGATGCTTAAGACTGTTCTTAAAATTTTTCCAAGAAGGAGGCAATTTATCAATGATAGATGTAACCACGATAAACTCATCCAAGGCTAACTTGTGTTGGGAATAACGATCAAGAATACTTTTAATCTCATTAAACTGTTCCATAACCGACCTACCATCAACCATTTTTGTAATCAAAAAATTTAGAAACGATGAACCTTTTACTGGTGGCATCCTCGGTGATGTAGCGACGCTCCAATTGGTTCCAAAGTTCCTTAGCGGTGTTGACAGTATGATAGGCATCGAATAGCGTGTTGGACATGCCATTCAGAATATGTCCTCGACATATCTCATCATCTTGATCCCACCTCAATCTTTCACGTGTCTTCGCAACACTTTTCTCCTCATTTTCACCGAGTTCCGGAGGTCTTTGATTCACGATCACATAGTACACTTTCACTGTTACTAGTAGAAAGTGCATCTTCCTTTGCCAACGAACGAAGTCCCCACCATCAAAGCGCTCCAAGATGTGGAAATCTGAGCCCATGTCTTTCAACGTCACGAACGCCATTGTTGCAGAATATAAACTTAAGATTGTTGGATTATGAGATGGCTTTGTGACTGAATGAGGATCGGCTTCGAGGCACGTTGTAAAACGCTCTCCTTAAGTTTATATTTGCCCCCACCTAAAATTAGTGTGCAGCGGGTTACAGGCAAATACCCTCCAAGATACAAT
This sequence comes from Escallonia herrerae, assembly GCA_033070095.1. Lineage (NCBI taxonomy): Eukaryota > Viridiplantae > Streptophyta > Magnoliopsida > Escalloniales > Escalloniaceae > Escallonia > Escallonia herrerae. The sequence goes on along the minus strand of JAVXUP010000072.1, from coordinate 490,970 downwards.
GAAGCGCACTAGTGAATAGCGTTTGCACACACGATATTCACTCCACAGAAAAGTGTATGAAATACTGGATAACGGGTTTACAACTAAGAAATTCTGCAGAAATTTCTTATTGTAAAAGATCTGCAGAAAGGAGAAGAGAGTAGAGGCTCATCTATATGGTCAGATTTTCGGACCATTGTGCTCTATTTAAAGCACTAGTGGTTGCTAATCAAGGGTCATACCCTTTCATCATGCACCCAAGCAATCTGGACCGTCAGATTAGAAACCGTTAAGATTAACGGTCCAGATCTGAACTGGTAACTAACCAGCTCTCAACAGGTGGGTCTGGCCCAAACTGGAACCACCCAGCTGCCTAACAGGTGCAACCGTTCGGGCATAACCCGAACCAGTGCAAGTGTAACCACTCAGCTGCTAACGGCCGGATCCGACCCGTTGCATAGACGGCCTAGTTTTCGTCACGAAAACTTAAAGGCGTCTAATCGCGTCTCGCGACAAAGTGCGCCATCAAAGCGCCACATTGCGCCTCACAGCCCACTGCCGCGCGCGCGTGCGATCGTTCCTCGTATGGTGCTTCGCACCATACTCGGTGCACATGCATACACCTTAGCATATCACATAAGTATTAAAGTACGTGGAGTTCTTTATTATATACCCACTTACTTTTCCAATTCCCTTCTACGTGGGATTCCTCCCTCTTTGCCTCTTCATCTTCCTTTCATCATTTTGACAAAGAAAATGAACCAACTTTGACACTATATTTTGAAAAAACTCTAACAGATCCAAGGGGCACGTCACGTTGAGTGAGTTACCATTACTGTTGCGGTTGATCTTAGAGCTGACGAAGGTGGATATAGGGCCTCCCAAAGCCGGATCAGATATATTCAAAGCTCGAAAGGAACATCCACCATCCCACTCCAACATATCCGGCACCTTCGTGCTATAATCCCGCCATCTCGAACCCGCATCCGAGATTTTTACTGCCTAGGAAATATTAGGAGAATAAATTTTGGCTGCTATCCCGGTTGTAGGAATCTTCCTCCAACCCCATATATAGTGACAATTAATAGTCACTAAACGTCTCTAGTGGCTTTTCTGTTAGCACTTTCAGCGACAACTCTTAAAAGCACTTTTTTAGCGTCACTAAATAAAAGTCACTATAGAGATTTAGCAACCATTAATTGTCACTACATGGGGGTAGAAGAAAGATTCCTTCAACCCGGGTAGCAGCAAAAAAATTTCCATATTAGGAAGCTTTTAGCAATAGGGTTGGGCTTTTTACCATTGGGCTGGCCATGTTATATTACTGTGAAGTTTTTAAACCAAGAAAGCTTTGACTTGAGCCATGACCAAGTCTAAAAAGACACTGGGCACTTCAAGGCATAGTTCTGGGATATACGTACTAAAATGACACGACTCCCGAACGAAAGGCAGTATATTTCTCACAATGCTGCTTAACAAATACAAGTACATTGTATAACAAGAAACCCAAGCACTCCGATTATAAGTGTAACAAGGAGCACAATGAAGAGTGCTAATTACTTGCTGCTGCAAATGTTCTGAACAGCTAGCCAGCCAAAGAAAGGCAAATTGTTAATAGAGTGATCTACGTGGTTTTATGGTTTTCAGGCCGTATGCTATGGCTGTTGAACAGGTGGTCTGGCATCGTCATTTGTTAGCACAAAACAAGAGGGAGAAGACTAGGGGTGTATCCGTGAACGCTAAGGTTCTCACACATGATCAGACACGAGCACTGGTTTATGTTGTAATACCGTGCTAAGACCTGAATGAATCTTTGTGGCAGGAAAGCTTCAAGAGTTCCGCCATTCGTACATTTAGTCATTGAACTTGATATTGTTGTTCACACACCCTTCTTCAATTTATTTGTTGTTAAAAACTGTACGTATGACGCTATAGAACTTCTAGTGACAATTTTTCAAATAGAGGTGGGTAAATAGCGAAAAAAATCATATAGAAATAGCCCCACTTGAAATTTACTCATGCTACATTTCCGATGAACGCCATCCCCGTTTTCATCCGTAGAACAAAACCCGGCTTCCACCGCCCCTCCCACATATAGAATGTGGAAATATCTTACAGAAAATACATAGACTAGAGACACGCTCCACAGGGAAAGCCCAAGGTCAGTCAATCCGGCCGCTTTGGCAATAAGTAAAACGAAACCAAACTCAAAATTAACAAGACGATGTCTAAGTCAACTTTAAAGGAGGAAACTGTACCACTTCATCCAACATCAAATGACTAAGAACTAGCAGTAGCCTTACAAGACATAAAAAGGTTCCTGCTTGGCTAACCCTGTATGGCGAGTTATGCCGTTGTGTGTTAGGAAGTAATGCATATTGACAGAAGTCTATGCCATTGTGTGTTCGACAAGTGACCCCCAACCACATAGTCTATGCCCAGTCTTATTAATATTTTAGGCAAAGGAAGTAACGCATATTGACAAAAGAATAAAGAAAGCAACACCTAAAGTTGACAAGAAGCACATAGCTCTATACGTATGGAGAGAAAAGATCCTCGGAAAAAGTGGCAAAGGACAAATCGACGTGACATTGAGTGCAATGTAAGCAAGAAAGCAGACATGATAAGGAAAAATTATCACTTTCTAATCTCTCGGGTTTTAGGAAATCTTCATCTCATCATATCACCTTGTGTCCTTCAAAATATTTTTTTGTCTCGTATATATATATACTAGACATTATGTGGCAACTGTGTTCTTTTCCCTGACATACGGACCGGCGACGTCCACGTGTCGCATACCCATTTGACATTTAAAAAACCATATTATTTTGGAAACAATATAGTTGTCAATATGTTTGCTAAACTATCTTGTGCTTGACCTAATTTTGGTCTTTCAGCCAAGCAGCTTGGCACCCACATGGTGTGTTATCATTCACCTTCTAGGAACTCCAACCACCAATCAGAAGCTACAAAAGCATGCTGTTATGTTGCAATCACAGTCAATTCTCATTTGCTGGTTTGTTAGACTATTTATACAGTTATGGTTGGCCTAAGTTGGACCAATTTTTCAACTGGTTGGTTTCCTCCTAGAAAGCACATGACAAAAATGGCAGTGGATTTAGGTTCCTTACAACAGACTTCATTTGTATAATAGTGCCTGTGGATGACATAAGAGGCCTAATCATGTACCAAGGGAAGACATGTACTGAGGGAAGACTCCCAACATATTCTCTGCCTTGGAGTATGCAAGGCAACTTTTGCTGAAACTGGTTTTGGGAGAGAGGGCTCTAAATCAACTGCAGATCTACACAAAAAGTAGTGTATTGAGTGAAAAGACAACCCAGGCACTCATGCTGCCTACTAATGCTGCATTAAGTATGGACACACTGCAATGAAGTTATATAATATGCTGACATTGTCTTTTTAGTACTACATGGTATCAAGTCAAAACAAACAAATATTACAGAAAGTGGCAATCATGTCTACATAGGATTGTAACAACCACATCAAGTGGGAAAATGAACAAACATGATGCATAATTATGTCGTAATAGGTTACACGCCTGTCGTTCATTCATGTTGAGGCAGCTACAGAAATCTATCTTGTTTCCTAGAATTATTAGTCTGCAAGCAAAAATGACGGACAGAGAATCATGGCGAACGTGCAATGTTTTAGTTCTCGACATAAAACGCCATTAAGCTGTGTATAAATCTAAGAAAATCACTATAGTCACATTGCATAATCATGTCGTCCTAAGGCACTATTATGACTAGGCAAATTACACTACGCAATATATCCTTGATATCGATCAAGTCAAGTGCCAATAGAGCCTATATTTACCTTAAGGGACAGGCTCCACTTTTTTACACCTAGACTCCTTTCTGTTTGATAAACAGAAATTGTCGTTCTACCGCTCCTTAGTTCAGGAGTTCTTTCGGTGGACAATATCACCCTTCAGATACAATAATAATAAGGTATATTTGGCATTGGCAACCACAAAAGTAAAATGTAGGAGTGAGATATAGGCTTGCATCACAGAGATACCAAGTAGTGCACACCAAAACCCCAATCAAAACAGAGATGGCAAGTGGTAGTTTTCCGAGAATTCTTTAAGCATAAATCACTTCACTAGAACAAGAGGCACACACTGACTCACACGAGCACAAACAAGAAAAAGCAGGGTGAAATAGGGATACATTTTCCTTAAAGCTGCAGATGAGTGCTAAACAAATACTCAATAACAAAAACAAACGGACAGAGAGTTCCCACAATAGCAACTTGATGGCCCCAAAGGCACTGAATAAATATGCAGAAAGGCATCATTTTGCCGTGGCCTTGCCTTGTTGCCGGGATCTAGGACTCCAAATCCAACCTAGTTGATAGACTAGCCTGTTGGCTAAAAAGGCATATTTATCTCTTTTTCTGCTTTTGCAGAAAGATGCTTTATGACCAAAAGATTAACACTAGGAAACATGAAAGATCCTGTAGTTTACACTTCCATATGCAAGTGCAGTTTTGAGAAAAATGCCTCTAAACAACAATTGATTCAGACTACTAGGTAGCGGCAGCAGACCTTCCAAAGCACTAATCAAGGTTCTAACTATATTACTGGAAGAGCAACAAATTTTAATAATGAAAAATGCAAAAGGGTGACAAAAGCAGCTGTTCATGTCAACTAGGTACTCATCAAATGGGACAATAATTTCCACAATAGTGAGTTATTTGGCATAAAAGCATGAATAAAATATTTTTTAAAAAGCAGAATCATTTCTAGAGTTGGCCAAGTGCTGGGATGGGATATAAGACTCCAGGACCAGTCTACTAGATAGGTTGGCATTTTCTAGTGTTACACCCATTCAAACTCTCATCCCCATATATCCACTTAGTTCCCAAGCCTCTCCCCTGAAAACAGGACCAAGTTCCCCAGGCCCCTACATGCCAAGACTCACAAGGTGCTGTGAGATCAAAATGCTCGAGTGACGCTGCGACTGTGCCGGACTTCCATACTTCTAAGCTAAATACAGATGTAGGAAATAGGAAAAGAAAGCAAACAAACACAACTACTTGGGCCGATAATGAACCCAAAATTTGTAGTTTCGCAGCTTAATTACACAGCATAACAAGGCATACAACTCCAGCTCACAACAATTAGCGACTTCTGAATATAAAGTAAGATTATTATAAATTAAGCTTTTACATATGAATGGGTGTATTATATTCGTTTATATTGTGAACATACTAGACACGTTCATGGCGCTATAGGTCGTTGCACTAAACAACCCCCACCTCGTAACCCAACGCTGAAACAAAAAAACCAGCTCAGAACGCCTCACTCAACCCCTCAATGCCAAAACTTAGCAGACAATGTAGAAGAGGCAGATTATAAAGGGCATACCATATAATGGGTCTTGAAACAAGCGTGCTTGAAATTGCCGGCCGATGTTAAACTTTGAGCAATCAAATTTAGGAGGAGTCAAGCAACACACACTGCTAAAGTTGACACGTCTAGCAGGACCACCAATCAGAATCCCTGGTCACCCACAGTGATACTCAACTCTCTAAGCATGTATACCACTCAGTAGGGGCCGCCCCATACTTCACTCTCCCATGGTAGAAACCCATCAATAAGTATTCTGACAGGGGTCACATAAGAAACACAAATAGTCACAGGCACGTCACCTGCAATTTTGTCACCGTGAGTCTGAAGGAATCCACATGTAAAATAGCAAATTTACAACCAGGTGTTAAAAGGGTGATTCAGAAAGGTGGCGGACTGAGGAACATGCAAAGCCTTCAGTTGTACAAAATCTGGCAGAGTGGATTCACACACACATACTTTCAACTATGAAGTCATAAGTTCACAATTGGGGAAAAAGGGAATACTTGCTTAAAATAGAAAGGGGGAAGAACACAAACCAAAAAGGTAGTGGTAACTGTGTGAAAGCACAAAGGGTATGTTAGATCTTCTCTTTCTTGTGATTTCTTTTTGAAACGAAATAGAAGAGCAAAAGAAAATCCTTTGAATTTAACTGCCAACACAAAACAGTGTATAGCTGTATTACGTAATTTCACAACCTGAACTGTGCAACAGGGCAGCCTACAACCTCCCCCTTTATATTCTCTTCAGCAACCTTCATTCCCATGGGCTCCTGTCCACTTCTTCTTTTCCTTGTAACCACTTTATCCTCTCTCGGTCACTCTCTCTTTCTCTCTCACTCCTCTTTGATGAAGCATATTCTTAAAAAACAGCCAATAGGAAACATGAACCCACGTCATGGCTTGCTCAAACATAGCAGCCTGGTCATTAGAGTTCTTATGGCCCTGATATTAGGTTGTAACATGAACAGAAATAACCACCTTTTCCAACCCATAGCCATCTCTACAGTTTCTTCTAGCTCAGGTTCCTCGGCTGTTGCTTCATTGGAGGCCCTAAGACTTGATGGACGTCTTAGCTTAGAGAATAACCAACACGCAGCCAAGGACTTCGGCAACAGATACCATTTTCTTCCAGCAGCAGTTTTGCATCCAAAATCAGTTACTGATATTTCCTCCACCGTAAAACATATTTTTGAAATGGGTCCCACTTCAGGTCTCACCATCGCTGCTAGAGGCCATGGTCACTCCCTTGAAGGTCAAGCACAAGCGCATGAAGGAGTGGTTATCAGCATGGAGGCGCTTCAGGGACAAGCAATGCACTTTCACACTGGGGAGGTTCCTTATGTGGATGTCTCTGGTGGTGACCTATGGATAAACATTCTGCATGAAAGTCTCAAACATGGCCTTGCACCGAAGTCTTGGACAGATTACCTTCATCTCACAGTTGGGGGTACTTTATCGAACGGTGGAATCAGTGGGCAAGCTTTTCGGCATGGACCCCAGATCAGTAATGTCTACCAACTAGAGGTAGTCACAGGTACATTCATGTTAATCTTTATTATTCCATGGGTGCACATATTATAATAGATATGAATCAAAATTGCACAAAGTGGATAGATAAATCTAAATAAAAATCGCTTGTTCACAAATACGCCAAAAGGCTACTTAGGCAATTAATCATTCTACCCCTCGAAACCCAGTTATGTTGCCAACTTGTGTCTAGTTTCGACAAAAGCATACATAGCAAGTACGTTTTGAGTGCAGGAAGAGGAGAGGTCGTTCGCTGCACAAAGAAGCAGAATGCCGACCTGTTCTATGGTGTTCTTGGAGGACTGGGACAGTTCGGTATCATCACCAAGGCTAGGATCTCTCTTGAACCAGCACCGCAGATGGTATAAATATTTCCTATTCCTTTAGAAGTAAGGTGCAAGAATTTTCAAAGTTAAAACAAGAAGTCTTAGCAGTGTACTGTCTAATCTATCATTTTTCTTTCACAGGTGAAATGGATAAGAGTGCTTTATTTGGACTTCAACACATTTTCCACGGACCAAGAGCATCTAATATCAACCGAAAATTCCTTTGACTATATAGAAGGATTCGTATTGATCAACAGAACTGGTCTACTTAATAACTGGAGATCATCTTTCAATCCTAAGGACCCACTTCAGGCCAGTCAGTTCAATTCAGAAGGAAAAACTCTCTTCTGTTTGGAAATTGCTAAATATTTCAACCAAGAAGAATATCATACAGTCAACCAGGTGAGACTCGTTTGATTTTCATTACAGTCTCTTTCAACTCAGAACTATATTAAATCGTCAACCCTTCTTTTATACAGAAAATCGACAGCTTGTTGTCAGAACTGAACTATATTCAATCCACTCTCTTCCTATCAGAAGTCTCGTATATGGAATTCTTGAATAGGGTGCACGTGTCTGAGTTAAAGCTCCGTGAAAAAGGATTGTGGGAGGTGCCTCACCCATGGCTAAATCTTCTCATTCCTAAAAGCAAAATTCACGACTTTTCCCAAGAAGTTTTCGGGAAAATACTCTCAGACACGAGCAATGGTCCTATACTCATATATCCCCTAAATAAATCCAGGTACTACTTCATTTCACTCGAACATAGCAAATTGACATTTTTGGTCTCTTAACCTGTTTCTGCTAATTTTGAGTTACAGGTGGGACAGTAGAACATCTATGGTTACACCAGTGGAAGATATTTTCTACCTGGTAGCATTTCTATCGTCAGCAATGCCATCTTCCACAGGACAGGAGGGCCTAGAACATATTGTAACCCAAAACAAAAGAATTTTAGAATTCTGCGAAACAGCTCATCTCGGGATGAAGCAATACTTGCCCCACTACAGTTCTCAGGAACAGTGGAAAGCTCACTTCGGCAATCAATGGGAAGCCTTTGTTTTAAAAAAATCCACCTATGACCCTTTGGCAATCCTAGCTCCAGGACACAGAATATTCAAATAAGTAAGAGCTTTTTCATGACCATGGCTCTCAGATAATCCACGGCACTTAGGACAAAAGCAAGAGTGCTTAAAACTGTAAATGCTAATTATATGAAATATTGCAATTCATGAGTCTCCAAAATAATAACTATGAGATGCGCTACTTTGATATTGTAGCTTCGAATTTAACTGAGAACTTTCTAATTCAGAAACACTAAGTTAAAAACGGAAAAGAACCATTTAATGGAAGCCTCACTCAGGATTCCACTAGAAGTGCTAGTGGAAGTGGATAGCCAAAAGAGCTATGTTTACTTTGCAATGATCATAGGAGTATGGGGTAAACATTAGTAACTGTATTCTAATGATTACAACAATTCAGTAACAAGAACAGGTAATTAAATTTGAAAATTGAATTATGGAACACATACAATTAAGTTTCAGAAACATTATCCAGAAGTCTTATAAAGCAAGAAGTACCAGAAGAGTAGAAACACTATCTATATAAGTAGTTGCAACAGCAAGATGACTCTTACTTTCCAACTTCTGTCCATCCAAGACCAGGTCTGCATACATCTTCCTGCGGGCCTTCATAATCTCGAGCATCACGAAGAGAAGCTTCAAAGTCGGTGGAGTCACTTGCAACAGGAAGGAAACTACTTATATCATCTCTAGCTCCAAAGCCTCCAGCCCGCATAACATCATTACTGGTAATAAAAGCTTCCATGTTTACCTCACCAGACACATCCATATCTACAGGAGCTATACCCTGAGCATCACCTTCAATGCCTCTGGAATCAACTAAATTCCCTTGATCATCTTCTGGAGAAGCTGGGTGCTGTTTCTGCTTGCCATTTTGATCCAATTCAGGTTTAACAGTCTTGGCATGTACGTGCTTTATGCTGCCTTCACCCTCTGATTCATTAAAGTTCAAAATTTTCAAATTCCCGCCAACGAACCAGTACAAGCATTTGAAAATGTTGCGTAAATAATATTTAAACTTTACGGATGGATATTTTTTTCAAAATTTGGCCTTGCATATTTTTGATACACGTAAGTTTTATTTTTGTTCAATAAATACTTTTCTAGAAACAGCAGCTCGGGCTGGGAAGATTCGGGGGAGGGAAGCAATCGAGTGCATCTTATTATGGAAAAGAAGAGACCTATAACAGAAACAACCCTAATCCCTGGAAAATAATCTGCAGGACCCTAACCAAGAACATCAATAAAATCCAATAAAGCCAAAGAACCTTGCTGCACCTCCTACCCTTCCAACTGATGCTTACTTGATTTGAGCCATATACACAATCAAAGGAGAAAGGAACAAAGTTTCAGGCAAGGAATTCCTGACACAACCAACGAACCTAACGCTATGAACATGCAATAATTTAGTTATCTAGTAATAAACAGCCCCCAGAGAATCAAGGTTTTTGAAACTCATGTCATGACTGAATCCAGTCACTAATCAGAATGGATCTATTGTTACAACGTTGGAGCTCTGATCCAAAATTTCAAGTGAAAAGGGAAAAAACTGTGTAGAACTCCAGTCAGCCTTTAGAACTGCAGCTTGAAACGTCCAGGTGTGGATATAAGTCATATAACATTTAGACCAGAGGAACAAAAGATTTGATGCTTAGTTATTCACCTTGAATGTTGCTTGCATATTTGTTCAAAACACGTGACAAAATCATAACTTGAACTAGTATTAATGAAGAATGATGTCTAAATTAGCCCATGTGGTGCAGAATCCCCTCACAGCATTAAACAAATTTTACCGGACAATTAATCTCAGTGATTCTATGATCCTTTTTTATTTATCTTTTCTTTGAAGTTGTATGCATGGGGAAAAGGTTCAATGGTACTATCTTCTATTAGTTTCTTAAGCCTTCTATCTAGCAATCATGACAGATTCGGAAGTTGTTTTCAGTTTTCAACAAAACCCAATCTGATGAAAACATTGCAAGTAAGTGCAACTAGAATTACTTCCCCGCATCAATAAGAGGTGATCATACTTGTGGAGCAAGGGGGAGCAATCTTATCCATCAATGAATTCTAGAACTTGCAAGAATGGGTCTAGTATCATAATTATGAGTGAGAGAGAGAGAGAGAGAGAGAGAGAGTTTTTTAAGTTACCCCCATGGTGCAGTCTCCGAAAGCACCAAAGAATTTCCAAATGGCTACTTACCTACTTTTGCTTAAAATTCGATTGCAACAATGACCACCAATGACAGGAATGAACACTAATGCCTCTATCAAAGGTGTGTATCGTCTGTCAAGGAAGAAGCAGAGACAGCAGGACTTCAATTGGATCTAATATCTGGATTGTGTTCACCAATATGAAACCTATGGAAAATACATCTCTACTTTGTTCTAGAAAGGTGCTCTCGCATATGTATTCGACATAATTCTACTTTTGTCCCAGCTTTTTAGGAAATGAAACAGAAACCCGTCATTCCCTTTTAATGGACATGTATCTTCTACCAGAGTTGGTAAATCTGCTGTGTGTGAGCTGTGTAAAAGTTTCCAATTCAGCAGTCTTATGTCAACATATAATCAATATTTGGTTTAAGTTTTGGAAATGACATGACATTTTAAGAAAGGGAGAACATCAGTAAACTCCAAGTTTAGGGGTGAATTACAGTCAAAGACACTGAGTTTAAAAGTGGAAAATTGTATCAGATTCCCCCAACGTTAGGGTTCCATGACCCTACCTTCCGATTTTGGCAGACGTGGCCATTTTGGACTTTTCAGAAGACCTATACCACCAGTAAATTTAGATACGCATAAACACGTATAAATACCATCTCCCTCTCTCTCTGTCCACCGCCGGATCTCTTCTCCCTCACCTTTTCCTCACACACACATACATATCCTTATATTTAGAATATCGTGTTTGCAGGAAGATAGACAGAACTGTTGTTTATTCAGTACAAAAGTAAATTTGAGAGAGGAGAGAGAAGGGGAGAGAGAAGGGTTGGGCTGAAGGAGGAAGTAGAGTGATTGTAGTGCGTGCGAGTTCCGGTGATCAGCCATCAGTGTAGGAGGGTTGGGCTAAGGCGTTAATGGCACTTGGGTAATGGCAAGGGTGGTAGGTAGTGTTAAGGTGATGCCATGGTAGTTTGTCGTGGAGGATATGGTGGTGGTGCGATGGGTGATGGCAAGGGTGGTTCATGGTGTTGGGTGGTGTGGTGAGTAGATCTGGCTGGATTTTTGGGGGTGTGTTTGCGTTGGTGGGGGCAGAGAGAGATGGTTGTGGTGGTCTGAGTATGAGAGAGAGAAATGAGAGAAGAAGGCTGGAGGACAATCACATCTTTTCACAGAAATATTCAACGCCATCACCATTCCGTCCATTCAACGGACACAAAGATATTATGATAAAACGCAGTCCTCGGCTATTTTTACCCCTAAACTCAAGGAGTTTAGTGCTATTACACCTTCAGAAAAACTAAAAGGATATGAATATGCGTTTACAAAATAATAAGAATGTGCATTTCAATGTTTGTCTAAATGTTCAGTAGACAAAGGTGGTCCATGAAGTGATTACCAGATCAAGTAATCAATAAACCATTCCTGATACCATTAGCATCCGGTAACTGAGTGGTCCACTAATATCATCCTAGTCATGCCCACTAATATTGTCATCATCACACAGTCTTCCCTTATACTGTTGGAATCCTCACTCAATATTATCAATCGTTTTAACTATTACTGTAGAAAGTCTAAAGAACCTTCCATAATAACTTTGAAACACCGAGTAACTAGACCAAAAAGCAAGACATTACTTTATATTCTACTCCAGACTTGGAGAAGAAACCTGCAGGCAACTAAATTTCCAAAAATGGAGCCCAGAAAGCTTCATGGCAATTTAGAGTAGTACCGTGCAATATCTGATCTGACTGACACTCCATGATAGATCAAACTGCACCAGTATGCACCAGATAATATTTCCGCGTATATATGTTATCTTGTGGTAAGAACCTTGAAAAGCTCTGCCAAAAATAGGGAAAATAAACCTATAATAATATAGTGGCTGTAATATTAACCAAAAATAAGGTAGGCGTGAAAAAATACCGAATGAACAAATGGAAACAAAATGTAAAACATAATTACATGAGGGAGCAGATTATAGAATAGATAGTTACATAATAGTATAAACATACATCTGCCATAAGCATCTTTGCATTTGCATAAGTTGCAAGCAATCCTAAGCAGATTTACATGAATATACCAAGCAATCCTTAGCACATCAAATAATTATATAATTTTAGCTGTAATACGAGACGGTAGGTTCCTAGGAATGTCCTCTGGGTGATAGTAGTTCGTGATATTTGAGGCCAGTGGTAGGTCAGATTTGTACATTGGGATATTACATCTCTAATGATGAAGTCATTAGGAAAAGAAAAATTTGAAGTCTTTCCACAAACTCATTTTACCAAACTAAATTACCTTTGCTCCTATATGAATGCCAAGTTCATGTACTTGTCTTTTTTTTCTTGTCTGGCTGATCTCCTCCAAAAATTTCATATACAGGTCTATTGTCTATCAGCTCTCTGTTTTCAGACCCAACACCCAATGACCCTCTCATGCCAGAGATTGCTCACATGTGCAACACCAGCAGGAGCAAGTAGGAAAAAACTGTTAGGAGTTGGACCCAGAAGTAAGCCATGGATTAGTGTGCTTGCCTAAAATTTGCAATTCTTGATCCCTAGATACAGATACACACATCATAATTTCGAAACGCTATCATGCAGGATATAGAATCCAGGCACCTCGGTTAAATATGGAAATCAATACGCAGAGTATCGATTACCGATATGACTTCCTATGGAATGAGCTTCACATGGAAGACAGGCTTCGATACATATTATGCAACACTTCCCCACTGGCAAACTTAAAGCCCTCCTCATCACCTAACCTGACACACAGGTTTATACGTAACTTCAACATTTGCAAAATGCGATTGTTAAAAAAAACTATGACCTTCTTTCAAACAAGCAACCTACTTTTTGTAATGATGGACAATTGCTTAAGTTCTTCAACTTTAATTGACACTATGGTTGCATACAAAAGTTTCACAGTTACATGTAACCTGATTTCAAGTTGTGGCTTTCCCTTCTCACCTACGGTCATCCAAATTCGGAATATCAGCCTCCTGATGTATACTGCACAACTTCTAGATGCTTTTGCATAAGTATATGGAGTTGGGATATGTTGGAAACTCAGAATTGATGGGGATTTCTGTGAATAAGCGCAATTATAGGGACAGATTTGTATTTCCAAGTATAGGAGATTAGCTGTAATTAGTAGTTGTAAATTAGTCAGACCTTCCTAGATTAGCAACATGCCAAATTTTCCTAGGATAGCAATATGTCAAACCTTCCTAGAATAGCGATACCTCGTTGTATAAAGATCTTGTACTGAATCATTTCATATAACGAATCCCAGAATTTTCTTCATGGTATCAGAGCTTTAGGCTCTTTTCTGGGATTGAAAACCTTGGCACACAGGTCTTCATTGCCGAGACCATAGTGCTGTTTGTTTGTGCTCTATTTCTACCCTGTTTTCAGGTCAAAAACAAAGTTTTTTGCACGCTCTGTGTTCAGCCTTCATTGCCGAAATTCTTACAGCCTTTTCCGTTCTTATTCTCCGGCCTTTATAGCCCTTTCCAACGCTTCTTTTATATCATTGACCTTCATCACCATTTTTTTCCCCTTTAATTCCTAAGTCAAAAGGGTTTCAACATGTCTTGTACGACTGAGAGAGCTCCCAGTGCCCAATCTGAGGAGGTGACTCAATCAAACAGCAGGAAATTAAAGAATATTCAATCGGCCTACAGATTGAATGGAAAAAATTATATGAAGTGGTCTCGATTTGTTCGGACCTTTCTGAAAGGAAAGGGAAAATTCAGTCGTCTCCTTGGTACTGGCCCAAGAAGGGAGATCCTAGATTTGATGCTTGGGATGAAGAGGACTCCATGGTCATGTCTTGGCTATGGAATTCCATGTTGCCAGAAATTAGTGATACGTTTATGTTTCTACCAACGGCTAAAGAAATATGGGAAGCCGCACAACAGACCTAATCTAAGGTAAGGGATGCTGCTCGAGTCTTTGAGATTAAGAGTAAAATCTCGGGCACCAAACAAGGAGATCGCTCAATCACGGAGTACGTGAATCTCTTAAAGAATCTATGGCAAGAAATGGATCATCATCGATGCATTGAGATGAAGTGCAGCGACGACGCAGCTGTGTTAAAGAATTTCATTGAAAATGATCGAACTTATTATTTTCTTGCCCATTTAAATATTGAGTTTGATCAAGTGAAAATTAAGATATTGAGAAAAGAGGAGTTACCTTCATTGAATAAGACCATCTCCATCATCAATGCTGAAGAAAGTCGAAGGGGAGTGATGCTTTACACTCAGCCGGTTGAAGAATCATCAATGTTGGGAAAAATTATTGATAAGAACCCGAAGTTTAATACTGAAAAAATATTGGCCTCTCATACTGCAAACTCAGAAGTTGGGCGAATGGAGTCTCGGCCCTTAAATAAGGATAAAATGTGGTGTACTTATTGTAAAAGCCTCGTCATACCAAAGAGCAGTGTTGGAAGATTCATGGAAAACTACAAAGTTCTCATTGGAATACAGGACCTAGGAGTGAAAGACTACGAAGCCAAGTGCACATTACTCTGTCTAAGGAAGACAGGTCACATGATGATGCAGATTCCAGCGGCAGAGAGGAGAATGAATTCAACAAATAAGACATAAGAAGGCTCAGATCACTCCTTGATTCATTAGAGAAGTCTATACCTGTTTCTTGGCACATTCAGGTGAGCTTCATTCCTCTTATGCTTTAAGTGCTTTTTCAAATTCTTAGGTAATTGATTCTGGAACAACCAATCATATGACCCATTCTTCACACAAGTTTCTCACTTACCATCCCTGTCCTAGCAATAGAAAAATAGCCATTGCTGATAGATCCCTGGCCACTCTTGCAGGCCAAGGAGACATCGGCCTAAGTCCATCTATTATCCTTAAAAATGTGCTACATGTGATTTGTATCTATACATCAACTTATAAAGGATCTAAACTGTTATGTGGTGTTTTCTCGTATTTCCTGTGTATTTCATTTCAGGACCAAGTTACGAGGAGGATGATTGGACATGCTAGGGTAAGACATGGTCTTTATTATCTTGAGTTACCTAGTGGCCAAGTGAACAATGGGAACAACTCACTTCTCTCGTTTCTCTCCAGCAATCCTCATTCTGGCAAAGACCGAATTTAGCTTCATCACCTTAGACTTAGACACCCTTCCTTTAGCATTCTTAGTGTCATGTTTCCGAAGTTGTTTAAAAATGTCAATGCAAACGATTTTCACTGTGATGTTTGTGAATTTGCTAAACACCGACGTGTTTCCTTTCCTTTGAGTAATAAGAGAACTACAGTTCTTTTCTCTTTGATCCACAATGACATTAGGGGTCCATCTCGAGTCCCCAACATTTCAGGGGCTCGTTGGTTAGTCTTGTTCATTGATGATTGCACTCAGGTTTCACGGATTTATTTACTAAAATAAAAATCTAATGTGAGCAACATTTTTCTTATTTTTCATACAATGGTCAAAGCTCAATTCAATGTTCGAATTAAGAGGTTGCAGACGGATAATGCTAGAGACTATTTTAATCAAACTTTTGTCTCCATACTTTCGAAAAGAGGATTTTATTCATGAATCATCATGTGTTGACACACCCCAACAAAATGGGAAAGAAAAAACGGTCATCTTTTAGCCTCTGTTCGTGCTCTTTTGTTCCAAAAGAATGTACCAAAAACTTTTTGGGGGGAAGTTGTCCTCACTGCTGCTCACCTAATAAATCGTATCCATCTCGAGTCTTAGATTTTAAAAGTACAATTGAGGTGTTTTCTCAGTATTTTCCAGCAGCCTAAAGTTTTCGGATGTGTCTCATTTGTTCATGTTCACTCTAGTGGTCGGAGCAAGCTAGATCCTAGAGCTGTCAAGTGTCTT
Organism: Escallonia herrerae; assembly: GCA_033070095.1. NCBI lineage: Eukaryota > Viridiplantae > Streptophyta > Magnoliopsida > Escalloniales > Escalloniaceae > Escallonia > Escallonia herrerae. The sequence continues at coordinate 474,641 of JAVXUP010000072.1, read as the reverse complement.
CATGGGATATTCACCTACCCAGAAAGGGTATAAGTGCTACAATCGTACCACTCGTAAAACTTATGTTTCTACCGATGTCACATTTGTTGAAGAAGAAAGTTACTTTCCTAGTCATTATATTCAGGGGGAAACATCATCCATGGAAGATAAGGATTCGTTTTTGAGAGAACCATCAATGTTAGTTAAAACATCTCCCATGCAAACTAACTCCACCCCTGAAGTGGAACTCATTTCTAAAGTGGATTCTGAAGCCGAACCAATTGAATCAGTTCCTAATCTTTCTGAAGAGCCATCCAGGTCTATAAACCCTACACTTACAAAGCCACTGAAGGTCTAGTCAAGAAGAATAAAGCCCGTGATCAATCCTGTGCAAGTTCAAGAAACCGAATCGTCACTTGGGAATGAGGTAAGCTCTTCGACTGGGGTACCACCTACTATCCTTGATTTGGATCTGCCTATAGCCACAAGGAAGGGTGTTAGAAAGTGCACATAACATCCTTTATCCAATTTTGTGTCCTTTGAAAAATTATCACCCTCACAAAAAAGCTTCCTTGCTCATCTAAACACTGTAGCCATCCACAAACATTATCTGAGGCACTTGGTAAAGAGGAATGGAAGCATGCAATGAGAATAGAGATGGAGGCCTTCGAGAAGAATAAAACATGGGAACTAGTGGAATTACCAACTGGGAAGAGACCAGTAGGGTGCAAATGGGTCTTCACAGTGAAGTACAAGTCCGATGGATCCATTGAGAGGTACAAAGCGAGACTAGTAGCCAAGGTATACACAGACCTATGGGGTGGATTATCATGAGACATTTGCTCCAGTGGCGAAGAAGAATACAATTAGGGTGTCGTTATCTCTAGCAGCAAACTATGATTGGACTTTAGAACAGTTCGATGTAAAGAATGCCTTTTTACATGGAGATCTAGAGGAGGAAATCTACATGGAAGTTCCACCAGGATTTGGCATAAATCTGGGTAAAAACAAAGTGTGCAGACTGAGAAAGGCATTGTATGGGCTTAAACAATTTCCTCGAGCATGGTTTGGAAGATTTACTAAAGCAATGTTGAATATGAAGTACAAACAGAGCCAGGGCGATCATATATTGTTTATCAAGCATTCAACTTCAGGGGGAGTCACGGCATTGATAGTTTATGTTGACGATATTATAGTAACTGGAAACGATCCAAATGAAAAGGAAGCTCTTCGTAAGTATTTAGTAAAAAAATTCCAAATAAAGGATCTTGGAAAATTAAAGTACTTAGGAATAGAAGTAGCTCAGTCCAAGGACGGAATCTTTGTTTCACAGCAGAAATATGTTCTTGATTGCTAGAAGAAACAGGCAAGCACAGATTTAGAACATCGGACACTCCTATTGAGCCAAATCATAGACTAGGAGAGTTTATGGAAGGAGAACTAGCTGACGAAAGCATGTACCAACGACTTGTTGGGAAGCTAATCTGTCACACACGCGGCCTGATATTGCATACGCAGTGAGTGTGGTGAGTCAGTTCATGCAAAACCCAACATGCAGTATACCAGATCTTACAATATCTAAAAAGCAGTCCAGGAAAAGAGATTCTCTTTAGAAAGGGCACAAGTATAGAACTAGAAGCATATACGGATGCTGATTATGCTGGCTCTCTTACGGACAGAAGATCAGCTTCTGGGAATTGTACCTTTCTTGGTGGAAATTTAGTAACCTGGAGGAGTAAGAAACAACCAGTTGTGGCAAGATCTAGTTCAGACGCGGAATCTCGTTCAATGGCACAAGGTATTCGTGAGTTGTTAATGCTTAAGATTATCCCGAAAGACTTGAAGATTAAATTGGAGACCCCAATGAAGCTTTATTATGACAACAATTCTACAATCAACATTGCTCATAATCCAGTTCAGCATGACAGAATTAAACACGTGAAAATTGACAGACATTTCATAAAGCAGAAGCTTGAAAGTAGATTAATTTGCACTCCTACATATCTACAAGGGGCCAGTTAGCAGACATCTTAACTAAAGGATTGGCAAGTTCAACATTTTACAGTATTGTAAGCAAGCTAGGGATGGAAAATATCTACTCCCCAGCTTGAGAGGGAGTGTTAGAAACTCAAAATTGATGGGAATCCCAAGATTTCTATGAATAAGCGCAATTGTAGGGACAGATTTGTATTTCCAAGTATAGGATATGAAGCTACAAATTAATCAGAGCTTCTTAGATTAGCAACATGTCAAACTGTTAGAGGCACGTTACAAGGATCCTTCATCAAAATTTTCGGGTACTTCGTACGTTATGTTCCCGAACCCATTATGTGTTGCGTGGTAGCTTCATTAATTGTTTTAACAAGATACAAATAAGACGAGAATCAGATTTAAGAACTACATGACCATGCTACATAAGAATACATGTTGGATGAGAGATTGGCAGCACGCACACAAGTATGCCAAAATCGTGTAAATATAGAATACCGACAAAATGACAAGAAGAAACATGACATACCTAGATGCTAACTTCTATGATATATACTATTAAAAAGAGGTCGAGAGGAGAGAAGCTCAATTACAAGTAGATAGAAAAGGGGCAGGAAGGTGTTGTAGCCGTACAAGATAAGCAGATTAACAGAAAAACGATAACAAAATTATATAGCGGCATTCAGCAAACGTTGTCGACAAAATTTGCGAACATTCAAAATGATCTGGAAACTCCTCCCGAAGACAAAAGAAAAGGGGGAGAGAAATCAAAAAACTAAAAAATGGTTCCTCACCACCAATAGCACACTTATTATTCCCCACCAAATGGAGCACATAGGACAAAGAGGTGCTAACCTCCACTTCTTCCAAACCATCCTTGACACCTTCGCCCCATTCCAACTCAACAGAAGATCAGTAATTGACATTGGCTTCACCCACATGACAAATAGCAATTATATTCACAACGAGTATGGCATCAAGTGACTGGCAGGGCGTCGTAGTCAGTTTATTTATGAATGCTAACGAAACAAAGGAATGGGAAGACCAAATTCAAACAATACAAGGGTTTTATGAGAGCATACAGGGAAAGTACCTTTTAGCCTTCCACCACCTCTTCAGATCTTATAGCTTCTTTTAATTCCATTGCGTTAGCACGACCTACAGCCCGCAGCCTTCTACAGCTATTGTCATTTTTCGCCGGACAATCCTTGGCATTGTGTCCCGGTTGTTGGCATTCGTAACAAGCTTGTTGATTCAAACCTGTAGTCATTTGCTCGATAGCCTTGCTTGCCACACCTAAAACAAGCTCCCATTGCTTTAACGCAATTATTGCCTTCATGTCTTGCTCCACACCAACCGCATTCTTGAATTCCTCCCATCTATCCCAAACATTGCTCAGATTTTCCTTCGTCCAGCCTCTTTTTAAATTTCCCCCCTCTATCCCTACTTTTGTCTTGCACTCTGTTTCACTTCCTTCCTTATTCCTTCTCTCCTCCCACGCCTTCTGATTTTCCGCTTCCACCAACAATGCCTTCTCTATTGCCTCAGCGAAAGTTCAAAGTTGAAAACTTTTCACTATTCTCCTTAAGGGTTGTCTTAAACCTCCTCAAAGTGTCTAACCTTACGATCCTCCGTAATTACTTGATGAGGAGCAAAGCGGGCCAATTCAGCAAATTCTCGGATGTACTCCAACAGTTTCGTCTTTTTGCTTTAATTCGAGGAAGTCTATTTCTAACTTATTTGTACACTCAAAGGAAAACACTTTTCCTCAAATAGCTGCTTAAACCGGCTCCACTTGATGTAGGCCCGATGAGCCCTCCTCTTCTCCTTCACTTGCCTCTATACGTCCTACCAATAATTTGCTAACCCTCTTAACATCTGCATTGCAAGCACAACTTTTTGATGCTTTCCACATTCTGTTATCTCAAACCTCTTTTCCATTTCAGTCATCCAGGTGACAACCCTGATTGAATTACTTCGCGAAATTGGCTAGGTCGAACATCTTGAAAATCTCCGAACCTACACACTTTCTTTTCCATTACCGGAACCGTAGCATTCGCAACAGTCATTTGCGCTGCGGGTGTTGCTACATCCTACAAGAGTCCCACCAATTCTCTTCTTAAATCTTTTCTATTAATCAACCCTATCGTTGTTGTTACCTACGCTGGCGCCTTCAGTGTTGGCCCAAGACGCTTTAGTCTGGGGTGCTTCTTGTGGAGGTCTCTCTCTTGTCTTTCTGGCCTCGATTTCATAAATTGCGTACCATTCTATAGATAAAAATAACAAGTCTTATGCTCACATATAACAACGCAACCTCAGTAAAGTAACAAATTAAAACAACATAAGTCTTATGCCATGATCAACATACAACAATAGATTTTGCATTCAAACATAGCTTTTAATCTAAGCAAACTCATATCGCTCTTTAAACGACTCTGCACTCCAATAGTCCTTGTCTGGCAACATTTTCCGCCTATCACTCGCCAAAGCCTTAACTGGAGGGCAATCACAAACTACTTGTTGCATATTTTTTTTTTGGAACAACGCGCATACCGGCGTCCACCCTTCTATGTGCATTTTTATTTTCTTTGAGATATTCTGTCTCCCGTTTCTTCATCTCTCTATTAGTATTTATTCTTAGGGTTTCTAACTGATTGACAAGCTCATCCTTTTCACCGGAGACCTTTATGTATTTTCATTTATAAAAATCCATAATTTTCTTCTATAAAAATCCATAATTTTCTTCCTAGACCTCTCACTCGGATCCTCCTTCTTTCACTTTGAGATTAGCACGATCTAGTTGTCGTCCTCCCCTCCCTCCACCTCGAGGCCTTGTATATCTATGGTCACTGGCTTCTCATTTGAATCCACCAGGTTCTCCTTGAATTCTTTGGAATCTTCCTCACTGTCCACCTCTGAAGCACGGGTGCTTCAAAAGGGTAGGAGTATCGGGGTCAGGTGCGCATCAGACACGGGTGCGCCTCGGGTGCGCACCCGTTAATTTCTATTTATTTTTTCATTTACAGAAATTCGGGTGCGGCTCGGGTGCTGCTCGGATACGGTTCGGGTGCGGATCCGACACTTCGGGGTTGAAAACATAATATCCAAAAGATAATTTCGGGGGTTGATACACAAAACTTAATTTATTTGGGGGTGAAAACATAAAATAAACAATACTTACCAAATTAGGGCACACGGATCTCGTCTGATAGAGAGAAAGAGAGATCGCAGCCGCGACATCCCTCGCCCTCGACACACCGGCGACCTCCCTCGACACCGGCGACCTCCCTCGACACCCACCGAACAGTCGCGACCAGCCACGACACCACCGAACAGCCGCGACCACCCACGACACCACCGAACAGCCGCGACCACCGAAAACCTCCCTCGACCTCCGGCGACCATCGGGGACCTTCGGCGACCACTCGCGACCACCCTACTCACCTTCGGCAGCTTTGCTTCGAAGGTATGTCTAATGTCTCCACTGTCTTCAATATTTTGTTCTTCACTGTCTTCAATATTTTTTTGTTCTTGATTTCTACTTTCTACTAAGACTTGAACAATGTGGAACATGGAATGTTTTTGAGTAATTATAGTCTCAATTCTCAAATCAATTTTTTTTTTGATTTTGCTGTGACAGTGTATTTTTTTACTTGGACTATTGTGACTGTTTTTTTATTTTATGATTAAGGTTTGAAGGCTTAAATTAAAGCCAAATATGTCAACAACTTCAGATAGTATTGCTACCCCTACGCATGGTCTTGGTGATGATGAGACAAAACCATTGTGGAAGTATGTGACTAGGCTCGAAAAGGATGGTAAAGGAGGTGGAAATGTGAGATGGCAGTGCAATCTATGTGGGAAGGCGTCTAATAGCTCGTACACTCGGGTTAGGGCTCATTTGTTGAAGATTAAAGGAACAGGAATTGAACCATGTAAAAAAGTGACACCTAATGAGATCAACCACATGCGAAAATTAGAGGATAACGTGCTTGAGAAAATAAAGCAAAGTGCTCCAAGGATTCCGCCTTTTCCACCAAGTAACTCTTTAGGTGGAACAAGCACATTTTTCCAAAGCGGTATTCCCCTTAAGAAGCGAAAGGGTGGTACAAGTGGAAGTGCCAGTGGAAGTGCTAGTGGAAGTCAAGAAGGAAGCAATCCAATCATGGATTGCTTTAATATTGCTAAAAGAGATCGCTTGCACTCCGAGATTGCTAGGATGTATTATTCCGGGGGTTTGCCATTTCACCTAGCTAGGAATTCATACTACGTGAGTTCGTATGCATTTGCCGCCTCTAACTCTCTTGTGGGTTATTTGCCTCCGGGTTACAACTTGTTAAGGACAACTCTTTTACAAAAGGAGAAGGCAAATATTCAAAATTTGTTACAACCTATTCGAACCACATGGAAGGAAAAGGGCGTGAGTTTTGTGAGTGATGGATGGAGTGACCCACAAAGGAGGCCGATAATTAATTGCATGGCGGTAACAGAAGGTGGGCCTATGTTTCTTAAGGCTGTGGATTGTTCGGGCGAGGTTAAGGACAAATTTTTCATTGCCGCTTTGTTCAAGGAGGTGATTAATGACATGGGTCCCGAAAATGTTGTCGAAGTAATTACGGACAATGCTCCTAATTGCAAGGCGGCCGGGCAATTGATAGAAGCACAATTCCCTACTATATTTTGGACTCCTTGTGTGGTGCATACATTAAATCTTGCCTTGAAAAACATTTGTGCGGCAAAGAATGCGGATAACAATCAAATAACTTATGATGAATGCTCTTGGATCACGGAAGTTTATGGCGATGTAATGCAAATCAAGAATTTCATTATGAACCATTCCATGAGTTTAGCCATCTTTAACAAGTATTCTACTATGAAATTGCTTTCGGTGGCGATACAAGGTTCGCTAGTGTTATTGTGATGCTTAGGAGATTCAAGCTCTTGAAGCAAAGTCTCCAAACTATGGTGATTAGCGAGGATTGGTCATCGTATCGGGAGGATGATGTTGGAAAGGCAAGATTTGTGAGGGATATGGTTCTTGATGAGGTTTGGTGGGATAAGATCAACTACATAATTGCTTTTACTTCTCCTATCTATGACATGCTTCGACAATGTGATACGGATACGCCTTGTCTTCACTTGGTTTATCATTTGTGGGATACTATGATTGAGAAGGTGAAATGTGCAATATATAGAGAGGAGGGGAAGAGGAAGGATGAGTGTTCTACCTTCTATGACGTGGTTCATACCATTCTTGTCGATCGTTGGAACAAGAACAACATGCCACTTCATTGTATGGCACATTCTTTGAATCCGAGGTAATTTTCACGCTATTATAAGCAAAGTTTAAATCTGAATTTTTCAGTAGTAAAGCGTGAATCTGAATTTTTTTTAATTTATTTGTTTAACGTGTTTATGAAGGTACTATAGTGATGAATGGCTTAGTGAGGATCCCACTCGTGTTCCTCCTCACAAGGATGCCGAGATTTATATTGAAAGGCAAAAATGCGTGAGGAGGTATTTTCCAAATCCGACGGATCGTTCAAAGGTCAATACTGAGTTTGCTCAATTTTCTTCTAAGAGCGAACACTTCAGTGATATTGATTCCATCAATGACCGGGCTATTATGAGTCCTCATAATTGGTGGTCGTGCCACGGTCCCCATGCACCTATGCTCCAAACTCTAGCTTTGAAACTACTTCAACAACCCGCTCCGTCGTCTTGTGTTGAGAGGAATTGGAGTACTTACTCCTTGGTGCATTCGTTGAGAAGGAACAAGTTGACACCACAACGTGCGGAGGACTTGGTTTTCATTCATAGCAATCTCCGTCTTCTCTCAAGAAGATCTCCACAATATGCACAAGGAGCTACAAAAATGTGGGACGTTGGAGGAGATCAATTTGGTACTGTGGATGATGTTGGTGTACTTGCGGTTGCGGAGCTTTCACTTGATGAGCCGGAGTTGGAGGCCATACTTTTTACGGATGATGGTGATGGAGAGATAGACGAAGATGAAAATGTTGTGTTCATGGAACCCTTAGATACTTGATGGAATACTTTGTTTGTTTGATAGTTTGAACTTTGATGCTATGTTGCTACTTTTGTTATGAATATGATGTATTTGGTGGTGGTTATTATGTATTTGATTTTGATGGTATTGAACTACTGTTGAATGGTATTGTATTTGATTTAGAATTTAAATGCTAGTTGTACATAGTAAAAATATTTATATATCATATATTATATATATAAAAATATATATAATATTTGCCGTATCCCCTCCGCACCCGTATCCTAAAATTTTCAAAAATGCCGTATCCGCGTATCCGCACCCGTACCCGTGCTTCATAGCTGTCCACGTTGGAATTCAACACATTCATCATGTCATCTTCAATCCACCCTCCCATATTTGCTGGTGCACCTGCCATTTCCTGCAATAATTATAGAATAATTCTTATAAAACAATTATGCATGGGTTAGTCGAGGGTAATACATCTCGGTTACACCCTTACATTCTTCCTCCCAATTTCATCATCAGAGCTTAGGTTATATGATTGTTGAGGTGTTTAGAAGAGTGCTTTATAAGAGTGCTTAAGTTTTGATGACAGAATTAGGAGGAAGAATGTAATGGTGTAACCAGATGTATAAGTTGGACCGACCAAGGCATAATTGTTTTATACGAATTTGTAGTTCTGTTATTATTGTAGAAAATGGCAGTGCACCAACAAATATGGGAAGGTGGATTGAATATGACAAGATGAATGTGTTGAATCCCGACGTGGACAGTGAGAAAGATCCTGAAGAGTTTCAGGAGAACCTGGTGGATTCAGACGAGGAGTCAGTGACCATAGATTTATAAGCCCACGAGGTAGAGGGAGGAGAGGACGACCAAACATATCGTGCCAACCTCAAAGTGAAAGAAGGACCAAGTGAGAAGTCTAAGAAGGAAGTTATGAACTTTTGGAGACGAAAATATATAAAGGTCTCCAACGAAAGGGATGAGCTCGTCAATCAGTTAGAAATCCTAAGAATAAGAACCAATAGAGAGATGAAGAAACTGGAGACTGAATGTCTCAAAGAAAATAAAAAATGCACATAGAAACGTGAAGGACATGGTGGACCCAGTATATGGGTTGTCCAAAAAAATGCAACAAGTAGTTCGTGATTGCGCTCCTGATAGGACCTTATCGAATGATAGGTGAAAAATGTTACTAAACAAGGACTACTGGAGTGCGAGTTGTTTAAAGAGCAGTATGGTTTTGCTTAGATTAAAAATTGTATGTTTGAATGTAAAATCTATCGTTGGATGTTGATCATGGCATAAGACTTATATTGTTATTACTTCACTGAGGTAGCATTGTTATATGTGAGCATAAGCCTTGTTATTTTTATCTACAGGTACCATAATCTACGAAATCAAGCGGTTTCTCTACCAAAAAGACAATAGAGAGACCCTCCACAGGAAGCACCCTAAACTGAAGCGTCTTTGGCCAACACCGAAGGCATCTACTTAGGGAACAACGACAGGGCTGAAATTAATAGAGAAGATTTAAGAAGAGAATTGATGGGACTCTCGCGGGAAGTTGTAGCAACACCAGCAGCGCAAACAAATGGTGTGAATGCTATGGTTCCGGTAGTGAAAAAGAAAGTGTACGTTTCGAGAGTTTCAAGATGCTCTACCTAGCGAATTTTACGAAGGAAGTGATCCAATCAAGGCGGTCACTTAGACGAAGGAAATGGAAAAAACGTTTGAGATAAAAGGATGTGGAAAGCATCAAAAAGTTGTGCTTGCTACGCACATGTTAAAAGGGACAGCAATTGTTGGTAAGACATACCGAGGCAAGTGGAGGAGAAGAGGAGGGCTAATCGGGCCTGCGTCAAGTGGAGCCGATGAAAGCAGCTATTTGAGGAAAAGTATTTTTCTTTGAGTTTAGGAAATAAGCTAGAAACAGACTTCCTTGGATTAAAGCAAAAAAGACAAAACTACGGAGTACATCTGAGAATTTGCCGAATTGGCCCGCTTTCTATGTTACATGGACCCTTCACTTTGGGGTGAAGGGGCGGTGTCCAGACGACACGACCCTGACACAGGTACGAGAGTCGTACCGGACCCTTTGGATTGAGATCGGACACGGCTCATGTCTCTGTGGCTACTTAGAGGATGAAGAAGATTCTAGGGCAACTTTTAATCCGGATGAAATGAAGAAGGAAAAAATGAATCTGCAGAAGAAAGAAGAAGAAAAGGAGAAGCAGAAGATGAGGGAAGAGGAGGGAAGAGGAGGAGCAACAGCACAAGGGAGAGAGAAGGATTTCTCTGTAACTTCACCTCAAGAGACGCACTAACTTGTCTTGCACTCTTGCAAGTTGAACTGAAGACTGAGGAGGGGTTTTCAATCGGCCATAATATTATTTTTTTGCCTTTTTGCTGTCTCATCAGCCACAAGCCCAGTACTGTTGTACCACACATCCCTAAGATGGGATGCAAAGAATGGCCTCTTAAATGCTCTTTCAGCCTTTTAACTGTACAATATCTCCAACTATGTCAAAAATCTAAAATATGTTACTTTTTGACGATGGCAGCTCAATTTTTAAATTCATAAATTTTAATGACAACTCAAGAGGTACTTCTTTGCCAACCCTCTCCAATAGTCCAATTTAACACATATCTTGATGCTCTACCTCACATTCCTAGCATTCTATTCAGAATATTTATGTATACTATAGTAATTAGTTATATACTTATATATGGTGTTTAGTAGCGCACTATAGTAGAAATATAAATGTAATATATATTACGTACAACGTGTTCCCGTACCCGTGTCCAACTTTTGGACGGTGTCCAAGTATCCTAGAATTTTGAAAATAGGCGAGTCCGACACTCGGACACGTATCCGATCCGGACACCGATACCGAGTCCATGTAACATAGCCTGCTTTGCTCTTCATCAGGAAATTTTGGAGGACCGCAAGGTTAGACGCTTTGAAGTGGGTTTAAGACAACCCAATAGGAGAATAGTGAAAAGTTTTCAACTTTGAACTTTTGCTGAGGCAGTAGAGAAGGCATTGTTGGTGGAAGCGAAAAGTCGAGAGGCGTGGGAAGAGAGAAGCGAACATGGAATGAAGAGGAATAGAGGCCATCAGGCCAATATAGGAGTAGGGATAGTGGGGAAAAATTCAAAAAGAGGGCGAATAAAGGAAAATCTGGACAGGGTTTGGGACAGATGGGAGGACGAGAATGTCGTGAGGCACTAGCTGCATTAAAGTAACGGGAGCTTGTTTTAAGTGTGGCAAGGAAGGCCACCGAGCGAATGACTGCAGGTTGAATCAACGAGTTTGTTACGACTGCCAACAACGGGACACAATGCTAAGGAGTGTCCCCAATGAAAGACAATAGCTTAGAAGGAAGGCCGCAAGCAATAGGTCATGCTAACGCTATGGAATTAAAAGAAGCTATAAGATCTGAAGAGGCGGTCACATGTACTTTCCCTGTCTGCTCTCACAAAGCCCTTGTATTGTTTGATTGATTTTGGTGCTATTCATTCCCTTGTTCGCTAGCATTCACAAATAAGCTAACGACGCCCTGCCAGCCACTTGATGCCATACTCGCTGTGAATACAAGGGCTTTATGAGAGCAAACAGGGAAAGTACCTGTCACCGCCTCTTCAGATCTTATAGCTTCTTTTAATTCCATAGCATTAGCACAACCTACAACTCCAAAAAACTCCTTAGAACATCACACTATAGAAGCGAGGGATCAAATGATTCTAGATCCTTCTTACACATGTGGCACTAATACCAGCAATTGATCATATGTCATGTCCTAAAGTTATTCATGGTCAATATTGCATCCTTTTTTTTTAAGGCGGCATTTGTGAGGCGTGCGAGCACCAAATAACCCTCCTTGGAAAGCACTATCCTTTTAAGACAAACCATAAAGAATGACCAGAGGAAAACCGCCACAATCACTTCCCAACAAAAGCCTAATTAAAGAATATTCATTCCTTTGGGCCAACCCACCCTCAGAAACTGGAATACATAGTGTCTCCCAATTCCCCAAGTGCTATTTTGATGATTTCTCATTCCTATTCCAAAAGAAAGTCATTTATAAGTTTCTTGATTCTCTTAACCACGGTTATGGTAATTGGAAACAGAGACATAAACTAAGCCGGGAGATTACAAAGAGTACTCGTGAAATGAGTTAGCCTTCCTACCATGGAAAGACATCGAGTTATCCACCCCCACCAAACTCGACTCAACGTGTGTACCGAGTAGATACCAAAGTGCGCTTGATTACCGTTGTGCTCCCAAATCATGAAGTAAGAAAAGAGCTCACCTTGCAACCCAAAATAGCAGCTAACTTCATCACATTATCTACCTCCCCAAAGGCCAATAATCCAGTCTTCTTCAAATTGATCTTCCACCCAGATAGTGATTCAAAACAATAAAGCACCACTCTCAAGTACCTCAGTTGAGCCTCTCTGCCCGTGAATCAGGACTCGGCGTCCACAAAAGGCAAATGAGAGATAACAGGAGTAACACTCCCGACACACCGACGTGAAGCCTTGCAAAAAGCCACCTGTCACAACAGGGCTAGTCATCTATCATCCTGCTCAAAGCCTCCATAACTACTAAGAACGAAAAGGGATTAAGCTTTCCACCTATGTTCGGTAGGTGGAGGTTTTACTAAACAACTAAAGGATCAAAATTAACTATAGAGTCCAATAGATGAAGAGAGAAGGATGAATAGATCATTTTGTCCATAATAGAGATCGTCTCCTGAATATATAAGAGCACTTTCTATGCGATGTCAGTTTATGACGTTACAGACCTGTCACTGTAGGTACTATGGTGCTAAAACCATATTTAATGAAATAGGTAACTAGTTATGAACTACAGCGGCAGGACCTTGAGATTTAGGTAACTACAGAGACTGAATAAGGATAATGCTTCCTACGCGGATGCGAAAAGAACTTTAGGTCCAAAAGCTAAAGATGAAGCGAGACTAATACGAGGCATTTGGTAGTGCAGTTTACTAGAAAAGATGGACGAGCAAGAGGTGCCTAAAAAGGAAGGTACTAGGTATCATGAACCCAACATTATACAACAAGGGTAAGATTGTTGTGGATTTTTGTTAAGTATTAGGCAAGTTCAATGCTTCCCTGCAGCCGTGCAATATAAATAAACTCTTAAGTTAAAGGGATGTTGTGCGATACGCAATATTCGCTGAGAACCAAATCACATAGGGAATGTGAGAGGCCACATATGAAAGGTACAATAAGAAATCAAAATATCATAAGAGAAGTTGGAGTGACACCAATTTAGGAAAAGATAAGCACACAATGTTGAGATGATTTTTCTGCCATTAGATGTCCCAACAAGGTACAGGGATTTATGTGATGTTTATGGGGGGGGGGGGGGTAAACGAAGTAAGGATAGAACGAGAAATATTTGGAAATAGTGTGAAACCTTAGTTGCAGGAAACTCCTGATAAGGTGACGTTTCTCTCATGGAAACTCACTTTTGCGATCACAAATTAGGAGCTCCATGGGATCTCGTCCCAAGCTAATATGGGAATTCGATCCCGTTAACTGGATAGAGATGCATGGAACAAGTCAGAAAATATCTAAAAATCAAGCCCTTTTTAACTCAATTTCTTGTTCCTCTCCTCCTTCAATCTGTTGTTGCTAGCTATGTAAACTTTACTAAACAAACGATAATACTCTTTATTCATTTATTTATTCAAGCTGCTCCCAACCTCAGATTCTTCTTGATGCTTACGCTTCCCCGCCCCCGTTCCCGCTCCCACCCGCTTTGTGCAACTAAGTGCCAAACAACTTGAATGCGAGGGATCTAATAGAGAATGTGTGTTTTGGGCAAGGAGAATGGAAGGACATGATTCAATTTTTTTCCATTCAACTTGGCACAAATCATCTCGGGTAATTGGGGCCGCAGTAAATATTTTGAACCCATCTCAAGCAACTAGTCCCTTATCTGCTCAGAGATAGTGCGCGTCATCGCTTACTTTGGCGTGGTTGTACTTTATAAGGCCATCCATTCACTGGCACATCAAAAAATCCTATAAGTTTTAAACAGGGATTTATTCTTTTATTTTTTCCTTTCGTCCATTACTTTCCTAGGAAGGCTTTAGTACTGTTGGTTCTCCTTCATTATCCTCACAATCTACAAGTCATTCAGCCCAGCTAATAACAATTATCTGGCCCAAGAAAGATTTCAAAATTTTCAACCAAAATAAACTTAAAACAGTACAATCTGGCTGCATCTGTTTACCCGTCCTATTTTGCTTGTGCCCGCACTCATTTGTCGCTTTAAAGTACTTGTGTAACAAAACAGTAACCTTTTTAACAAAATATAAGATCTGGACAGACATTCAAGGGTGCAGAAATAGACAACCGCTTTGATCTTAACCCTAGTTAAGATATTTGCAAAATTACAGCATCTAAACACTGAGCTGAACTCAGAAAACTTAAATAACAAAACCGAACTCAAAAACAGCATAATAAGGAGAATCGTTAAGGATTTTAAACCTACCTTTTCCAGTCTCGTTTCCAGGCACCAAACCCACCCCCGCACCCCCGCGAAATGCGCTTAAAGATAGCTTCACCTGGTTGTAATCCCCAGTCAAAAAGCAGGTAGTGTGTCACAAGTCAAACCAGTCAAATTTTAGAAGTTCGCACGACGTCAAAGGAGACCAAATTAACAAAACAAGGGGAGTAACAAGATCAACATACCAAAATTCATTGCACAGCCTCAAATTAAGCAGATTAAGGATATGCTTTCATTTTCAGTCAAGGCAATCAAACAAAACTGGCGCATTCGAGTAATTGTGCAAAGGAACAATCTAGGGTTTATCGAACTCGAATTACCTGAAAATTTTGGGAACAGCTTGCTATATCCGGCCTGCCTTTGGAAAGCCCGTGCCTCGCTTTTATGCCTGTGCGTCGAACGGACGTGTGTAGTGCAATTATCCTACACGTCATTTTATAACCCCGCCCCCCGGTCACACCACCACGCCCTAACAGTGTGAGTAAAATATTAGATTAGATCCAGATAAAAATAGCTTAATACCAGTTAGATTAGAGCTTTACACTTGGGTGCCAAAAAACGGTTAATTGACTTTGTTTATGCCTATCTATGTTTTAAGTTTGTCATCGTCACATAGGTACGGATCATTCAACCATTGATCTCCATTCAGAATTCGTATAAGAAAATAATTAACTTTACTCCAAAAAGAACATTAAAATTTAGTTCCACACTCTAATTTTTGTATGTTGTTTGGTAATGTGGAGCTCTTTTAAGTACAAAACAATTCTACATGGCCCCGATTCACAATTTCTGCAAGTGCTTCAAGTTGTTAAAGGACATGAAATTTGAAGAGTTGATTATGTTCAAATGTTTTTGTTTGGGATCGAGCACTAACGCTGCCGCAACATCCGAAATTAATATATATTTTTGCCATTTATTTAATTATAAACGGCTATCAAAGTTTCTTACATATTTACTTAATTTTTCATTGCAACAAGTTCACTATTGGAAATTTTGGATTGGTGATGATGGACACCCCAGTGGGGGATGATTAGAGGTGACCGAATAGAAATGTGGTTTTGAAGAGCGAGGCTTGCTACCACCTTTTTAGAAGAGCACAAGGTAAATAAATATAGCTATTGATGTCCCAAAACTCTGGAAATCATTCTCCGGACTCTCGTCCGAGGGTTATCCATGGGTCGGGTTGTGTTGAATACGGTTGAGTTAAGCTGGGTTGCTTGGGTTTTTCACTGAAAAATATGATAACTTAAAAGTTAACCTAGCGCAGCCCGACCCAAGATTAATTCTGGATAAACCCAGCCTTAGAAAGGACCCAGCCCGCGCCTAGCCCTAAATCATAAACCTTAGTAATAAGGACGAGATGGTGTATAATTTTGTATTTTAGAAATATAACCTCATGGTTACTCAAATAAAAGAGCTCAACATGACTAAGCCAACGCAATTTAAATTGGCTCAATTGAAGGTCAACGAAGTTGAAACCGAAGGTCAACAAAGTTGAAATCGAAGGTCAATGAAGTTGAAAATGTATTTCAAACTTTACCGAAAAAGTTTTTCACGCAAAATTTAGACGTTTCAGATTGTGCCAAGTGGCATAAATATGCCTTTTTGGTGGTAATCCCGTGTGGCTATTCTCTGTAGTTTTATTTTATTTTATTGTTAATCTCAGCCTTTCATCATATCTTGTTCTTAATTGTGCTCAAAATTTTGTAAGATCTTAGCTATTTTATTTCTAGTGTAAGTGTTCACGACCATGCTAGATTGTCTCATTTATTCTTAAATAAACATTTAATATTCAATTTACTTGTAGTAGATCTAGCCAGACCCTAAGGGGTCGACCCTAACCCAACCTAATTTTTATTTTAGAAGGTAGGGCTCGGTCAAGTTTAGCTGATTTAAATTCTGATCTAATCCATTTCAAAAATTTTAGAATTGGTTTGGATAGGTTGGGAGTGTAAAGTTACCCTAGACCTGATTATCTCGTCCATTGCCGCTTTAGTTGGCATACCTTAATATAGTACGCATATGAGGCCATAAGCCCATTACCAGTGGGATGGCCTCGGTGGTGCTTCAGCCATCGAAGCCATTTGTGAATTTCGATGATACATTGCAATACTCCTTTGAAAAAACGATTTGATGATTACATCTCAACATCCTGCTTTGATTGTCCCAGACCTTTCAAATCATGCACAAATTATATTTTTTACCAATTCAATTCCCGGCTATTAGATGTGCAAAAGCATAAGACAAGCTGCATCCACAGTACCTGCAACCTACATTGCCATTTCCAAAGTTCAAACGCCATGAACCTATATATTTGAACGTTCCACAAGTATTTTTTATCACCAAATGGCTCATTGCAACAAGGTTAGGTTGGATGCAATTCACTCAGGGGAATGAAACAAATGATTGGTAACCAAGTAATAGGGGTTTGGATTGCCTGGCTCAAATTTACTCGTGCATGTACACTAGATTTTGCAAACAATTGCTCAGGTACTACAATTGTGATCAGTTTTCAGCCAATTTTGAGATCTTAATTGTCAATCTTGACACTTTATGAATGGGAACATCATAAATGTGGTTCAAAGTGCATCCCAAATTGTCTCAATAACTAGTATTTTCTAGATACTGAAAAACATTTTTAGCCCTATATTTGATTTTTTTTTTAAACTAGTACCTCTTGCACTTCCACTTTGAGGTTACCTAACAAACATGTCTTTTAAGCGTTAATTACATTAACCTCAACCGGGTTTAATAAGAAGTCACCTCTTCGCATTTATGATATTACGATGCCATGCTCTCCCTTATGCTTGTTCATCGAAGAAACCTTCGAACTAATAGTAATTATCATTATAGCAGTACTCATAGGCTGCATTTTTTACGCGCATGATTCTTCAGACAAAAATGACAATATAACGTCGGATAAGTTAGGATTACATATTATGTTAGATAAGGTATAAACCATATCACGCGTTTGGACTAAACCCATATTTACCTGGAGAGGAATATGTTCCCGCCTTCACCACCAATAACCATAATATGACCATCCTAAACCCACCACCATACCATATGCACGCCATCACATCAACAAAGCCTACGACCAACACACAACAACATTAACACGACCCCCACCAACGTCATTAACACATTATTGCATCAGCAAACCCACCATCACCAGTGCAACCACCATCCAAATGGGCAACCACCCTCAATCGCCACCAACATCCATCACCCATAAATCACACCCACCACTGATCGCCTTTACCGCTATCTAATAACTCATTTACCTTCCCTACCTATTGCCTTATTTATCACCACCAATCATCTCATAGACACGCGCGTTGATAAATACCACCACGATACCCTTAATTGCCTCCACCCCCGACTCAAATAAGAAGAAAGATGGCTAGCGATGAAGGTCGGCCACAATGATGGGGTTTGTGGAGGTGGGTGCCCTCCTTGCAATGTATAAGACACCAAATAATCTATTATTAATCATTGTAAGTGTTAGATTATCTTATCTTATAATTTTAGTGACTTTTGGGGTCTTCTGAACAAGTGATATATTTTTAATAGTCTTTTGAGCTATTTACAAAGTTTAGAGAAATAAAGACTACTTAATTTATATTCAATTGATTAAAGGAGTTTGGTCTTACAGAGAGAAAGAAGAAAGAGAAATCTAGTACTTTAGGGATTTTAACTTTCTATCCATAATTAGTAAGTAGTCCTAATCCACATTTATTATAAGGAGAATTTGAATTAAGTCAGAGCCCTGTTTACATAGTTTACATATGAGTGAATTAATTTGATTCTTTAGGTTTTGAATTTATCAGAGGCTTGCACAACTTTGTGAGGATTGTTACATAATTGGAGGTAAAAGGTTTCATGCATATATCCACCTCACCTCATTTTTTCAATTTTAGATGGACGATATAACTTATCTTTCATCAAAATTTTCAATCTTTGATCATTGTATTTGCAAGGATACCTTCAAAAGCATATGTTAAGTTCAGCACGGGTGCTGAACATTAACCTATCGTGACTATCTCCAATTTTTATTTTTTGTCATCTTTGTGTCTTAAATCATTGTAAATTATTTTAACACACAAATTAGCTTACTTTAGAGCAATAAGACTGATTGATGTCCCTCTAGTCTCATATGAATTCTGTTTTTGATGGTTTAACTTGCACTGGATTTGTACTTTTCTCCTCTTTATATTTGAATTGCTTGTAAAGTTTTTATACTTTGTTGGGTATGCCTGTTATGCACTTGAGATACTTTGATGTCCATCGAACTCCATTTGAGTTAAACTAGTATTTAGAACCTTCACGTGTTTATGTTAACGGGATATCGTGATATGATGTGGCAATTGTCACCAGTATTCAAATTTTGAACTTAAAACCTTCACGCAATTAGGCTGATGCGCTTACACTCACTTGTTACATGGTTTATATCACACTTGATTGTTAGTTTAATTATTCAAGTTTGTTCCTTCACCTTTAAATTGATCTTTGTTTGATTAGTATCCAATTTCATGTAATCAAGCTGATGATGCCAAGGAAAGTGGGTTCGCAGTCGACATGGAGCTGCCACAAGGAATGCAGTCCGAGTCAGATGCCAAGTATGGTGATGTAGGACATGGCAAGGATGGATCAAGAGCAGAGACCAAGGACTTCCCAGACAGAGCCTGAGGGTGACAGTGCTACGAGGGTGATGGCGCGATGTGAATATATGACGACAGTCATAGTCCCATACTTAGGTCCAGAGTCAAGGTCCTGTATATTTCTCTCTAAAATTCTAGAGTGAGAAAGTGAAAATGTTCAAGTGAGGGAATCCTCTCAAATGAATTCTCAAGACCTCTATTTATAGATGTTGAGATGATGATGTCATCACGCGATACGTGGCGCTCCTCGGGAGTGACACATCACCGAGGGGTCCACAGCTGCCGACACTCCACAGACTGTTGAAACGCATATTCACCCAGCCTGCACCGTACAACGTCACTCTATCTGTCTAGAAAGACTGGCTCCCACAGCGTCGGTGTGGCCAGAGAACCCCCTTGATCTAGCCATCAATCCAAGCCCTTGCAGAGTCTTACATAGCTGGCAGTGGTGGGGAAGACCCGATGCCCAACTGCTAGGCAGACTAGGCTCGATGCCCTCCGAAGACCTGTTCCCGTCTCGGAGTGACCCGGGGGTCATAGTCTATAAGGGTGCTGACGCAAGCCCCCAATACCAGAGCATGTAGGCCAGTCATGCAGACACCCTAATGGAGATAATGTTCCGAAGGATTCGCCTATCCCACGGGGTGAGTCCTTGTCCCGGATCACTTAGAGCTCATCAAGGTAGCATCCTGAAGGAGTCGTTTACCTAGCAGAAGGGAGTTGAAAAGCTCCCCGACAGAGATAATGTCTCGGAGGAATCGCCTATTCCGTAGACCGAGGTCGCATTCTGGAGGAACCGCCTACCTGGCCTGCCGAGGTAACATCCTGGAGGAGCCATCTACCTGGCCAAAGGGGAGTTAAAAAGCTCTCTGGCTGAGATAGTGTCTTAAAAAGTGTGCCTATCCCACGGGTGAGTCCTTGTGCCAGAGCACTCAGAGCGCATCGAGGTAGCATCCTGGAAGAGTCGTCTACCTAACAGGTTGAGCTAACTTTTTGGAAGAGTCACCTACCTAGCGAAAGGGGAGTTGAAGAGCTTTTTGGCGGAGGTAGTGTCCCGGAGGAGTTTTCTATCCCCGCAGGTGAGTCCTCGTGCTGGAGTACTTAGAGCGGAGCGCGTCAAGGTAGCATCCCGGAGGAGCCGTCTACTAGACTGGCTGAGGTAGTATCCCGGAGGAGCCGTCTACTTGGCGGAAGGGAGTTAAAAAGCTCCCTGACAGAGATAGTGTCCCGGATAAGTCGTCTATCCCTACAAAATACTGCACACTTCGGAGAGTAGGTCGAAGCATGTTCCACGTCCATGGCGGGGGAGCATGGTGTGGTGAATGAGTGTGGTGCCCGGGGCGCATCTAACATGATTGTGGCACATGGGCGCGAAGAAGTGCGTATGGTGCCGGGGGCACGACATTGTGACAAAGAGCGTGGGGGCACAGCTGTATCAGCGACACGGTGCACGGGTGCGACATAGTGTGTAAGGTGCCGGGGGCACTGTAGTGTGACAAGGAGCTAGGGGGTGCAATTGTATCAGTGGGCGAAGGAGTGAGTGAGGTGCCGGGGGCACAGTAATATGACAAGAAGCTAGGGGCGCGACTGAGTAGAGCGACGCAAGGCACTGTAGAGTATGTATGGTGATTGCGCGTGGGCACGGGCGACAAGGGTCATGGAGACAGCGCCTGCACGACGGGCGAAGAGTGTCGCTGAGACGATACCTGGACGATGAACGACGAGCGTCGTGAAGGCATCGCGGGGGATGGACATCACGGAGTCAACGGGGGCGACAGACGTTACGAAGTCGGCACAGGCGACGGACGTCGAGGAGGCACATGACCTCTTGAAGAGAGATGAAAGTGCTAAGGGGAAGGCCAAGGCTAACCCTAAGGGAGGCCGAGGCCGACCCCAAATGGAAGGCCAAGGCCCACTTCCATGGGCAAGCGCCAAGGCATACCGACAGGCGACAGGCGACGTGCGACATGCGACGGTCGAGGCGTGAGGAGGAGTCATGCAAAAATGAGTTTCTTTGTGATGAAGTAACGTAACAAAAGTGAGAAGTGCACGTGACTTGAGCATGCATACTTTGATCGGTTGAAATCGTTGAATATTGACTGTTGATTGTGCCAACGTGTGTGCAAAATAGGACCCCCACTGGGCCCTTAGGTGAAACCAAGATAGGTTGGGAACAACTGATATGGTTTAGATATATGTTAATAGCTATGGAAGAATTACTTTGCTTTAAGGCTTTTATTTTGGCTTTGGGGAATAAGAACATTTGTAATTATTTACGAAATTTAGTTGCATTCAAAAGCCCTATTTGGTTATTGTTTAATTCTATTTATGCTTCCATTACAGTTATATGAATTGATGCTTAATGCAAGTGCTTTGATTTGGATTTTGTCTTAGAGCTCTATGTATCTCTTTGAGGTTAATTTTTGTAGTAAATATTTGGTATTACATTTCTCGTAAGTAGGAACATTTCGAAATTACCATATGAAGATCCAGCTTTGGGTCGGGGCTTGATACGCTGCTAGTCAAAGTTGTTGCTTATGAGTTCCTTGACAAGGTCTCAAAAGGTCAATAAAAAATTATCTGACACCCGATCTGAGATATCGCAATCTTTCATCCTTATGCATTGGGTTAATCTATTTATCGAAACCTGCTAAGGAACTCATAAGTACCAACTTTGAGTAGCCTTTTTTAGGGAGGCATTGTCCCGTTGTAGGGCCATGGACCAGGTCGTTACAAATAATATTAGAGCCAACTCTCAAACGTTCAGGCTCGACTATCCAGTTGGATTGCGATGGTTAGGAGAAACGAAGGCAAGCTCGGGTAGAGCAAGAGGATGGTTGGGAAAAATGAAGGGTAAGCCGAGTATATCCATATTGGCTAGAGAGGAAGGTTATGAGTTATATGAAGGAGAGGTTGTGATATTCCACAACTCGTGTGGGATAATGAGATTGGCCTTACAAGACCTTATCTATGATGTTAGATGTACCTACTTGGCTAGCCCTTTTGAGAGAGGCATTACCTTGTGGTGGAGCTGTGGATCAGGTAATTACAGATGATTTCGGAGCCAACTCTCAAAAGTTCGGGTTGGACTATCTAACTTGTATCACACGTTAAGGCGATGATTGGGGCAAATAAGGGTGGCTAGAAAGGAAAACTATTAGAATAATTACAACAATATCTTCGAGATTCGGGTGAAATTACAGTCATGGACACTAAGTTTCAAAATGTAACATACTGTGACCAAAAAATTTGAAAATGTATCAGTCGCGTCCATCTGTCTCAGATCTTTTTAAAAAATGTACTTTTTAGCTGATGTCATCCATGCATATTTTTTGAATGCCAATACTACCCTTGTACCATATATCTACATGTACACTGTATAAAGATTAAAAATCCTAATTTGGAAAATTAGGGTTTCAAACCTAATACCCAAATTAGTGTTTAATTTATAAATCTGGGCCTCTCTAATAAAAATTAAGCCCTTTTTTTTCCAAATTAAATTACAGATTTAAGTCTTTTTTCTTTCAAATTTGTGTTTTTTCCCCTTAGGTCAGAATTGGATTTAATTTGGAACACTAACTCTCTATCTCTATCTCTCGCTCTCTCCAACTTCCCCTACCTCGTCACCACCCCAACGTCCCTCCACCCCATTGCCGCCCCACCTTCCCCCCACCTAGTCATCCCCCTACCCTCCCCTTAAAAACCCGTGGGTGCCCCCACCACCAAAACAGATCCACAAAACCCTAAACCGCTGAAAATGTCACGATTGTGGTTGGAATCAACCTCTCTCGCTGCAATCCCACTGTTACGCGCAGCCAGCCTTCTTTTCATCTCCTTCATGGTAGCCATGAGTTTCTCCAACTCATCAAACCCCAGCATCTCGATCTCCACGCTTCTGCCGCAACCCCATTCGCCCACCTACCTCGTTTCTGAACACCCCAATCCCACGTATCCATCCTCCTGCTGCCATAGTGTCAAGCCACCTGCCCACCCACCCCCATCAACGCTACTACCGCTTCCTTGAGCCATTGCTGCCAATGTTGTCTTGGTGTTATGGTTATTTTTGTGTGTGAAATAAAGAGAGAGGGGGAGAGAGAAAAAAGGTAAAAGAAGAAAAGAAGAGAAAGAATAGGAAAAGAAGTAACGACATTTGAAACGGCATTTGAAAGAAAATAACATTCTAATTCAAGGGCAATAAAGGGTTTTTAATATTCCATCTGATCAACGATATAAATGTTATTCATCCAAACTAATGGATAAACTTGTAATTTTACCCTAACTTCAGACACATTGTTACAAGTATTCCTTAGTATAGCCCGGGCATATCTCATATAAATAGGAGATCGAGGTAACAAAGGATGACCAGAAAGGAAGATTATTTTCAGCTATGGTATATGTTATTATTGGCCTAATAAGACTCTGCCTGACTTTGGCTAACCTTTTTGAGGAGAAATTGTTTTATAGTAGAGCCGTGACCAGTTCGTTGCACAGTGAAATCTGCAGTGCTCTTCTTCTCCTTTTGGCTAGTCGTTTTTTTTTTATGCCAAGCTCTTGGATAAAAATAAAACCATCCCTTAGTATAGAACTATCACGCAGAGGGATGAAAGCATTAATGGGAAAACTAATAAGCTTGGTCAAGCCGTCAAGCCCACTTCAAGAAAATGAACCAGTATAATTTGTTATCGGTAAACACGCAAATATATTAATAAGTCATAACCCATCCCACCTCGATTAAACCTTTGCATTAAATTCATTCCAATCCAACCTAACCTAACGCAATCCATTTGTTTCAATTCTGAACTTTGATTGTTACTATTTGTCAAAGCCTAATAATCCAAGTTACAATCATCGCATGCTACTGTCTCCAGCAAAATGTAAGAATTTCAAAATAAGGAGCGAAATTTGCCCCTCCATTTCATTTTTTTTGAACATTATTATTATTATTATTATTGTGTTTTTCATTATAATTACCAAGGTCTTTCTTTTTCTCCATGGCAGGTCTCTCTGTGTCATAAGCGAAGACAGGGAAAGCCAACCGAAACATCAAAACCCGAACAAACGTTGCCGTTAAACTTCTATTCACCCGCCGAAAACTGCCAGATCCCTCGCCGGCCCGGAATGTCTCCGGCCGTTGCAGGTTTCCAACCCCCGATCACTTCCCACCAGGAAAAGCACTCCACCCAGCCTCCTCCTTCCCAAAACCCTAATCCTAACCCTGGGTCCCAAAACCTCTCCTCTTCTAGTTTACATCTCGAGATTGCAAGTGATGGTGGGTTCAATTGCTCGAATTTTGCAGGCCGATCGAGGCCGAGGCTCATGAAGATGAGGAAGAAGTCGGGCTCGCCGCGTGGACGGCCGGCGTCCAGACGGGTCGGGCTCAATCCTTTTCGGTCAGTGTCGGAAATTTCAATTGGTGGAGTTGAATATGCCGCTACTTCTAATTGTAAAAAAACTGGTATTAGTATAGTAGAGGAGGGTTTTGTGTTTGGTGCAAGTAATTTAACTTCAGAGCAAATTGGATTTAGTGGCAAGGTAGGAAATAACGTGGGCTTTGTGTTTGGCGGAAATAATTTCAATATACGGCAAAAAGCGTTTTTTGGAAGTGTAGAAAATTTGGGTTGTGGTGAATCTGCGAAGGTTGGGAATGTGGGTTTTGTGTCTCCTGCTAATGAGAGCGATTTGGTTTCGAGTTTGGAGAAGATTGAAAATGTCGGTTTTGTTTTTGGTGTTGATAAGAATAAATTGGATTTGGCGGCAAATATAATCTTTGGAAATAAGGAATCAGGCGATGTTGCTCAAAGGGATTCATTGTCGAAATCGCACTTGGGGGAAGATGGAAGTAGTTGTAATGTTGGGGCTGCGGTGCCTGATGTGAGGGGGAACTTGAAGGTGGACGCAGTAGGAGATTCTGGGAAGTTGAGCGATGCTAGCTTTGTGTTTAGCACTGGTTGGAGTGATTCAAGATCAAGTTCAAATCAGGAAGCTGGAAGATCGGTGTGGTCTGAGTATGGTAATTCAGGATCTATGGAACAGCGGGCAAAGTTTGATAATGTGGGTTTTGTGTTTGGTGCTAATGAAAGAGATACAGAATCAAGTGTTCATTTCAAATCGGGAGAATTTGAGAGAAGTGGTGGGAAGTTGGATTCTGAAACCAGAATTGAGGAAGCTAGAGAAAATGACGTTTTTGTATTTGGAAGTGCCAACAAGGGAGATTCCGTTCGCAATGGAAGTTTTCAGGTTAGTGATTGGATGAACAAGTTGAAAAGTGAAAATGCAGAAAATTGTAATGGTTACGTGAAGAGGCAAAATGATAGTACGGATTTGGTTGATAACATTAAGTTCGATTCAGTATACAGAACTAGCAGTAGTTTATGTAGTGATGACATCGGTGCCTCTAACATTTTAGATGCCCTGGAGTCATTAAAGATTTATGATTCTGTAAAGGTTGATGGTGTTGATACAATCCATGGTTCCACAAAGACTGCTGGTCTTTTTGGAGGAAGCGTTGGCAATTTCAGTGGGAAAAGAAGTTCATCGTGCTCCACTTCTGAAACTTACGGAAAGGAGAATCAACCTATAAATTTAACCGAAAAGAATTCAAGATTGGGCCAGTTTTCTGAAAATCGAACAAATAATGGCAGTGAGATGAATAAAACTTCATTTTCATCTCAAGTTTTGTCAATGGGCATTGGTCTCCAGCCACAGGGTAGTGTTTTTGAAGCGTCTCACTTGGATGAAGTTGAAAAGGACAAGCCCAGTGTTACAAGCACACCAGTTGGATCTGGCATGCCCTTTACAGGCTTCACGGCGCCCAGTTTGAATACACCTTGTTCTTTTTCTGCAAATTTCTTTCCTGGTTTGAGTAAGAAGTTGGAATTCAGTGCAAAGAGTAAATCAGTTGGGAGAAGAAAAGCGAAGAAGATGGGAGGAAACTTGAGGCAGCATACTCTGGTTCAACAGAGAGCCAATCTGTTGTCAAAAGAAGGCCATACTGACGAGTCTCTAGGATCTTGTTCCCCTATGGACTTTTCTCCTTATCAGGAAGTTAATTGTGTTCCACGTGCCTCCCACTCAGCTGCGTCTGCTAAACCAAAAGAGCAAGAGCCAAATTCGCCAAAAGAAGGTGGACGTGGCTTTGTTTCAAGCCCCCGGAGTGACAAAAGTGATGGTAGAACAAATTTTTGTTTTGCCTCGACTTCGGTAAATTCTGGTGATCGACAATCTTCTTTTGTTACTTTGTCATCTCCACCAGATGATTCATCAGCCTCAAAGCATCAGCAAATGAAGAAATACAGGATGAAAATCGGTCGTGGTTCAAAAGTTTATGCCTCAAGCCAAAACGTAGATATATCTACATCTCAGAGTAAATGGAAGAATTTATCTAAAGCAGATGAAGCACATGTCAAGCAGGATCCCACCGAGGCTGGGACTGTTGAAGCATGCGAAAAGTTGCGAATCAGGTGTTTTTACTGCTTCGACCTTGGAAGTATACTTTTTACGTGACAAATATTATGATAAGCATGATTAAAAGGTTTTTATTGTGTCAGGGGAAACCAAGCTTATAGGGCTGGAAATTTTCCTGCAGCTGAGGGTTTTTATACAAAGGGCATAAATACTGTCCTAGACACCAAAATGTTAGGCTGCACTGAGCCCCTGATGTTGTGCTATAGCAACCGTGCAGCAACACGATCATCGCTTGGAAGGATAAGGGAAGCCCTAGGGGATTGTAAAATGGCTGCTGTACTAGATCCAAGCTTTATTAGAGTTCGTATACGAGCTGCAAAGTACGCCTTCAATTATGCTCTTCATGGCGAATTTGCTTATATTCTGCACTTGGAATTTGGTGCAGCGCAGCTGCTTTAGTTATTGGTGCTGTCTTGACAGAATTATATGTAATTTACTTGTTCAGTTTCCTTTTCCTTTTGCAGTTGTCATTTAGTGCTAGGCGAAGTTGAAGATGCAATGCAATATTTCAGCAATTGCTTGCAATCTGGGATTGATGTGTGCTTGGATAGGAGAATTACAATTGAAGCTGCCGAGGGCGTACAAAAGGCTCAGGTATAACATTTATCGTGCGTGTATTCGTTATCTTTTCCTGAAATAATATGATATTGGCGATGGACTAGGTAACCAACTTTTTAATATCAACAATTTTTATGGACATACGCTGTCTAGGAATCAAAGACAACCTTCTTTTTTGAAGCCTTTTTTGATGGAGGAAAAAAGAGAGAGGACATGCAAAAAAAAGGGCCTTTTTTATTCTTAAAAAAGGGAATCTCTAGAGCATCATGTGCATGTCTGCATAACTCTGTGTCCCTAGATCGCAAGTACTAGCGTATTCTAGCCTATCTGTGTCCCTAAATCGTAAGTACTAACATATACTAGCCTCCGACTCTTGAACATTATTCTCTCACTTGCTTACCTCTGGGTAGAGTAGAACGACTTACCAGCCTTGCTGATATTGATTGACAGTTCTGTTTCTCTTTTGAAGCTATATCTCTCATCTCCATACTTCACTCCAGAAGTATTGAGATGTGCAGAAACCGTCTTTAGATTAGGTTATATCGTTTTCAAGAACTGGGTAGTTGTATTTTTTAGTCATAACTACTGTATCAATAACAATGTTCTATTGAAGCAATTGCCTGGCTGTACAGAAATACATTAGGCTTTAGTGGATATCGTTAACCCTGCCTTCTCCCCTTCTCTTTGGAACTTTGTACTTCATTTATACATACGCGGCTTCTAATTGGGTGGAATTCTAAATGGCAGAAAGTTGTTGAGTGTATGAATTTGTCTGCCGAACTCCTGCAACAACGGACACCGGATGCAGCGAGCAATGCTCTAGAAATTATTGCAGAGGCCTTGTTAATAAGCTGTTACTCGGAAAAATTGCTGCAAATGAAAGGAGCGGCTCTCTTTATGGTCTGTCCCATTTAACACATCTAATTTATATGGATGTTTTAGTTTTTGAAATGCTAAAATACTGGAAATAATATGCACGTTCTTTTTGTTTGCACATTATACAAATTTGGTCTCAGCATGCCTTTAATTTTTGGTGGCATGTTATAGCTGCGGAAGTATGAAGAGGTGGTTAAACTATGTGAACAAAGTCTTGATTTTGCTGAAAGGAATTTTGCTTCCTTAGATCCCACTAACCAGTCCACAAATGCGGATGGTTCTGAACTGGGAAGCTCGTTAAGGCTATGGAGGTGGAGCCTGATGTCTAAGTCCTACTTTCATTTGGGTAGGCTTGAGGTAGCTCTTGATCATATCGAGAAACAAGAGCAGCTCAATGCTACTATAGGCAGGTAATACGACTTCCAATCGCATAACCAAACTTAAAAGATTTCTTCTCTAATTCGACAATTGTGGCACTGATGTATATTTTGTGTAGGTGTGGAAGCTGGAATCAGGAAACCACAGTTCCTTTAGCTATCACTGTGCGTGAACTCTTACGTCAGAAGGTATGATACAAATCTCTGCAAGTTCAGGTTCTCTTTGCAAAAGAAAGATCTAGGAAAGGTTAAAGGTGCATAGGTGAAACATCTTTTTTATTTACCATGTCCCTTAATCTCAATTACCTACAAACTTGTGAAGACAGTTTTTTCTCTGAAAAGTAAAACAAGTATCATTAAAGATCGCAAACCCGCCCCCCTGGGGGGGGGGGGGTGGAATTCCATCTACAGGGGAAGGTATACATAAAAACCTTCCGCCCCTCTATAGACCCCAAAAGCCACTCAACACTCAAAAAGAACCTGCATCAGCATCACTCCCCAAGAAAAAAATTCATCTACAAAGTTCAAAAAGGCTCTTTAAATGCAGGGATATCCTTACTAAGCCAGATACTAGATAGTAGAAGGCTCAAACAACAATTGCCCATCCTGGCCAATGACATCTCTGCATCCTTAAAACACCTCCTTCTCCTCTCTTTACCATATTCCAGAATAAACAAGAAAGAGCCAAACCCTAACCCTTCTCACATCACTGAGGCACCTAAACCCCCCTGCCCCACAGGAAATGTGAAACTGATCTAGGCATTATCCATGCATAAGGAGACAAACAAAGCTCGCATGTCACTGGGTAATGAAGAAGCAAATGATCTGCAGTTTCACCATTCCCTCTGCACACTGAGCACCAATGGATTATAGTATGCCGCCTCCTCCTTAAAGCATCACAAGCCAAAATAGCCTCATGAGTTACTGTCCAAGCAATGAAAGCCACCTTAGATGGCGCCCCACCCCTCTAAGTTCTCCTCCAAGGGTAGGCAAGAAGTTCCCTACATCTCAACACCCTTTGAAACGACCAAACCGACTGACTTTATCTATCCTTTAGCTCACCTTAAGGCTCTGACCCACCATTGCTCCCAGACGGCATTGTACACCTGTCGAAAGCGTGGAGTCCACCCCCCGATGTCCCCTATAGCATCCTACACCCTTGCTTCACAATTAGCTGCAAACCCAAAAGAATTGGAAATTTCATACACTACCACACCTCTCCATGCCACACTCTAATGCTGAATCATACCTTTGCCCATTACAAGCCTCGAAGCTTATAATGAAATAGAGGTCCGGCTATCGGCTAGTAACACTCTTCCGTAGTCCCAACCCACTCCTTCCCACACCACACACTAATCCAAAATTGTACCTTTGCCTTATTACAAGCCTTAAAGCTTATTGTGAGGTAGAGGTCCGGCTATAGGCTAGCGACCCTCTTCCATAATCCCAACCCATGATGTTGCCTTGATGATGTTGACGTCCGCACCACAAGATTCACCCCATGCCTGCTTGGAGGGTGTTAGTGGCTCTTATCTTCGTGAGAAAGATGATTCTTCAAATGAAGCAGGATGCTATTACAATTTTCTTTCCTTTGACTTTGAGTGTTGTCGGGCCTGAGCCCTTAGAAGAAGATGATAGTGAAGTTGTTCATTAGGAGAATATAGCCAGAGATCACGCGAGAGGGTTATTTTGAATATTTTTGTCATTAGCAGATTTTTTGGCATTTCTTTTGGGGGCGAGGACATGGAAAGGTAATAAAAATGATGCATACCCTTCTTCAAAATTGGATAAAAGTGAGGAAACTCTCTACTTCTGTTAACCATGAAAGTGGTTGGGGTGGGGGTGAGTGGGGACGGGAATCCTGTAAAATTCCAAGGAAAGGGGGCTTGTGCTGATCTTTTATGCAAGCTGTTTCTTGGGATTAGTGACTTTTAATCCATAGTAGAGGCTTTTTGGTTCTTGCTGAGATATACTTCTTGTACTAAGAAGCACGGACACTGTTAAAAGGGCAAGATATAGTGTCCGACACCTACGGGACACTGAGACGCCTTCGACACCGCCTGGTACGTGTCGGACACGGCTTTCCGGTGTCTGAATATTTAATCAATTAAAATTTAATTATGGACACCGCCAGACACGCTGAAGAGGCCAAGAAGAAGAAGAAAAAAGAAGCACAGAAGCAGATCTCGATCGATCTGGAAAAGAGGACACGTTTCTGATCTTTGATCTGTAGCATTCTTCTGCTTTTGTTGAGGTCTTTGAAGGGGACTACTGCTTTTCTCCTCTTTGTCATCGATCTTTGGATATGGGAGAGTTATCCTGCCGACAAGTACTGCAATTGTTTAAATCAATTGAAACTTGGATATCACAATTTGGTCCCTCATCTTTGAAATATTTTCATACCGACCCCGTATATTTTACATATTTCTTCTGAAATTCAAGGTTTTACCATTTCGTTGAAAGAAACCCTTCGAGGAACAGATTTTCCCATTTTAAAAGTCCGGTTGTTGCTGAAACTTGTACTGAATGGTGATGCACATGACTTTTGTTTATCATATCTTTGTATATATAAAAAGTTAAAAACAGCAGTGTCCAAAATCTGAATTTTTAGAAAACGCAGTGTCCGGTATGCAAGTAGGTGTTGGTCGGACATGGTTCTTGCCTTGCACCGCCTTACAAAATTTGACCTGTTAAATATTCTTTTACAGACCCTGCTTTGTCAGAGCGTACCTAGTCAACTAAGCTAATAAAGTAAATGAATAAGAAACAGGCAAATACGACTAACTGACTAAGGTAACATCATGTTATGGCAAACTAAGAAGTTGTTTCTAGTTACTGTCAATTGTTTGTATGTCGACTTCAATTTATTGTGAACGACAAATAGCAACTCTATTCTTCCGCTCTCTCCATTAGCATAAAGGAAGCATATGGAACGGATGGAGTCTATCACCTCAGACCAGATTTATGAAACTTCACTTAATAGTTTTGATTCACGTTTAGGAATCTAAATTCTGTTTATGGCTTAATACAGGCTACACTTTGTTTCCACTTTTTAGGGGCAAGAGACTGAAAAGTTTATGTTACTTGTTCATGAAACTTTTGGTATCGGATGACTTATATGCGTCTTTAGAGCTACTGATGAGATGATTAGTTGCTAGCTTGAATCGAATTCAACCACGAAGGAGAGTTGGATGGCCAGTGCTGGTAGGTACAAAGAAATAAAGACATGAAAAGTTGGAGAACCAAGAGTTTGCAGTTTTTGGGTTCCTAGTTACTGGCCATTACTTTGGTATAGGCAGGTGTACTAACCTGCAGTAATTTGTATTAGCCGCCACTTTTATGCTGAGTTGACTTGGTATTTTGGTTTGTGTTAGTGGCTCTTACTCTAGACACATTTTTGTTCATTAGATTATGCTGTCTGTAGTGTTTAGAAATTGATTGGACTACAATTTGGTGAAATGAGTTGCAATTTGTGTGAGAAACTCCCTAGGCTTTCTACACATCAGTGTAGAGTTGCCTATTAGTGCTTCTGTTGCCAGTCATCTTGTTTTAGTTTCGTTTTGAACTCTTTAGTCACTGAAGTCATCGTTTCTGCCGGGCTAGACTTGAGTTGACATAGTCTAGGTAGTTTCAATTGTATAGTAGCTGCGGCATGCAAAATTCTGGTGCCGCCTTGGTAGAAGTTATCTAAGCAGTTATGTCTTATTTTCCTGGAAAATTGATTCCGCTTCTGGTTTCAATATCACTTATGCAATTTTTTTCCAGCTGAAACAATGACTTCTGTTTGATCTCCACCATTTTTGGCTACTCTAGAATGCAGGTAATGAAGCCTTTCAGTTTGGAAGGCATACAGAAGCAGTAGAGCATTATACAGCAGCTATATCTTGCAGTGTTGAATCACGGCCTTTTACTGCTGTCTGCTTTTGCAACCGTGCTGCTGCTCATCAAGCGTTGGACCAAATTGCTGATGCTATCGCTGATTGTAGTCTAGCCATTGCTCTGGATGAGAATTATTCAAAGGTTTGTCTTCAAGTTAGTTAATCTTCTTTTTTTTTGCACTTATATGGAGTGTTTTCTTGCGGGCAAGTTTTTTCAATCTGACTCTTTTTGTTCTGTATCTATCTACTTTCTTCTCAATATATACCTGTTGATGGGAATGTTTTCTTGCTGGAATGTCTTCTACTGCTGTGCTATTGCTTTTATCTTTGACCCCTTTTTGACTAAAGCTAGAAAGTTTTTGGAAGGGTTGGAAATGCCTTTCCTTGTGGTTACAAGTGCATCAGAAATACTTGGCCTGTTAAACAAAGGTAAAAGAACGACTGTGGTCAACAGTTGTGCACTTATATATCCATCCGAGGATTCGGTCTACAAGTCATGACAATCTTTTTCTATAAGGCAGAAGGAGTAGGTGTCACCTCTTGTGCTGTTAGATTCAAAACATCACTGGATTGTTTTTATCCGGTGGTGGGATGGGGTGAGAGACAGGTGTTTGTTATGGTGGCCTAGCTTTGCAGAATGTGCTCTTGAAGAAATTCTAATCCAGCGCAGACATTGATCTCGATATTTGGAATAACACAGTCTACCTCAATTTTATGGTGTTCTCAACAAGTTTGGCTTTGGCTCGGACCTTAGGTGGCATTGCTGTTAAGATGTGCAGTGGCAGGGTTATTTTTCTGCACGTCACATGACACTTTACAGCTTTGTGTTTCTAAACATAAGTACTATACTGCTGCCCATTATTCCTTGACTCCTTAAATGTTTGGTAAAGTTCTTGGTGCTCAGAATTTCCTAATTATCTTTGACAGAATAGTGCTTAAGCGTAGGATAGTACTTGCTTTTTAAGTTTCCAGTATATGTCTTTTACGTATCCTGGACTTGGATACATTCTGAAAAAAATTGAAAAAATTGAGTTTTTGCTGGACCATGGTCTTTTATGGCTGTTGCTCCAAGTGCTTACCTGAATTTCTGCATGAATTGTGTTAGCTCTTTGTTCCCTTTAGTTTTCTTTCTTTCTATTGTTTCCCTTCCCGTTTTGTTGTTGAGAATTTTTCTTCTATAATGTTCCAGTTGGATATTATGCTTGGTCTTTTGATTGCTAAAGTTCATTAGCTTAACAATAAGGTTGATGTCCCAATCATTGACACTTTTATGTTGCTGGACATTTACTGGTTTGGATTTATTGTTAGCTGTAAGCCAGTATATCTTGGCTAGAAATGTAGCCCTTGGCGTTCTGTGGTCCTTTTACAATCCAGAAGTACTTCCTCATTAGAAATGTGCTTGCACGCTCTTCAGGGGCATCTGCTTGTTTTTTGTTTAACCTGATTGCTTTTATCACCTTTCAGGCACTTTCTAGAAGGGCCACCTTACATGAAATGATTAGAGACTACGAACAAGCAGCTAATGATCTTCACAGACTCATAGCTGTTCTTGAAAAGAGATCACAAAAGAACACTCAACAGCCTGGCACACCAGACAGCAGGGAAAAGGATTTAAGACGAGCCCGTCGCCGTGTTTCCTCTATGCAGGAAAAAGCTAAAAAAGGAATTCCCTTGGACCTTTACTGCATTCTGTAAGTTTCTTTTGATCTTCTGTGTTGCTTATAGAATACTTCTATTCGGAATAGCCCACTGATATGCCCAATGTCCCTGCTGCAATATGATGAGAGGCTATTCCTCTCGGAACAAAAGGATCAAAACCTTCCACACCCCACACTGGATTTACAGATTGTACTTTTCCCGTTAGTCCATAAGGATTGGACATCCATATTCCAGGACCATACAAGCCTGTTACAGGCTCCGTTTAGAAAAAACCCAATCCGTAATATATCTATGATTATTACTTGTATCATCAATTATTCCTATTTGTAAAGAGATCCTATATTGGAAAGAAAAGTAATCTCAAACTGTTAATCAACGTTTTATGACTTATTTGTTTGTCGTATGAAAAAACTTTTTGAGTTCTTGGTAGAAGGAGATTTCCCTAATGACAAAGCTTTTAACGCTGCCCAATATTCCCCGGCCATGCTTGGGCAAAAGCATTTTGATTGATCATCTGATTCCTTATGTGCTTTTAGTTAGTACTTATCACCAACAATGACTTATATATGTACATCCTTTATTTAAGATTTATGCACATATCGACTTTGAAGTCCCTCCACCTGCTTCCAACTCGGGTGTTTTTATGGACTTAGGATGAGTACTGTAATTCATTAAGGAATGCCTTCGCAGCCTAGTGCTTTCAGTCCACCAGTATGCATGAGCCAAATAAATAACAAAAATGAAGGCACAAAAAAGAATTAAAAGGATGAGGCTAGGACGTGTTTTTGCGAGGGCTGCGCAATGAGCATCTAGTGTATCCTGAATAGAACTTAAATTGGAGGGCCTGTGTGTGTAATGGTACATATTCCTTTTATGTTGGGTTTCGCAATGGTTATTCGTACTTATGGGGGCTAAAGGCCCTTGCTTGCCGCTATGTCCGTCACTTCTGCTGTGTCAACGGGCCAATCTCTTTAAGTACATATATTTTGTTAGAGTTTATTGCTGTTATTCCTAAGTGGAGTTTTAGCCGTAGAGTATAAGTGCAAATTCGTTTGCGCTTACAGATTGTGAATGCTAGTTGACAACCCAGTTTCTTCAAGCTTAAAAGGTGTTCATTTTCTCGAAATTTGGAATGGCAGGGGAATTAAAGCGTCTGATGCAGCATCAGAAATTAAGAAAGCATACCGGAAAGCAGCACTCCGACATCACCCAGACAAGGTCTGAAGCTTAATGTCTACTGAGTCTAAATCTATTGGTTCAATCGTGTCAGACTCATACTTATCTCCCCCAACTTAATGAGTTTCTGATTATGTAGGCTGGCCAGTTCCTGGCAAGGAGTGAGAGTGGAGATGATGGCCTATGGAAGGAGATCACCGATAAGATCCACATCTATGCCGACAAGCTTTTCAAGATGATTGGAGAGGCATATGCAGTACTTTCAGATCCAACCAAGGTTGGCCACCTGCATGATTATTGCGAGTTGATATCGTTATCTGCATGGTTGTAGCACTAGAATCTTAGTTGTTGTATCCGTCGTACTTGTTCTTATTAATCCTATCTCTTTTCATGTTGAATATCTTCGCAAGCCTATAAAGCTGCCTGCCACCCCCCCCGGCCCCGACCCGCGCGCCCCGAAGTTTGTCCAACTTGATTTTTTCCCCTAGACAAGTAATATAGTGTTATAACCTTTAAAATTTGATTACTGTGCTCCCTAAGAAAATTTGACAGAAATAAAGTAGAGGGACTATAACAAAATTAGATGGATGTATGCACATGGAAACATAGATGGGATGATCGGATGAAGTGACCGTAAATGTCTAAGGATTTTAACAATCCCAAGCATCTGGGACCGAAAATGTAACCCTTTTCTAGATAACATACATGTAAGTGACCCAAAACAATATTTGGATTTTATTAAGCTGTTGGAAAGGTTCTATTTTCTACTCGACCTTGTGGTTTTTAAGCTAAATTACTAATGAAAAAGTGGACGAGCCAATTGAAGTTTGAGGGGCAACTACACTATTTCTGGTAGGATGTCAATGCGCCCACTAGGAAAGAAGGATTCACATTTTTCATCTTCATAACAATTTTGTACAAAAATCTGAATTTCCGTGTGTTCATGTAGCGCTTTACTCTGCAATTCAAAATTTTTTACATGGTCAAAAACACGTCTTTGGCTGTCAGTACGGTTCACCTGTCATAACCCTGACAACTCTTTACCTTCTCCATTTCAGATATGGTCTATCACCTGACAACCTCCCTACCATTTCTGTACATATTGATATACCAGTGTACAACCATATCATGATAATTGATATGCGTTCCAACATCATGTCACTGCAATGGGAAGGGACAAAGAATTCATGCATTGGTATTAAATTTTGCTAATACTATGCGTATTTTATCTTGCTTGATTTATTCAACGTTACCAATTCATACTGTTCTTTTTCCAAAATCCATAAATCTGCTAACAATCTTGCTTGATGTTATCTACTCCCTCTTTTCCATTGGATTTTACCCATTTGACTTGCTGCAGATTTTCGGGATA
Organism: Escallonia herrerae; assembly: GCA_033070095.1. Lineage (NCBI taxonomy): Eukaryota > Viridiplantae > Streptophyta > Magnoliopsida > Escalloniales > Escalloniaceae > Escallonia > Escallonia herrerae. The sequence goes on along the minus strand of JAVXUP010000072.1, from coordinate 438,089 downwards.
GATTTAGTACATTTAAATGTTGACTTTACTCATTATTTTATCCTAGCTTGACTTGCTAAGCAATACCTATCTAATATATGATTGCTACTGGAGTTTAATTCCAATGTTTACATGTTTGAGATCTATCCCTAGAATTCACAAAAGTCAAAGGGGAAAATCCAATGGGACAGAATAGTGGTAATTAATGCTGTAGTTGTGGTTCTGAATATTTCTCAAATGTATTCATATATGTAATGATAAGCATGTTACTGCAGAATTTTACTAGTGTTGGATAGTGGCATCATACCATGCAGCAATGTAGGCGAACCCTTATTTTTCAGTTCCTTATTGTTCCATTTATGGTCATTAGTTTGGTCCTCCAATTTATTTGGTCTCTCACCTTTACCCTCACAATGGCTATTCGACAATGCTTGAATTAGCACTGCAAATATTGATCCAACATTTCCATTTGCAGAGGTCCAAGTACGACGATGAAGAGGAAAGTAGGGATGATCACGACACCAATGTCAGCAGTAGTTCTGGAAGAGCGTCCAATGTTTACAGCACCACCTTTAATGGTAATGGCAACAGACGACATTGGAAGGAGTCATATAGGACAGAAAAGACGTACAGTAACTCGCATTACCATTGGTGAGATGTACGCATAGTGATCGTCAATCACGCATGCAATCTACATTTTGAATCAAGAACTTGCAATCAGTTGTCGGAGAGCCGCATGACGATTGTGATTGAATGGGACTGGCCACTCGTGAGCTCTTAAATGATTGGAGTGACTAGCGTCCAGTTAGTCGGAAGAATTAGCGTGTTATGGGGAATTTGCTACTTTTGCTGAAGCTGACATGAATTCTTAGTTACAAGGACAACAGAGAATGCCTACAATGCTAACAAGTCATTGGCATCTACTATTTTGAAGGAAAAATTATTGGAAGGGTATAAGGTGCTGCCCTGTTATTATACAAAAAAGGCTATGGCATTGAGCAATCTCTTTCAACCCAAAGAATGTAATATTTGGGGAATAAAGGTGTGGTTGGCAGGTCAGGTGGTTGTGCCATTCAGCATAAACATGGAAGTTGTACCCTTATCATGTGCTTGAGGAGCCACGACATACATGGTTTCCGTAAAAAGATGGCAAGTTGAAGGATATGATCTGAGAGGGTAAATAGTGAGAGTGAATGCTTATAGGACACAGAATATGCCACATACATAGTTCCGGTGTTTATCTTTACCTTTTGGATGTCTTCTGCAGCGCCAGCTTTTGCTTTTCATAGAAGATTATCTGCATTACTAATCAAGCCTGGTAACTTTGACATTCCTAATTTCATACACAATAATTCCTTCATTGATTTGGTCGATTTTTTTTTCTTTTTGGGTCATCAAAGCAATCAAGTCACGAGAGCTCATAGTTGAGTAGAAGGCTTAGTAACATGGGGAACCCATCTGCATTCCGAAGGGCATAATTTTTGAGCATTGGACGGGTGAGAAATTGATTATCATCGCCATCTTTGGTTGTGCTTGGCAACGAAGCACAATCGAAATGGGTAGACGAAAGGGATAGAAACACAAAATACTATCAAACTTTGGTACCTCAAGAGATGCAAAATAAGATATCAACTCTGGTGGTTGTTATAGATGATCGGTGCTATGATTCAGAGCGAGCTCAGAAGGCTGGCAGTGGCCCATTCTGAATCTCCGTATGATGTGGAAAAAGACTTTTTGCGTTTCATTTTCACAGTAGAGGTTCCTGAAGAAGAGGTCAAAAGATCCCGGGGATTGTATAAAGCGCCTGGTCCAGATGGATAACGGCCTATTTTCTTCAAAAGATTTTAGAATGGTCGTGGCGGTCTTGACGACACATTCATAACTCTCATTCTCAAGGTCCAGCATCCCACCGCAAAACCAATTTAGACCATTTAGCTTATGGAATACTACAAGTTGAAAGAATTGGCAACTCCCACCACTGCACTCAGATCCCTCGCGGAAGAGGCTGCGATAATGTGGTTATTGCAAAAGAATCGATGCATCATTTCAAACAACACAGAGCAAAAAACGGAGCAACAAAATGCAAAGTTGATATGGGGAAAGCATGCGATAGAGATTCAACTTCTTGGAAGAAGTACTTGAAGGCATTGGTTTTGTGGATTGATCGTATTATGTATGCACTGTGCAGCCAGCCCAAGATACATGGTGTTTCGGTATTAAAAAAGAACTGAGCCTTTAACCCCGCCAAGATGATTTTTGTTTTGTGTGTGGAGAAGCAAAGCCAAAAGATCAATCGAGCGGTGGTTGCAAAGGAATGGAGAGAATGTTGCCCTATCTTGTATCTTTTCTTTGCTGATAATTTATTATTGTTTGGGGGAGGCAATGGAACTTCATGCACATATTTTGAAAGATTCAATTAGACTTTTGTTGGGAGATCGCGTTCTCGAAGAATGCACCAGCCATGTTTTATACAGGGTTGCAATTTGGGCAGTTGGACGGGCCTAAGAGTCGGATCATGCCTAACCAACGCTTAAAAACACGTGTCTGTGCGCAACACAGTCCATCTACTAGTCAAATAATATATGTATATGGCTAGCCCATCAAAACTTGGGTGGGCACGGACTGGACATGGATTGTCCACGGGCTGTCCAGAGTTTCATGTTAGTTTTTGTTTACTTAATTTTAACGTGTATCATATCATCCAAGTCTACTAATTAATCATGACTTTTTGTTTCTTTATTTTTTAAGTATAGCATTCACCATCAAAGTCTACTAACTAGTCATGATAACAAAGAAGAGTATTGTGAAGTCTCAAAATAAATGTAGTCATAAGCATGGAAACAAGTTTCATGACAAATTAAAATAAAGGAAAAAGGAAAATAAAAAACCAAGTTACCAAACTATCTTACGCAGTCTAATCCTTTAATAAGAAACAGGGGAGAAAAATAAAAGCCTTCAAAGGTCTTTAAACGCGTATGGTAAGAGGATTTTAATTACTAATGAAAAAAAAAGACAGGTTGCATATGTCCAGCAGGTAAAAACCTTGTCCCATGTCCAGTTCATATGATAACTTACTCTGTTGACCCATCAACTCTTTTTTTACCGACTCAAAATTTTGTACCCACTAGCTAATGAGCCCGCACGGGTTTAAGTGTGACTTGCTTCTCGTTAGTTATATATTTCATCATAGTCGATTACGTTTCGAATTAAAAATTAACAAAAATACTGTGAAACCCAAAAGCATTGAAGTCGGAATTAATTATTTAGAAACAAAAAACGTTGTTAATTAGCAAGTAAAGGCATCAACAAATGAAACTATTTTAATTTAAGTTCACTATCTTTGTGGTGAAAGAGATGGAAGTAAGTTACGACCCGATTGAACTTGCTAATAACCCCAAACTTGGAGTTGCATAAGTAAAGTTGCATATCAGTTTTTATATATTCTTGGGCCATACTCTAGAAAGACAATGCAAAAAACCAAGGTCAACAAAAGAGCCTACTTAGTCCACCGGACACAATGCCGATCACAAATAAGCAGGGACATAAAGTCAATTTCCTATAAAGATCCCCCACCAAAATCTAACACTAATTCCAAGGGCCGACTCTTAGAAGCAGAAATAATTCAATGACTCGTAGGGTGACTGTTAGGAGTAGAATGAGAATACAGGAAGAAAAATGCAGCAATAAAAAATATTACATTTGTAAAGAACGCCCAAATCCAATTACAGAATATTGGAACTTATTTTTCAAAAGGTAAGACTTTTTAATACGTATTTGTAAAGACATTTTTTTTTCCCTCAAGTTTAGTTGCAAATTTGGTCTAGAAAGTGAAGGTAGAACAAAATTGCGTTGAACGCTGCAAATGGAAGCAAACATATTTCAACAGTATAATATTTTGTTAAGAAATAGTAGTCTCTTCAGGGGAAGGCGTCATATTGGAAGCTTACCTTAGAACCTTCTCACTTCTATCCAGCACTCACTAATTTACGCCTTGTTTAACACTTTTTTTTTTCGGTTTTAAAAATTGGAAAAAATAAGCGCGTTTGGTAACCCTTTTTTCCCCTTCAGTTTTTAAATTAAGGCTGTTTTTAAAAACTCTAAAAACTGATTTTTTTTACACCACAACTACCCTCCCATCCGTCAGCAGCCACCGCCGGCGGCGACAGCCCGCGACCACCAGTCGGCCACCACCACGACAAATCACCAAAAAAAATTGGGTTATCAAACATCCACTTGTTTTTGTAAAAAAATTAAACCGCTTTTTAATTTTATTTTTTTTGGGAAACTGAAAACCAATTTTTTTTTGTCAAACTTAGACTTGGCTTAGGTTTTTCTCTAGAACACTAAATGTCCAAATTAATGATAATAAGTGGATTAGAAGTCTACTTTCATTGTAACAAAAGTAATAAGTTCATATTAGAAGTTCTGATTCAAGGTAAAATAAGTGAATTAAAAGTTCATATTAATTGTTAAAACAACAGTAGAAAGTTGACATTAAAAGTTCAAATTGAAGGCATAATTAGTGAATTAGAAGTTCATATGTCAAAGATTATATGCCTAAATTCAAGATAAGCTCAAACTTCACCACAAAACTGAGAATTTCATAGACGAACTCGTCTTTTTATATATTTATTTATATTGAATTGATATTCACCATGATCACTATAATATTAAGCCCACGTCCATATTTTTACAGGCTGACACGGGTTGCCCAGCTCAAGTTGCATCCCTAGTTTCATGACTCGATTAAAGCCATCGACCGCATAACACGTCTGATTTTGGAAAGTATGTTTAGGGGATGCCCCCCTGTCAATGAAGATTGAAGAGGCTCAACAAGCAGTCATACAATGCCAGAAAGGTTCCTTATGGTGGAGGACTCCAACCCATAAGAAAGCTCAGCACTAGGATAATCAAAGTGGGAGCAAGTATGTTAACAGGACTAGGACTTCAGAACATTGAACATAAAAATAAAGTCCTCCACGCCAATCTCGGGTGGAGTATGCAGCAGAAAGGAGATCAACTTTGGCGCGAAATTCTTCAATCTAATTATTTGGACAAAAGGGAGTTTGCGCTCGCGAAAATGAACACTTATTCTTCCAAGGTGGTATCAGTTTCTGAGGCTCTCATCGATAGTGACCATCACTTGGTAAAGTTGGTGTTTGTTAACATTATGCTGGTAAGTTGAGGAAAGCTGTGTGATCCCATAGCAAAGTACTGAAGTACTTACCCAGGCAAGAACGTCATTGGCTGGGAGTTCTTAGTAAGTTAACGGTGTCCGGGTGGGCTTGGCCATGTAAATGTGTTTGATTTCTTTGCTATGACTGCCAAAAGTTACTAATCTGTGTAGTATACCTGTCTTCAAAGTTTGAGACATAAAACTTTCACACAACTTCCAGATAAAACATGATAAAAGGAAGAAAATTTGACGAATCATGCATCTACGACAACTCGTGATTGAAAGGCTTGCACAAACAATCAGTTCCTACGATTAGGAGCACTTAAATTATAAGTATCTGATTAGTGCATTAAGATAGAACATTGGCCAACGCCACCAACCAATATATTTGCCCACCTGCACCACCTATCTATCGCTGCTGATCTTTTATCCGGTTTTGAATATTTTGTGCAGATCTAAGAGGAAAACTCATTGACCGGCATATAGGTAGACTTGTCTTCCAGCCAAGGCTTGAACAGGCCTCGCATTATCCTCGAACCCCTGAAAGAGAACAATCGTGCATGAAGTTATGACTGTCGCCTTCGCATTTTCAGAAGTGCTCCGCCATAGAATAATCACGACAGAACCAAGTACATCTAACGAATCAGATGGTACAGTGCTAAATCGAACAAAACATAGGACTCCGATTTCCATCTTTCATGCAGAGAAATAAAAATGAACTAATCAATCCTGGACTTAGACAGACTTACATCATGAACAGCATTCCTCAGTGCGCTCAGTTGTTCCCTTGATACTGTCCTCACCTACAAAAGCCAATTGTACGGTACTAGCTTGTGAATGGGGCATTTAAGATTTCTAACAACAGTAGTTCTAACAAGAACAATATCAGTAACAAGAAGTGATTGTTGGAAAAAGAAGATCTGAACCTTATTGACTACTGTCCAAGTAACACCCTCCGTGCATGGCGGAACTGTAAGAGAACCGAAGTATCTGTAGTACTTTCTGCTGCCAAACTTGATGTCTTGTGGGTTGACAATCCCCAAATCTGTGCCTTTCTTGTCAAGTGTTTTTATGTGGAATAGCAGCTGGGACCAAAAAAGAAAGTAATGAAAATTCAGTGATGGTTTCATCGTCGTTAATCACATATATCGACTTGGAATGTATTCTTGACTTATATGATATAAAATCTTTTTAAAGGGACGAGGGAAGTCAGCAACATGGTAAGCCAAATGATAGACAACATAAATGACTCGATCGAGCATTGAAAAACAACAAAATCCAACCCTGTTACCTTTGCAAGGAAAGGATCTGGGCGTCCAAATTTGTACAAAATCCCAACAACGGCTATGTCGTGATTAGGGGTCATATGAACCATATGCACCTCCATAGCAAACCTGCCAGAAATTTCAAGTGAGTGTATACCAACACCTCGAGTGGTTCTGCTGGCAAAAGAATTGTGACGCATTTACCAGGTCCGGACCAGGACACGGCGCTTGATGCAAGAAAACGTGCTATCAAATAGTGAATACGTTTTATCTTAAAGGAAACTTGAAAAGCAAAACCTACCTTCTGCCATTTATGGTGTGCTCAGAAGGAGAGTGCCAATGGCATTGTTGGAGTTTGTAGTCTGTACCATTTATGAGCAGTTCTCCAGCATCTCCATTCCATTTCAGCTGAAAGAAGAGAGATCATAAACAAGTGCTACAAAAGAATAATAATGGCATAGTCGTCAATCTAGTGAGCTTGATACTCGCTGTAAATAAAATAATGAAGTAAAAATTTTAAGCTTCAATTTACCTCCATGAGCTGCTACTGTACAGTATTACCGAACAAATTTTTAATTAGTGCCATAAACAATTACTGCTCTTAATTATGCATCAAGTAGTCATGTGTGTGACTCTGCCTTTTGGATAAAACATTTCCAAACAAAAATTGTCTCAAGGACAAGTAACCGATGCCTGTGAAAAATGGGAAATGCAAGAACAGAATCTTGTAGCTTACTGAGATATCATGTCCCCTGTTCACTAACTGAGCAGGAGCTGGCTTGTAGTTTCTTTTCAGTCTTCCAAGATCACCAGGGACCGCCATCTTCTGTTCTGGAACATCAATAGGAGACTGGAATTTTCCATCACCACAAACTTTCCAAGTTGAATTGATGCTGCCCCATTGCTTTGGCCCATTAGCTGCTTCTTCCTTGTATGAGAACGGACTTTCGTCCTCTGAAATTACCACCCGTGATTTGGTATCTTATTTCAGTATAAAGACCGGAAATTAGATGTCAATATCTGAAGAAGAACTGTATAACCGTGTATTGATTCATAAAGGACCTGAGAACAATTTGATAGGGATCTAAAGCATAGCTACGGTAGGCCTAAGCATTCGCACAAAAGCTGTATAGACTTGGTATGCACTGTTTCCAGGAATTCCACATACAAGACACAATGTATGTATACATTTGTTCAGGAATGTGCATATGGCACCATTTTGGGCCAGATGGATTCATTGCACACCGCTTCGTCGATCGTTCTCTTTTCTGATTACGGATTTAATTTGTGTTAGAATGGATGCAGATCATAATGATGCACAAATACAAATGGACGCAGATCATATATTTAAGACCAACAATAGAAATAAGAAAGAAGGAAAAAGCTGGAAAACGACCACCCCGCATTTCAAGAAACCAAAGTGGCATCAAAACAAGAAAATGTTAAACATATATATACATACATATGCATGGGTCAGAAAGAAGATCATACCAGCTTCAGGGCCTCCTTCAGCATGGCAAAAGTTGAGAAGGGTTTGGGAGGAAAGGAGGAGGGAGGCGAAGAGTAGAGAGAGGAGACGAAAGTAGGCCATGATAGCTCAAGAGGGTGGTGGTGGTTTCTGATATGGTTCTGTGAGAAGAATTTGTAGGAGGGGGCCGGGGAAAGCTAGCTATACGTGTACAGCCAGCTATGAGATAACAAGGTGGCAACGATGGTGGTTAAATAGAGGAGGAACATTTTGTTTGGGCTTAGTGTTGTGAACGCATGTTTAGGAGACAAAATGGAATGTAAGGCCTATAAATTAGCAATTCTACAGTATGGTAAACCTGGCCTTTTGGTTGGGGATGTCAACGGGTCCTTGATTTAAGCTACTGCTCAATTTTCAAACACTAGAAGGGAGGACTAGATTTTGGGTTGTCAAGTGCTAATCCAGAGCACAAACTTTGTTATAGATCCACTTTGCGAGCAGGGCGGACCTAGGTTGTGTTCTTGAGGGCAATCAAAGTAAATAGCTAAAGATTAGCAATCACAAGAATATAGTGGTATACTTTTCTTAGTATCTAAAAGTCGAAAAGATTAGACAAAAATGTTTACATAAGTTTTAATATACTGGTATGGAGCACGTGCGTTGCACCTGAATGCCGTCGAGAGTAATTTTTGAGGTGATATCATTAGCTTTTTTTAGGATCAAATTGTATTCTTATTTCTTTTGTGACTCGTTTTAAAAGAAATATATACTTGATATTCGCAACTGTAATCAATTAAAGGTTTGAAAATCTTCTTTGAAGGCTTATGGATTGAAAAAATATTTGACGGTGTTGCTAAAAAGAAAAGCAAATAAAAAAATTAAAAGAATGAATTTACGTTTTGATTTTTGTAATATGATTGATCGGTTTATGGTATACACTTAAGATTTGTAATCGTCTTTAACTGCAGTAACTGAATAGATTTTTCAGTTGAGATTGACGTCATATTTAAGTTTTTTTTTCTCCTTTTTTGATTCATATTTAACTCTCTTTTTCCTTTTTTCTGTTTCATTTTTTAACAGTTTTTTGTTTCTTAATTGATTTTTCACGTATATCAGTTTTTTTGTTATGATTTTGTTTTTCAGTTTTTTAATTAATTAATTGTTTGCTAACCCAATAATGCAAGAAAAAAAGATCCTAGTTCTCGTTACCCAATTCATTATCCAATATTTATTTCATTTCAACCAAAAAATTAAAAAGGGAGTAATAGAAAGATTCCTTTGTTTTGTTTTTCTTTCTCATCACACTTTTCATTTCATTTTTCAATATTTAAAATAGATTCCTTACCCAATGTTCATTTAATTTTAATCAAATTTGAAATGAAGTCATAAATAGAGGATACGAGTATTATTGACGTAATTAACGGAGGACATTATCGTTCAGAAATGATTTACAACATTCATATTTATAGGTAATATAGATTGATGCGTTACATTAGCACGTACGTACTTTGTGACAAAATTTTAAAAAAAAAATTGTTATGCCATAAACACGACATTTACTCTAATTAACATTATTGAGAAAATAATATAAGCAATTGAAATCAGTATTTTATTCAGGAGTACTTAATCTAATATCATATCATATCATATTATATCATGACATCATATGAACATGAAATAGATGAAGTATTATGGGTTCTGGAACCTTTCTTTAGCGTTCTTTTTCTTCGGCGTTCTCTTTTTAGCGTTCTTTTTCTTCTCACTTAATTGCACTCTAAATACTGAGCTTGACTAAAATCTACAACTAGAACTCTGATTTTCACAATTAGGCACCCAAATCCCAACTTTTGTCATATGTTGTAATCGACGGATTTTACTAAGTGGGAGTCAATGATACCCATTAGTAAAACCCTGACCTAGGGGCATTTGTATACTTTCATGTCTAACTTGACCAAAGTAAAGGGAAATGCTATGTTTAAAAACTAGTTAGTTTTCTGTTTTTCGGCCTAGTTTTCCAACAGAAATGGGGTGTTTGATTTAGTTTCCGTTTTTAAAAAAGGCCTAAGAGTTTAAAAACAAGGCCCGTTTCCAAAAAACTTGGATTTGCTGTTTTATGTGGTTTTGGAAACCCGTTTTCACGCATTTTTGAGAGCTTGATTAAATGAGATCGAGGCTTCGACCTTACTAGCAACAAAAGATCAATTTTTTCTTCAATAGTATAAAACCCACCTAAAATTAGGTTTCATCTCTTTCAGCCGTATGCTCAGATCGGCCACAGCTATACTCTATCACGAACGCTCCACAGCCCATCGCCTCCATCTCTTTTCTTCGACGTAGCCACAAATTGCAAAGGTATGGTTCCCCTTTTTTTTCTTTTTTCTTTTTCCCAGTCGCATTAATCCTCTTGAAGACAAGATCAGTAAGTCATCTCTCTATGTGCAGAGTTTCCGACCTCCACCGCATCCGTCTTACAGCACCACTGCCGCCTCTATCTCCTTTCTTTGGTAGATCTACTTTGCGTCGGGTATGTCTTCTACACCGCCTCCATCTCCGAGATCTAAAACTGGTTTGCAAGATCTTTAATGGGAAAAATTAGAGACTGCATTGCTGCAAGAATTTGGAACAACAGAGGTTGATTTGTTGTTGAGATTCAATTAATACCACTTGAATTTCAACAACTAAGGATGTAAAACATTGTACTATACATGTTTAATTATGTGCAAGACATTGTAAGACATTTAAATGTATGTGTTTAATTATTCGTAAGACATTGTAATATATTTGAAAAATAATTTTTAACTATTTGTAAGACATTGTAATATATTTGTTTAATTATGTAAAATGTATATTAAAAAAACCAAAAACGCTAATGGTTTTCTATTTTTTGAAAACATAAATTCTGTCAAACGTCTAACAGTTTTTTAAACTGGTGAAAAAAAAACCAAAACTCTTTCGAGTTTTCTTTAAAAAAAAACTGAAAACTCTGTCAAACGACCTGACAAAATTTTGTCCACAGCTGAAGGTCTACCAGACCTAAAGGTGTTAGACGGGGCGGGCACAACCAGCAGGCCCAACGGGCTTCACAGTAGAGCGGGCTGAGCTCCCTCAAGAATATGAGGCCCAAAGCCCAAATTTTATGGTAGGGCTTAAGCCACGCTCGCGACGAAGCTTTTTTTTTTATATATATTTATAGAAAAAATCATTTTTAGTCTTTTGAATTTTGTAATAAACTTAAATTTATGATAATTTTAATTTTAGGCTCTCTTACTTTAATCCGGGCTTGAGATAGACTGCTTGTAATAAATAGGCGAAGTTACCTATTTTTATATAAAATTAATTATCCAAAAAAGTGAAGCATGTTCATATGTACTTTTTACTTTAAATATATTTAATTGTTTGAAAAATAACTACGGTGACAATGTAAATTGTATGTTAACAAAAAAATTCTAAAAAGTTGAGAAAAGGAAATTACTTAATCATCTGAAAGATCTTCAACGCTGTCATCGCTATTCTTCATATCATCAATTGGTTTGTTTTGTTCTCGGTATTGAGCATCGCGATAATCCTTCCAACAAATACATAACATCAACGATTTGGGACTAAGACGACCCCCTATGTAATCTAACACCCTCCTAAAGTAACCATGGAGGCTTGCACTAGTAATACGTCACGAGCAATTTGAGATAAAACATGACAAATTTTTTCTTTTTGTTTTCGATATATTAATAAATGAAAATTCTATTGCTCATCCATTGACAGAGAAGCAAGATGGTTAGTATTTGCATATAAACCAATTTCATTAAAAAAGAAAAATTTAGAAGTGAACCTGTAGAAGTTTCTTCTGCTCTGGCTTGTTTTGCAATTATATTTTCAATGCCCTTCAGATACTTCCGATAATATATTTGATTGCTTGATAACGTAGTGAGCACGCATATGCTAGAAGAATTTTGATAGTTATTATAAAGTTGTTCAAACAACTTACTCGAGGAAGTTGTAAGCGTGTTTATCGTAGTTGAATCATAGCCAAAATTTTTTTTACCTACTTCTGAAATTGAATAATTTACACCATGCAACTTGAACTTAGGATCCAAAGTAATGGCAATAACAAAAATAAAAGGCAATTCTTCCTAATATTAAATTTAATGTCCATTTTTCCACTATCTTACTAAACAGTCCTATGTATCTCCAATTGTCTAAAACTTGGCCATTCTAAGTATTTCTAGTATGGCGAAAGAGGATCTGAGATAGTACGTTTCAGACAATAGAAGGATAAACATGTGAAACACTTCTAAAAAGTCAATCAGGTATGCAGCTAACTGTCATTCATTGGAAATTGGCAAGCCTTCTACGAACTTGGTTAGTAAGCAGTGAATATAAACTTGTTTGAATATCATAATATGTAAAAGTATATGATATGTAGAGTTTCACTTGTGCTGGACATCTATAATAGATCTCTTACGAGACATATTATATTGAGTACACAACCCTTTAAATTCTTATATTTTCAGGGCCAAAGAATTAACAAACATAACCATACCCCTTAATTTGAAAATAATTGGTCCTTCAGCAGCTAAACCATCTTAAAGCATATGATATGTGTAGTTCTAATATCTAATTTCATCGACATGCTTTTTAGCTAGTTGTTTAAGTCCAAAAAGTTAATTACTAAATGGCACGGACCTGCCTCGTATAGGCTAGGCGTAGCTCTTTCAAAAAGGTGTGGCTTAGGCGCCCAGGCTTAAGGCAATGGTGGAGGCGCAAAAAAGCCCAAAATTCATGTCTTGGATGTTTGCATTGTGGCATCAATTCAACCCCTCATTATCTTAAATTGTTTGTTTCATAACATAATAAATCAATATCTAAACCACAAAAAATATCTAAGACCCCAAATCCCTAATAAGTCGATTCTCTTTTTGTTGTTCACTGTGCCAGTGCTTCATTGCCAACTGTTACTTTCTTTCAAGTAGATCTGCTCTTTCACTTCACCTTATAAACGACGAAGGTGAAAGTGAAGAGGAATCTGTATCGGACTTAGAACCTATGATTCCATTTGTAGATAGTATTGTTGTTTTGACCCTCACAGATGATGAGGATGACCTTGTCATGTTCACTTAAAAGTAACTACTTCCCACTGGATTTAAAACTTTTTCTAGTGTGGAAGTTTGTTAAATTACCATGTTCTAAATTTTTTTTTTGTAATTTTTTATTGGTTTAATGCAAGTATATTATTTATTTTTTACTTTGTGCCTCGTGCGCCTTGCATCTTTTGCCTAGGTTATAGGGACCCTTCGCCCTTTAGGCGTGCGCTTGCGCCTTCAACAACACTATAGAGTTGATCGACAACTATATGAACCGGTGGCAGTGCTTATGGTGTTGTGTTGTTGTTGTTGTTGCTCTGAAAATCTATTAGTTCCATATTTAAAATTTTACACTTGAAAAGCAAGGGTAAAGGAATGGTTCAATATGCCTATAAAAATGGGGCATGTTCCAGGCACAAGCACAGTTAACGCCCGAAATTTGATGGGCATCTCAATTGAAACACTTTTATTAATTATAAGGGATATTATTACAAAAATTCGAAATAGAAGGGCAAACTTACAAAACTATGTAAATTTTAGGAAATAATTTGTCATTAACCCAGTTATTTTTACCATCCACAAATTTATCAAGGCATTTGTCATATAAGAACCTCATTGTTCAAGTTTTCATCCTTAAGGTTTTACTTCTCAAACAAATCAACCAAAATTATTGTGCATAAGTCAAATACAATTGGCAAGAGTAACAACCATTATTATGCACATAAAACTCATATCTTTGAGGAACAAATACCAAAAGTTTAAGGAAGAATTATTGGCAGCAACCCAATTGTAAGAAGATACTATTAATCCCTACATAATGTTAATTAATTACCGTATAAATGTTATCTATACTATATATAATGAGAAGACATTTTTTGGTGTCATACCTTTTAGTGTTACATTAAGAGTGTCTGTGGTGCTGACACGTGTCCAAAATGAGGATAAAATTGTAAAACACATTTTTGGGTGTTACATAACTACCTACTTATAGTGGTGACAAGTGGCATTTCAAGAAAAATTATAAAAATTGACAAAATAAAGATATTAATTGGTAACTAACTACCCATAAAAATATGTTTAGTTTTACAAATTTACATTTTAACAAAATTTACACTATTAATTTTATTCTTGCACACGCATCGCGTGTGCCACCGTCACTCGTTAGTGGTAATAAAAAGTGCCCAAAATTTATACAAAGGTTAATAGCACTTGGCTCCCCCGCATTTCTAAAAGTTGCACAAAATTTCTGACCTTAAACAGTGATTGCAAAACTATAGGGGTGTTTTTCATAATTTACCAGAAAAAACCCTAAACATCTCTATTATCCCCCCCCCCCCCCCCCCCCCCCCCTCTCTCTCTCTCTCTCTCTCTCTCTCCACTTTGTTCTTCTTTGGGGCAACAAAAAAAAGCAGCAGAAACCTTTCTATCCAGAGCGGCCATGGCGAACTACGATCTGACGCCTAGAATTGCGCCGAACCTGGATCGGCACCTCGTTTTCCCGCTGCTGGAGTTTTTGCAGGAGCGCGGATTGTACCCGGACGAGCTCATACTCAAGTTCAAGATCGAGCTGCTCAACAACACCAACATGGTCGACTACGCAATGGACATCCACAAGTCCCTCTACCACACGGAAGATGTACCCCAAGGTTGCCACGTTGTGTGTGTGGGTGAATTTCACTTTTACTGTCTCTGTGTGTGTGCGCGCGTGCGGGGCGGCGGGGGTAGGATGTAAAACTGTGTTTTTTAGGGTTATGCTGCTTTCAATTTTCCTCTGTATGCGTATGTTTCTAATTATGTTTCGGTGTGGAATGTGGGTTAGGACGTGAACACTACCTCATTTTAGGGTTATGGTCGATTAGGCTGTGGACTTTCGCAAACCCCTCTAGCACACCGAAATTATCCCCCAAGGACCTACACTGTGTGTGTGTGTGTTTTTTTTGTGGGGGGGGGGGGGGGGTGAATTTCACTTTATGTGGGGTAGGATGTAATGCTGTGTCCTTTAAGGCTATTCTGGTTGTTCCCCAAGGCTATCCCCATTTACCGTGTGTGTGAATTTGACTTCTACTGTGTGTAATTATGTATATTGGGATATGGTTTAGGATGTAAATATTGTTTTTTTTTTTTTGGGGTTGTGGTTGATTATGCCATGGACATTCAGAAATCCTTCTATGGCTCTACCACATTGAAGACGTTCCCCAAGGTTAACCCCCCTTATCCATATGTGTGTGTTTCGTGTGAATTTTGGTTGGCATGGTACGGTATACGAGTTCTTTTTGTTGGGGGAGAAAAAGAGGGGGGGGGGGAGGGTTTGTTTGTTGTGATGCTTGATATGCATAATTTGTTCCATTTGTTTACGTTTTGTGCGTGTATGTGACGTTAAGTTTTACTTTTTTGTGGGTTTAACTCTTTGGTCTTAAGTTGCTGTGGTTTTGATCTGTATAATTTCTACTAATTTATTGTGGTATTTGTCTGGATTTTAAATTACATTGCCGTGGTTTTTGACATTTGTAGTTATGTTTGTTAGGTTGATGTACTTTACACATAAATGTTGTTGTGATATATTTATATTGGGCTCTGTGGTAGATATAGGTAGGTCTGCTATATTTTATGGTTTGAATGTGAATTTTGATTTTATGTTTTTGTAGGTGGTTTATAGGATAGACTGTTATATTGATTTAGGGTCAGGGTGTTAATTGTTTGGGGTTCTTAATGTTTGTAGACATGGTAGAGAGGAGAGTGGAGGTTGTTGCAAGGTTGAAGGCATTGGAGGAGGCGGCAGCACCGTTGATTACTTTTCTGCAGAATGCAAAGGCCGTTCAGGAGCTGAGGGCTGATCAGCATTATAATCTTCAGATGCTCAGTGAGCGACACCAGGTTTGAGCTTCTTTTATTTTGCTTTTGTGGTTTTGCTTGTCTTATATCTTTCTTGTTCAAAAGTTTTGTTCATGTTTAGCATTCGTATATTGAGGTAATTATAGTATCGCAATTGCAAACTCAACAGTTAGATTTTGAAATGCTTATATAGAAACAATGCGTTAGTTTAACCTAAATTTTTTTACTACCATATGACTTTCAATAGCTTGGTTTGTCTGTTTTACCCTGCACCTCTTGTTATTGGAGTAAGCAATGGTTAGCTATTATGATGTTATTATTGCAAGATTTTTAGGCTTTTGGATATTTAAGCTTTTTTCCCCTTTGAATCAGATTGGTCCCGAGCAGATAGAGGCTCTTTATCAGTATGCCAAGTTTCAGTTTGAATGTGGAAACTACTCTGGTGCTTCTGATTATCTGTACCAGTATAGGGCCTTGTGCACTGACAGCGAGAGGAGTCTAAGTGCACTATGGGGCAAGCTAGCAGCAGAGATTTTGATGCAAAACTGGGATCTTGCGCATGAAGAACTGAATCAGTTGAAAGATATTATTGACTCAAAGGTTCTTCTCAATCTCACCTATATATTTACTTGTAAATTTTGGGTGGAAAGGTTCATTAATATCTGGAGGCAATTCTGCAGAATTTTCCAACTCCATTGAATCAAGTTCAAAGTAGAATATGGCTTATGCATTGGAGTTTGTTCATCTTCTTCAACCATGACAATGGCAGAACACAAATAATTGAACTTTTCAATCAGGACAAGTACGCTTTCTGAGCCCTATCATATGCTTGTATTACATACTTGTTTAGGTGGTTATACTTAGCAGAATAGGGATTATTAGGTCAGAACGTCAGTTGGGATTTCCATTACTGGGTAGCAGAAAGAAGTTATTCTCAAAGGCAGGTCTGCTGACTTGTTGATTCCATAGCGGAAATTTTAAATTTCGTCTCATATGAAACAAGAATCGGGTAGCTGCAGTCATTTCCTACTAACATGAAGTCACGTGAGTTTGGTTCAAAGTAGAATATGGTTCTTGCATTAGAGTTTTGATCTTCTTCAAGAACGATGATGGTTATATTCTATAAGAATGGAGATTCACTTGCTTTGCTGGGTAGTTGGGAATTCCATTAGTGGCTGTTAGTAAGAGTTATCGCTATAGTCCATGCCTTTTGGTAAATAAATAAATCTATGCTTATATTCTTACATTTTAAATTTTGAGGTGGCTGCATGCTCTAGTTCATACGGTTTATGTGTTCTGCTCGGCATATTGGCACATTACTACCACTAATTTTGTCTGCTTCGATAACATTATGCAGGTACTTGAATGCAATTCAAACAAATGCTCCTCACCTTTTGCGCTACCTTGCCACTGCATTCATTGTTAACAAAAGGAGGAGGCCGCAATTCAAAGATTTCATACAGGTTGTCCAGCAAGAGCAGCACTCTTTTGAAGATCCTATCACAGAGTTTTTGGCATGTGTATACGTCAAGTATGACTTCGATGGTGCACAAAAAAAGATGAAAGAGTGTGAAGAAGTGAGCTCCTTGATCTCTAACTCATTGCTTACTGACACTTCTCATGCACATGTGGCTGTTAGATATTGTTCATCATCTGTTACTCATTATGGTAGTTAATGGTGGCTTTCTCATATGTTTTGTTTTTCTTTAGCATGTGTTGTTCTAAACATTTAGATGTTTTTTAGCATGTTTTGTTTTAGCATGGCCTGGACCAATCTTGTAGTATAACTGTGATGAGGGAAGATATGAAGTTTTTAACTGGTCACTTATTGGAAGATAACTGTCTGCTGCATGGTTATTTAGCTAAGAACAAATATTCTTACATGGTTTTGGGGGTGTGTTGGTGCTAGTAAAATAAAGTGAAGAACAACTCCATAGCAAGGCCCTCTTGCAATAGAACCGGAGCTATGTCAAGTTATGAAGAGCTTTTTATGCACGTCTCTGCTATGGAACAGTGATTCCTTTTGGATAGTTAGGGTGTCGAGGTTTTAGTAGCTACGGTGGAGTGTACAGTAGGTTCACTGTACATTTCTTGGTTACCCCCTAGTAGTTCTTGTCAATCTAAGGCGGCAAGAATCTGTTATCCAGAGTTTTGAGAGTGACTAGAGGATTTGTTTTGGGGGGTGGGGAGGGTGGGGTCACATTTGTCTAAAGATAGTCTAATCACTTTGATTAAGAGCATTTTTCCTGTTTACCGACCTTAGTCTTGTCCATTATCACTGGCGGACCTTTTATGGTAAGGATGAAGTCCTATGAAGCACAGGTGCGGCAGTTTGGGTGAAGCACCGACTCCAGGTGCGCGTCGGGTGAGGCATGGGAGTGACTGGGTGCGTGTCTGAGATTATTATTATTTTGAAATTAAATTTCTGGATCTTGGGTGCGGCTGGGATATGCGAAGGATACGGCTGGGACACGCACCTGGGGCTTTACCGGCAGAGAGAAGTGAAAGAAGAAGAAGATGAACAAGGAGAAAAGGAGGAGGAGGAGGAGAAGGAAGAACCTCAGCCGGTAGCGATGACGGTCTTCTGGCAGAAACTGCAGCAGAGGCGACGGACGGTCTCCTTCAGCAGAGGCGACCAGCTGGGGACAGCGGCGAGGGCTTCTGGTGTCGACTTTGTCGACAGATCTGTCATCTGTTTTTTAGGTGTGGCTGGTTGTTTATTTGAGGTTAAAGTGACGGCTAATTAAAAAGCTAAGGTTTTGTAAGTGTAACCAACTTTCTATGTTTGGGTCCCTGTTTTATTGACAATCTTTTAAACTTGCCCCACTACTTTCAAGAAATACAAAACGTGTACAAACTTATCTTATTTGGCTATGCATTTTCTATATTTCTTAAGCAGCCCACCAAATTAACAAACTATCTTATTCTTTATGTAGAATAGCATTACTATTGTTACATGTATATAATATACTTTAATAAATTTTTGCCGTATTTTTTTGGAAAAATGACGGATCCCCGTATCCGCACCCTCACCGGAGTCCGTGCTTCTTAGATGAAGTCTTGTTTGACGTGGAGTGGTCCATAGTGGTGTTGAGAAAGGTGGCACTATGGGAATGTATATTAATAGAGTTCAATGGAGGGGGGGGGGGTGTTATGATAAAGGAAACATGCTATGTATTTTCTATCGGCAGCAAAATCGTCTGTTTATGTCCCAGATCTGGACCTTGTTCAGGTCTATGAAATAAATTCCATAACGACCCAGATCTGGATCCATGGGAGTACTGCTCTTCACCTCTTTGCCTTAAGCCCTTAACCATCGATTCTGCTTGTGGTTGCGGTGACATTTTATTTTCATATCTTGGCATATATATTAAAAAAATGATATTATAAAAACAGCGGTGTCCAGTGGTGTCCAAAATCTAAAATTTTGAGAAATGCTGTGTTCGGTGTCCCAGTCGTTGCCAGTGTCGGACAGAGTCTAGATGAAAGGTATAAGCTAGTTCAAGGAGGATGTCAGGTTAAGGTGGTTTTTTCTTTGGGAGGGAGGATTTGGTGTGGGTATTCTTTGTGGCACTGTCCTTGATAAGGAGCTAACTCTGAGATTTATTGTCTCGAACTTCACTTTCACAAGGAATGCCAGAGGAGATGGCGAAGAGGGTGAGATGGAGTACTATCTCGTTACCGCACATTAACCTGTGGGGTGCGGTTGTAAAGTGATTTGGAATTCGAGGGCGCCTAAGAGAGATGCTTCCTCTCTGTTTGAGGTGCCTTGGTTGGCCACTTAGCCGGTGCTAATCTTGGGAAGCAGGTTAAGCATTAGATTAATTGGTGGGTAAAGTGTGTACCGACTTCTTACAACTTAACTCTTCTACGTCTTTGTTCTCAACTTGTTGGAATCGTCTAGATGTTATCTCGGTTAGTCACATCTTCATTTAAAAAAAAATAAAGAATAGTTTGTTTTGATGACAACTTGTTATTTTAACTTCATCTGGGTCTGTTGTTTGTTTAAATATCCATGCTTCTTTTTTAATGTAAACTTTGTGATGCAGGTAATACTAAATGACCCATTTCTTGGCAAACGAGTGGTTGAGAGCAACTTTTCATCTGTACCACTGAGGGACGAGTTTCTTGAAAATGCTCGCCTTTTTATTTTTGAGACCTACTGCAGAATACATCAGCGCATTGACATGGGGTAATCATCATTTAGATGCTCTGGTTGTCAACATCTCCCATTTTCTCCCGTCTTTTTGCGCTTCTGGTTAACCATGTTTGTGTGATGGACAACATGATGGTTTTAAAACCAAAAAGAAATCATGGTATTGCTATTTCGGTAGTTGCCCAGGGTTTCAAAATATAAATCTAGAATTTTGTTCCCCCTTTCAATTTCAGCTTGTTTCCGAAAAAAAACCAGAGTGATGACTTTGAAAAAATTTAGAAGTGTGTTGGCTATTGAAATGTCAAATTTTCAAATAGGAGTACAATCGACCCTCTTATAATATGTAATCATGCCATATTGAAAAATTATTAGAAGTATTAGTTACAAAGCCAAGGAGACGTTATTAAAGAGACATTCGGGACATCAAAGTCGATGCGATGGTAATCTCGTCCTTAGTTCATGCACTTTAATCAACTTAAGAAACTCTTTTTTACATGCATAGATACTTAAATAGGAAGGTGTATTAGTCTGGAAGACGTGAGAGAACTTCCGATGTACTGCAGAACAACATGGGTTGAGCTTCTTGGGCTTCCTGACATTTAGGTTCTTGTAACTTCTTGAGATGACAAGAAAATCATAATGCGTACAATTATTCTCTAACATGTCTTTTGACATGGAATTAATTGAGTTGGAGAATTGGCAACTTAAGAAAATTTGTGAATGTGAAAACAGGTGGTAACATTTGTTAGCATGTATGTGCCTAGATATGTTTTGCCTCAAATACATTATTTGTCAAGAAGAGTGTTTCTAGTAAGTTACAAGAGGTTATTAATTATACACCAAGGAACGATGTTAGTTCCATAAAGAATTATTAACTATTAGAGAACATTAACTTACTGAATATTTGTTATTAGGGGGTTGGTTGACTGTTCTGAATTTCTATGCATCGTTTTGGGATTCCTGTTGTTAAATCTACTATGTAATGTTTGTTTTGGGCAGAGTGCTTGCTGAGAAATTAAATTTGAATTATGAGGAGGCTGAGAGATGGATTGTGAATCTTATCCGAACTTCAAAGCTTGATGCTAACATTGATTCCAAGACTGGGACTGTTATAATGGAACCCACTCACCCGAACGTGTAAGTGGGCATATTCAGATTACTATTGTGATTCATGTCTTACATTCTCTCTTTGCACTCTCACTATCTTTGTTCTTTGCTGATTTCCCAGGTATGAGCAGCTTATTGACCACACCAAGGCACTTTCTGGGCGTACTTACAAACTAGTAAGTCAGCTTTTGGAACATGCACAGGTGCAGCCTGCTCGATGAGTGTTGGTGAAGTTGCTATTCAGTGACATTTTGACCTATCTTTGTTGCTTTTGTCATGGGGTTTAGATTAGAATTCAGAGCCAATCATATATTGTGCACTCCAATCATCTTGAAAAGAATGAGAAATCTGAAATTTTCCATGGACATTCAACTTGTTACCTATGATTTTTGATGTATCTGGATCAGTTGTTGGCATGTAGCTTTCTGGGATTATGTTGATGTGAAACATTGTGGCGCTTTATTCCCCAACCCACACACGAAGAAGAGCTTACAGAAGAGCCATAGGGTGATGAAATCAGTAACGAGTTGCGAGGTCATAGTCTTCATTGGTTGGATTGTTGAATTTACTCGGATCATTTGTAAGCATGGCATGTCGATAAGTTGTTCCACGGGTTTAACTCCAAATCACGGTCTAAACAGTAAGAGAGGATGGAATTGGGTCTGTGGCTCGTTAGTTTGCAACAAAAGATAACCGAGATATCTCGCTGAGTTCTCCAAAATAGGAATAAAACTCAACACTGCTGTAGTGATGGCAACAAGAGGCTGTCAAGGACCTCGAGTAAGTTTGTCAGTATAATCTAAGAGATTAGAAGGCCTAAATAGGTGCATTTAACTCGCCTTAAGCAAGATTATCACCAATCAAGCCTTACAGTAAAGATAGTGGCCCAAGCAAGAAGATAATGGCACAAGCATGAAGATAGTGGCACAGAAGCTGCACGTTGCTATTGGTGTTTAGGAGCAATCTCAGGATCCTCGTACACTTGCAGTCACTGTAACTATTCCCTTCCCAGATTATGTGCAAACTGCCCAGAGAACTGAACAACCCCAAGCACCCTGAACACCCTCTTACCCCCATTGGACAACTGTCGTTTTTGGGCATGTAAGGGAAGTGTGACGCATGCATGGACACTTCCATTTTTTGGAATGCCAGTTTGATGTCTATGTGCTTTGTCGATGGATCGTGGTATTGATCATCCAAGTTAGATACACCCATTAATCCCCATGAGGAAGCCAGCCTTATTCTTATGTGATGCTTGTGGTGACGAACATAAAGGCATGTCCTACCTTTGTACCACCTGTGCCCACTTTTGGATCCATCGCAACTGTGCCTCGTGGCCAAGTGCAGTTAAGCACCGTGATCACGAGCATCTGCTTACCCTTGTTTATTGGCCTCCCACTTCTATATTCAAAGTTTAGGTCCTACTCCGACATTTGTGACCAGGGAAAAGCAGATTGAATTGGGTTTATTGTTGTGCTGAATGCAGATACCCTGCCCATGTCAATTGTCGACATCAGAGATGGAGCCCTTCAGCAAGCCTTCTTCAGATCTGATTTTGTCCTTCTAAATTCGTATCAGAGGTGTGTCGCGGCTGTTCTCGCTAAAAAATGTCACCATGTGCTGACTATAATCTCCAAATCAGCAAACAAACAAGAACTCGAAGTCAAGTAAAATGAAAACAATTTCAACCAAAAGTAGACACAGAGAACATGCTCATCCTATTTCCTCACGTAACTGTTTTGCTTTGCTTGGTAGGGGGAAAAGCTTAGCTTAAAATGAAGGATGAAGATGCCAATCCCAATCTGCTCCCTTTTGCCCCTACATGATGAATCTGTTACCCAAATAGCTCATTTTCTCAAAGCTATAGACTAAGATGGCAGCCAAGCTCAGTCATGCTGCTAATCACAGCGATTCCTTGGTCCTTTTTGATGCGGAAATAAGAATGAAGAGTATGATACAACATTATGTGATGCTTGCATTAGACATATCTCGGCCCCCCTTTACAAGTGCGTGCAAGTGCAATGCAGCTTGTTAGATATCCTGCAATGAGTTTGCCCACCATAATTCGCCACCCCCATCACCCAGAGCACCCCCCTCACGCTTCTGCCAGAAACCGTACGGCTTGTTCAACTGTAGATTACTGGTTGTGATTCTAAGGAGCGCCTTTCATTGTGCCCAATGCCAGTTCTGCCTTGATATCGCGTGTGCTTCCCTTCCGAACATTATCAGCGATGAAGCTCATACAAAACACCCCACTAATTCTAAGCAAGAAATCTTCTTTCAAATTCAGTGCGTGTGATTCCTCTTTTTTTGAGGATCGTTCAAGTTTTGACAACTTTGGAATAATTTGTGAGACTCGTAGCTTTGAACTACACATTTTTTGTATTCTACTCCCGAGTAAAATCAAGCATAGATACGATGATTATCCGTTTACCCTAACCTACTTTCCGGTTAAAGGCCATTCGGATGAATATTATTGCGAAATTCGTGAGAAAGAACAAATCCCAAATGTTGGTTTTATCATTGCGGTGATTGTGATCAATCTATGCATGTTAAATGTGATCGTCCGTTCAACCACGGCTCAAATATCAAGTTTGTGGGTGCCCTTGTTGTTAGGAGTCACCCACACCCTCGTTTCTGTTGAAGGGATTAATGGCAACAGCCTACACAACCATTGTGATTTCAATGCTGTCGTTCTTATACGATATTTCATAACAAAGGAGCAGATCACTGCTTGCATGAGCAACATCTCACTGAGATTCTCATTTGGGAATGAACAAAACTCGGACAATGCTGACTGCCTACACGGAAGAGTCATGCGTTCCGAAATCCAAATACAAGCCTTCTTAGGCCATGTTTGACACATTATTTTTTCAGTTTTAGAAACTGGAAAAAAAAAAGTTGCGTTTGGTAACCATTTTCTTTTTTTTCCCTTCAGTTTAAAAATCAAGTTTTTAAATCAAGGCTGTTTTTAAAATTTTCAAAATTTGATTTTTTTTTTTGAGACCACCACCACCCTCCCACCGCCGGTAGCCACCACTGGACTCCGGAGACCACCGCCGGCCACGACCACCGTTGGCCACCTCCACCACAAACCACCACAAAAAAAACTCAAAAAAAAAAAGTGAATTATCAAACACCCAAAGAAAAACTTAAAAAAAATTAATTGTGTTATCAAACACCGACTTGTTTTTATAAAGAAAAAAAATAAACTGCTCTTCAATTTTTAAAAAAAAAACTGAAAACTAAAAAAAATAAAATTATCAAAGGGAGCCTTTAGATGCAGCTGACTCTGCATTTGGTTCACGGGACATGATAGACTAGTAGGATGGAATATGAGCTGGAAGTTTGACCGAGTGATGTCAAATCAGAAGCAAGCATTGTACTACATAAAAAAATGTATAAAGATGAACTAACCCACTTTAAACCGATACTATTTATAAGAGACAGAATGGAGTGGGTTGGTTCAATTTTGAAGTGGAGTTATCAATTTCCTACTTCTCTTTGGCCCGGGAATCTCACTGGGTTCATGATGTAATTTCCGATTGACATACCTTTTTGCTTAAGGATGCTTCACTCTTCGGTTAGAAAGGACTCCCAATTACTAACTTGCATGCGACGAGTTTTTTTATTTTGCGATCATCTATCGTAATTACTTTAATTCTACGCTTTGTTCGATATGATTGTAACAGATTTATAACTGCTATTTTCGAAAGGTAACTTTGCTGTTCTTATGATCGAAATGTTATAATATAAATTCTCCAAATTAACTGGAAAAAAAAAAAGGGAAGAAGATAGAGCCAAACCATCTCCACTGTGACAAGTTGCCACTACAAGACATGGGTTTAACCTCAAAAGACATATCCACCATTCAACCCTAGAACCCCCAACATGTCCTCTTCTTCCAAGGCTCTAATGACTCTGTACTATTTAACACATATCTACTTTGGACTTTATTGCCTTGGGCTTTTCAATAGGTTCAAAATTGCACAAACGAGTAAGAGCTAAGAAAAAAGTCAGACCATATAAGCTTAAAAAATAAAAAAGGGTAGCTGTAGGCCACTAGAATATTACTATTTGATTACTTCTTAACTGCTACCACACGAGCTGAACCACTACCTAATGTCACGGACCAAACTTTCTCGCTACGCCGAATCAAAAATTGCGGGACACTAAGCTCCAGATCATAACAATCACAAGATTAGTTGTCCGAAGAATCATATTAATGTTGTACAAACAATTGCGCCTTTCATGTTCTTGGATCGGAGAGTTGACACCACGAATGGGTCTACTTGAGTAGATCTGATTCCCCCATCCGAAACAGAGAAATAAACCAAGTTTAGTGTAGTGTCATCCTTGAGCTTGAAATTTGTAAAATTAATTTTTCACTTCGTCTTTCAGTAAAATATATATCTCCAAATGAGAAGTCACCGAGAATGATCCCACAAAAAGTACGAACATGAAGGTTATCAAACACGTTACTTTCGCTATAAAAATCGGAAGCAGTGTAACAAGAACATTACCTAACAGCCTTCAGTGAAGGCGTCTCTCGTTGTTTGCGACATTGTTTCTACTTTTTTTGGTGAAAACCAGTCTATTCACTGCTTTTTAAGGAACAAGTAAAATGAAATGGCACACACCGATTTAACGGAGAAAGGAAATCAGGAACTATGCACTATCCTCCTGTAGTTTCAAAGTAGGAAAACAGGAGCCTTTTCTTAAGTAGAGACAAATATATAGCTATATGCTCAAAAAAAATCCCCCAAACAGTTGCAAGCATCATACCCAAAAGAAAACTAGAAAACATGAGTTAGTCAAACCGGAAAAAAAGCAGGATGACATCCATGCAGCGCAACCAACACCGTCTTTGGAAAAGAAAACATCCAAGCCCTATGCGATGAGGAAAGGTAAAATAGTCAACATGAAGGACTCGTAGGTGAACGTCGCTGAGCCACTGTAGGAGGTATCCTTCTCCTTGAACTTCTCGGTTAGTCCCTGCAAGCCAAAGATGATACGTCAATTATCGGGCTAGCCTGTTGAGTTTAATTCATATGATTGAATGAGAAGTATCTCACCTTCACGGTCAGGCAGCACCTGGAATCACAAGGGAGACAAAAATCAGAAGCGATAATATTAGTAACTCATACTGTAACGTAATACACTTTCTTGAACATATTAATGCGAACAGAATTTTAGAACGATTAGTTGTACTTAAGACTAGAAATGGTGGCATTAGCGAAAATTATCTAACGTACTCGATGAAGTTGTCGTATTCAATGGCCTTGTTCTTTCCACCACTCTTATCAAACTTAGAGACCAGCAAATCCAGAACCACGGGTGACACCGCGAACCCCAGGCTCAAGAGTGCCTCTCTCAGTTCATTGTAATCGATTTTGCCGCTTCTGTCCCTATCGAATTTCTCAAAGATGGACTATAGAAAGACCAAGATGAGTTAGGAGCCTAGATTAAGCAAGAGCAGAAAATGTTGAATGAAAAAGGTAAATATCAATGTTTCCTTCAACTTACCCTCCAGTTCTGAAGACTGTAAAACACCGCAGTGAATTCCTTTGGCCCTGTTTCAATGAAATTTAACTTTATTTCATAGAAGAAACTTAATAACTATCCAAATACAGCAGTTTTGAAGTTTAAGAGTAAGTTTCCATGGGTTGTACAACGTCGTAAAAACCGTTGTAATACAAAGATTTCTCCTAGAATACTGGTAGAGGGCAAAAGAGCAAGAATGATGGAATAAATACAAGACCTTGCCCATAACTGCAATGGAGTTACCAGGACAAAATAGTAACAGTGATTACAGATCCCTCTTAAGTCTTAAGTCTGAACCATACAATTTCCCCAATAACATAAAGTATACTTTCACAAAATACGATTAACAATCTCAGAAAGTGCAGAATACTTTACGCATCAAAGGTGCTGGATAAGGGGTCTCTTTTCTTTTTCATTATTTGGCAAAGCTAAATTAATAACAGTAACTGCAATACACTAATGGCGGAGAAGCAGAGAACTCACATCATAATAAGGTCAATTTTTTTCTGGACTGTTTGTGGAAACGTTATCAACATATTAGGTTTCAATATCAAAATAAAACTGCATTTGATTTCACATATGACAAACTGGAATTTACATGCCAATAGTAGCTGTTTTTACACCCCTTGTATGCTCGACTACACCTCATTTGTCACCAAAATATTCGAACTTTAAAGCAACAAATAAGCACGCAGAACGAAGAAACATTGCAGCACGCAAAAATGGATTTCCCCACATTGTTTAGAGCCCGTTTGGGATTGATTGAAAAAAGCAGATTCAGCTTAAATCTTAATCGGTTTTCAAAATATGATTTAATCAGAATCAGTTTGCTGTTGGCAAAAATAGTTGTAAACTGGATTAAATCTATAAAAAGTGTTTGGATAAAAAGTACTTCAATCAGTTTCACTATGACAAAATGACTATAAAGGACACTCAATAAATAATTTTCTGATATACAAACAACGTTAACATAACTTTTATTCGTAAACTATAAAATAGAAGAACAGATTACAAGAGAAGAAGATAGAAAAACTTACAGAAATGGTGTGGAGGAAGAGGGCGGATGTATCCCTCTATGTGTTTTAGCCGTAGGAGAAGAGTAGCAATAGGAGAAGAGATATTTTCCAAAAATTATCTAATTAATTAAGGGGAACGAGAGGTCTTTTTGTAAAAAATATGGGGATGGGATGGTAAATTAGAAGGTCAAACCCGTTTATGAAAAAAGTAATTATTTTATAATCCTCACTTTTGAGGATTATGGATTAAATCAGTTTTTAGTTTTTGGAGATGAATTAAATCTCCTAATCTCTCAATCTCTCAATCTCTCTTGCCAAACACTCACAATCCTGATTTAATCTAGATTAAATCAGGATTGACCATCCCATAATTAATCCCAAACACCCTCTTAGACTTAACACGCCTTAAAATCGACAAAAAGGGGCGAGGAGCGGATCCATGTGTAATGCAAGGTGAGCAAAGGCAACTCGGTATCTTCGGTAGTGCAAAACACAAAGTACATTTTTTGGGAGAAATTTGGGCGTACTAAAGTATGTTTTGCCCACCTTGTTTTCCAATCTTGGTTATGCACTGTTGCTGAAAAAAAACTACCAAAGGGAACATGCATACAACTAGGCCCCGCATATAGGTGTCATAGTTAAGTCTTAAGGTCAGCATTAAACTACGACCATCACATCACTCGAAACTTTGGTGCAAAAGACGCGTGAATGGATTCATCAACATGGTCCCAAAGGGGGCTATTAGTCTATTGCAGTAACATCACAGCATATAAACACATTACTCCCCGTACCATCTGCCACACGACTCCCCCACCTGGCAGTTGACCAATAATACAACACCACAAATCTAAACACAAAACTTCCACCTTCCTGGTGGCACAATCAGACCAAACGCTTCATTTTTGTCGCTGGAAATAACTATTATGTCGCTACAATTTAGGACGATAAGTTTTGTCTCGCTAACCGGGTTGCATAGCGCCGATAAATGATTGCTAAGATATGATTAGTCGTGAGTAAAATTGTCGCTATACAGGGTTATAGTGTCCGCTGCGACCTGGGTTTCAGCAAAAATAAATTGAATCCTGATTAGCACAAAAGAGAAGATATGTGAGCATACCGATCCTTCTGGTATTGGAGCTGGTGAATAGGAACATGAGAAGGTGAACCGTCCTCAGACTGAAGCTCTCGTTGTAGGACGACAAGGCCCTCTGCAGCTCCTTGTCATCAATGGACCCGCTCCCGTCCTGATCCGCCATCTGAAAGCAGGCCACGACGTTGGGATCCGTGCCCGGTGGGAAAGTGGAGGGCAACAGGGACGCGAAGGGGCTGCTGCCATATGGCGTCGCGGCGGAGGGAGGGTAGCCGGAGGAGTACGGTGGTGCCGCAGCGCCGTACGGGGCGGAGGGCTTGTTGTGGTCTTTGGGGGGCTTTTCTGGGCCGCCGTGGGAGGCGTACGGGGCGGAAGGGGCACCGTAGGGGGTGGCGTAAGCGGGCTGGGTGTTGGGTGGTGGCGCAGCGCCGTAGGGAGGTTGTTGGGGTGGAGGGGCGCCGTAGGGAGGTTGTTGGGGTGGAGGGGCGCCGTAGGGGGCGGCATAAGGGGGTCGCTGCGGAGGTGGGGCACCGTAGCCGTAGCCTGCGGGGTTCTGCGGGTATCCAGCCATTTTTAGAGAGAGAGAGAGAGAGAGAGAGAGGCGTTTCTCTTTGTGAAGAAATGGAGAGCATATAAATAGCATGGGCTTGATATTTTTGGTTTGCACATAATTACGATTTTGCCACTTAATATTTTTATTTTAAGAAAAGGTTTCTTATTTCACAAAATCAGAAAGCAAGGACATTTAAATGTTGTTTGAAATGGGGCCAGCAATAAATGCAGAGAAAATTGTTTGTTACTCCATAAAAATAACTTATGGCATCCATCTCATTCATCTTTAATTATCCGCAATATATCTATTTTACCAAGAGATTTGCTTCTACGCTTATAGAAATTATTTTTCATAACATCGGTATAAGAAAGTAATTTATTAACAACAAAATTAAACAATTTTGACAACAAAGTTACGTTAAAATATCAAAATTAGGTCATTATATTGCGGTCTATCACAACATAGTTACAAGTCCCATTAGACCTTGTCACTAGTTGATGGATGTGAATGACGACTTTGGGCATGAATGATTCTGACGAGATAATAGTAGCACATTTTTCTTTTTTTTTTACAAAATCATAGTGCAAGGTCAAGAATTCATCTCATGGAGGGCAGGATATATGGAGTACGATAAACTTTATTTAGCCTAGAGGTGTCAAATGGGCCCGGCTACCCGCGGGCTGGCCCGACCCGGCCCCCTTTCTGGCCCGGGCTGGCCTGGCCTGCCTTTTAGGGCTTAGGGCCTGGGCTAGGCCTGCATTTCTAAAAAAAAAAGCCCGGGCCCGGCCCGGCCCGAGTTTGGCCCCGTTCTGGCCCGGTTCTGCCTGAGAAACCTTTTGTCTATCCACCGGTGAAGGCTCCTACTCATGCCCCAGTAAAGGCTCCTGCTCATGCCCCAGTGACAGCTCCTGCTCCAGTAAAGGCTCCAGCCCATGCACCAGAGAAACCTTTTGTCCATCCACCAGTGAAGGCTCCTGTTAAATGATGTATGCACATTTTGTGCTGAGTCTTTTTCCCTTATTCATTTTTATTATTCTAAACTTATCCACATAATATCTTTTTGTAGGTTACATCCATTGCAGAGGAAACTGATCCAGAGGTAACTTGAGCATTAACTTTTCATTTAAGGAAAAATTATCCCTTTGATCTAGTATTTGATGTATGCTTCTACCCTAAATATACATTTGTCCATGATGATATTGCGTTCGACTTTTATATGCATGGAGGTTTACAAAGTTATCATGTGATTGCACGACTGCATTTAACAATGTGTCACCTACACGCGAGTCCAACCAGGAAAATATGAGTTAGCACTATACATTTAATACTACCATAGACCTAGTAATGACAGAAGTCTTGTACACTGGGCCAGTTAGCACTATACATCTAACACTCCCATAGACCTAGTAATGATAGAAGTCTTGTGCACTGGGCCGTCATTTTCTTTTTTGGGCAGGAGTTAGCAACTAAATTGATTGATTGCCTAACTTCGTTTCTTTGTTCTTCTTGTAGCACACCAAATCTTCATTCAAGGCTCCTGTACATGCCCCTTCGAAGGCTCCTACTCATCCACCAGAGAGTTCTCATGTCCATGCCCCAGCAAAGGTTCCTTGTCATGCACCAGAAAAGTCTCATGTCTACCCCCCCAAGAAGGCTCCTGTCCATGCACCAGAACATTCTCATGTTTGTCCACCATCGAAGGCACCTGCACATTTAAAAAACCCTTACCTTGAATAACAAGAAAATGCCAAAAAAAAAAATTTAAAAATTGGGCCCAGCCCAAGCCCGGCCCTAAATGTTGGGCCTAGGGTCTAGGCTTGGACCGGGCCCAGATATCCCCAGAATCAGGCCCGGCCCCACCCGTTTTGCAGCCCCCTTGGCCCGGGCCCGCATGATTTGCTAGAGGCCCGATGGGCTTGGGCTGGGCCGGCCCATTTGACACCTCTAATTTAGCCAAAAAAGCAAAGAGTCGATGCCCCTTTCTTATTACATGACAACTTATATATATATATATATATATATATATATATATATATATATATATATATATATATATTTGACGAGTTTTCTCTATAGACATAGTGTTAAACAAAAAAGTTCATATTATTCTAATGGCACAAAAAAGAAATGGGAAGGAATAAAAAGAAAAAATTCTTAGAAACAATAGGTTAATGCTACGAAATAACTTAGAAAGTAATATGAAGGAAAATTAATGACAAACTTATTGATTCGAATAAAATATTTTCAAGCAACATTTGAACTATTAGAAAAAAAAATTAAATTGTGTCTGGTATCATACTGCTACATAAAATAGAACTTACTTTGGACAAAATTGATATCATAGCATTTTGCAAACTTAATTTTAAGTTTGGATTTTATCTATTCAACAACAAGTGAAGAAGGCACACGTGTTGCTTAATTAGCAATGACCAAAAAGAAAAACCCATTAATCTTTAAAAGTAAACTGAAAAATAGGTTTACAAATATATTGATTGATGCAAAGAATATGAAATGGAAAAGGAAAAGGAAAAAAAGATAAATAAAAATAGTTTTAAAATTTTAGTTAATGTAGTTTACTTTTCCGTTAGTTAATACCAGACTTAATTGAGTATGTTACCCCATTTTCCATTTATTGCACGTTAGGCTATCACTCAACTCTTATCGGACAAGAGTCGTCTTAATGAAGTCCTTCTCACGGTCTTTTTTTATGAGCCAAGTTATTCATTTCTGTTTCTCTTTTTAAGATGTTAAAATTGTTACTTTTCACAGTATTAACATTATTGTAAGTTTTTTTTTCTCTGATTTACTTCTTATCTTTCCTAATTTTGCACTCACCCTGATATGGTTATCGATTATGTACTTTAAGTTTACATTATTAATATATTCCGAACCATTTCATTTCCATGTTGAAATACAACTTTGCTGATCTTGAAATTTACACGTTCTTAGCATATTAGATTACGATTTTATCATGGTATAAGATGGCATTTACCAGACAAAAAACTTTTCTTGGAAATTTTAGCAATAAAGGTAGTAAGTTTTGGCACGGTGTAAACTAATTTGCCCTAGTGACAATAATGTCCCAATTTGGTAATTTTAAATTATGAGGAGGGGGCAAAGTATATGTGATTTTGTTGAACAACCGCGACGCGGTATCCACGGCAGCTCATCTGTGTGCGGCAATGAACACCGACCGACGTGGCTGGTACACGGTACTCGGCCTAAAGGCAACTCTTGTTTGACTTTGCATTAAAAGTCAACCTTTTTGGTCTACCCCCACCCAAACAGGAGATTTCCCATTTTTGGATGAAGTTGACTTGGCTTTAGAATTATACTTTATTTATATATACTTGCGAGTAGTTGACATTTACTTACAGAAACTTAAGGTATGTACCTTGTCATTTTTATTCTTTATTTATATATGTAATGACGTCTAAAAAGATTTGTTTTTGTGTATATCTTTATTATTTATTATTTTTGATAAATTTATTTAGACAGTGACAAAAAAGTGTTTTCAGCTTTTCTCTGACATACTCTCACCCTCTGTTGGAAAAAGCACACAACTCACTCCACTGTTCATCCTTTTCTTATGTTTATCCCTATGCTCACGGTCAGATCACCGATCCCCCTTCCAGTGTTGCTTGGTTTGGTTGCTTGTCGGGATAGAAGTAGTGCCTAGTAAGAGGCGGTCTAGCGAGACCACGGTTGGATTTTTCTTACTTCTGTTGACTACCACAATTCGACACCACCACTAACCAGGCCCCTAATCAGCACCAACAAGAAGTCAACCACCATAACAATAACATTTCTGGTGCTATCCCGTCATGGTGCAAATGGTTCTGGTTTTCTCTCTTTTATGGCATTTAACTTCCGATCCTTCTTTCCACCAACATAGCTGATTTCAGATCCTTTTTTTCCTTCAATATATCATCTGTCATGGTGGGGGATTAGAGAAGACGGGGATTCTTGGCGTCATGTAGAAATGAAGATGGGTTTGAAGCTTGGGGAGGAGGAGAAACACAAAACTGTTTAAGGAGGAGAGTAGGGATGGCAATAAGACTCACAACTGGCGGATCCCTTCCCCGCCCCGCTCCCATAGGAGCTGGTCTTTTTGACTTTGATCGGATCACGGGGTGGGTATGGTTTTTCTTTAAAACAATCCTCAGCAGGTTAGGGGCGGGTATGGTATTTAGTCCACCCGCCCCGCCCAGGTATATTAACCGAATTCATCTTTCTATCATAGCCGTCCATCCCACACATATATAAGATGTCCTTTTCATCCATTCATCCCTACTCCCCAACCCTAATTTCCAAATTCCAATCACTCTCACCCCGCCGACAACAAGAGCAAGTGCTGCGGCGCCGCGCCAGCCCTAATCTTCATCTGCCGACAAAGGTGCCGCGCCGTCGACTGACCTGCAACTTTGCACCATGATGGCGTGATCGCTACCTTTCTCTCCCTTTCCTTTACACTTGCAACTGAACTTCTCTCCCTCTCCTTCGCACCTGCGACTGAACTTCTCTCCTTTTCCTTCGCACCATCGCTGCTGTGCTCACTGCCATCTGAGCATATTGGGCTACCGTGATTGCTGCCATGATCTACTTCCAATTTCATGGTAAAAAAGCAAGTTCGCCAAGTGCCAAAGCAGAGCGGGCGGGGACGGGTTTTCTAAAGCATTTTAGGGTCGGATATGGATTTGCAATTGTATAACCCGGTGCGGGGCGGGTGCGGGGCGGAGTGGAATTTCAAGGGTAGCGGGGCGGGTGCGGATCTTATAAGATCCGCATCTGACCCGCCCCATTGCCATCCCTAGAGGAGAGGGAGGGCGGGTGTATTTGAAAGGTGGAGAAGATGGTTGGGAAGTTGAAAGGAACTGACAAGTGGGACAAGGTGTTTAGTTTTGTAGATAAAGCAAGGGTATAATGATAAATTATCATTTCTACAGTAAGAGTAATATGAGAAAATGTTGATCAAATGAATAGTTAAAGAGGTAAACATACAAGAATTGGCACAAAAAGAGTTCCTGAAAATGAGAATAAAAATGGTACTATCACAAAAGCTACTAAAAGAATAACTACCAAAAAGGTGGGAAAATAACAAAAGTATACAGTCATATTTTCTAACTGGATATGAAAATGACAAAAATAAAAATGCAAAATACAAAACAGAAAGCAGAATGGTAAACGAGCAAAGCCTTAGTAACTTTTACTAATTAAATTTGTTTTCCTGAACTAATTTAGTTCCCTATACTTATAAGACTCTAAATTAGTTGATTTTGAGTATGTATTGTTATCGGTTACTAGTTAGACCCCACAGTTATGCGCATAGGGCTTGTTGTGATAGCCATTAATTTGTCAATCGTCGTGGAATTTGTCAGCTAAAACTATATTTTGAAGTCCAACCAAATAATTGAAGATTGAAAAATTATGGACCTAATATGTGGTCTCAATGGCTTTGTTACATACTTAGATCGAAATAGAGAATTATGTGCCTATGTGTGTATATATGCACGCGTGCGCATGTGATAACATATAGAAATTTTCCCATCAGACTCTTGTCGATCAATGCCGAATTATAGTTTTTCCTTGCATCAATCTTGCTCTAAATGCGCTATCATCCTTTATACTAGCCAAAATAAAGCTTTCATAGCTTTAACAAAGCTTCAACAAATAAACTCATACAAGCGCAAACTTTACCTCCAAGCATTTTACATCTATCAAAGAAAAAGAGCAAACTATAGAATAGGCAACAAGGGGAAGAAAATAGAAAGTACATCAACCAAATAATTACACCAATCCTTAATGAGGATGCTTATTTTAAATATAGATGGCGCGAGAAGAGATAGAGTAACACAAAATAAGCTGACTCTATGAGAAACATGTGGTCGACTGCTGAGTTGAATAGTTTTATCAGCGGCTGTAATTCTTACCTCAATCTTCACATCAGAAGAACTCAGTACTCCAACATAGTAGAATGGGAATAAGAGAAACAAAAATACAGAAATAAAATTTAACGTAATCCGCCATCAAGATACGATGTCAATTAATAGTTTGGCCAAAATCCATCATAAATCCCACCTCTGATTTAGAGGTTGATCCCGTCCATTCCATTATATTCCTTTCATTGTTTTTTGTTTCTCATTCACAGATTTTGAAGATAGGAGCATCATTCGCCTAACCACATTAACGTGGCTAAATCCCCAACTCAAGCCCTAATCCTTAATCCAAGTCTCTGACCTCGTTCTATTAGCCATAATATCTTCACCCACCCCATAATTGTCTCGCCTCCTAACCCTCTAGAGCCGGTCGAGCCAATTTGACAACTTCTAGGCAGTTGGTCCTAAGTTTTGCCAACGCGAACACTGCAGCCTTGATGGTGCACCCCATAATTGTCTGGCCTCCTAACCCTCTAAAGTCAGGCGAGCCAATTTGGCAACTTCTAAGCAGTTGGTCCTAAATTTTGTCGACATGGACACTGCAGCCTTTATGGTGCAGAAGGTGGAGGAAACCAAGCACCATATCATCTTTAGGCGGTTAGCCCCCGATTGGCTACCTTTTCTGCCTTGATCCTTTTTTTCCCCTCAGCGAGGCTCCTATGGCATGGCTCAAGTCGTCCAGGAGGTGGCCAACACATTCATTGGGGAGAAGGTCATGTCGCCACCACTGCCTGATGCTAGCCTTCCTACGCTTTTTTCATTCCTTGTTGTTGCACTTTATCGCCACATTTCCACAAACATGGTTATTGGAGAAACATATATAAGTTGCTCCTACAATGCATACGATCAACAACTATGGCAGATGACTTACTGTATAAATGAGGGAGAGACTATTGGCGACGGGAAGAAGATCTAGAACTAGGAAGAGGTGGTATAAATCAATGGCAAATTTATAAAATTATAGATATAGATTAAATAAGGCTTCAATTATCACATTCACTAGGCACAACATGACAAAATAGTGGTAGACATATCCTAAAGATGCTTACTCCCTTTTATAAGGGTTACAGAGAGATTAGACGGTTATATTGTAGAAACTTTAATTACAGTCTTCCACCTCTATTTATGCAAGTAAACATGTGACATAACTATACCAAGCACAAACTATGAAGTGCATTCTTACGTAAGGTCTCATGTTATGCAGTTAGAAATTACAAAAGAAAATTAAGATATAAGTAAGTACAAGAAGCTCAGCTTATTTAGAAAATATCACGAGCTTTTAAAAGTTTAAATTAGAGTGTTTGTACTCCTTGACACTAGAATTGACAAATTGTGCAAGTCGATGAGAAATATTGTTGACAACAAGAGTTTATGAGTGAACTTAATAAACTAATAGTTTATATGACTAACAATTAGTCAACTTCCAAGATATTAAATAATAAAAGACATTCCTCTCCTATTTTGAAAATCGTATTTTGCTGGTTTACACTTACCGATACTTACATGCACTCAGAAAAGTACATAAATAATTATGTTTCTATCGGTTCAAATACCAGTCTCTGTGAGTTCATGGATCATTTTGGCCAATACTTCCGTGCTTACCGGTCCGTCCTAGTTGGCATTGGATTTTACAATCGTTATTGTTTATCATTCTTTTTTCAATAATCTTGTTGAACACATTTGTTAAGAATTATATTTTGATTCCATATAAAGCCACTTATTGATTGCATAAGGTTAGTTATAACTTTATCACTTAGTAACAATGTATAATTCTCTTTGTTACAAGTGAAGGTGAGTGGCAATTTTACTTTTGTATGTAAGTTTTGCAAGTTTTTTTCTTCGATTTTTTGATATGTCGTTACTATAGTCAGTGGATGTAAATTTTTTAAAAATACGGTGGATTCAAAAATTATACTAATATAATGCCTTTACTAGTCTGCGCCATTTCAACAAGCAACAGAGTGTATACTTTCTTGTGGTTATTTACAATCATGCCAAATGATAATTCTCTTTCGATGTCCTATTCAGAGACAATTATGAGGTACAATTAAATTTGAGCAGTAATATTTATGATGTTTGATATATTACCTTCAATTATACTGACAAAAAAGCCCAATAATAACCAAAAAAGGTTAAAGGGTGAATATAAAATTAGAAAATTTCATAAAGTCGTAGACTATCATAATAATGTTCGACATTGAGGGGCAAGGAAGTACTTAAAGTCTAAAAGTGAATACTATTTTAAGATTTTGAAGAAAAATCCTTACTATTCTATGATCAGTCAATATTTGGTTTGGATACTTTTGTTTTTGTAAGATGGCAAGAACAACCTCTTTTTGGACTTATTTTTCCTGCCATTTCGCGAATTAATCTTAAACTCCTAGCTCTCCCAAAATACACAAGTAGAATTTTAAATAAAATGGTAAACAAATACAATTTGAACAATAAACACCATATACGTAGACGATAAGACCTAATTCCCATAACATCACGTAAACAACAAATTTGAACCTTTTTATAGAGCTTATGTTATTTTAATGCTATAAGATTTTGTAGCAAGAATTAACAATCCTTTAATGAATATAAGAGTGCACTTAGTCTCATCATGAAGTAAACGAATTCGATCAACTTTTTTCATATAAAATTCAAAGAAGTTGTTAGTCCAAAGATTTCTTTGCCAATCAAATGTTAGATGGTCTTTCAGTAATGGCTCTTCAACTTGCTTGGGATGAAAGCCTAAAAGCTGGATGTGATAAAGACTATGCTTAAGGAAAATTTTGGTCCTGGGATTGTGAACCTAGTAGGACTACAAAATTCTCAAATTGAACCATTTTTTTTGTTAGCAGGGGAATTAAATTAAATAAACTAAGGCAATGAACATGAGTCTGGGGTACCTTCTACCAGTAACATCGACTAGGAGTGCACATGGCTCATCTGGTTTAGTCTAGAGGTTGAGTATGGAACCGGCCCAGTCTAGAGGCCCATCACAGTGCATACATCCCTCAAAATAGTTAATTAAGTAGGTACTTTTGAGTTCATGAATAATGTCTTATAAGGTCAATCACAAATCTTCCCACATCCAATGCGGGATATCATAATCTTCCCTTCTTAAGGCTTAGCATCCTCCCTAAGTCCCATTCACGCATAGCCCATGAGTTTTCTCTCTAGCCAATGTGCACCATACCTGGCCCATCTCATCAACCAAACTGGACAACTTAACCTGAGCTTTCGAGAGCCAGCTCTGGTTCCACAATTATAACAACCCGGCCTACGACCCCACGTCAGTATGTATAATTGCATTCATGTGTAGGGTCTTATAAAATCAATCACAAATCTTCCCATTTTCAAAGTGAAATATTACAAAACCAACATCAGTTTTGGAAAACATAATATCAATCAGAGGTGTACAGTACGATTCCAGTGGTTTGGATTCAATCGTTTAATTGTGTGGTGTAGATGGTTTGACCAATGTGGGTCGATGGTCATCTTTAATCTTTTTGAGCATTTCAATATATTGTTAGACCTTCGTAATACTTATAACCATTGATAACTTGTGGCCTATCTCAAGAATTTGGAATAAAACTAGTAAGAGAATAGGAGTTATATAGTAACTAAAGTTAGGTTAGGTCATCTTTAATCTTTTATATGTACCAAGTTTGGTTGGTTCAATTAGTTTTGTCTTTCACCATTTCAAATAAATGCAAATTGACTCGACCGAACCAATAATTCGAGTTACCGAAAGGTGAATCAAACCAATTGTTTTGTTTAATCGATTTATGAGTGTTTGGATTGGGCGGTTTAGTTTCACCTATTGGATCACTCTTTAGCTCGTTTGAATGCTCTCCCGTTGCATTAAAACTGAGCTATTTTATAGGACATTTCAATGAAAAGAAAGAAGTACTGAAATAACAATAAAAGTGCATCCTTCATAGGCAAAAATGTTTGCACATGCATTTGTCTCTCTAACAGCTTGGTCCAACTTCAAGTTTTGGAATTGGTTCATAAGCCATAGGCAATCATAAAAGGCAAGTTTGTACCACTTGGGCGAAAGGTTATTACAACAAGAAAAGGGGATGGCTCAAGGCTTTGAGGCAAGTCTAAATTTGAGAAATTATAAGGCAATTCTTTTCTAACAACAAACTTCTCCTAATTTGAAAAGAGTTAAAGACGTCATTGACGATTGAACTATATACCAAATATCGCTTTTGGTCACTGGACTTATTTGTTTCAAAATGACCACTGAACTAGTCAATTTGTTCAATTAAGTCATTATGTTAGCTTCTGTTAACCAGAGCTCATTAAGTGCTCATATGCGAGGCACATGGGGCTTAAGTTGGGGGCAAAATTGTTGAAACACAAAATATCAAAATTTTCTTTACTTTTTTTTTGGTCTGACTTTGTATTTTTTTCTCTTCTGTTTTTTCTTCCTCCACTGCCTACCTACTCACCACCACCACCCCCGACCGAACTCCACTGCCACCACCAACCATCATCCACTTCTAGCGCCACTATTAGATATACAACACCATTTTTTCATTAGCTTCACCTTTATCACATCAACGATTGTTCGATTCAACTAGTACTGTAAAGAGATGGTGGTTCGGTTCAATGGTTGGATAGTAGCAATGTTGGGGCAACAAATGTGTGATGAGGGGAGGCGATGCCGAATTATGATTGAAAGGAGAAGGTACGATCGCGTCATTGCAATGAAGGTGCATACAGGGTCTTTGCAGGGGTCGGTGAGAGGGTGATAGAAGAAGGAAGAAGAGGAGATTGGCAGTAAGGGTAAGTGGTAATGTGAGATGATGGGTAGTGGTTGTGCAGATGATTTGGTGGCTACTACGAGTTGATGGATGGTGGCTGTGCAGGCGGTTCGATGCTGAAATAAAATAGGTTGTGGGAGAGATGGGAGTCATGGATGGCTAAAATAAAGTTGGTAGTGAGAGAGAGATAGGTCATGGGCAGCTGAAATGGAGTGGTTACGGTGGGTTCCATGGTGCCGACTGGTAATTGACAGGTAATCGAGAGTTTAAAATGGTGGTCGTGGTGGAACCCATGGCGGTGTCGTGGGGAGGTCTAGGGTCGTGGGGAAGCCGCGTATGGGTTAATGGTGGCAGCATTATTATTTAAGGTGCAGGCGTACCTAAGGCGCAAAGTGTCCTTGGAGCCTAAGCACAAGGCTCAAAGCGCAGGCACGCCCTTTTCAAAGTGAGGCGCAAAATAAAAATAAATAGATATTAGTGCATTAAACTAATATAGTCACATAAAAAAATTCAGAACATGACAATTAATCAAAATTTCAACACTAGAAAAGTTTCAAATCCATCCTTATTATCAGTGAGGGCTAAGGCAACAATGTTTTCCTCAAAAGAAAATCATAAGGCTCCCAAGTCTAGTTAAGATTCCTCTCCCCAATTTCATCTTCTTCATCCACTAGATGAAGTGAAAGAGCATATTTACTTGAAAGAGAGTAACAATTGGGGATGGGACGCTAGCATAATGAATAATAATAAGAGAATCAATTGATTAAGGGTTTGGGATTTTAGGAATTTTTATAGTTTACATAATGATTTATTATATTATGAAACAAAAAATAAAAAATAATAAACAGTTGAGATGATGCCACGTTGCAAAAATAAAAAAAATTAGAATCTTTAGAGTTCTTTTTGCACCTCCACCACCGCCTTGTGCCTTGTGCCTAGGCGCACAAGGCGCGCGCCTTTTCGAAGGGGCTGCGCCTAGCGCCTAGGCGCACTTTTGATAACATTGGGTGGCAGTGGAGCTGTGTGGGGTGATGGTGGTGCGTGCGAAGGTGATGAAAGAAGAAAGATGTGGCAATGGCGCTGAAAGTGACTATGGGTTGCTGGTGGCGGTGGAATTTGGTCGGGGGGTCATGGTGGTAGGTACATGGGCAACAGAGGAAGAAGGAAAGGAAAGGAAAGGAAAGGAAAAGGAAAAGAAAAACAATTCAGACCAAAAAATTAGGAAACTAAAAATGAACATTGCTTTTTTGTTTCTTGACGATCGTGCCCGTAGCTTAAGCCCCCACGTGCCTCACAATGGGCACTTAACGGGTTTTAAGTTAACCAAAACTGTCAAATAACCTAATTGGATGAATTGAAGAGTTTAATGGTCACGTTGACACAAATTAACTTCTAGTGACCAAAATGAAATTTGGTTTATAGTTCAATGATCAATGGCATATTTAACTTATTGAAAAAAAACACACCTAATTAACAGAGGTTTCAGCTCCGTTTGACTAATCGTCCCTGATAAGGATCCTAAACGATGGACTGGGTCAGCTAGGACCTTCATTCTTCATTCTCTCAGTGAATTTACTAACTCAAGTGTAACGCTCCAAACCCAAAGGTCATAACACATCCTTAAAACAAAAGCTCAATCATGTCCAAAACGTAACTATTATAAAGGTAGAGCAAGGTATCTAATATACCACAAACATAAGTATTTATATCTCAAATACTTAATTCTAAAATAATCGAAAACTTAAGTACAATCCTTTCATATTAGCCATCTGAATCCAAAAGTATATAAACTAATTAGTAGTTCGTCTAGAGTAAATTCATAACATCCACCAACCCGAATTGTAAACACCGAACGAGTCCACAACTCTACTGAAATCTCATCCTTCGGCTACCCTTGGCGTGGAAGGGAAAGGAAACAAAAAAACAAAAGTGATGAGCACAAATTGCCAGGTAAGAGATTTTACACACAAAGGGTCAAAAAACGAAAATCAAATTTGAGTTATCAAATACTGCCAATAGATAGAAGTTTAAATAACTCAATCAAATTTCACAAAAGAATAACAAAAGCGACCGAAAATAGGGTTAAATAACTAATAAGTCAAATATCAATTCACAAACGAATAACAAATCGATCGAAAGGGGGTTACATAACCAATAAGTCGAATATAAAAATCTATTTACCAAATCTTGTGAGTGGCACATATACAATTGTTTATTGTTCATCATCACAAATCATGTTTATAGCTTGTCGAATATCACAGCCAGCATGTCACATGTAAGTTATGATCATCAAAATTGACTTTCACACACAAATATCACTCACAAAATACTGTGACAAATATACTGAATATTCATGCAAGGTCTAAAAATAGTCATTGTAGACTCAAACTGAAGAGAATAAATATACAAATTCAACGAAACAAAAATTAGCTCAATCGGTGATCGGATGAATGAGATATTGTTAAAAAAATTTTTTGGGTGAAAACTTAATGACCCGAAAATCGATGCACCGCATAAATCTGGCGCGTGGCAAGGCAATAAGACTTCTCACGGCTAAGGCGAATAATCAGTGGAATGCAATGATTAGATATCTTATACTCCGATGAATAACATTAACAACTAATTGAAACTTGACACGTGGCATTGAAACTTTGGGAAAAGAAAAAATGCCTTACCGTGAACAATGACGGTGGGGAAGCGATAGAAAACTGAAACATTTTTTTTTTTCGACGACATGAAAAGCAAATAACAAAAACATGACTCGTGTAGTAAAGAGATGCTAAACCAATGAAAATTTGGACCCATTGATGAGTTCACATTAAAACAGATAATTATAGTTTGTATCATAAAAGTAAGAATGCATAAAAGCCCTTACCTTAAAGTAGCGAATTAACATCAATTTTTTTTCTTTTTCTTAGATCGATCACAATATTTTTGCTTGAATACCCAAATTAAAGAATTAACTAGCTCTTTTCTCTTTTCTCTCCTTTGTCTCTAAAGATATGAAGACTCTTATGTCTTCCTCCTCCTAAAATAGTTTGTTAATTCTGTAGTTTGTTAATTCTGATATAACTTGAAGTCCTCATTAGTAATACATCTATAATACAACTTAAAATTCTCATTGCTAATACAATCGCAATATAATGTAAATTCATAATCTTAGTCCAATTCAAAATCTCTTTTAGTGCCTAATTTAATTACTTTAGCCATCAATAATATCAAATATTTATTTCGTCACTAAAAGGACTTCCAAATAAGTTCTCTAAAGTCCATAACTTAATTCACTGTTAGAATGATTTTCCAAATATTAATTACTCAAGTAGCAAAAAATCTGGGGTATTACTACAAAAGTATGCTAATAATGAAAATAAGGATTCTGATTAGGAAGGGTTGTTCCTTGTACTTCTTATGGTGGGAATTTATATTCTAGACTTATGCAAATGGATTTGACAAATGAAGTAACTTCTCTTTTGTTTTGGGGCATATATGATACCTTTCATTGGGAACAATTGATCAATAGGCCAAGAAAGAAGTTGTGGCCAACGTATCTAGAGTAGCAAACCACAAAAATTATTTTGGGCGGTATATGGTTTGGACTTACCACACCCACTCGTTTGCCTTCAAAGGTGAGGGTAGGGGATAGAGGGGAATGGAGGTTGGTCAAGGATTTTGCTAGTTTTCAATTGATAGGCTGACTTGGAATGTAAGTGGTCATTACTGTTGAACCTGGTGTCCAACCCAAAAGCATGCTCAAGAGTAGGAGAAGTTCACCAGGTATAAGAACCAATCTCAAACCCTATGTATTGTCGATGTGGGACTTGACACCCGCCTTCACGCGAAGCATGAAAATAAGAGGTGTTCCTCTTGAATAAGAGGTAGTCCCGTTAGATCGAATGGGGCAGCAGGGGCCTAACT
Source organism: Escallonia herrerae (assembly GCA_033070095.1). Classification (NCBI taxonomy): domain Eukaryota; kingdom Viridiplantae; phylum Streptophyta; class Magnoliopsida; order Escalloniales; family Escalloniaceae; genus Escallonia; species Escallonia herrerae. The sequence goes on along the minus strand of JAVXUP010000072.1, from coordinate 394,211 downwards.
CTGATACCATGTTGAACCTAGTGTCTAACCCAAAAGCATGCTCAAGAGTAGGAGATGCCCACCAGGTATAAGAACCAATCTCAAACCCCATGTATTGTCGATGTGGGACTTGACACCCGCTTTCACGTGAAGCGTGGGAATAAGAGGTGGTCCCATTGGATCGAATGAGGCAGTAGGGGCCTAGATTTGATACCATGTTGAACCTGGTGTCCAACCCAAAAGCATGCTCAAGAATAGGAGAAGCCCGCCAGGTATAAGAACCAATCCTAAACCCCATGTATTGTCGATGTGGGACTTGACACCCGCCTTTACGCGAAGCATGAGAATAATAGGTGTTCTTCTTGAATAGGAGGTGGTCCCGTTGGATCAAATGGGGTGACAGGGGCCTAGCTTTGATACCATGTTGAACCTGATGTCCAACCCAAAAGCATGCTCAAGAGTAGGAGAAGCCCCCTAGGTATAAGAACCAATTCCAAACCCCATGTATTGTCGATGTGGGACTTGACAATTACAAAAGTGGGTCCATACCCAAGAATTGGGGTCAGTGGCCAAATTTTGACAACAGACATATTTGGATTTTATTGTGGAGGTCGAAGGAGATTATATGGAGATCTTGTTTACTATAAGGAATCTAATGTCAAATAAAAGAATGGTAATTTCATTGTTACAAAGGGCCAAAAATAAATGAATTTGGAGACATGTACCCAAGTAATTGTCTAGTTAAAAGTTAACAAATTCCATCTCGAATGATCCATTTTGAACCCCAACTAGATTAGAATAGGTCCTAGTCATGCTTAATCGGGTGTAAGACTTGTTAGTTTCAATGGGTTGGCCAATTGGGCGGCATATATTTCTTGGAGAAGGTTTTAGCTCAAACGGCTAATAGACTACAAAAAATCTCTAAACTGTGTCAAGGCTGTCATGTTTTTAGGTTTACATTTTAGCAATCAACACGACATGTTTATTGCAAATGACTTGATCCAAGTTAATGAGGTATAGTTTTGATTTTTTCTCATTAGTTGAAGCTTGTCAGATATTACCACTGAATCTTCCTAGTTCGTTGTATATTGGTTTGGAAAAACCCATGTTTTGCATAAAATAATTAGGCATGACGTGAGTGGCAGAGGCCACGAGGGAGGCATGGCTAGTCAAAGCCAAGAGTTTGGATTCCCAACAATCTAATTGGGTCCTTGCTTTATCAAGGATACAATACTAAGGTCTGATATAGATGGAGAAGGAAAACCAAATAATTGCAAAGTTTTGGTAACTTCAAATTCGGCTAGTCCTCGATGTTTGTAACGACTTGAAAATCCGGAGCTCTGTTGCCCCAAACTCCGCAATGTTAACCTATCACATCACAACAAATCACATCAACCCTGTATTACTTTAGAGTTTCTAACTAAACATTAACTCAAATTCCTCAAAAGGCAAGGTTACGAAAAAACTGCTTAAACTTAAACGATTAAAACTTAGGTTCTTTACGAACTCAAGTTCTTTACAGAATGAGTTAATTGTACTGACCCACGAAAAGGTCCTATTACTAAAATAGTGATGGCACTCCATAATTTCACACAGTCTCTAAACCCATTCCCCAGCATTCTATAGTTGATCATTACTTACAGAAGAGAATCAACAAGGGTGAGCTTTTGAGAGCTCGGAAAGGTCACTCAAGGAACAACCGAAAGAATTACAAAATGATTCAGGAGTCCATGCTACGATAATTTTCCAAACATTTCAGACAAACATAAAGAGTTTTTGATGATTTTTCAAAATGATACCAAGCAATCGTAAACAGATACCAAAACGATCATAAACAGATACTAAAACAAAATCATTTGAAGATCATTTTCAAATCCATCATTTTAAATACAATGGTAATTATCGAAAGGATTTCAAAACAAGTTCAAAGATAATCTAGGGAGGGGTTTAAAAACAAGTTCAAACACTTTGAGACAATCATCAATCATTTCAAAACAACCGTTTAAAGAGTGATCACGGCTTAGCAACCCAAACAATTGGTAAATCAATTCAATATCCATTTTATACATCACACATAACACTTTCAGTGTCTTGCTTCCGTATCCTTAAACGGATCCGTCAAAGTTCGGCTATATCAAAATCAAAACATATCATGCACATAGACAAATCACTCGAGCATTATCATTCATCAAAATTATTTGGGCAACATTACACAAAATGTATTTCATAATCAAGTTTTTTTTTCTATGTTCGAGACAAGTATTTGTCCAAGATCAACAAGATCCAATTTGAGGAATTTTTTTTTAAAGATTACAAATTAGTCACAAGTAGTTTGGTAACAATATGGGGAAGAGTTCCAGATAATCACACACAGTTTGATCATGATATAGAAAAGAGTTTATATTCAATCCCCTTTAATCAGATATCAAGACATTCATTTACAATCATTTTTCAAAACAACCATTGTAAAATACAATGTAAACAAATTCAATGTAACAGCCAAAAATTCGAAGCTCCATTTCCCTGAATCCCTGGAACATTAACCTATAATATCGCCACATATCATAACACCTATCATAATTTCAGATTTTCCAAAGCAACATAACACTAAATTCTTTCAACAACATAAAGTTCCATAAAAGGAACGCCAACCTTAAATTGTTAAAAACTTAAACATAAGCTCTTAACTAACACACCAACTATACAAGGCCACGCAGGGGTCCTATTTACACAGAATAGGGTAACTATCTCAAAGTCTTACCCAAGTTTTAGCTCTTTCTCACGCGATCTACTGCTGATGGCTACCTGCAGAACGAAACAAACAAAGGTGAGCTTTTGAGAGCTCAGTAAGGTCATTCAAGGGTAATCCTTGAAGAAGTTACAACGACTAAAAGATAATCTGCTAAGGGATTACAACACAATCACAACAATTTGACAAGAATAGGAAAAAGAGTTTCAACTCAATTTCGTTTGATCAGATATCCAAACAGTTATTCTCAATCATTCTTAGAATGATCAATTTAGATACGATGCAAATAAATTCTGAAAATACTGACCATGGGTAGTTGCAATGCCATATAGACAATGCTTAGTATAATGTACATATGCATGATGTACGAATACTAGTCCATTTAGGTACTAGCATGCGTTCTACGCAGGATTCAGACCAACCTTATAACGCCCGCCACAGTACAGATCTCCAAGTTAGTATACAGAAGACAGATATCATGGAATCAGTACACAGTTTAATGCTCAACATGCAATAAAAGGTGAGCAATGATAAGAGTTCAAATAATTGAATCAAGTTCAATATCAGGGGTTACTTGGCAATAACATATCGATATCAATGCGTACTTAGAGTTCAACAACGGCCATAAGCAAATAAGAGAATAACTGCGAACTCAAACTGATGGCTTAAGGTTCACATCGAAACCCTTACCTGGGTGCACATTTAAGATATCCTGACCGAATAATCATTCACTTTAACCTAAACGGAACAGTCTAATAATTAGAATACAATTTACATTACCATAATATAACTCATTATTGACTCACGCACATTCTCAGAACGACCTCCTCACAGGATATGTAAAATTATCAAAACGCTCCTTATGTGTAAAATTACCAAAACACCTCTCTCGTTCTTAAATTGCCAAAACAAGCTTCTCGTAACTAAAACCACTAAAAAATTTCCTACAATTCATGAATTTACTCAAAAAATATAGTTTAGGGGTAAATTACCAAAATACTCTCTCTGGTGGCAAATTACCAAAACACCCCCCGGGATTCCTGGCTCTGGAAAAATCTTAAAAGTTAAAACACACTAAAACACTAGTTTAAGTATTTTGATGTCATTTTTAGGCAAAAAAGTATTTTATACAATTTTTGACTGAAAATCACGAACCAATATCTGGATCGAGCGCTCAAAAGTCAGTTCTGCTAAAAATAACTATCGACCTCGAAATGACATGAAATTTTATAATGAAACATGTCAGTAAAATAAGGTTCTAATAAAATTTTTAGTTTAAAATAATTTAATTTGCTATATCAAATAATTTGAGAATTTTCTTTAATTGATACCCTAATTTAGTGCCCCTTGGGACACAAAAAATTCCCAAAACATTTCAGGGCGTACATCTTATAAAAATATTGGGAGTTACTATTTTACACTTTACCAAATTTTGATTTTAGCTATTTATAAAAGATGGGACAACCTAATTGATTTTCTATCATTAGCGACACTTACACTTACTGTTCACAATCAGAACACACACTAACTCACCTTCATACACACAGTTCCTTCTTCACCTCCAGTCGAGACACACAGTGATACACACACACACACCACTCATGAACTCACACTGCAATGCACCTCCCCTCACTCATACACCTTAACTTCACACACTAACACACATTAAAACACATTCTGACATAAAATTACACACAATTTCACACTCAAACACACAGACACACACTTTCACCCATGCACACATTGTTTCATGCCCAGAACACACACACTGTTCTTCCCCACACTTTGGGAAATTCACCTAATCACTTCTCTAATTCCTTAAACACCATATTTCATTATATAACCCAAAATCAACCCCCATAATCCTCCATAAATCCTACACCCGCACTGCATATACCCAACAACACATATTGTAACCCATCTTCACCCACTGTGCAGCCACGATCCCTCTTCTTTACCCCCTTCCAGTCCGAAAATCTATCAAACCATAACTTACCAACCAAAATTACACATAATCATGATAAAAATCCCTTACCTGAAGCATGAGATTCCCAGAAAATACCTATCTTCATAGCCATGTTCATGGCTCACGCACGCACTCCACAGTGACTAAAAGCACACACCAATCCCACAAATATAAAGTAGAGCAAACATACTTGAGGTTTGAGGGGTTTACTTGTTGACAATGGCTTGAATTCTTCTCTTTTCTCTATGTTTTTTCCTCCCCCATGGCTGCTCTATTTCTCCTTTCTCTTTACTATTCCTTTCTTTGCTTCTTTGTTTTGTTCTTTTTTTTTTCTCTTTACCCGAAATTCCCCTTATCCCTATTTACCATTATTTAACAATTAATCTACCTTAGTCATTACCATAAGTAGGAGGTGTCACTACTTACTGAATTGGTTCTTTAAATTTTTACACCTCTGAAACCTAGTCTAACCTATATTTTTTTTCCAAATTACAAAGTAAGCCTTACTTTTTATATATTTACATAGAGGCCCCAATAAAGGGCTTATTTTGTTCCTTAATCTCCAAATAAGAGATATATGTAAATCATACTTCAATAGACTAGATCAATACCAAAAGAAAATAACTCTGGGGGTTATTTGACCCACAATAATCATCGTTACGAAAAATAACCATCACTGTAAAGAAACAAAATGGATAATGAATGATATTAGAAATCCTATGTGATGATATTTCGAACTTTAGTGGTGATTCTTGCAGAAAATATGGCTAAATCTCTAAAAGTGAACGATATAAAACTTTAAAAAGATCCTTAAAAGTTATAGCTACTGGATTTGTTACCTAAGCAATTGAGTCTTCATATGTATCCTGCTAGATTTGTTGAGTTTATTTGATTCCAAATTTTAAAGATGCAAAACTTAAGCTCCTAATTCTTTTCGTTTAAAAACTTTGTTATACATTTATTAGTCACAACTCCTCCCCGTTAGACACTTTATTTTCGACAATCTTTTGTGGGTAAAATTTAAAATTTTGTTAATATGAATGTATAATTCAAACTTATCCTCAATTTCACTTCTTATACTTATATACATGCCATATAAATACATTATAAAAAATTGGAAGTTAATTGCCTGCAAAACACTTTTTTCGCTTTTATAACTATAATATCAAACTTGTAGCATTCCATTAAGAGTTAGATATTTGTGGAAGATCTTTGAAACTGATTACAATGTCAGTGTACCTTAAAAACAATATATAGTACAATATAAAACAATCATAATTTTTTTCAGTGGCAACTTGATGTGACAAAAGAATAAGTATGCTATAAAAATTGGTGGTAATTGGCATTAACAATTGGCTTTGGAAATAAGACCATATCCCGGGCAATTAACTTTTCACTACTTTAAGTCTTTGATTACCTGTTAATAGCTGATTTATTTAATATGAATTATTTATAATGCTTCTATTAATTAATTTTAATTATATATTTTTTTATCAAGGTTTATAATATTTTTATTTTTGAATTACTATATAACGTGCAAAGCACATGATCCTTACTAGTATATATATATATATATATATATATATATATATATATATATATATATATATATATATATAGATAGATATTTGTCCCCCCTCTATACGAATAGCCATGTCGCTACAAAGGGTTAGTGTGTGCTAGTTGAGGGAAAATCAGCTTGGCAGCTTGCCTTTAAAAAGGGCACATGAGGTGCATATATGACATCAATAGTTGAAAATAAATCGACTTGCATTTTGGTGGGTCTCATTCCCTTCTGATTGGTTTGTTTCAACCTCTTCAATAGGAACCATGTACAAATATGTAGGGTGTGTGTTAGAGTTCCGCCCTATGGAACCGGGTCTGGCTGGATCGTTGTCTACAAGAGTGACAGTGGAATATAAGCGGACTTTGCTCTTTGTTCTTTTTTATTACGAGGCAAATGGGGTAAAATTTTATACATATAAAATGCTTACCAATAAAAACTGCATGTTCTGTGTAGGAATGGCAATGGGGCTGGTCGGATGCGGATTTCACAATATCCGAACCCGCCCCGACATCATAAATCTGCCATTCTACCCCGCCCCGGCATCGGGTCAAGGGATGGCAATACCCATCCCCGATTCGCTGGACTACAAGAAAATCCACCCCTGCCCCGATCCCACCAAAGTGACAAATAATGAGCATCTGCAAGTTCTACACCCAGAAACCCACACCCCCATCCCCTTCAGCGCACACACATCTACACAGATCTGCAAACACACAAATAAATCGCTGGTGCACAACCAACCACCGGCACATCACCAGCGTACAACCGACCACCGTCGCATCACCGACGCATAACGAAGCACCACCATCGCACGGTCCACCAACCATCACAACAACCAGTCAAGAACATAACACCCATCGTAGACCTGTTCTCCCGAATGAAGACAGCTGGGAAGTGACCTTATTCATATTACGGTATGACCTTCGGTAATGAGTGCAGACAATTGCCGGGCTTTATTCACTTTTCTGATTCTAGGGGAAGGAAAAGGATGGTTGTGCAGCAGAAGAAAGCCCGAGAAGAGAGAACAAGAGAGGAGAAAAATGTTTAGGGCTTTATTATATATAATTAGAGATCAACGGCTCTGATTGTACATAACTATACGTAGGGTTAGGATAAAAAAATTGTCATATAATATGCGGTGCGGGTGCGAGGCCGATACCGGAGCGGGTTAGACAAAGTACCAGATCTGACCCGCACCCATTACGAGTTTAAAACATTTTACCGTACCCGCCCCACGACCCCGTAAAAGTCAAGAAAACCCGCTCCTATAGGAGCGGGGTGGATACCCGACAAGTGCAGATAAAATTGCCATCCCTAGTTCTGTGTATCTTTAACCTTGACTTGGTTATCCTAATCACCACCTCCCTCCCTCCCTCCTTTCTTGCAAGGGACGCGCGACATCTTTGATGTAGGAGTGACGACTTGTGGTCCAATCTAGTATTATAAGATATGCACTTTACGGTCTGTTCGGAACCAATTCTTTTAGGATTTGGATTTCAAATTTAAAATTCAATTCACTTTTTTTTGTTAGAATAAAAGGGAATTTAAATCACGGAATTTTAATTTTGTGTTTGGAGAACAAAGGAAAGGAAATTTAATAAATTTTTAGACAATTATATCCTTGACTTCCGATGAAAAATAAATTATGACAAGTGGTTTCAAGTGTACTAGTGCCACCACATGGTGGTGGTGGTGGCAGCAGCACTGCACGGGGTAACATCGACAGTGAAAGTGGTCGGGTGGTCAAGTGATGGTAATGATGGTAGTGGTGGTATTGAGGTGTAACATGGTGTAACTGGTGGTCGTCAACTGACACCAATAATGATGCCGGTGGCAAAAGTGGTGGCAGCGGCAATAGTGATGGTGGTGATAGTGGCGAAAGTAGTGATGGCAGTGACAGTGACGACAATAGCGAAGGTGGCAGTAGTGGTGGCGACAGTGGTGGTGGTAGAAGTAGTGGTGACGATGGTGGCATTATTGGTGGCAGTAGTGGTGGTGATGGTGGTAGTTGTGGCAGTACTGACGGTGGTGGTGGTGACGACGGTGGTAGTTGTGATAGTAATGGTGGCGACGATGGTAGTTGTGGCAGTACTAGCGGTGGTGGCAGTGGCGATGGTGGTAGTGGTGAGGGATGCAGTGGTGGTGGTGGCGGCAATGGTGGCAGCGACAGTGGTAGTTGTGGCACTATTGACGGTGACGGTAGGGTGGCGCTAGTGGTGGTTGTAGTGGTGGCGGTAGTGTTAGCGATGGTTGTGGCGGCAATGACAGTGGTAATGGTGGCGGCATGGTGGTGATAGTGTTGGTGTCAACGACGATGGTTGTGACGACAGTAGTGGTGGTGATGGCTGTAGTGGTGGTGGTAATGTTAGAGGTGGTTGTGGCCGCAGCGACAGTGATAATGGTGGAGGCGTGGTGGTGACAGTGGTGGAGGTGGACGACGGTGGTGGTGGCGACAGTAATGATGGTAGTAGTAGTGCCAGTGGTGGTGGTGGAAGTAATGGTACCGATGGTGGTAGTAAAAGTGGTGTGGCGGTAGCGACAATAAAGATGATAGTGGTTGATTCATTATTTGAGAGATCCAGAACAAAGGATAAGATAGGTAAATAATTATTTTCAATTCAAGTAAATCGAAATTCCATGAAATCTGACCATTTTTCATTGGATGTCACACTATAGAAACAAATCCAGTCAAATCCCATGAAATCCAATTCCAATTCCTTTTTTAATGTTCTAAATAACAAAATTTGAGGATTTGAAATGAAATTCCATCAATTTTATATTTCTAAACACACTCTTATTTTCTTTATAAGCGATTGGAGGCTAGATTGTGTGCTCACGCACATGGTCACACATGCTTGTGTGTGCATGCATAATTCGTGGTGCAGTAGATGTGATTGGTGGTGGCGCCGTTAGTGGTGGTGTTAGTCCTGTAGGGAGAAGACTAAGAGAAGGGTGACAAAAGTGGGGTTAGGGGGTGTTCTGTTAGTTAGAAAGAAAAAAAAAGATCAATGGCGACACAAAAAAGAAAAATTTGACACAAATAAAGGAGCAGAGACATCCTTTTATCAAAAATATTAACGCCGTCTCTATTTTTGTATTTGATATTTTTCATATAATCGATAAGACACTTGTATAATTATATCTTAGCTCAATGATATCTTGAAAAGTAATAATTAATTATTTGACAAACTCCAATGGATTGTCACGTATCCCACGTACCCAACCTTTACCGACGACCTGCCGAGCCATCCTACGGTTGGAAAGCACCATGTCATGATAATCCACGGCAGCTACGAAGATGTTCAGCTCAGACACGTCCGTACCCTACCAAAACCACCACGCTTTCTCTCTTACTACGCCGATACAGAAAGAAGCGCACGTTAACCAACACCACCCAACCCGGTTAACGCTAGCACCGACCCGCAGCAATGAACCGACCTGTCCCGATGCTCGTTTTCCTCTTTCCCTTATCCTGCGCGGCCACCTCTCTTTTAGGGCCTCTAGGGCTCCTTGTTACTCTACAACTTCTCTGTCCACCTCCATATCCTTTCTATCTCCCCCGCCGCCCAATGCTCTCAGAAAAGCTAGGGTTTCAAGCCACACCCTATGGGGCACTCGAGGGGATCGTATACTTACTCGAATCTGTTCAATCTTGAGGTACTCTATATGGGTTTTCGACCTTGTCAAATGGTTGTCTTTAACTTTTTCAATAAGGGATTGCATGCTTTATCGGGGTTGATTTGAGTTTGTGGGGTATTAGGTATTAGTTTTTAATGTGTGTGTTTTAGTGGATTTTTGGAGTGAATTATGGTGTTTTTTTGTTTCTTTTCTTTGTTTGGGTTGTTCCTGTAGTCTTTGATGAACTTTCAACTGCCACAACTACAACCACAAGATGATGATTTTGATTATTATGGGAATAGTAGTCAGGATGAGAGCAGAGGTAGCCAAGGTAGGCACTTCAATTTTTTCTTTAGAGTTTTTCTCCTTTGGTTTTCCACTCTCTTTTGTTAAATTCCAATGACTTATTTGCATCAAATCCCGAGAAATTCGTTATCACCCTTCTGTTTGATATGGTTTGGGCGGGTGGGTGGGGGCAAAATCCAGACCTTTTTGCTTAATACACACCCCTACTGCAGTCATGCATCTCTTAGTGACAGTGTGGATCAGCAAAAAGGTTTTGGATTTAGCCATACCCTCAGTTGCTGTTGTTTAGGAGTTAAGATTTTGGTTTAGTGAAGTTTGAGCTTATGTTTATGGATTTCCACTTTTATGCTTTTTATGAGTAGGTGGAGCAGTGACAAAGCGCAATAACCCAATAATGTCTGAGAGAGGAAAGAAGAGGCGAAACACGTATAGCAGTGACGAGGACGAGGAAGGGAGTTACAATGCGTATATCTCAGAGGAGCAGTATAGGGCAATGCTTGGGGAGCATATTAAGAAGTACAAGAGGAGGGTAAAAAATTCCTCCCCAACCCCCGTGTTAACCCGAACAGTGACGCCGGTCACAAAAGGTAGTTTAGGACACAAGGAACGGAAATTGGGGAATGAACATCGAGCAGGTTTACATAAAATGGAGAGCTCTTCAGAATTTTTCTCTGATGGTGTTCCTCAAAAGCTTGGAAAGTATAAGGAAGCAGATTTGGCAATGCAAGTTGGCTCTGATAGGTTTGGTTCACTCCTTAAGTTCTTCAAATTGGAATGCTCTGGTTATATAAATTGCTAGTAGTTTTTGAACATTGATTGTACAATGAGATTTTCTGAGAGGAAATAGAAACACATTTTGCAGATCAGTTTATGAACCTGCATATCTGGATATTGGGGATGGCATCACCTATAGAATCCCTTTAACATATGAAAAGTTGACATCGTCACTGAACTTGCCGAGCATGTCAGAAATCCGAGTGGAGGAATTTTATTTAAAGGGAACCCTTGATTTGGGGTCACTGGCTGCAATGATGGCTGCTGATAAGAGGTTTGAGCACAGAACCCGAGTAGGGATGGGTGAGCCAAAACCGCAGTTTGAATCTCTTCAAGCAAGATTGAAAGCACAAGCAGCTAGTAACTCTGTGCAAAATTTCAGTCTGAAAGTCGATGACATTGATATAAGTTCATCCTGCATCCCGGAGGGGGCGGCTGGAGGCATACGGCGGTCTATCTTGTCAGAGGGAGGGTTGCTGCAAATTTACTATGTGAAGGTCTTGGAAAAGGGAGACACATACGAGGTCTGTATTCTTTATTTCCTCTTTATGTGATTACCTTATGTTTCTATGAAAGTGGGATATCATTACTTATGACGTGTGGACTTCAACCTGCAGATTATTGAGCGTAGTCTTCCAAAGAAGCAGAAGGTGAAGAAGGACCCTTCCATGATCGAAAAGGAGGAGATGGAGAAGATTGGTAAATGTTGGGTAAACATAGTTAGAAAAGACATTCCAAAGCATCATAGAATTTTCACTAGTTTCCATAGAAAGCAACTAGCTGATGCCAAGAGGTTTTCTGAAACCTGTCAAAGAGAGGTAAATATAACTTCCCATGGCTTTGGACCTCGTTATTCCTCTGTGATTTACACTGCAAGTTTCACTAGCGGTCGATTATATTGGTTTGGTATTTGTACAAATCTCTTATCATGTCAGGGTTAGCTTGTTCATTATCTGCAAGCTTCACAAATGTATACGTATACTATCTTTCCAGGTAAAAATGAAGGTCAGCAGATCCCTTAAGTTGATGAAGGGTGCTGCTATTCGCACAAGAAAACTTGCCAGAGACATGTTGGTGTTTTGGAAGAGAGTTGATAAGGAGATGGTAATCTCTCTCTCTCAAAAATAAGTATTTCAGGTTTATACACGTGTTTTGTCTAGATTGTCATGATTTCTACGCTTGGTACTGTTAGATTTGGTTGTAACCATTTCCTTATATTTACTTCCTATCATGTTATTTGGTCAGAAACCAACTAAGTATTGTTCTAACCTCAGCCAAAATTTTAATGACAAGGGTGGAGATAAATTAGGGTGGAGCTGTGGAGGTCAAGAAAAGAACATTCTGCAAACGTCTAAATGAAGTGTTTGGTGTTGGTTATGCTACTAATTAGATACAACTAATTTTTGAATATAATTATCGCCGCAAAGAACTACTTCGTTGGCCTGTTTCAACATGCATAGATACTTCTTTCTGGAGTGTTTTCACTGAAGTGTTTTGGTGCAATACCTCTTCTTTTAGGCAGAAGTGAGGAAAAGAGAGGAAAAAGAAGCTGCAGAAGCTTTAAAGCGTGAACAGGAGCTTCGTGAAGCAAAGAGACAACAGCAGAGACTCAATTTCCTGCTGTCGCAAACGGAACTTTATAGTCACTTCATGCAGAACAAGTCCGCTTCACAACCCTCTGAGGATTTGGCTACAGGTTCAGATGACCAAGAAGTGCTTTTGAGTTCTTCAGAAGCCAGGCCTGCGGAGGAAGAAGATCCTGTTGATGCTGAACTTAAGATGGAGGCGCTGAAAGCTGCTCAGGACGCAGTTTCGAAGCAGAAAAAGATAACAAGTGCATTTGATAACGAATGTTTGAAGCTGCGGCAAGTTGCTGATACTGAGACTTCTCAGCAAGATGCCTTAATTGAAGGATCCAGTAACATAGATTTATTGCACCCGTAAATCTCTTGCCTTTGTTGTTCCAATATTTTCTCTAGTGAAGTATATGTAAAGATGTGGAGGCAGTGGCTTGTTTAATATGTCCATTATATTGAAAGCTTCTGTTGTATTTGCTTCCAGCTCAACCATGCCTGTAGCATCATCAGTGCAGACACCAGAGCTTTTTAAAGGTTCCCTCAAAGATTATCAACTGAAAGGCCTCCAGTGGCTGGTTAACTGTTATGAGCAGGTAATAAGAAGTTCATCTAAAAGTGTTTTCTTAAAGGCTTGCATAGCTCTTTGTTTGGCTGTTGACTCTGGCAGGTCCGTTCTTGTCATTCAGGGTTTAAATGGTATTCTTGCTGATGAGATGGGCCTGGGAAAGACTATCCAAGCCATGACGTTCTTGGCTCATTTGGCAGAAGTAAGTGAGCTACTTGATGTCTATTTTGCTGGAACATTCTTACATTAACTTGGATTGATGTTATTCTTTTGGTGCTATACAGGAAAAAAATATATGGGGCCCTTTTCTGGTAGTTGCACCTTCTTCTGTCTTGAACAACTGGGCTGATGAGATCAGTCGTTTCTGCCCTGACTTAAAAGTTCTTCCATATTGGGGCGGGGTCCAAGAACGGACAATACTTAGGAAGAACATGAACCCTAAGCGTCTTTATCGTCGGTAATTGTCTATTCACATGGGTCATTTGATTTATTTTGTGTTATATGTTTGCACTAAGTGAAGAATTTTGTTAAACCTATAGTCTTTGCATGACTTTTTCCGTTTTGGTTGTTTCTTCTGTCCGCAATAGATTGTTTTCTGTTGTGAGGGCATGCACATGTGAATTCATGTTTATTGCAGTATAGAGTATGATTTAACACAAGTAACAAAAGCCTGGATTCATACTTAATAGGACTGTGCCCCGTCTAAACTTGTCAAGGAGGAGAGTTCATAATACCAACACATTTGCATTCATTGTGCAGCCAAGAAAGTGGTCCACCATACTCATTTATGTGCACAGAATCATGCAATTTCCTTTTGTATGAGATACCAGAGCTAGCAGTCGCACAGCCATAAATAGTGTGATGAATCAAATAACAACTCCTGTTCTTTTCCTAGGCTGATGGACCGAGCCACCTATTTTTTTCCCCAAGAAGTATTGCTGTAATCTCATCTCCAGAGGCGTTCGGGAAACAATTGAAGAAAGCTTTTGGAAATGACTTCTTAGGGTGGGTATTGGTGCCACTAGGTCGAGGCTGAAACCTTGCTGCGAGGGTTAACTGTGTTTGGTTTTATGGTCGACAGAGATTAGGATTGCTTGATGAGGTTTGTTGAACATTAGGTTTTACTGACCTCACTAGGCTCAGGATGAACACGAGAGGAATTAGCTCAGGACGAACATGAGAGGAATTAGAAAGGTACGGCGAGTCTTATATCGACCGTCTGCAGATTCGTCTGAAATGATAAAAGATAACTTTCGTATCAGCGTTAACATGAAATTATTTTATTATAAAAAAAATTACTTATCTATTAGTAGGATTTTTTGTCAACTTGGTTAAGTTTTTGATGTTTGGTCATGGGTTCTTGATCTTATTAAGTATTACAATGTTAAACTTCCAGATAATTTGGAGAAGCTAAATTTTCTTTGGGATCTTTGGATCCTGGTACTTTTAGATATATATTCCTCGTCAAATACTCAACAAACACAACTATTTTCAGCATCTTCCTGAAACATGAGCCTTCCTGTATAATTGACTCCATGTTAGAAAGTGAATCAAAAAGTATTTCGTCAGCTTCACTGTTTCCTGCTATAACATAAGCATTTCAAGAATGCCAAGCTCTCTTCGCTGATCAACTGTAACTTTATTGCCAGGGAGGCTGGATTTCACATTTGCATTACCAGCTACCAGCTGCTTGTGTCGGATGAGAAGTACTTGCGGCGATTAAAATGGCAATATATGGTATTAGATGAAGCACAGGCAATAAAAAATGCAAGCAGGTTTGAACTTATATCTTGTACTCTGGGTTTCAGACAACTTTTCATAATAGCATACTTTGTTTGGTGGCAAATTTGGAAATGAGCTGGTATACTATAGAAACAAGTTAAGCCGGTGAACATGTTGGAACAGTTTAAACTGAAAGGTTTTCTCTTTTCTTGGTGAGAAGGGGGAAGGGGATGGAGACCTCATGTCTAGCCTCCGCTCCTTTGACTACTCTAAAAAAGAATATATATTGGTCAGTTTTTTGGAAAATATTACTTATCAAAAATAAATAATATTAATTGGAGACTTCTATCCTGAAGTTATTCTAGGCTTTTATATCATTTTCATTTTCGAAATACTTACAATCCAAACAAAATTCATCAGGAAAGATTGGTTCAGAAGAACTTGCTCGTATTGTTTTAGAACATGGATGGTAAAACATGTTTGTATTAGTTCAGAAAATGATTGCATGGCCAGAGGGCTCATAGAAAACACAATTCACTATTACATGAAGTTCACCATATAGTCTCAACATACTTTATCTCATCGCACCCTCTTATATTTTTGTTGACAGTCAAAGATGGAAGATCCTGCTCAGTTTTAATTGTCGTAACCGCTTGCTTCTGACTGGTACACCTATTCAGAATAATATGGCCGAGTTGTGGGCCCTCTTGCATTTCATTATGCCAACCTTATTTGATAGCCACGAGCAATTCAACGAGTGGTTTTCCAAAGGGTAAATTTGCTTGTACTTTTCTTTATACGTTTAGTACATAATGCACTCGCTAGTTCAGGATCCCTCTCTCATCATGCTTGACCATTGATCACCAGAATTGAGAACCATGCAGAACATGGCGGGACTTTAAATGAGCACCAGCTTAATAGATTGGTAAGCTCTTCAGGTTTCTAAAAGTTCATTACGAGCATTGCTGCATAAATTGTTGGCCAAAATGGTTATAGCTTGTTGCTGTTACTCGAACACACCTTTTTTTTTGTCCATTGCATGCTTTACTTTGATGCTTGACCAAGCTCGTTTTACATTTATTTAACCCCTTAACAAAAATTGAAAAGATATTGCAAGATGGCATACGACTGCCAATATTGTTCGGCAGTTGTGAGCCACGCTAAGATTTTGAGGGAAAAAAATTGTTGGTGACGTTATCCCATCAGATTCGACAATTGATAAGAAGTGCTCGTGCATGTGAGATTTAGATCTTTCAGGGACCTCGTGTTATCTTCATGAGACAAGGGTAGAAAAGGACTTCTTTGGACTGGAATTCTACTTTTAGGGGCAATGCTGAACATGTCTTTCTAGGATATAAGTGAAATGGTCATTTGACTTCCGAATATATAGAAGCTTGCTAGTATAATTAGGGAGCAGCTGAATTTGAAGTTGATTAAGCAAATGAAAGGTACAATTTACGGTTGGTTTCTTTTTCTGTAGTGAAATAGGCTTTTCTGGTTAGAATGAAATGAGCATTAACAAGTGTAGTTAATGTCTCGTATACTATGTTTCTCGGCAGTGCTAATAATTTATTTCAATCTGTTGCCATTGTGTGTTTATAAATTTATGTATTTTGTTTACCTTATCCATGTCTTGCTCACTATTTTTCTTTCTGCCTACCCCCTTTAACAGCATGCTATTCTGAAGCCTTTCATGCTGCGACGGGTTAAAAAAGATGTTGTCACTGAGTTGACTGTGAAAACTGAGATAGCGGTGCACTGCAAGCTAAGTTCTCGGCAGAAAGCTTTTTATCAAGCTATAAAGAATAACATATCTCTTGCTGAATTGTTTAACCGCAATCGTGGGCATCAAGCTGACAAACACTTGCTGAATATTGTCATGCAGCTCAGAAAGGTTTTCCCTTTTTCTTTTAGTACATATATGTGGGAAAGAGAGGTTTTCCATAGTAACGATTTTGTTCTTTCTTTTCTATAGACTCACGTAATAAGGGTGGAACCAATAGTCTAGAGTGTATCTTTCACCAATTAACTGCTGCCCCCTCTGTCCTCGGCAGGTTTGCAACCATCCAGAGTTATTTGAGAGAAATGAAGGAAGTTCGTATCTCTACTTTGGAGAGGTTCCAAATTCTCTTCTTCCTGCTCCCTTTGGTGAATTGGAGGATATATACTACTCTGGCAGTCGGAATCCTATTACGTACATGGTAATATCTTGTAGGCATTAGTTTTTTTTTATTCTCGCTTTTTACTTTCTTTTGTTTACATCTTCCACCTTTTTATCGCTAAACTTTTCTGATATCTGATGAATTGTCCAAAAATAAAAAAATTACGGGTTCTAATCTGCTGCAGGCATATTTCATTGTTCACTATTTCGGGTTGTAACATGTTGGATGGCCATAGAATATGAACATTAAGTTAGGATTCATACCTGGGAAGCCTCCTCCAGCATGAGCACATGAGTGACGCTAAAAGGAAAATCAAAACACTGATGACAAACTGATGTTAGGGACTATAATTTTGTTAATGTGATATTTCAGGTTTCTTGCATGAAATAAAATACAAAAATTGTTGTTCCTTAGCTCTAATATTCTTATCATCAACAAACAGATCAAAATGCTGTATATTCTGTCCCACAATAGACGTTGTGATCGTATAGTCAATGCTTAATTAACATTACGTCCTCAAGAAAATTGGAATCCTCAGCATTAACTGAACTGTTTGTGCATAATAGCTTGCTATTCCGAAAAATGACTACTATTTTTTGGGACAAAAGGAAGGAGTATAGGAAAATCAACCTTAAACCTAGAGGAGCTACAATACTTAACTGCGTTCAATCTTGCCTTGACTAAAGTAGCCCTAGTAACAATATCTCATGTCACCGGGGACGACACCCCCCACCTAACACCAAAAAAAAAAAAGAGGAAGAATAAATAGACAAGTGGAGAAAAGGGAGGAGAAGATTCATTTCACTTGGTTGAGTAGTTGACAAGGGAAAAAAAAAAGAAAAAAAAGGCGTAACATGTATAGAAAAACATTGTGCCACTGGATGTTATTGCATTTCTACCGCCATTGCTAATCTGGCATAGATGGAATTAGAGAAAAATATGGCTAACTGTTGATTGACGGACAAAATTACTATCATCTGCTATTGTTTGGAAACAAGAGACGAGGTATTCAATGCTCTGGTACCTGATGAACATGCAAATCGACAACTTATTATTTTGGTTATTACAGAAGGATGAAAAACTAGTAGGTCAACCTTAACAAGAGTACTCATAATCTCAACATCTTGTTGCTCCTGTACTCTAACAGGCTCAACTTAATTGAGAAAGGTTATGTTCCTTATTTTCCTTTTTGTTTTGTTTCTCAAGTTTGCATTGCATCAGGGCTTCAGTCAGCTTAATAAGCTGAAGCCCCTATAAACATGTTCAATTTCTCCCTTTGCCATGATTAATAGTTTCCTTCTAATCCTTCCAGGTACCAAAACTGATTTACCACGAAGTTGTCCAAAATTCTGATATGCTTTTATCAGCAGCAAGACATATCTTCAGCAGAGAATTCTTCGAGAAGCGTTATAGTATTTTCAGCCCAGAAAATGTTTATCGATCCATACTTGCACAAGATAATTCTTCAGATGGTTATTTTGGTAAAAGTGGAACATTTGGATTCACTCATTTGATCGATTTATCCCCGGCAGAGGTGGCATTTTTGGCAACTGGATCTTCTATGGAAAGATTATTATTTTCGATTATGAGATGGGATCGGCAATTTCTGGACATTATCTTAGACATGCTTATGGAAGCGGAGGATGATGAGTTCCATTCGAGGCACCTTGGGAGAGAAAAAGTAAGAGCAGTCACGCGAATGCTACTCTTGCCATCTAGGTCAGATGGGAATTTGCTTAGAAGGAGACTTGGAACGGGTCCTGGGGATGCCCCATACGAGGCTTTAGTCTTGTCACATCAGGATAGGCTTTCATCCAACTTCAGACTTCTTCATTCAGCATATTCTTTCATTCCAAGAGCTAGAGCCCCTCCCGTAAGATTTTGGTCGATTTAGTTTTTGAATTACATTATGGATGAGGCTTAAATGACGTTGTGTAACATCTGACTATATTGTTTACATGTGCTTGGTAGATAAATGCTGTCTGCTCAGATAGGAACTTTGCTTACAAAATGATTGAAGAACACCAGCACCCCTGGGTTAAGAGGCTGTTAGTTGGGTTTGCGCGCACATCTGAGCGTAATGGCCCTAGAAAGCCAATTGGTCCTCACCATTTGATCCAAGAGATTGATTCTGAACTGCCAGTTTCACAGCCTGCTCTTCAGCTAACATACGAGATCTTCGGATCCTGCCCGCCCATGCGAAATTTTGATTTTGCAAAAATGCTCACAGTATGTCCATTTTTTGCCCATTAGATTATCTTATATTTGTTATTGGCTTGTTATCTGAATCTTTGAGACTATAGTGAAATTGATTGTACCAATAATTGTTCGTACAAGGACTCTGGGAAGCTTCAAACCCTGGATATACTGTTGAAACGCTTGCGGACAGAAAATCACCGTGTTCTTCTGTTTGCACAAATGACGAAAATGTTGGATATTCTTGAGGTACGCTCCCCTTATTATCGATGGCCAAGGTCTTCTTCTGTAAGTTCATGAATGCAAACAAGAAAAATTTCGATATTAAGTGGTTTTGAATGGAGCTTCGGTTTGTTTTAACTTTCTAGCAGTTGAAAGATTGTTTTCTTTTCATATCTTTGCTTTATTTCTTTGCATTTTCCCTCTTGTAACTGAGAGGTGGTAGGATTTAGCCCCAAAATATCATTTGACATGGATATTCAACGATGATTGTGGTGTGATACTAAGTTGATGTAATTGAAAGAATTCACATAGTAGGCAAAAGCTTCGTTTGAGCAACCAATCTTTGTGCCGTGGAGTACAATAAAAAAGAACCAAGTGCTGATTTCATACTTTATTTAAGGCGCAAAAGGGTTTTGCATGCCTCAAGTGATGTATATGTGTGTGTGTGTAAATATATATGTATCTTATATATATACACACATATATGTATGTATGTATATATGTCTTTCAATCTATACACAATTCTGATTAGATATATACTTAATGTCTACACGTGTGTGTGTGGATTACTCGATAAATAGATACATGTTGTGGATATACATATGTACACACACACACACACACACATATATATAGGGAGCTTATCCGTTGAGAGCGCTAGCAAAATGAGTTAAGTTGCTAGCGCGATCTGTGGACGGTCCAGATCTTTTTTTTGCATTTTTTTAAGTCTGTCCGCTACATTATGTAGCGGATTATTTTTTGACAAAAATACCCCTGATCCCCGGACTGAGAACGCTGTATTTTATAGTTACAGTATTTGTCCGCCACATAATGTGGCTGACCAAACCCATTTCTTCTCTTGTTTTTGTAACTGCTCTTTCATCTCTCTTTCTTCTTCCAAACCCATTTCTTCTCTCTGATAGTTAACTATCAGTTAATGGTCAACTTCAACCAACGAACACAAGTGATACGGTAAACAATTGCTCAATTTAGGATCACGGTAACCAAAGTTTCAGGCATCCAGACGAATAGATATAGTCTCCCATATATCAGGGGAAAAGTATCAGACCAGATTCGACCTCAAAAGCTTGAGAATATGCTTATATTGAAACCCAGCTAATCTGAATCTGCAATAGTGGAGAAACGCAGCAGACTTGAACCCCGAGGGAACTCTAACAACTTCATTTGAATTTGAGTGGTGTCAAGATCTTCAGGTCAAGAGATACTCATGTCCTCCAAAACTTTTGCATTCTTAAGAAAATACTTGATCAACTTCAGCTGATCTTCTTCCCTGTGAGCATGAAGATAACCGACTTCCAAGGTTCTAAGCTTTGAGAGCAAACAAGCAGGTATAAGTTGCGGTTCGATCCATGTAAATGCAAACAAAGGATACCCCGGAATAAAGTCAAATGCCACAAGTCCCTGACCAAGGGGGAAACCAGTGTGTTCTCACAGGGCTGTCGGACAGCGAGAAGAAATGGGTTTGGAAGAAGAGAGAGAGATGAAGGAGCAGCTACAGACACAAGAGAAGAAATGGGTTTGGATTGTCCCCCACATTATGTGGCGGACGGATACCGTGCCTATAAAATACAACGTTCTCAGTCCGGGGATCAGGGGTATTTTTGTCAAAAAATCGTCCGCTACATAATGTAGCAGATGGACTTAAAAAAACGCAAAAAAAAAGATTTGGACCGTCCACAGATCGTGCGTGGACGGCCCGATTGCGCTAGCAACTTAATCCATTTTGCTAGCGCATTTTGATCTAGCTCCCATATATATATATATGGGAGCTGATTTTTCACCCAACTAATGTTTCACCCACTTGGCCCTGATTTACAGAACCTCACAACTAATAAGAACTCAAGTACCCATTCAATTGCCGTCTCCACCACAACTCAATCACTATGGTCACCACCACAACCATTTACAAATCTACGAATTCAATTCAAACTCAACACCATTGAAGAGTTCAATCTATTCAATCAAACTCAACAAGTACTATTTGAATCATCATACGAGCACATTGACAGTGAGTGGGTTGGTTCTACGGTGGAGGCGAGAGGGGCCTAGAAGCTGATTAAAGCCTATGGAAGTGTAGTGACGGACGATGGCGGCGGCGGCAGCGAGGTTTTGGACATTGATAGCGCTGGTGGTTGAGCTTTTGGATGGTGGCAGCGGGGTGGTGGAGGTGTTTGACGGTGGCAGCTGTGATGTTGATTTGTGCCGGTGTTGGATGGTGGTGGCAGTGGAGGTTCTTTAATGGAAAGGAGAAGAAGAGAGGAAGAGGTCAATCGTAATATTCCATCCGGTCGGATAAATACTATACACCCCAGCCCCCACCTCCCACCCAAACCCAAAACCACCACCAACATGGATGTAATCTCAAGTGGGATGATACCCATCCTAAAAATCCGGCCTTTATTTGATGCTCCAAACACCGGATATCTTCGGAGCCTATAGAATTTGTCCTACTGGGGACTTTTATCTGAAGCGCCAAACACAGCCTTAGGCCAGTAAATGATGACTCCTATGGGATGTATATTTACTTCTTCTGCCTGTTGTTAAGAATCAACAAGGCTACCCATTCGCTCTCCTGCCCCTTTTTCTTCATTAGAAGGCTGCTTGATTTTTACATAGAAGTTCAGATCTCTTTTGGTTTGAACGATTTTGTCTGCAATTTTCTGATCTGCAGGACTACATGAACTACAGGAAATACAGATATCTAAGGCTTGACGGATCCTCAACAATCATGGACCGTCGGGACATGGTCAGGGACTTCCAACACCGGTAAGGACTTGAGAGTGAATTATCACTTTCTTTCTTGTAGAGGTTTTATCAAATTTTGTATCACCTCTCATGTTCTTGGCCATATGCAAAACCGTGTAAGAGACTTTAACTATCGGTGTAACGCTTGCTGTAGGAATGATATCTTTGTGTTTTTGCTGAGTACAAGAGCTGGTGGGCTGGGTATCAACTTGACAGCTGCTGACACTGTCATATTCTATGAAAGTGATTGGAATCCAACCTTGGATTTACAAGCAATGGATAGAGCTCATCGTTTAGGACAGACTAAGGATGTCAGTATTCTCCTCCTTACTTCTATGGACTTATGTCGAAGTGATGCATCTGAATGACAGAATTTCCAAAGTTTTTGTTTTTTGACTTCTGTTCTAATTCCCATCATTATCCGATTTCTGGACATCTATAGCATTTCTCAAGTGTTAATGTAAAACAACTTTACAGAAGACTTATAATTCTGGATCACATCCTTCTTTCCCAAAGTTTTCGAGAATGATAACCGTCCTGCCATCAGCAACCTATGTTTTATTCGTGAAAGCTTCTGCAGTAGAAAATTTTAAATAATTCTGCTGATTGCAGTTCATTTCCAAAATATATCCAGTAACCGTCCCTTGCTTGTTGACTGCAATGGAAGACAGTAGTTAAGTCGTAGCTTATCTAACCCACAGACAATGTATCAACAAATTGGGAAGTTAGATATGCCATCATTAGTATGTCCTCATGCCATTGAAAGTACAATGTAGGTTATTGCACTCATCTCTCATCTGCTAATGAATGCCAATGGTTTGTCTGTATTGTTTTAGTCTTATTCTTCATCTAAAGGTGGTCAATCTATTATGTAGGTGACTGTTTATAGGTTAGTATTAAAAGACACGATTGAAGAGAAGATTTTGCAGAGAGCTAGTCAGAAGAACACGGTGCAACAGCTTGTTATGACAGGCGGTCATGTACAGGGTGACGATTTAGAACCTGAGGATGTTCTATCTTTACTAATAGATGATGCCCAAATGGCGCAGAAGCTAAAAGAATTACCAGTAAGACATTTTTCAAAATTTATAACGTAATAAAAAGCAGCTCAATATTTGCTGCTTTGCAGTTGGGACAAGGCACTTAACAACATTAATCTATTCTCGAATATCCTTGATGTTTTTTTAATTTTCAGGCCAGGGACAGGCAGAGAACAAAAAAGTTGAGTTTTAACGAAGAAGGTGATTTATGTATTGAAGATGTGCCCCAGGGAAATGGACACGAGCCCTCTCCTGAGCCCGAGAAAACTAAGTCTACTACTAAAAAGGTGACATGTATTCTTTTTGGCTGAATTTACCATCTTTATATCTTGCTCTCGTTTTATATGGTAGTTATACCTAATTGCATAAAGAAGATTATACCTACCGGATTCCAGAATATGTATTACATCGCACGCAATTCGTAGTTGTCAATAAGTTATGATAAGCGATATGTAGCTTGTAATATGATAAGATCCATATAGCAAACAATACGAATTAGTATGCACTGTCGAAACTGAGATTGCATCACACATATCTTACACTTTGAGCTTTATAATAGAAGTTTTTAAGCTTTCAAGTGACCTTGAAAAGACTCCTCTCTTTTTTACAGATGTCAATAATTGATTGTCCATTTTGAAAAGTCGAGCATTCTTAACATCGTTGGTGTATACCCTATGTTTTAAGCAGTAAATACTGCTATAAAAAATATTGCACGACACCCCATTATAATCGAAGTTATAGTACAACTAGTTAGTCATACACAAAGGATCCTTGGTTAATTAATTGATATATTAACTTGGAAATATTCTGATTTCCTAACCTCTAGTACAGTCTGCTGCTTTCTTGATGGGACCTCGGTTGTAAAATTCAGGTGTCACAGGCTGCATTTGATTGAGTTCCGTCTCAAAGTGTTAATGCTACAATTGTTCTGTGTGCAGAGGAAACCCAGCACTGACAAGCAAACTCCTGCGAAACCAAGGCCTCAAAAAGCTCTAAAGGCCGCTGAATCTTCGTCCCCCAACTCGATGCGAATGGATTACGAGTTGGATGTTCCCCTACAGAACCCTGACGGACCACAGGATAGACCCAAGAGGCAGAAGCGGCCCACAAAGAGTGTAAACGATAATCTGGAACCGGCATTTACCGCCTCACCCAGTTTTGTCCAAGAGCGTATTCGATACTTGCCCGCAACCGAGCGCAGTTCTTCTGGTTCGAGAGCAGGATCCGAGGAAGGCACTCCAAGAAATAATAACTTTCCGACCGGGTAGGAAGCCCACTAGTGGTGGGATTATCTGACTTGAGGGGCATCCAAATTGTTCGAAACCAAGGGAAATAAGGGGGATCTGGAATGAGGGAGAGCCAAATTGTTGTATAGATATACACTTTTGACCAGAATTACTGGTTTTAGACTAGAACGATTTAGTTATGTACAGTGAAGACCTTTTTTTTAGATGGAATAGTCATATTGTTTATGAGGGTGGTTGGGATTGATTATGGGATGGTTAAATCTGATTTAATCAAGATTAAATTAGGTATGTGGGTGTTGGGCAAAAGATATTAAGGCCATCTTCAGAAGCTAAAAACTAATTTAGAGCCCGTTTGAGATTAATTAAAAAAAGCAGATTCAGTTTAAATCTTAATCAGTTTTCAAAATCTGATTTAAACAGAATCAGTTTGCTGTTTGGCAAAAGTAGTTGTAAATTAGAATAAACCTATAAAAATCTCTCATACCCCTTAATTAATTATCTTAGATAGTCTTTTGAGTTTATCTCTTCTCCTATTTCTAAACTCTCCTCCTACAACTAGATAATCTTTTTTTTTTACTTAAGATAAACTTTATTTATAATTTTGGAGATGTTATCGTACTATAAGCAATAACATGAGATCGTTTGTGTTTTTGATTTAAAATAACAAGTACCAACTTCTGTAGATACGTGAAAATAGTTATTTTAATAATTTATTTGGGTATTATAGTTATTTACGAATAAAAGTTATGTTAACTTTACTTGGATATTAGAATATGTTTATTGAGTGTCCTCCATAGTCATACAGGGATAAGATGGTAAATTAGAAGGTCAAACCTGATTATGAAAAAATTGATTATTTCATAATCCTCACTTTTGAGAATTATGGATTAAATCAATTTTTAACTTTTGGAGATGGATTAAATCTCTTAATCTCTTTTGTTGAATACCCACATACCTGATTTAATCTAGATTAAATCAAATTTGACCATCTCATAATCAATTCCAAACACTCTCTTAATCTATAATCCTCAAAAGTGAGGATTATGAAATAATTATTTTTTTATTATCAGGTTTGACCTTCTATTTTTGCTTAAGATAAACTTTATTTGTAATTTGGGGATGGTATCGTACTATAAGCAATAACATGAAATTGTTTGTGTTTATAATTTAAAATAAAAAGTAACAACTTCTGTAGGTACGTGAAAATAGTTATTTTAATAATTTATTTGGGCATTGTAGTTATTTACGAATAAAAGTTATGTTAACGTTGCTTGGATATTAGAATATGTTTATTGAGTGTCCTCTATGGTCATTTTGTCATGGTAAAACTGATTTAAGTATTTTTTATCCAAACACTTTTTATAGATTTAATCTAGTTTACAATGATTTTTGCCAAACAACAAACTGATTCTGTTTAAATCAGATTTTGAAAATTGATTAAGATTTATGCTGAATCTGCTTTTTTTAATCAATCCCAAACGGGCTCTATATCAAAGTTTCCGGTCAATTTTAGCGCTTACTTTCGCTCTCGCTCTCTTTGCTGATTCATAGCTAACTAGCGTTAGGAAGAGCCTCTTCTTTTTGGGCTAATCTAGGATCGCCCATGTTATCAAATATATAGTCGAGATCTCTTTTTTTTAGAGAACCGCGGGTTGCAACCGCTTCTTCTCATTTTTATTTGACAAAAATTGACTGGCCTTATACCCGTTCAGCTTCACAATGCAACTATAGCCACCATCGTTGCTGTTGCCGTTGCCTTCGCCACCATGCCAACAACCAACTTTCAGTAACAGTCAACATGAAAGTCGCATTATATCAAAGAAAGGAGTAAGTAATAAAAAATGGATAATTGAGATATGTAACTCTGTTCGGTATAGGGGTAAGTACGGTTTGACTTGGGGGGTCAAACTGCAAATCAAATTGTCACTCCTCAATTTGAAAATTTTTGAACTGAACCTAACATCATGGGTTTGAGCGACTTAGTTTATTCGGTTTAAACGATTCGCGCTCATTTAAAAAAATTGTTCCTTTGCACACCTATTATTCAATCTAAGGGCATGTTTAATAATTTAGTTAAGCACTTAAAACTTAAAGTTTGCAATGATAATTTAGTAAAGCTAAATGTTGTATCACTTAGACAATTGATTCCTACTAATAATAGATTAAAAATTTTAAATTAGGGTGGATTTACTTGATGATTATACTGAACATAAAAAAAATAATTATCATCATGATGTCACCTCAACCTCATTTAATTTGCTACCAATATAGCCTCCACCACACTACAACCATTATTTCCTTTTGCTAGCGCTATCACAATTATCACGACTTAGCCACCACCACTATCACACCATCATCGCGGTCACCACGGTCACCACGTTCATGTCCACCAAACCATCTAAATATCCACCACATTACAATAACTGTCATGTCGTCGCCTATCGCTACCACCACAATTACTAACACCACTTTTTCATACAGCACTACCGTCACCATTGATACCTTTTTAGTGCCATCGTTGTGACCACCACCACCATTTTTACTCCATCGTCACTGCCACTACCATTATCATCACCAACAAGGTTTTGGCAAAACAAATTTATAAGATACATAAATAAATTCATAATTTTTGTAAAAGGCATAAATATGTAAACGAAATATTTTTCACACATTTGCTTTTGGTTTACCAAACAGGTTAACTTATTTTAAAGTAAAAATTTAGTCGCTTAAAATTTTTAGTTTTACAAATTCAGCACTTAACTTTTCAGCACTTAAATTTCAGTTTTATCAAATAGTCCCTAAATGTTACTCAAAATTGAAGTTATAATTTATCGAAATTGCACATAATCTTGTCAATGTCTAAGTTCTCGTGCTAACCTTTATCACTGATATATGAGAAAGAGTGAGTCATTATACATGGTTGGTACACATTTAGTTAGTGGCAAAAATTGGACCGAGAATCTTGAACTTAAGGAAGACATGCCCTATATGCCTTGTTGTCATAGTAGGAGAGTTATTGAGTATTAGACTATTGTGTTATACGTACGCTCATTATTTTATTTTCTTTTAACTTTAAAGATTTTGTTTATTTGCCTTTTTTAGTATCATATATTTAAAAGTTATCAATGAATATCACTAAAAGTAAAGTAATATGTCAAGCCCCGACTCGGAGGCGGACGTTCACATGCTATTCCATAATATTCCTACTTGCATTTATAAGAATATAATCTCAACCAGATAATCAGGGCTCTGAAATAAAATACAAATCAAAGAACTCGCATAAACTATCAGTACTGATAACTGCAGCAAAAGTTTATATATAGATAAACATTATCCAAACTAGGTTTCCAAATTTAATTAAAGTTCATAAACTATTATAAATGTTCTTATTCACCAAAGCCAAAACTAATAGCCTTAAAGCAAAGTAAAACTCCTAGCAGCTCTACCATAACTATTAACATGTTTCTAAACCATATCAGCTTGATTACCCGAAATGGGATGAGAAGGACTGCAATGAGCACAAGGCTCACCATATGATAACACACAAACACCTACAGAGTACAACATAGGTATTCAAGAACATATAGTTGAGTCAAAAATGGAAAATAAGAAACCGAAACCGGAGGTGCAAAGATGATAAATAATCTTAGCACAACAAATATTCGCATTAACTTAACAAAAGATCAAATCAAAATCAAATGTATATATTCATTGAACTAAAAAGTAAATACGTTACGATCATATAAGACGTGAGTGTAAAGCATGTTAATCTAATCACGCGAATGTTCTGAGTTCAAAGGTTACATACCCGTAGCAATTGCCATCTGATGTCAAGGCATCACGTTAACGTAAGCACGTGAAGGCTCTAACTATGAGGATTACTTACCAATTATGGTAGAAATCCTCTAACCTTTAGGTTTCTTTTTCTTCTTCTTCTTCTTCTCTCTCTCTCTCTCTCTCTCTCTCTAAGACCATACTCCCTTTTATTGATTATTGATTAAGCACAAACTAACTAGTCCTTATTTTTTTAAACTTGATAAATAACTCAAAAAATCCTTAAAGGTATACTGTTTATTCAAAGTACCCCAAATATTCCTAAAAAATTACAAAAAAAGCCTAAAACATAAAGTAATTAATAGGATTATTTCAAGTCTTACATAATATATCATATGCCAGTTCGTTTCGGTTTGTGATCCGTTGTAAAAAAGTGATCCGTAAGCCAAATCGAATCGAGGCCGGTTTGAGAAATGTGAAGCCAAACCGTTAAGATTTTTGGACAGTTTGGCTTGGATCGACTTAATTTGATCGGTTTGAAAGGGTTGATGCTCACTCTAAGCTAGGTAGATCAATGAAAGTTTCAGGATATCGGTAGAGATTGACGGTTAGGCTTGGGATGGGACATAAGAAGGGTGCGCTTGTTGAGTTTTGGTCACCTCCCTTCCACCTTTATTAGCTCTAACTTGAAATTTGGCACCATGGACATTTGCTTTAAAGTGGAAACATATCCTTGGCGGTTGGGCTTGGAAAGGGACATAAGAAGGGTGCGCTTGTTGAGTTTAGGTCACCTCATTCCACTTTTATTAACTCAAAGCGGAAACATATCCTTGTGACACACGGTGGCCTTTGATGGCACAAAGGAAACCGTGTGTGGCACTCGACTTGCTGCTTGCAAGAAGGGTCTGTGAACCAATCCCAACAATTTAATAGCAAACAGTGCATCAATATTGCATAAAACAGTGCACACAGAGTAAATTTTAACACAAGGGCAAAACGGTCCCAAATATTCTCATTACTTCAATAGCATTATTACAACTTACAAAAGGTATTGTTTGCATCCACAATGTGCAATCTAGCTAGACAGGCAAGCTGAAACAAAACAAAGGACTCTTGGGTATGGGTGTCTGGCGCAAGGCTACATGGCCTCCCTTATAGTACCATAAAGAGGAAAATACAAAGTGACAGTAGTAGACGTTCCTGTGTGTGAGGAGTCATATTGTCCCTTTTTGCAGAAATACAATTCGGAATAACTTGAAATTTTACAGGAAAACTTAAATATATACAAGGGTGATCTCCACCAAAATTGAGCAAAAACGCATGCCTGGATCTTTAAATCTTCACGGTTGGCTTACGGTGTGCACGGGCACTGAAGTCAGGCGTACAACATTGTGCTTGAAGGGCGCATGGGTTCGGGGCTTGATGAGCTTGCAAGTGCTATGTTGGGAGGGCGCATGGGCGGTGTGCTGGATGGGTGCAAGGGCGCTGTGCTGGGCGGGCGCATGGGCATTGTCCTTGTCCTGGTAGGTGCCAAGGGGCAGCCCATGACAACTTGCCATGTTTATGTTAGAAAAAGCACACACTCCCATAACGTATTCCCATCCCATGTTGCTCTTTGTTTTTGGCCTAAGCCCCCTATCGTATCTTTTTTTTTTTTGGAGAATGATAAAAAATATATACCATCGAAAAATAAAAGAGGCTAATATCCCTAGCCTCTGGAATTAAAGAACTATAAAATACTAATAATGGATGACAACTCCATCCGATAGGGAGCACCAAAAAGAAAGAGAAATATACCACAAAATTAAATTAAAGCAGATAAAGAAATGAACAACTTCTTTTTTTCTTTTTTGGAAAAAAAATAAAATCTAGACCTACCAACAAATAAACCTACAAACAGTAACAAACTGGAAGATAACTAAGAACGAAACAAGATAAGTACACAAAAAAACAACCAATTAAGATACACCAGGAGACAGTCAACCCCAACCCATATTCCAGACACGTGGCCCGTGTCACGGGATGCCCCTTGCACCCGCCTAGCACCCCGCGCCCATCCAGCATAGCGCCCTTGCGCTTTCCAACACGCGCCCATGTTCCCTCACAAGTTCTTTAAGTCTTGCGCCCATGCGCCCGTCAAGCACAGCCCCCGTGCACCCAACTGCAGTGCCCGTGCACGCCAAAAGCCAACCGAGAGGATCTGAAGATCCAGGCGTGCGTTTTTGCTCAATTTTGGTAGAAATCACCCTTGTATATATTTAAGTTTTCCTGTAAAATTTCAAGTCATTCCGAGTTGTATTTCTCTAAAAAGGGGCACTATGACTCATCGCCAATAGTGACGTCTACTACTGTCACTTAGAAAAATTCTCGTAGTGGTACTATATGGGAGGTCATGTTGCTAGTGCCAGACACCCATACTCGAGAGTCCCTTGCTTTGTTTTAGCTTGCCTGTCTAGCTAGATTGCACACTGTGGATGCAAACAAAGCCTTTTGTAAGTTGTAATGATGATATTGAAGTAATGAGAATATTTGTGACCGTTTTGCCCTTGTGTTGAAATTTACTCTTTGTGCACTGTTTTATGCAATGTTGATGCACTGCTTGCTCTAAATTGTTGGGATTGGTTAGCGGACTCGTCTTGTAAGTGGCAAGTCGAGTGCCACACACGGTTTCCTTTGTGCCATCAAGGGCCACCGTGTGTCACCCCATCATGCACCTCTACCTCGATTGTCGTGCTTCCTTTCTGGCACAGAAATCGCCACTGTTTTCAGCCAACTCACTAGTCACTACTGCCAACCCCAAGGACACAGAAGACAACAACTCAACATCACCGTTGGAAAGACCTCACGAATAGAGTATTGGATGACAAAACACCAAAATGCCAGAACCTAGAATACTCACAAACAACCGCCGCCGACCAAACTGTCATCATCCACAGCTGCCAACCTCGTCAAATACGAACAACCCATAAGCAGAGCAAAGAACCTTTCCACCGTCAATTGCAGAACACCAACCTTTCAATGGGCTACCAGGGGAGAAGGGGGAGGAATAAACCCTAGTTGAAAACCCTAGATCCAAACTCACCAACCCATTGCCTACCCAAGAGAGGCTGAAGAGCTCTGAGAGCTAAATCCACATATCCCGATGGCAAAATAAAAAATCATACAAATCCACCACTACCTAAGCATATAACACCATCTCCGACGCCAACCATGATCCATCAACCGTCAACCATCGACTGTTCTGACAACTTATCCATCAACTGTCACTAATCTCGCTTCGGTGCAGGAAAAACTAAAACCATACCAGATCGAGACTCACCGTCATGACGTGACGTCATCCAGCTCACTGTAGCCCTCAAGATCCCACACAAGACCCTAACCAACATCACCTAAACTACCACGTCACCACTGCCCGGGAAAACCGGCGGCGGTGACAGAAGACAGAGAAAGGGTTTAGGGAAAATTATTGCCACAGAAATTGCCCTCAAAGGCAAGAAAGTTTAGGGGTAATCTTGGTATCTTTTTTGTGCATGAGACTTGATTTCTACACCGATTGCCTGCTCTATTTTAGCCTCTTACTTAGGTTTCTTTTTATGTAGTTACGGAAAAAAAAAAGAAAGCTAGAAAGAATTTTTTTTAATACATTTAGCAGTATATATATTAAGGTATTAGTATTTGAGCTTCAATCTTTTTACGTTTAAATTTTATTTACTGTTTTATTGGTACACTATATCTCGAAACTCGATAATATTTTATTTCTTTTGGTTAGTGGTCAATAAAATTGGTACAAAACTGTCGGGAGAGTGCAGCAACCGGAGCAGAGTGCCAACATGTTATCCAAATTCTAAAAGGAAAATAATATTGTTGCTTTTGATATACTTCTTGACTTCTTTTATATGTTAAACTAAAAATAAAAATATTTAATGACTAATGCCAATTTCTTTAGCGACAAACATTGTGTATTCGTTATGACTGAAAGTTCTACACTCTTCTTATTCTCCTTCGCAGCAGAGAGAGAGAGAGAGAGAGAGAGTGAGAGTGAGCAGGAGATGGAGATCAAGCCAACAGAAGTGAGCAGCTTAAAGATGTTTGAGGGATACAACAAGAGATACAAACATTTCAGCCCAACACTGGGCTGCTCCATGAACTTCCACATCTACTTCCCCCCTTCCCCTTCTCCTTCCCACAAGTTCCCTGTATGTATTTCGCACTCTTCTCCCATTTCTCAAATACCCAGTTCCCGATTCTTCTGGAAAATGGTTCATTTCCGTTTGATTGCCGTTCTGATGCTAATGCTAGTCTACTAGGGTTTATATGTATCAAGAATATGTGACCTTTGTTTTGTTTTAACATCCACACATGCATTCTTTTGTGCTTCTAGATATCTGGGTTTTAAATAATCGTTGCAACTTTTACCTCTACGGCTTCTTGATTGTTTCTTTTTTGATTTGTTTTAGATGTTTATTTGATTGCACAAGTTTGTAGGTATAAACATTCATTTCTTGTGATTTTTTGTTTCTCGCACTTGTGAATGTGTTTTTTTATCGAATAAAAGTGTTTTACCAGATGCTTTACAAATAGAATCATTCACAGCAACCATTTCCCATGGCTCACTTCTCTTGCAGTCATTATTGTTGTTATTCATGTGGTCAGAAGTGCGATATCTATTCGTATATGAGCCTTTTTCCATGGTCATTTAGGCTCATTGGCTAGCTTTTCTGTTCTTTCTATATCTTCTTTTATTAGAAGTTGTATCCACTTTTCTCTCTGAGTTGATTCTTAAGCTTTTGGATATTTTCTGAGAAACGAGTCATATCAAACAGGCCTGTACTACTATGTTGCATCCATACATGATGGTATATTTGTATGAACTGATCGGAGTTCTTATATTCTTTGTGTGCATCAAGAAGCTCAAAGAAGATCTCTAGTTCCGCACCCACAGATATAAGAATGTGTTTAGGTGTTTGGTAACTCGTTATACACCCTACGTTTCTAGGTTTGTACACCTGATGTGTTTAGGTTTTTAGCAATTCAATATCTGATCTTGCGCACTGAGTAATGCTGGTATTGATTTCATGAGGCTGTTAAATCCGATGGCTTACTATGGAACTGATTAGGTGCTTTACTGGCTGTCCGGCCTTTCATGCACGGATGAGAACTTTATCATTAAGTCTGGTGCCCAACGTGTTGCATCGAGTGAGAGTATTGCTTTGGTTGTGCCGGATACATCTCCAAGTAAGCCAAACTTATTCCTGGATTACATTAATTAGTAAAAGTTCTTCTAAGTCAATAATCGTGATATATTTGTGGCTGCATTAAATGCCATTTCTTTTGCTTGATGAGATATGGTGGTTTGATATAACTTGGATAGTGCCTGGCTATAGGGCCCTCTTTCTGAAGCATGCATGGAATTGAGCAGTAATGTACTATTTATAATATTTCAACTGTGATCAACAATATGTGGTTCCTCCTGGTGGCTATTTTATCAACTGCTACCAGTGTCAGTGTCCATGAATGATATGAATACAATTGAGAGAAACTAAACTCAACCCAACTAAGACTTTGTCGTAAGTCTAATTGGATCTGCTCTATGAAGCCTTTTCTTCCTCCGAGTTATTTTTAGCAATCAAGTCCTTGGATGGAACCGTACATTTTAGTTATCTGTGTCATCTTTCAAATATACTTACATCATCTTAGCATGTCAGTGGACATTCGAAAGTATAGACTTAATAACCAAAGGGTGTCAAGAAGCCTCGGACTCTCCATTCCTCATAGGACCAATGAGAGTGAAAGAAATGCTTGTAACTCTGTCAGCTTTTACGATTAGCTTAAGGTGACAAAGGCCGGATGTGCCGATTTTGCGTAATCTATTCTGGATCCGAGAATCTGTGACGTGCTTTGTAAATGTTTGTACAATGGTATATTGAAATGCCATGTTTGATATGTCTTGCTTAAAAAGTCACAACCAATTTGGAAAAAACCAAAGTGAATTGCCTTCAATTTTTGATTTTCTTGTGCTGAAGCCTTGGAGTAGTAGTTCCTTTCTTATTCAGAACCGACTCACTAATTTGGAGCTGATTTGGGAGATGTATGAGTACTAAATCGCATTGTCTATTTGATACTCTTGCACAGCCAATCAGTTTCCAGTGATGTATGATGGTGAACTATGTCAAATCAACACGATGAATATGGTGATGTTGCGGGGTGTATTGATATTTATCTGATGAGAGTATGGATCAGCTAAAAACAGAGTATCGGCCTTCTGTTAAGCACTATGAAGCACGGGTGCGCCTAGAAGGGTGAAGCACCGGCACCGGGTGCGCGTCGGGTGCGGAGCGGGTGCGGCATGGGTGCGTGTCGTGTCCAGTATTTTCTATTTATTTTTTTAATTTCCTAAATAGCGGGTGCGGCTCGGGTGCGGGTAGGATACGGATCGGGTGCGGATCCGATACTTATGGGGTGAAAAATACAATTCTCAAAAGAAGTTTTAGAAGTCAAAACACAAAAACAGAAGTTGTTGGGTCAAATCCTAAATAATAAAAATCATACTAACCTAATAAATGGTAGATCGTTTATGGCTGGGGTTTGATCTGTGAGAAGGGCAGAGAGTAAGACTAATAGAGAGAGAGAGAGAGTGACGGCCGGCGACAACGGCAACCACCGGCGTCAATTGGAGCCACCCGCAACCACCGGCGACGATCAGACCACAGGCGACCTCCGTGAGGCCACTCCGCATGGGAAGCAGATCACCTGCGACCTTGTGCACCGGTAGCAGATCACCCGCGACCTTGCGCACCAGTAGCAGCCCCTGTTCTTGCTTTTATTAGTTACAATTTGCTCTTCTTTTGTTTTGTGAAGCTGGTTGGGACACAGTAGCAGATCCTTTTTAGGCCACATGGCACTCTATAATGACATGCAAGGCCACTAATTGTACACATGCAAGCCCACATGTGAGTGGGTCTATGCATTTTCAGACCCAAATAACATTGCAATATATATACACTTTCTTAAAATTTAAATAATTCATATTTTGTTTAAAAAGTAAATATTAAGTATACATAATTAAAAAATATATATATATAAAATTTGCCGTATCCCCGCCGCACCCGTATCCTAAAATTTTCAAAAAAGCCGTATCCGCATATCCGCAGCCGTATCGTATCCGCACTCGCACCGGTATCCGTGCTTCATAGGTTAAGCATTTAAGCACATGCTTTTAGTTAGCGAGGAGAGGGTCAAGATTGGTTACTTAATTGTGATGATAGGTCACTCTACTAATATGGGAATGCTCTCTCTTGGTATTACACGGATTTGTAATGGCCCCAAGTACTCAACTCAACAAAACCTTATACCAACTACTTGGGCGTGGCTGCATAGATTCATTTAGTGATCTGTATCATTAACTTGATAAGTGGTAGTCGGCATTACGTGAAAGTTTTCATCTTAAGTCATATACTTGTTATACTGTAAGTATTGCTCTTTTCTTTCCTAAAATAAGTAAAATAGAGGGAAAGACTATGACTTCAAGGTAGGCACTAAGGCATATGTGGGTTTTTCCTTTTTGGTGCAGAAATATCAACCTCAATACACTTGGTTGTTATATTAACGCTGTCTTGGAGTTGAGATTGGTTTTCCTGTTTCATATTGTTAGGTTATATCCTATAGCAAAGTTTTCCTTTCAGAAATTGTTGTGTGGTTCTAGAAGCAGCAGTGCTGATTATCACTTGCATTTTTTTTTTATTGTAGGAGGTCTGAATGTGGAAGGAGAAGCGGACAGCTGGGATTTTGGTCTAAGTATGATATAATATCTTAACTACTTGGTATTTATTGGTTATACTGGTAAAGGGGTTAATGCTTTTTAACTTAGGTCCTCTCTGTTTCCGCCCTCCTTATCATTTTGATGTACCATTCGCCATGCGATGCTTCCTTGAAATTTTCTACTTGTTATTGTATCTGCACTACATCGTATACTGGGTATCGAGCTGACCCAATTTAGCAATTCTACGGTATGGCCACCATTTTAACATGTCAAGGGCTATGTGATGCTTCATGGAGTTTTTTAAAGTTTTTTTTGTATTTCGCGTCCTGCAGGATGATGATTAGAGGTGAGATTTATGCTGGTTATTGAGCTACCTTAGTTAATGCATGGCTCGTCACAGCTCCTTAGATATAGGGAAGGTGTTTTTGTATGTCTTTAATCTTCACCTTTTAGAGTTTTTGAACAAGTGTAGAAATGCTCCAGTAAATGAAAGTTTACTTGTAACCCAATCACTCCAATTAAAGTTATTGAGTACAATTTTTCAAATGAA
Source organism: Escallonia herrerae (assembly GCA_033070095.1). Lineage (NCBI taxonomy): Eukaryota > Viridiplantae > Streptophyta > Magnoliopsida > Escalloniales > Escalloniaceae > Escallonia > Escallonia herrerae. The sequence goes on along the minus strand of JAVXUP010000072.1, from coordinate 357,672 downwards.
ATGGACAATGTTTTCTAATCTTTCCTCATATAAACATGTATGTAGATTTTGTCTTCTGCGTTTGAGCAAGAAAATTAAGTAGATATATTTGTTGAGCTAAAAATTCATGAAATAATTAAGCAATTGGTTTTCACTTTTTACTTTCTAATTGGAGTTCAATTTTTTCTCTGTGTCCTCTTCTTATATGTCATTGACTAAATAGTGACTATCTGCATTGAAGCTTTTTCAGAAGGAGAGGAACCACTTAAGGTTCTGATTGAGGAATTAAAAATGAAGCAATGCCTCATTGTTGGGAACAAAATAATGAGGGTGACTAAATTTCAAAATTATGTTCTACTATGTTGGTTGCACATAATTATAGCACCATCGTGAATCCCTAGGATGTTTCTTCTCTTATTATTTCTTAATAACACCTTAGTCTTTTCTGTACATCGAAACTGAAAAAATTACCTGGTTGTCTGACTTTTAGGTTTTTTTGCTGTGCCACTCAATTCATGACTTATGTTATGTTGGTTGTACACCTGCTTTGTTTCTTTAGACAATTATACCTAGGTTTAGGGGCATGATAGTTCCTTATTAAATTAAAGGATATTTTGTGAAGAAAAATAATAAGGTGAAGAGGTTAAGAGAAGCATTGTGATTAAGTTCATATATACATGACGTACATATGCATGGTTCACATCCATACGATTAACATGCGCATATATCTACTTATTATTTGATATCTGTGTCTATGGCTATGTAATATAGATGGTAATCACCTACTTTAATTAGAACTTCCGCATCATTGAGGTGATAGGTTCACTTATCATGAAAGGAGTTGCTATATAAACTTCCCATATAGAAAAGATGCATTTGTTCATCAACATGTTCTGTATCCTGTATGTGCATGTCCTTCCCCATTTTTCTATGTTCTTTAGAGCACTCTTGTCAGCTTGTCCATCTTATTTGTTGATTCCATTTTTATGTATGCCTTAGATTTCCTTTGTCTGCTTGTCCATCTTATTCTTCGGTTCCATTTTTCATGTTTCTGAACTCCCTCTAAATCTTGTTTGCATACTTGCCCTTTTTATATATTGACTTCACATTTCATTTTTCTTTGATCGTCGATGTTCCTTTACAAAATGGTTCTGAAGAATGTCAATGTTGCTTTTGTAGATTATGATCTCATCGCGAAAATGTTGTACTTATCTGCATTGGAAAGCTAAATTGATGATGAAATGGTTAAGCCGTTTTCTTAGTCTTTGGGGGTTGGGTGAAGGGGGTGAATAACAATTTGTTTGCTTTGTGGTTTTGGTCTTAGACCGGAAATTCTTATGCGTAAAACTGCAGTCAACTTGTATTTATGTACAAAGTTGCTGGTTGTCTGAGTCAAGTCGTCGTCGTTACCAAGTGGTTATTCTTTAAGCTTCTTTTTTACCTAGGTGCTGGGTTTTATCTGAATGCGACACAAGAGAAGTGGAAGAATTGGCGGATGTACGATTATGTGGTGAAGGAATTGCCACAACTTCTTAATGAAAATTTTCCACAGATTGATACATCACGGGCTGGTGTATCTGGTCATTCTATGGGTGGCCATGGAGCTCTTACAATCTACCTGAAGAACCTGGACAAGTACAAGGTAATTGATCATGATATTCACTTCCAACTAAAGCGCATTAATTGCTGTTGAAAACTCTCTTTACTTACATTTAGCTATCTATCTTGTAGGATTACAGTTTTTTTTTTTGGGGTGTGTGGGTTATAGTGCTTTTGATCAATCTTTGCGGTATTGCAATGATAAAAATTAAATATCAAAGTTACAAGATACGTTCGTATCTCTTCTGATAGAAAGACAGCTATTTAGGTCGGCTAATCTCAGTTCTAAACCTCGCTGCAGTATACTTTATTTTCGTTTTGTGTCCTAAATTGATGTTTTTTATCTTCCCTTTTCTTTCCTTGATTCTTCCTCCTTTGTGCAGTCGGTATCAGCTTTTGCGCCTATTGTCAATCCTATAAATTGTCCATGGGGCCAGAAGGCTTTCACAAACTATTTGGGTGGAAACAAAGCTGATTGGGAGGTATGACATTTATGTGTTTAGTGCCAATTATTGATGGATTCTGAATGCCCTCAAGTTAAATTCTTTTTGTATGATAACCTGCAGGATTACGATGCCACTTGCCTGATCTCAAAGTTTAATGATGTTTCTGCCACCATTCTGATTGATCAGGTGAAAGTCAAGAAGTCTTTTGCTCTAATAGCGACTTAAAGTTGTGACATATTCCCAGTAATGGTGCCGATTGAAATCTTAGATGTTGCGGCAAGCTGTCATCACATTGGAACTTAGACTACTTAATGCATACGTAAAGTATGTGGTGAAGTATTAGCGCTAGCAGTGGATCGGCTTTACGTATGTGGTGAACTTAGACTACTTAATGCATACGTAAGAAGACAGCTTTACGTATGTGGTGAAGTTAGGGGCCCACCAATAATGCTCCAACCGCTACAAATATAAGGGGTTAATGGCCCACTTTTTCCCACCAAACCGCTATAAAGAGTAGCGGTGTGGGTCCCAAACCGCTACTCTTTGTGGCAGTTGGGGATGATCCTTCTTTTGGCAATCTCTCTCTCTTCACATTGGATCCCTTTTTTTTCTCTCTCACTATCCCTCTCTCCAACACCCTCTCAATCTTTTTCTTTCTCTCTCTCTTATCAGCTTGCTCATGAGAGATTGGTTAGGATATCCATAGAGGCTTTTGAAATTATTATAAGATTTCCAAGCTTCATCCACTTGATGACCCTTAATAGCAATTTCAAGCTTTTTCAACATAATTTCTCTGGAGGATCCTTCCCAGCACGTCTTTTCTGGTCTACTAGTACAAAGATGTTGAATATAGTGATTCTGATATGGTTTATACCATACATCTGGCACTCGAAGCTTTTTCCAAACAATACCCTGGGTTACCATACCCATATGAACAACCATTGAATATCTCTTTACTAGCAGACATTTTAGACTTGCTTTAGTCAATGAGTGTGTCATTTTAATGAAGAAACGCACAAGTATAAAATCATACCTTCACTGAAATATCCCTTTTGGATAGAGAGCTAGTGGTGGCCTTTTTTGAAAATCATGGAATACCATTGTTCCAGTGTCATCATAAACAGGCACACGATCTCTCCGCTACTCTTTGTAGCTGCCAAGGGTCATTTATTGCCTGCAGCTTCAGGAAAGTGGGGTAGCTGGGGTTTTTTTTAGGGTTATTTAATGGTTTAGTGGGGTAGCTGGGGTTTTTTTTTAGGGTTTTTTAATGATTTAGTGCGGTTGCTGGTTTTTTTTTTAGGGTTTTTGATGCGATTGAAACCCAACCGCCACAATGAGTAGCGGTTGGGGGTGGGCCATTAAGTGCTACACTTTGTAGTGGTTAGGGCTTTTTTAACCTAAGAGGGGTTTTTGGGTATTTTATAACCGCTTTAAAGAGTAGCGGTTACCATTTTTTGAAAAAAAAAAGTACAGATCTAGTCCATCCACGAGTACACGTGGACGGCCAGATTTATGGTGGAGAAATAGTTATTTCTCTACTGATAGATGTGGATCGGCCCCCATATATATATATATATATATATATATATATATATATATATATATATATCTACCGGTGGAGAAAGTCTTATTTCTCCAACTGTCATCCGGCCGTCCACGTGTGATCTTGGACCGTGCAGATTACTTTTTTTTTAAATACCACTTGACTGACTGCTATACAGAGTAGCGGTCAGATTTTTTCCACTTTTGCCCTCCTCTCTTCAGATGGATACATCCCAACACTAATACTTTATATCACTTTCTCTGTCCCTATCTCTGTCTCTTATCTCATTCTCTCACCACTGCCCAGCAGCGGATGGACAATGACGACACGGACAGAGCCGCTGTCGACGCATAGTGGACCCTAATGACGATGCACGTTGCTGCTACCGTCCTTGGCCCGAGCTGCCGCTGCTACCACACCTTGCCTTAGCCTAACCTGCCGCCACCACGTCCTTTGCCCAAGCTGTCACCGTCCATTTAGCCCTTGCCCAAGCCACGGTCACCACCGTGTTTCGCCCAAGCCACCGTCGCCTCATCTGTTCCCGCCAGTCTTCTCTGTAGATGGGCTTTTCTTTTTTCAGATCAACTATTTATTTTCGACTGCCTAACCTGTTCATTTCTCTTAGGAATCTTTTAATTTTCTAGCAATTGATGGTGTTCGGATTTAAACATTGGGTTGATGTGGTGAATGGATGTTGGCATGGTGATGGGTGATGGCGGTGTAGCGGTGGTGTTGGAGGATATGTTTGTGGAAGTGGTGGGTACGGCAGACGACCCAAATGGTGGTGGATGGTTTTGAAAATGGTGGGTACTGTGTGCGCCAGTGATGGTGGTGTCGCCGGCGATGACGGTGGCTTGGGTGGTTGTATTAGTGTGACGGGTCATGGGATGAACGGAACTGGGTTCAGTGGTGTTGGTGATTTTGTCTCTCTCTCTCTCTCTCTCTTCAGTTGCTAAAATTGTGTAGACGCTGGCAAGTGTGGTGGTGGAAACGGTTGGTTGCGGTGGAGGTGTGTGGTACCATGGTGTTGAGTGGTGGTGCCGACGATGATGGTGGCTAGGTTGGGCAATGGGTGGTGATGGAATAGCACAAAAATTAACGATGGAACTTACCACCCATCGGAAAAGAACAGAATGAAGAAAGAGAGCCAAAGATAGGGTGTGAGTGATAAAGTATTAAAGTGAGATGGCATATCCATCTGCGGGGCAGAAGTGGAAAAAATCTGACCGCTACTCTTTGTAGCCGTCAGTCAAGTGGTACTTTAGAAAAAAGTAATCTGGACCGTCCACGATCACACGTGGACAACCGGATGACAGTTGAAGAAATAAGGCTTTCTCCACCGGTAGATAGGGATCGGCCCCCTATATATATATATAATTTGCCGTATCCTTGACGCACCCATATCCTCTTTTTTTCTAAAATGACGTATCCGCGTATCTGCACCGCACCGGAGTCCATGCTTCTTAGGTGTACACTACTAATCCTCCCGTAAAAAGAGCGATATTACAGTCTTTAAACAATTTAGATGGGGGCTGCCACCATTAGATAGACAACGTTTCATTTGATATTAGACCACTCTTAAAAGAGTTGACGGTCATTTGAATTTATGCAACTGCTTTCTTCATATGGACTAATAAAACTGTTGCGAGTTGAAGGTCTCTTGATATATGACAAAAAAAGCAAGTATGCATTGCATTGGCAAATCTTGCAAACATAAAATGAAATCACGAGTTGTCATGAAAAATCATGAAGTTTGGGTGACAGCTATCCTGATGCACATGGCAGGAAATTCAAGAAGTCTTACGGTTCTAATTAATGGTGATTGCTGGACTTCTAGTGTCTTCCAAGAATAAAGGAAAAAGAAAAAAAGAAGATTATCCTAATATACTGCTACTGCGTCTTCAGAATTATATCGTCAAGACAAATTATGTAGCTGTGTATTTGTAATTACTTACTGCAAAAATGGTAAAGTAAAGAATACATGTGGATCTCATGGATCACCATAAAGGTAATATTAGTGAATTAATTCTGGTGGTGCAAAATTTTTTTTTTGGATGTTATTGGTTGAGTAAATCAATTAATTTGGGGAGGAGTTCATTGGTAGTGAGGTTTAAAATGGCGGTTGTGCTCATGGAAGAATGGTAGTGGTCGTGTCTGTGCTGGGGGGCAATGTTGGTGGGTTGGTCTTATTGTATACTGGGGCTGGTGGGTGGAAGGGATACTGGCAGCTGGTCGTGGTGTGGTGTTGGTATAGGTGATTGTAGCAGAGGTAGTGGTGCACAGTGTTGGTGTAGTAGTAAGTTGGTTCAGTAGCGGCGGCAGGAGCAATAAGGGTGTCTAAAGCCAATGCTGCAAAATTAAGATGAAAAAAGAGGTTTGATTGAAGTGTTGAGACTTAAAATACCTCTCCCAGACAACGTGTTTTCTTGTGTCAATTTATGCAGGAGGACTATTCGTGTATATACTAGTTATACACACCAGAGGAGGTATGGTCCTCAGGAATTCAGTAAGTAGACATGAAAATGAGTTCACAAGAGAAGGGGGTGAATGGGTCGGGTGTGGGGTGGATGTGGGGTGGGAATACTTTCCTTTTGGTGTAGGTTTGTTGGGTCTCTTAATTTTTCTACTAATACAGGCGTGGAAAAAGCTTCAGGTTGATTTTGTGGTCATGTTAGCAAAAATTTGGGTCTGTATGTAACTGAATCAAGATAATTAGCCAATACATCCCCACTTTGGACTCTTCTTTCAAGGGCTGATTGATGTTACTGCTTTCTGGGAAACATGAGCATGAGGACAAGTGTGGAAACAGTGTTTTAAAGTTTAGATTGTATATAGGAACTACCTGCAAAGAAGATGATCTTTAGGGTTTAACCCTAAACCTTATACGCTTAAACCTTAGTATGTAGAAAATTGTTTTTTAAGTTCCTCTTTCTTGCATTATTGCACTTGCTCATCAAAGAGGCATCTCTATGCTCTGCTGAACTAGTATTGTATATCTGCAGGGCGAGGCTGACAAATTCTTGCATGATCAACTGCTCCCACACAAGTTTGAGGAGGCATGCAGGAAGGCCAATGTTCCTCTGCTCCTGCGGTTGCGTCCTGGTTACGATCACGCCTACAACTTCGTAGCAACTTTCATCGATGATCACATCCGTCATCATGCTCAAGCCGTTAAGCTGTAATCTGTCAAAGCTTACTTTATGAATATAACAACGACCTTCATATTAGTCTGTCGCCGTTGTTTTAAGTACTCCTTTCATTCGCTCTGTTAAAGCTTACTATATGGGCTGCGATGTGGTTGATGTTGGGCTGGACTGGGGGAGGATCAGTGTCGTAGTACTTGAAATATTGATTGAGCAAATTAAGGGGCAGCTAATATTTTGTTTAACAATTCAGAGGAATCAAAGCGAGTTGGTTGCTAATGTAGAATACCTTCATCTTAGCAGTAGGGAACTTAAGGCATTGTATATAATTGCCTTTTAAATAATGAAATGAGAAGGGATGAAGGGATGCTGAAGATTTAGCAACAGATGCTGAAGATGTGGTTGCTATATGCACTCGAACTTGTTGACTAGGACCATGATCCTCCGTTAGATCCACATAGCATACTTGTTGTTCAAGCTTTGGCACAAAGGAGTGTCGTTTTTTTTCTTTTTTGAAACTAGGTAAGAACCTTACCTGCTATATTAACCAACCTTCAAGTACAACCGTTTCACAAAGCCTAGCCATATAGACAGAAAATACAGATATACAAAAACAAGCACACACTAAAACCATGACATTGCGATGAATTTTTTTATGGTTGCAACTTGGGCAAGTTGGATTGAATGGACTTAAGGGTCAGATCATGTCTAACCTATGCTGAAAAACTCGTACTCGTGTCCAGTCCAGTCCATCTATAGATCAAATAATGTCTGTTCATGCTCAGTTCATAAAAAATTTGGTGTCACGGGCTGGACATGGGCTGTACACGGGTTGTCCATGGTTTTATATCAGTTTTTGTTTTTTTTAACTTTAACGCGTATCAATATTATCCAATCGAGTAATTAATTATGACTTTTTGTTTATCTCATATTAGTTATCATCGAAGTTTACTAATTGAGTATCGTGAAGTATCAAAATAAATTTAGTCATAAACATGAAAACAAGTTTCAGGAGGACGTTAACAAATAACGTTACAAATTCTAATCCTTTAATAAGAAATAAGGGAGAAAAATAGAAGCCTTCAAAGGTCTCTAAACGCGTACGGTAAGAGGATTTTAAAGATCGATAAAAAAACTAATAAACTTAAAATATATATATATATATATATATATATATATATATATATATATATATAATTCATATATATCACATAAAAGTTTGACACGTCTGGTTTTTCACGGACTGCGTGGGTTTCGAAAAACCTTTATCCACGTCTAGCCATATTTTTTATGAGCTCAAAAGTTTGTACCCATCATGGTCACGATAATACTAGGCCCATACTATATTTTTACATACCGATGGGTTATTCATGGGTTACCCAGCGCAAATTGCAACCCTCTTCCCTAACATTGTGTCCCTTATGCATGGTCTTTCCCTGACATACTTCATGCCCTTATGCATGACGTATATATGAGAAAACATATAAACAAGATTATTCAAACGTTAAATCCAAAACTAAACGCCCTAAAACTTCCTTAAACGAGGTTGCGTGCAAGTGAGAAACATTCAAAACGTGTATATCTTCGAGAACAATGTTTTGTTTGCAAGTTGTATACGCCATTATGTACTTGAGGAGACCTCTAGATCATGGAGCATCCCATGTGATCAAGCAATCAATTCTCTACCTTTTTTTATTAAAACCATGATGGATCTTTTTTTTATATTTATTTATTTATAAAAATCCGTGTATACAAGATATATGAGAGGAAGCGTGGTGGTCTCGTGGTATTCCTACTTTTGAAATATGAGTAACCAAATGTTGCTAATTTTTACAAGGGTGCAACTATAGCTAAATCGAGTAACAGCTCTTGCAACTCGAAGGAGTTGGTACGATGATCAAGGATATATGTTCAAACTTGGAGTCAATTTTAAAAAATACTCTTTTAAATGCATCCCGTTGTAAATGGTACAACCCTCAAAATCACCTGAAAGATGATTGAAACTAAAAATTAAAGCGTCCTAAAGATACCTCTTATTATTTCCAAAAAAAATAGTAACAGTTTTTGCAAGCTGTTGTCACTGTAACCAAAATTCTTCTTGTTGTAACTAAGATAAGATAATAATCTGTTTGTGTGCGCATAAATGAAATAAACTTTAAAAGCAAAATGTAAATAATTACCTCCATTGGCTAAGTGAACCAAAACTGCATTTACCTCTATGTCTTCTAAAAAGCTGCTTCATTTTTACCAAATGATGTAGCCACTAGAGGTCCAAAGGATCCTCATTGAATACTTTCAAATTAAACTTCCCTGAAAGGCTTTTATAATTTCGCCATAAGGGTTATTTCTTGGCCAAAAATATTATTTATTGGCACTGGGTTGAGGCCCGAATTAGGTCGCTCTCTTTAAGACGATTCGCCCCCCTTCGGATATTTACCAGTGCAGTAAGTTACTGACGCGTCACCTCCAAGATACAACAGCCCAGTTCAAAACTGTTGCTTCACTCAAATTCTGCACAATCGAGTAAAGCAAAAGCTTCACTCAACACCTTTCTTTGTCCAATCCTTTGCCTCAACAAATAACATTGCTATACCATAGTGTCAATATAATAGAGACATTACTTCAACAAATTAAAGAAAAAGATATGGCTATGGCAATGACAAAAGACAAATTGATATTGGTTTATTGAGGTGACCTTTTTGTAAAAAGAAAGAAGGCAATAAGGTGCCTCATAATAAAATAAGGTACCAACTTGCAGCAAGTGCATATATCCATTCCAGAAACAAAAACCACCCAGTTTGTATATATAATGGTTTTAAGTTTGTAACTCATGAACATTTAAGTTTTATTAAAATATAGGTTACAAAAAAGGTCATGAAAATCAACTAAAAAGTCATTAAAGTTTATTGAAATGATAATAAAAACAAAAGTTATAATGAGGTGTTATAATCCACCATAAATAGTATAACGAGGCATTTCAATCACAATTATGCACCAATAAAAAGATGGTGCTAAACAATAATGTTATAGACACATTTAATCCCCTTTTTTTTTTTGTAAAAGTCCAATTTTGGAGGACACAAAACTAAACTATGACTTCAAAAGAAAGATTAGTATTTTCATTTTTATTAAAATACGCCAACACTTCTTCTGACAAATGTGAGAGAAATGGTGAAGGGAAGCTCAAGTCAAGAATTAACAACTCAACCTCCCCTACTGTAACTTATGATTACAGAGAGCTCTCTCCCCCCTCTCTCATTTGGGATCACAGTCTATAACTCATGGTTATACCAGGGATCCTAATCCCTCAGCCTCCCATTTAATGACCGTCAGATAAGTTGGCAACCACCCCTTCACCCTTAATGCTACTGTTCTCGTGGCACTCTCTCCAATTTCAATTGTATCCATCAATGCATCTCTCTCTCTCACACACACACATGCATGTATTATTCTCACGGGCCATCATCACTTGCATGTGAACTTGTTTCCCATGAATTCTTGTTTCATCTTCTCACCTGCATGCAATTAACATTCTCCTTTTTCTCTCTCTAGAGTTCATATGTCGGAGGTTAACAAAGCCATGCCAGCTCTTTTATGCTTGAAAGTCTTGGTGGGTATTTTGTTGTTTGACTGAAAAAGTATTTACTTACCACAGCTTTGTAGTATCCGACACGTAATCGTTCGTATGTTGAATCTTATCCCTCATTTTTTTCAGGATTTATCTGTTGGGTAGATGAACAAACTCTGGCGGACATTACAATGTCATCACATTGTATATTATTTTTGATCCCTTGTACAAAACCCTCTACTTGATTTTGTATTTGATTAGTATATTTTCTGTCCTTTGAATTTAGTTGGGTGACGAAGGGGGCATAGGCGATAGGTGGGTACGAAAAAATGAGTGTAGAGATCAAAAATTAGATTTGATTTAGGTGACAATATCTACTGTAAAAATTTTATGCATGTCATTGCAGTATTGGGGGGATGTCGTTGTTTTTAGTGAAGAATGTTGTAGTGTGGGATCAAGGGAGCGAAACACTTGTAGATTCTTAGGTGGGTGGTTGTTGAATTCTGGTGTAGTTGAGAAAAATTCCAACTTTGTAAGAGTGAACTTGCACAATTGCCACACAAATCTGAGTTGGGTTACTCTCAAAAGATGTCATACTCGAGTTCTAAGAAATTCTAGTATTTGGGATTGGAGGCGGGCATCTGTATTACAAACAAAGGTAAGTTGTTTTCAGCGTCAACTTAAGAAGAGTTGAGCACTGTGAGTTGTGGGGTGGCTTGTTTTAATTTGATTGAGTGAAGTCCATCTTGATAGACCTGAAGAATTGGATTTCGTGTTGCAAGACGATGGTTGGAAATGTTGAGGTGTTGAGTCCGTACTCAAATGGGGCTATCCCGAACCATAATGGCTTGGAAGAGAAGCTTGATGAATTTCGAAAAGTTCTTGGAAAGGCTGATGGTGACTTATTGAGGATCGTTGGCGTTGGAGCAGGTGCATGGGGAAGTGTTTTTGCAGCTTTGCTTCAAGATAGTTATGGTCAATTTCGGGATAAGGTTCAAATCAGATTATGGAGAAGGCCAGGAAGGGCTGTTGATAGGGCCACAGCTGAACAATTATTTGAAGTCATCAATTCAAGAGAGGATGTCCTGAGGAGGTTAATTAGGCGTTGTGCTTATTTGAAATACGTTGAGGCGAGACTGGGTGATCGGACACTCTATGCAGATGAGATTTTGAAAGATGGGTTTTGCTTGAATATGATCAATACGCCTCTCTGTCCTCTGAAGGTTGTGAGTAACTTGCAGGAAGCGATTTGGGATGCTGATGTTGTGGTGAATGGATTGCCTTCAACGGAGACACGCGAGGTGTTTGAAGAAATTAGTAAGTATTGGAAGGAGAGGATCACCATGCCCATCATCATCTCTTTGGCCAAGGGTATAGAGGCTGCACTGGACCCAGTTCCTCATATAATAACACCGACGCAAATGATAAATTGGGCAAGTATGAATCTTCTCTTTGAGTTATTGTTATCTTATTTTCTAATGAATTGGCTTGGTGTTGCCTCTTATGGAAGGAAATCAACAATATGTTATGATGCCTATGCATACAGATCCGTTTTCCGTGCTTGATGTATCATTTAGATTAGTAGTAGCTGTCATCTTATATTAGCAGGTGTTCAATATTTTTAAAGAATTTTATATTCCCACTCCACTGTTGAACTAGACCACTCTTCATCCCTTATTATGACACTTATAGATGTAGACACCTTATGAATTTGGACTGAGCTAATTCAAAATGGACTCTTATTATCATTCTTATTTTATAAATTCACCAGAAGATAAGGTCGCTGAGCATCTATTAGAAGTATACAACGTAAGGTGCACATCATAATTATGCTGTAGAACAGGAAAGTGCATGCAGAAAGTGTCATTTTGTGGCTCGAATACAAAGTTTTATCACGACAGTTTGAAATGACAAAACTACCACTTAAGGTAAGTGAAAATAGGGTCATGTTGAAGCCAAAGGCACTTGTCTATTGAGCCATCACTTGTTTGTGGTTCCGTGTTTGAATTACCTTATATATCGATATTTGACGATTTTTGTTGCTTGCATGATCAAACTGATGGTGTTCTTGGTGTAAGATTGAATGACATAGCTTCTAATATCTAGGAAGTAGAAGATTATAGAAGGTTGAGGAGTAACTGCTTCTTTGCGAGTGTGTATGACTGGCAGAGTGGCAGTGATGATGCCTAACTCAACATCTATTTATCATTTACATCATGTAAAAAAGCTTATCTTATGCATGCTACACGCACAGAACACTGCATGATTTCGCCAAGTAGATTTTTTCCTTTCACTATGGGTATTTACCATCTTGGGGATATATGTTAAACATATTTTCTTGCTGGAAGCCAAAGACTTTCCATTGTCTGATTCAGATTTTTTGACGATTTGGGAAGAATATTTTACTCTGTATGTTTACAAGTGTGTAGAACTTGGACTTGAAATGTTCTCACAGAATCTTTATTCTGGATAACTACTTGGTTGTTCATCACTCCACCCTGCTCACGCTATAAATGAAAACTAATACTTCCACTTTCTAAGCTATGTAAGTTCCTGGCAGCTGGAGTACCAATGGAGAACATTCTTTACCTCGGTGGACCTAATATTGCCTCTGAGATTTACGACAAAGAGTATGCAAATGCTAGAATTTGTGGTGCTGATAAGTGGAGAAAACCACTTGCAAAGTTCCTAAGACAGCCCCATTTTATTGTATGGGACAATAGCGACCTTGTCACTCATGAAGTTATGGGAGGCTTGAAGAATGTTTATGCAATCGGAGCTGGTAAGTATATTTAGTACTTAGTTAACTGTTTTCAATCTTAATAGGGAAAATTTGGAAAATCACCTTGTGGTTTCGTTAGCAGTTAGTGGTTAATGGGGCCACTGCAGGAAATGGAGGACAAACCTGTCCTAAGTTCCTTTCAATAGTCCTATAAGAAGTCAGCTGAAAAGATATCGAGGCATTTGCTATAATGCCAATTAAAACCTATCATGGATAACGGAAGTTGTTCACTATACTCAAATAGAAATACACAACGGATTTAAAATTCTGTTTAAAAAACCTCCCTCTCTCATAGATGCCTCGGTGAGTCATGAGGTTTTTGGACTTGATAATCACTTTTCTTGTTGTGCTTTTCCTCCTTTTTTCCTTTCATAAAGTAAAAACCCGCCAATATTTCATTGTCTTGTTCAGACAATGATAAATCGCTCGTTATTCGATTCAAGTGACACCCCATCATGGCACAATTCATTGCATCAAACAATAGTCATTTCTTGAATCAATTTGTTTTTATCTGCCAAGGCTAATATCACTAGGCACCCTTCAACATGGAACTCCCTTTAGCCGCTTTCCTTTTTGATTTGCTCAGGAATGGCAGCGGCTCTTACCAATGAAAGTGCCACCAGTAAATCAGTATACTTTGCACATTGTACATCGGAGATGATATTTATCACTCATTTGTTGACGGAAGAACCTGAGAAGCTTGCTGGGCCTTTGCTCGCCGATACTTATGTGACTCTCTTGAAGGGTCGTAATGCATGGTATGGCCAAATGATAGCCAAGGGGGAATTAAGCCTCGATATGGGTGATAGCATCACTGGCAAAGGGATGATTCAGGTATAAATCCCCATGTTGCATTATATGCTATATATATAAGTAAGATTACGCTGCATTTTCTTCGAAGCTTTCCTGGGAAATTAATGTGAACATTTGTCGCAATGGTTTGCTACTGTTTTATTTGGTGATTTTGATAAGCTGGCCTGGCACTATAAATATTACAGAACCTACCTTTGAAATGACTGTCAACTTCCCAGATGAAATGGTGAAATCCTTCTTCCAAATGGTTTTCACATACATACCATCAGCTCTGCGGCCCATCAGAAGTCAATTTCTTCTTTTTCTTACAGTACATCAGAAGTCAATTTCTCTGAGTTACTACCACTGGATTTTCTAACTAAGATTTATTACCAATTGCATACGGAACTTTACCCTGCACCTTTTGAGACTTCCAGGTAGGCTCCCAAGCCCTACCCTTGGTGATTGATTATTCCGAGTTATAGATACAGGGTAAGTACTCATGGCCCTGGTGACCTTACGAAAATTTGATTATGCTTGTTATGTTTTTGGTGTTTTATGCTTTTCTAAACCTATATCGTAATACAGATATGTACAAGTCTTCTACCTACGCTATACATTCAAACTGTCATCTTGACTTTAACTGGTCCATGAAACTTTGATCATCGCTATGCCATGAACATGATTTGTGACCTTCGTATCAGTCAATTTCAAGTTATTGCATCTTCCTTTCTAGCATTATACCAGAATGCAGGAACTGCATTAATTACCTTCCACTACCACCTTTTCAACTTTACCTTCTCTTCTCTAGGGAGTCTCGGCGGTGGGAGCATTCTATGAACTTCTGAGTCAGCCAAGTTTGAGTGTGATACATCCTGAAGGAAATAAGCCTGTTGCTCCAGTTGAGCTGTGCCCCATCTTGAAGACACTATACAAAATACTAATATCAAGGTACTTTATCCCTATGTTTCATGCTTAGTGGAACACGAATCTCTCTATTGCTAATAATCGCATGAGAATCATTCAGTAACAAACATGAACAAAAATAGACGGAAATATATAAACCATTGACATGTGTATATAAGTATTTGATGTGAAAGAAAATGAAGAAATCATAGTACTTCCAACTGATGAAACTCCAGAAATAGTTGGTGAAACCTGGTTTGAACTTTATACTCATCCATCAAATTGTTCGCGAAATGTTTGGGGGCGATTCATGTCTTGGCTAGCCTTTTGCTTAAAAATAGGTTGCTCACAAGTTCGAGATCAACTTTTACCAATAGACAAGCAAGCTTGATTTAAACCCGTGCATTTCCCTCTCACATATCTCTCACTAGACTTCTGTTTTCTGAAACCTCTTGCTCTGAATGTTGCATTCTTCAGGGAACAACAGCCACGAGCCATTCTTCAGGCACTGAGGGATGAAAACTTGAATGATCCTCGCGATCGCATCGAGATTGCACAAAGCCATGCTTTCTATAGGCCCTCACTTCTTGGACATCCCTGACCAAATTAAATGGAGTAATGAAAGGAGTCAATCCTATGAATGACGATTATATATCTATAATACTTCTGTGATGGATTTGAATCATTCCATTTATCGAAATCAAACTCTTCGAGTTTGTCTATGCTTTCAGGATGTTCATACTTAACGTTGCAAGATGAGACGCTGGTCTTGGGCGAAATTTTACTTGTGGAAGCATGAAAATCTGTTTGGTTTCAGGTTGGTGTCATAAATTTTTGTGCCCCATCCATTTAGAATGTAGGCTAACTTCCCCATTCAAGCTGGCAACTTGCCAAGTTATTCATGCCTCCGTGGATCTACCATATCTAACTTAGAGTTGGTTTTTAAAGCCTATCCTGGATGACTTATTGTCAATTACAGATGAATTTGACTTGTGATAAGTGTTTTGCACTTGTCTTGTACATGCCTTTCAAACTGGCCACACCATGCAGACTAAGGTAGCGGCATCATGGCCATTTTCAGATCACCTTGAGGGTGCTCAAGTTTCACCCAGTTCAAGCAAATCAGTCACGTCAACTGATTTGTTTCTAGTGGTGGTAACGGTGTGCACCAATCACTGCTGTCATGATGCCAGAAACCTTAACCAAAAACATTCTGCACATTGTCCTATCCTACCAAATAAAAAGAAAAAAAAAAGAAAAGGAAAAACCAAATATCGAGCCAAACACTGAACCCAACCTGGACCAGTCTCAAGAACCAATAAACACTTTTCATTCTTCATTCAAATCCAGATACTCCCCAAATACCAGCGGTCACTCAATCTTTGTGTACGGTGAATTCAAATGAAATTTAACGTATACGGAAACAGAGCATGTACACGTACCGGTGCATGCAACACTTGGGGAGCCTGTTTCTCCTCGGCTTTGGACCCGTTTCCCCCACTAATAAACTCGTTCCTACACGCCTGTACATCGCAACAAAAACATGGTCTCTGTCACGCTTCGAACCTGTTGTGGATTCAACGAGTTCAAGGGTGACTGGTCATGGACCCAAATGACAGCCTTTCTTGGGCACAACCAGACCTCGCTTGCTAAACCAAAACAAATGCGAGCGGAAACTAAAACTTACAACTCATATATAAACTACGTTTCAAATTTCATTACAACCGGGCCTTTTTATACAGCCCTAAAAATAAATAAATACAGTGCTCGAGAGTCCACAACATTTCCCTTTAAAGATTTCAAGCCCACAGTGGGCAAGTAATTGAGCTTCCACGTGCTCAGTGACCCAACTAGCTGGACCGTAACGTGTCAAAAAATAACTCATCTATCAAAATAAACTTTAGGTAAACAATATCATGTTGCAATAAAAGTAACTTTCAGTAAAACGCTTTGATGGAGGCCTTGAGATCCTCCTCAGGGTTCTTGCGGATGCTGACAATGTCAACGACAGTCACACGCGCTGCTTCATAGTGAAACTGAGCTGGACCATGTCAGACCCGAAATAGATGATACCCCACTAGAGTCTAGTGGTACCAATAGTAGGTGAGGCCAGTAATGGACTTTTGAAATTCTCCTATCTTCAAAGTGTCATTCCCCTCGTAAAGCTCTCCAGGGAATGGGTAAGGTGCTCTCGGGCATTACCCTCTCTACACTTGAAGACAAAGGCTAGCTGCTTGTACTTTACAGGGTAAGGTTTAGTGGCAAGGTTGTTAGGGGAGGGAGCATGATTAGATAGTCTAGAGGAAGAGTGAGGTAAGGATGATTCCTTGAGACAGTGGATGATGGCGTCCAGGTCATGCTTGTGACATAGTAGTATGCAAGAGTTTGTGTTGTGTCGGGATGATCTTGGCACCCGAACTCCAGGAAGCGGCGACCTGAGGCAATGGAAGGATGACATTGATAGAGTTTGAGTGGTGGTGGGGTGTAGCATTGTCATGAGGCTAGCATTCAGAAAGGGCCAACTGGAGTAAGTTAGGGGAATGATTGGTGTTCGGGTGCCGGTTAGCCGCCATGCTGGGGTTAGGTTCCATCTCAATCTTGTTGTGCACCTCCAAGGTACACTAAGCAAGGTAAGGTAGGGTGTGGCGGTGCTAAGGGTCATTACTACAGCACTTGGCCAAGGTCAACTTGAAGTATGTGGTTGTAACCAACACGTCTGGCGCCTTAGGTAGAAGTCTCGTGAATCTGGCCTTAAAGTTGGATCTGAGCAACTGGGGCTATCCTTAGAGATTGTGATGGCACGAGATTAGTAGGAAGCATAAGATGGAGAGCTCTAAGGCTTTGAGAGATAAGGAATTACGAAGTTAAGAGTTGGGTTGATTTTTGCATCTCCAATATCGTGGCCGTAAGAGACAATTGTGAGTTTCAGAGGTCGATGATGGTGGGAGAAAGGCATTGGACTACGACATTGACGATTGTGACACATTGGCTGCATCCATCCCTAGTGGAGCCTGGAGTTAGAGGACACTGATATCCTCTTGGTCCTTGAGGTGATCCTCCTCTTGGATGTCTATGTTGAGGCTTTGGTTGGTAGTTCTGTGTTGTTGAGGCATGATGTGATGGGTGTGTCAGACAAAGGACAAACTAAACTGCAATGCTTACCTTCCTAGCGAAGTCACCAAAATGATGCCAAGGAAGTGAGTTCGTAGTATACGTGGAGGTGCCACGAAGGATACAGTTCGAATCAGAAGCCAAGTGTACTTATGCGTGACAGAGTAAAGACTAAATAAGGGCAGTGACCAAGGCTTCCTAGACAAAGCTTGAAGAGTGGCGGTGCTGCGAGGGTGAATACACTAGATGAATACACGATGACAGTCAATCGTCTAATGCTTGGGTCCAGCTTTAAAGTCCGGTGTGTATATCTCTGCAGAATTCTCGAGCTCTAAAGTTCTAAGTGAGAAAGTAAAATGTGAAAGTGAATGTTGTTCTTATGAAAATGTAATATCAAGTTTCTTATTTGTAGGGGTTGAGAAAGAGATGTCATCGGCGACAAGTGGCGCTTCTGGAGAGTGATACCTCACAAAGGGGACCACAAATACAATGCTCCACGGACTATCGGATCGCACTTTTCTTGCACAGCTTTGCTTTGTCTGTCTAGAAAGATTGGCTCACATAGCACTTGTATGGCTAAAGAACCCTTCGATATCGCCACCAATCTAAAACCCTTGTTAAGTTGCACATGCGCGTTAAGAGATGCTAGAACCTGGAAGCATTGAGGATGGCCTAATTACCAGGTGGATTATGTGTGACCTGCTCCTATTTTGGAGTGACCCAGTGGTCATGGTCCTTATGAGTGCTATAGAATAGCCTCCAGTGCCCTAGCACGTAGATCAGTCACGTAGATACCGTGTTAAAGATAGTATTCTGGATGAGTTGCCTATACTGTAAGTGAGTCCTTAAGCCGGAGCACTCGAAGCGTGCTAAGTTAGTATCCTAGAGGAGTCGCCTACGTGATGGGCCGATGTAGTGTTCCAAAGAGTCACCGACTTGACACTCTGAGGCAGTGTCCCGGAGGAGTCCCTTACCTAATAGAACGAGGTAATTTTCTAGAGGAATGTCTACCTAGTGGGAGGGGAGTACTCATGTCGGAGTACTGGGAGCTCCTTGGTAGATGTGCTAGCGAAATCACCTATTTCGTAATGAGTCCTTATGCCGGAGCACTCAGAGTGTGCTAAGGTAGTGTTCTTAAGGAGTCGCACACTTGAGGGCTGAGTAGTGCCCAGGAGGGGTTGCCTACCTGGCGGGAGGAGAGTCCTCGTGCTGGAACACTTGGAGCTCCCTGACGAAGGTAGTGTCCCGGAGGAATCGCCTACTCAAAGGGTTGAGGTAGTGTACCGGACGAGTCACCTAACTAGCAGGAGAGGATTCCCCATGCCGAAGTACTTGGAGCTTCCCGAGGTAGTGTAGCGGAGGAGTCGCCTAACCTAGGGAATGGTGCACACTCTAGAGAGTAGTCTAGGCATGTTCCATGACCAAAGCAAGGTATGCATGGGTGGTGAAGGGATGGACCGACGTCGGGGACGTAATAGTGTGACAGTGTGCTGAGAGGCATGATTGTATAAGTAGCGTGAGACATGGGCACAACGGTTATTTTTGGTGTTAAGGGCACGCTCAATGTAAGTGGCGCGTTTACTAAGTGTTGTGCAGAAAAACATGACGTGGCGATAGCGCATGGGCACGACCGAGCGAAGGAGTGTTGGGTGCATGAACGACAAAGGGTGACACTTAGGCGTGGTGACGGGCATTATGCTGGGGGCATGTAAGTTGGAGACGTCACTCGGGCAAGGTTAGGTGTCACAATGCTCGGGCACGGTAACGGAGGTCATCGAGCAAGGAGCCTCCAAGAAGAGAGAGGCCTCAAGCGGTGAGCAAAGAGTCCCCAAGGAGGGGCAAGACCAAAGGGTGAGACAAGGGAGCTCTCAAAGAGAGGAGAGGCCAGAGATGGTGAGCCTTAAAGGGGGAAGGTGAGGGAAAGACTTCAAGGACAAGGAATTTTCAAGGAGGAAGGACCCTCAAGGAACAAATAAAAGGAGTTTGGGTCGACCCTTTCAAGGGAAGCCTAAGGCCCACCCCTTAGGGGGAATGCCGTAGGATAACCCTTTTGTCAAAGGCTAAGGGTCGACCCCTCAAACGAAGGCCTAAGGCCAACCTCCTTAAAGAAGGAAGGCATGCTTTTACACCTTTACCTAAGAGAGCAGGAGCACTAAAGCCAATACTTAGGGAGATTTTTTTGGAAAAAAAAACGAACGCATGTGACTTGAGCATGCACTTTGAGTTAACAGACATCGGAGCGTTAAACTTTGACCGTTAAGCATTTGTTGATGAGTTGCGAGAGCGAGACCTAAGAGCAGTCAAAGATGTGTAGCCAAGATGGGCTAGCAATAGATATTTTCATAAGAAATGATGTGTGTACGAGCCACTGGGCTGATGAATAGATGAAAATGCCACCTTCATACTTGCATTATCTTCCATCTCCACTGAGAATGCTTTTTCCCTCACTCGCAGCACCACCGATAAGTTTCTTCGACCTCTTCTCTTCCCTGTCAAATGTGTCATTGGCTGGATTAGTGTAGCTCATTTACCAACAAAAAAAAAATCGACCTAATGCATGTAATTTGTTGGTAGCTGTCATCGACTGTAGAACCAGCCACGGGGTGGGCGGATTTCCTATATATGTACGACTTCAATAATGTGATACAAAATATTTGATAGCCGTTTAATGAGCAATCCAATGGCTGGATGCCTGTGAATGAACATTCTGTAGCAGTGTCCTAGTTAAGTAGTGCCAAGTGATAATGGACGCCTTGGATGTTTTACTTGTGAACATCATGTAACACTTTTAAAATTGCCCGTGCCTTATTATTGAGGTTCAAGGGTAAAAAGAATGCCAAAGTCAATCTTTTCTTTCTCTTTTTCCCTTTTTGAAGGGTCTTGATGCACGATGTTGTTCTTTGATAAGTTATCAAGAGCAAACCTTAATTAGACAATTGATCTTTCTTCTCAGGCAAGTAATTTGACTTGAAGATGTTGAAGTGGGAGGTTTTGATAGAGATATTTGTGTTTGTTTTCATAACAAGGACTGTAGCAATTTACAGCATAGTAATGCAGTAGTTGTATTAGCTGTTGTTAGCCTTATGGTTAGACAACCTAGGCTTACATCTGGTTTTGATGATAAAAACACATTAGTTATATTCTATATGTACTTTGAGTGGATTCTTAGTAGGTATACATATACACACTCAGGAAGACACATGCTATGCAAGCTTCATCAAGTCTAATGTCAAAGAGTAACAAAGAATGTATAGGTTAAGTTACTTTCAATTATCATTGATCTTTACTATTATGCAACCAATCTTATTTTTGATACTTGGATTGATTACTGTGGCCTAAAATGACTTTAAGACACCTTGTGCATTGTATCTGAGTTCATAACGTTTTACACAAGTGTGCTTCTTAAAAAATGAGTGAATTTTGGAGTTTACTCAGATTTTCTCATAAATGTTTTTAGAGCTAATCTTTTCATATTTTGATAAAACTTTTTATTAGCTTTTCAACACAAAAAATGGCACCTTAATCCAATTTTTTTTAGAGAGAGTTAACCTAAAATATGAAAGAGGATTTCGTGAGACAGCCGAGTGGCAATAAAAGTAATACAGTCGACTGCATTGTTGGAATTTCAGTTCCAACAGCTACTTTCGAGTAGTAAGTTTCAACGGCTAGTTTAGAAAAACGTAGTCGACTGCATAGGTAATACATTCGACTATATTAGTTATTTGTTTTTGTACATTTAATGCCTATAAAGACTATATTTCATATCGTCACTATATAAATAATTTGGAGCTTCATCATACACCATGAAGATCATATTCTAAGCCTCTGTTCATCAGAAAATCATCAAGATTCGTAGATTAAACTTTTCTCTCTTTATCTTTTATGATTTTACATCATTAAATAGAGCATCTTTCTAAGCAATTCTTTAATTGAGAGTGAGCATTCTTCAAGTCATTAATTCTCTCATCTTTCTATTGTACTAGAGTTTCATTTATACTCATTTCTTTTCAAAAAAGTTTCTTTATACACAATTGATCTTGATGAAATGATTATGATCAAGGCTTAAATTTGTCAAGTCTTAGGTGAGCTTTCTAATTCAAGGCTTGTGCTTGATGTGGGTATATCACTAAGTGTTTGTAAGAGTTCTGATCTTAACCCAGAATAAGATTGTTGCTAGTTCGAGTGCTCTTGTAAAGGACTTTTTTAAAGAGGTGGATGTAAGCTTGAGGATAGTTCACGCCGAACTATTTAAATATCCTTATAAAGTATCTCTAACGTAGGGGTTGTTTGATAAAACTGAAATTTAAGTGCTGAAAAAGTTTAAGCGCTGAATTCGTAAAACTGAAGACTTTAAGTGACTGAATTTTTACTGAAAAATAAGTTAACCTGGTAAACTAAAAGCAGATGTCTTAAAAATTGTTTATTTACAAATTTATTCATTTTATCAAAATTATGCATTTGTTTATGTACTTTATAACTTTTTTTAGGGGGGTTAAAATCGTGTTGGTAGTGGTGGTGGCAGTAACGATGGAGTAATAGTGGTGGTAGTGGCGAAGGTGGCAGCGGCGGCGAAAAGGTGTCAATGGTGACGGTAATGGGCGTGAAGACGTGATGTTGATAAATGTGACAATAGCGATAGACGACGCAGTCATGACAGTAATTATAGTGTGATGAATCTTTAGATAATTTTGACGAAAATAGACGTGTTGACAACATCGACGATATGGTAGAGGTGGCGGTGTCTTTTAACCATCTCACTTAAAATTAAGTGATCAACATTAAATAAGTCCAATCTAACTTAAAATTTTAGTCTATTTTTTTTATAGGAATTAATTTTTTTAAGTGATATAAGGTTTAGCGTTATCAAACACATTTAATTAAAAATTATTAAAAATTTTTAGTTTTAAGTGCTTAATCGTGTTATCAAACATACCCTTAATCTCTTTACTTATTACTCAATAGTTGTTTGAGATTCTGTAATTAGCATCTTCATTGACACGTGCATTGGTTTGATTGAGATCTATCACTGTGCTTAGTTTAAATACATCATTAACTTTCAAAACCCTATTCACCCCCTTTAAGATTGTTTTATTGGTTTCAACTGTTTTTATCTTGTCAAGAACATTACAAGTAGAACCATATTATGATAGATCGTTTTCACCACCAAGGGTTTATCTCCAAGATTTCTAACGAAGAATGCACTGAAAATGGATAGTGACATTCTAATTTTAGCATATTAGTTCTACCACTAATGAAAAAGAGTCACTTACGAGTGGTAAAGTGTACAAATTCTTTTTTTTTATTTTTTTATGAAGAATCGATTTATTGAGATAGAAAATTAATCTGGTACATCATTTAGGAGGCTGGGCACTACGAAATATGGTGCCACAACCCACCAGTATCTAGGTTCATGCGCAAATAACGCTTCTCTTGCAAAAGAGTGTGCCACGTGATTTCCGGATCTCCTAACCTGTGTGATTTCAATCTCTCAAATGAAGATGCTAGTTTCTTGGCTTCATCCATAATGTGACCGATCTTTGAGAAATTATCCTCTTTGAGAAATTATCCTCTGTACTCCTTAATGCAGAAATTATGTCTGCGACGTCACCTTCTATGAAAAGTTTTTGACAGCCCATTTGTTGAGCGAGCTTTATGCCATCCAAAGCCGCTAAAGCTTCAGCCGTTAAAGGACAAGTCATGTTATCCATTCTCTTTGATAAAGCTGCAATGAAAGATCTTCTCAAGTCTCAAATTGCTGCTCCCATTCCTATTGCATAAAATTCCTTGAATACTGCACCATCAAAGTTCAATTTCAGCCATCCGTGACTAGGGGGTTGCCAATGTACAGGAACAATCGGTTCCTTGCGATACTTCATCACTGTTTGAGCAGCTTGATATTTCTCCTTGTAATGGTAGGCTAATGAATATAGTTCTAGAGCATCCTGCTCAAGGCATTTGTATAATTTGTCATTTCTGCTTTTCCAAATCCACCAGCAAATGATGATGAAAAGATCAAATTCATCATGCATATCTATAATCCACCATATCACGAAATTAACTCGTGCAAAGTTGCTCTTATGTTGCAGGTTGCACAATCCCTATATAGCCTTGCGTACGTACAGTCCCTGAGAACGTGTATGAAAGTTTCTACCTCTTTACCACACATTATGCATGAGTCCTCATTTGAGATATGTTTACATTTCAGTTTGTGGCGCACTAGCAATGAGTCTATGCATGCTCGCCAAGTGAAGATTTTTACTTTGTTCGGGATTCTACATTTCCACAAGAACTTCCACGAGAAAAATTCACTAGTGCTTGTGCCTGTCATATCTCTTTCTCTATTGGTATGGAGGTTTTGATAGATCACTACTTTATAAGCACTTTTCACAGAAAATATGCCCTTGGAATTGTAGTGCCAAACCAGCTTGTCTTCGTTGTGCATTGAACCAAGAGGGAGAGATTTAATAATTGCTGCTTCATTTGGCCAGAATATTCTGTCAATCATTTCATCGTTCCATGTTCTTGTGCTTGGATCCATAAGCTCAGAGACTGTTGCGTTTTCATTCCGCTGGTTGATAGGAGATTGTATCTTCAAAGATATAGGTATGGGAATCCATCTATCTTTCCATATCTTCACTTGAAGGCCATTCCCTATGCGCCATCGAGAACCTGCTTCAATCACCTTAACGCCTGCCGCAATGCTCCTCCACCCATGTGAAGGATTGCTACCATATCTATAATTAAATATATTGCGATCAGAAAAGTACTTAGCATTTAAGACTTTATACACCAGCGAGGATTGGTTGGTGATCAATCTCCACACTTGTTTCGAGCGTAAGGCTAGATTAAATGCTCTTAAATCTCGGAATCCCATGCCACCACGATCTTTGCCCAGACACATTTTCTCCCAACTAACCCAATGCATCTTCTTCCTACCATTTTCTTGACCCCACCAAAAGTTGCTCACCATTGATCCTAACTCATCACACACATGATCAGGAATTTTAAAACAACCCATGGAATATGTATGAATTGATTGAATCACAGCTTTGATTAGAACTTCTTTCCTTGCTCTGAATAATAACTTCTCAGACCAACCTTCAATTTTGTTTCGAACTGTATCTTGGATTGTTTTGAAGACTTCCTTCTTGGAGCACCCCACTACAGAAGGTAGGCCAAGGTACTTGCTATGCGAGTCTACCACCTCAACTCCCGACAAATTGCCCAGTTCATTGCGAAGTACCACATCTCCATTTTTACTAAAGGAAATAGCGGACTTTTGGAAGTTTATTTTTTTGCCCAGAAGCTCGTTCATAAATTGCTAGTATCCTTTTGATCTCAGTACATTCCTCCTTATTTGCATTGAAAAGTAGCAAACTGTCATCTGCAAAGAATAGCTGCGTGATCTTAGGGCCTTCTTTGCTCTCTTTTACTCCCCGAATCCTTCCATCGAGGCTCGCCTTGCTTAACAAAGCTGATAGACTTTCTGCACAGAAAATGAACAAATAAGGGGACAGGAGATCTCCTTGACGGAGACCCCTCTCAGGAGAGAAGAAACCTAACTGTTCATCGTTCAATAAAACAGAATATGATACAGTGCTCATGCACGCATAAATGAGAAAACTAGCGGTCAGTGAAGCCTAACTTCTTGAGTACGCCTAAGACAAAGCACCATTCAACACAGTCATAGGCCTTTTTGTCGTAAAGGTAATGACGCCTCGTAATCGTATCCTCGGCAGCTTTTCTACTTAGAACTCAAAAAAGTTATGTGAAGTTAACTTTTATCTCCTTAAACTGCATAAAACTATTTTAATCACAATTGCATAAACCTATCCCTATCAAATAATAAAATATACAAGCAGAACATATGAAACGAAATTGGTACAATTAATGAACAAGGCATAAGAAAAATGTGTTTATCATGGAATTGAAATCAAGAGGGAAAGAGCAGTAAGAATGGAGTAAAAATGTTGACGCTTGGATGTTGAGCGGAATGGTAGAAATAATAGGGAAAAATAATAAGTAAAGGGTGGAGCAATGTTGTTTACTAAATGTTGAGGAATTCCAACAATGACCTGGTTATTTTTTTTTAATTTGAAGTTACTACGCTATGAATCTGGTTACAGTTGGAAGTTCTAAAAAGGTTAAGGTTCTCTCTGGCTTAATAATAATACCTGTGTCGACGCACACAATGCGTGTGCAATTAAGAAAACACATACCTAAACTTAATCAATACAAATGATAAAAAGTACATAGAAGATAATTGTATTTACTATGAAAATGGAGACCAATAGGGAACAAGTAGTAGATTTGGAGTAAAAATGTTAATGATTAAATATTTGGATGAAGTAATTAGAATAATGAAGTAGAAGATGAAGTTTTAATAGTAGTAGAATGGAGCGATTATTCATCTCATGTTAATAAACTTCCAACAATTTCATGATTTCCTTATCCTTTATTTGAAGTTAGAATATGAGGAAGTGGTACAATTTAAAGTTAAAAAAGACTTCAAGGGTGCTTTCTTTTAATAATAGCTTGAATGCTTTGAATTTTTTTCCTAAATAATACTATTTCAAAACTTAATTACCAATTTACTCCATTTTGAAACTTATTTACCTGCATATCACACTTTTTGAGATCGCGATTTGAAATCATGACTTTAAAGTAGAAATTGTGGTTTAAAATCACGACTTTAAGTAGAAAACGTGGTTCTTCATTTTTTTTTTTTTTTTCATTTTCTGCGTAATTTAAAATGGAATATATATATACACACACACAACACAGAACCACGTTTTCATTCCTTTTTTTTTTTCATTTTCTGCGTAATTTAAAATGAAATTTATATATACACACAACACACGCACACACACACTAAAACATGATTTCAAACCGCGATTTTTACTTTAAAGTCGTGGTTTCAAACCGCGATCTTTAAAAGTGTGGTATGCGAGTAAATAAGTTTCAAAATAGAATAAATTGGTAATTAAGTTTTAAAATAGTTTTATTTAGGGGAAAAAAAAACTCTGAATGCTTCCTCTAACTTGAGTTTTACCAACCGCCCATTACCATAGCCACTACCGCTTCTAAAAAACACTTGCCATGCTGATGAAAATTAACATCAATAATCATTGGCCAAACCTAGAAAATCTCTTAAGATGAGCACCAAATTTATCCATGAAAGCTCAAAAATTCCAATTTCCAATTGTCAAATTTAGTTCCAAATTTTCAGTGCCCAATTTCTAATTGCCACTTGAGCACTTGTCAAACTCTCAATCCATAATTTAAGATCCCAATTAAAAACCTTAATCTAAAACCTATACACCCACGAGTAATAATCTGCTAACTTCCAATTCCTTATTGCTACCACGAGCAGCAATTGCCCTTTTTTCAATCCAAAATACAAAGTCCCATGAGCAATAATTGCCAAATCCCCAATTCCCAATTGCCACCATGAGTAGCAATTGACAAATTCTCAATTTGAAAGTAAAAATCCCAACTAAAAAACTCAATATTAAATTAAAAATTCCAATGTGCACCAATTGCCAAACTCCTAATTGCAAATTCTCAATTGCCAAATTCTAAATTCAAATACAAAATTATACTCGTTACTAAGAAATGATTCAAGGTATTAGAAAATTTAAGAATGAAACACGGATTTTACCTCGCTTTGACTATTGGGTGTTGAGAGTTCACCTCCAAATTGCCGCCTACTGCCTTAGTGCCGTGAGCCCATGACCTACCATCGGCCAGCAACAACACAAGCACTGCCATTTGAGTCTCCATTGATTGACTCTGCGTCGGAGGTAGAGTGTTTGGAGGAGGGAGAGGAGAAGAGAAAAGGTTGAGCCGTTGAGGCCGTGAGGGGACCGAGGCGGTGTGGTGTTAGGCAGCGTGTCCTCTCGGTTTGTCCGTGCCCGGTCTGTGGCTATGAAAAGAGTGAAAGATTGAGAGACTTTACTGGCTTTGAAAACGAATAAAGCGAGACTCGCACCATATTCGTTTTTTATTGTTTATAATAATGATAAAAAAAAATTCTTTAAATATACTTTTATCATTTTCTGTTTTTATTTTGGCTAAAATTATTTAAACGGTGACAAAAAATTGAAAACTCCTCCAAGACGTTTTTAGTTATTTTCACTCAAATTTAATCCAATATAAGAAAAAATAGCTGAAATTTTTTGGTAAAAATTATAAACGTATAAGAGTATATTTTCTAACTGAAAAAAATTATGAAAATGAAATACAAAATGAAAAAAGAAAACGAATATGGAAACATACGATGACTAAAAGGATATATTTTAACTATTTTTTCAAGAACTTTAGGTATTTTAACATGTAAAATAAGTAAAAAGATAAAACATTTAAAAAATTTTAAGATATTTAGACGGACACTTTTATTATTGGGAGTTAAAATTTTTATGGAGAAGTACTCTACTATAGTCAATGGCCCTTGAATTTTAAAACCACCCGCCGCCGCAGCCAATACCCTTTCCAAACACTTGTCATGCCGATGAGAAATATCGTCATATCGATGACCCTCACCGCGCAAGATTATCATCAATCAAAGGAATAAAAAGTTTCATTTAAACTCTTTTTCGGAAAAACTTGCGAGCAACATCCCGTGCGTGCTTTTATATTTTGACCAATGCCAAAGGCAGGCCACCTATGACCAGTTACGGTCTATGTTCGTCACTAAAGATCAAGGTAGGGCGACCAACGGAACAATAAAGGGCATCACTTTTTTTTAGCAAATGAAAGTGTTGCGTAAAGAATAAATGGCGGCGCGCTCGAATCAGATTCCTCCTTGCATATAGCGGAACGAGTCCCAGCCTCTCTCCCGCCCCTTGACTCGGGAGTCGGACTCTCTGTGCGTGCTTTGGAGGTTTTTTTAGGGCAAATCGTAAGAAATGGCGGCAGGAAACGATCTTCAAGAAGTCTTGAAACCCTTTCACCAGAGAGCTTCTGAAGCAGAGGTTAGTCACAAACTACAGATTAACTCTCTACATTCTTATATGTATCTGCGTAAGTGCGAGTGCGTGTGTTATTTGATTCATGTACGTACGTAATATGATCCATGTCTCTCCCCAATCTGGAAAAATGGCTACTCTTTCTTTTTTGGCTCCTTTTTGTTTGGCAAATCTTGATTTATTGTTTTTTTAGGAAGTATGCATCGGCTTTCTGTTTGTTTAATTTCCTTGAGATATGGTGACTTCAAATAGAGTTGGAATTGTTGTTTGGGTATTGACACACAGTTACTTCGTTTTCTGTATGTATTCCCATCCATTTCACTCTTAGCTTGTCCTCCCTTGACGTTTTGCGACTTCCTGAAATGGAATTTGAATTTTTTTGACATTGGCTTTAATCCTTGTCCTTAACACGTATCAAAATTGTTGTCCAACTCTCGCTCATGGTAAAATTCAGGCATCTAAACGTTGGGTTGAACTCAAATAGTGACTATAGATCTAAGTGTTTGTTGACAAGTCAATCTAGGCACAAACAAAAAGTAAAGTCAGTGCTTAGTTTTATTAAGTATATTCTAGAAATTCGTAGAAGGTTGGAATGTACAGAAATCATGAGACGGAGGAAGTAATATGTAATACTACTTGAGAGCAATTTAATATTGTTCGAACTCTATCCTAGAATTTCGCCGAAACTCAGAAGTCAACAGTGGAGGGGTGATAAATATCAGTTGCAGGTCGCACGTGATGTGTGTATGGTGGAGTGGGAGAGGGCAAAAGTGGAGCTAGGTACATTTCAGAGGCTGAGAACAAAGACAGAGAGTCAGAGACTGTATATTTAGTAAAAATACATGAAAAATAGGTAACTCCTTTAAATAGCCATAAAAATAGCGAAGTGGAGGAGGTTTTGTTGTTCAAAGAGAACGTTAATTAAACATAATATGTATGCATTATTTTGTAAGCATCAAACTATTGTGTGTATCTACGCGTTTTTGTGTATGATTATAGTTTTTTGCTCAGGTTTCCTAAAGAGAATATGTCCCTGTTTGTACATGTATATATTGTAGCCAGACATAGTATATGTATTTGTTGGTAAGGGAGCATGTGACAAAATGCAGTCTTCTAGAGGTTTGGATCTCTCTTTTTTCTATGTTCTTCTTGGTTAATTTTATAGATTGCCTAGATTGTACTATGTGCACACTTAAAGAATGAATATCTTGTTTTGCCAATATTTAAATCCTATCACAAGAATGGATGATGTTCCCTCACAGAGTGTTTGCATGAATGTATTGTGCATAAATGGATAGACCTTAATGGATGGATGGGCCACTATGTGAAGCTACTATAAAATCTCTGAGGATGTAACTTTGGATGCAAATCTCAGCTTGGATGAGGGTTTCAAGATCTTACCAATTTGGGGTGTTTGAGGTTCTGCAGACTGCCATGTTAGTTTGGGACGAGACTTGTGGAGTCTTTGTGGGTCTTTAATCGGTTATTGAAGGTTGCCTTTATTTAGGTTTTTGTTTTTTTTGCAGTCCTTAATGTTGCAAATGCCATTTCAAGATTCGTTACTGCAGAGATGAACATGGAATTTCCGCTTGATGTCATACCATATTATTTTTTTTCCTTCCTCCAGGGGGCTCTCTGGTGTTTGTCCCTTGAAGGCAGAAAACAAAAGTGCCTACAAAGGTTGAAAGTGGGTTCAGGATTGGGGTTAAAATGATTTGTTTTCTTCAATTAGGTATTGCTGGGGTAATTTCTGTGGAGGTATTCCAAGGATGAAGTATAATTGAAGGATGAGCAGGCTGATGAAGGACTGTGACTATAATGACGAGGAACTCTTTCCTTGGTAGTGACTGATGGAATTATGTGACGTTCTCACATTGGTAACAAAACCCCATTCATTGATGTGCAGAGGCTTAGTTTTTGAAATATCACTAGGGTGTTTTTGATTCGGTAATTCAAGATTGTGAATCTGATCTGTACATCTGATTCATTCAAAATATCGGGTGGTAGAGTTGCATGGGACTTACTTGAGTGAAGCACGATAGGATTAGGTATTCAGTCCATTCTTTTTGCTCAATATCTTGGGGTAGTTTTAGGGGCCTTGTTTCTTTGAAGGATTGTATTTTTATCACATGGACCCCCTTGGTTGCCCTTTGTTGGTTCAATTGCAACCGGGAGAGCTATTTTGATTATCAATTAGCTGAGAAAGCGACATAAGACTACAGCGAATTCTATAGGAATAAAAAAGGATGCCCAGCCTGGGGAACTTGCTTGATGCCATGATCACTTGAGGAGATTCACGGTAGCAGGAGATGAGCCATGATTATTTGGTGGTTAGCGCGGGCACTGGAAAATGGACTGTGCCAGTATATGAGTCCAACTTAAGTCGCTTTTATGAGTGTACTTTGTCCTTCTGAAGGATTTCGTTTGTGGCATTTTTAGCTTTTGTGGATGGAATGATATGTGCCACAGCTGTGTGAATAGCATGTGTTATGTTCCTTAGACATGATCTGTCACTAGCTTTTTGCTTAGTATGGTGGAGTTTGTTTACGACTCTTTTTTGGTTACCTACATACGGCTGACATACAAATATTAGGATTTGGCTTCTACAAAAGTTGTTGATGGTTCTAAATTTAGTGTATGGAATTGTTGCCAATGCGGCTTGACTTGATTTAAGCGTGGTCATGCTTTCACCAGATAACAAATAAGAGTCCATCGCTTAATACAAATGAAGACGGCTTAAGTATCCTCAATGGCAAGATAAAGAATTCCTCCCGACATCTTCTATTTTTACTGGAGTCTTCACTTCAAACAGCCTGTTTTAGAGTTTCCGTTGTCAGAGGGATACTTGTGCTACACTAAAAATCTCAACAGAGCGCAATTTTAGTGGAACAGTCAAAAGTCTTTTAAAGGGGATCTTTCATAATTCAAAGGAAGTAAATAACAAAAAGAAAACGATCTTTAAAAGTTTAACTATCACCAAAAAAAAAAAAAAAGAGAAATATTTTTCACATTTGTAAAACCACCGCCACCAGCCACCCACCACCACTGCTGCCATCCAGTAGTTTAGGGAACCTCAGTTTATAAGTCCGAAAATTCTAGATTTGCTGCACCCCAGTTCGACATCTCCTCTACCTAGATGGGTCTTCACCCCTCGCACTACCATCACCAATTAACAGATTAGAACCACCCTGAGGCTACCAACCACCATTGAAAACACCTATAAACCATCCTGAACTATCTAGCTGGATGGCTAGGGTTTGCACGCATCATACCCGCGGTTGAGACTTGAGATCACTGGAGGAGGTGCAGACTTGGGTTATTGAGGAAATATGCTGATATAGGAAGGGTAGTGGTTGGGTATGATTTGAAATACAGATTGGGGGAAAGTTAACAATCGGCCATCGTGGAGGTCGAACATTGATGGACGCGGTGGTGGCGGCTGTTGGACAGTGTGGAACCGGCGACAACTGGATGATTGTGGTTTTTGGCTGAGCATGGTAGCGCTTGTGGTGGTGGAGATAAAGATAGATTGGTTAGGGTTTTGAAGAGATTGAGATGGAAGGAAGAAAGATTTGGAAAGTTCAGATTTAGGTTTGCTGTGTTTATTTTTGAGTTGATTTGTTCTTCCCAAAATACCCTTTTTACTACGTTCTTTCAAACGCTGTTTATTTCAAGGTGACTGTGTAAAAATAGAAGATGTAGGAGAAATTTTCAAAATTTCCATAGTTCGAGGGGGTTTTGCCACTTAAATCGTAGTTACCAGAACTAAATGTGACATCGTGAAGAACTCATCGGGGATGTCCTCGTGATGCACAATATGCACGATGATCTGTGAACTTTGTCCAAGTGCATATTGGGGTCCCTGACTTTTGTTATATCTCTATCCGGATAGGAAAAGATGCACATTTTCTGGATTGACATTAAAATCAAGTTAGTTGCTACTCGTGAAACATGTAAAATAAGCTTTGCGACTGAACTTTACTTTATCTGAGTAGGCTACATGAGGAATATCAGTTGAGCCAAAAGTTAGTCACTTATGTCTAGTTGTGTACGTTTTTTAAATAAAAAACACGAGAAACAGGGGTTTGGTTATCCCGTTCCCAAATTTATGCTAGTAGAATTAAGAATCCAACTAACTTATACTCTTCGTTTGATCTAAAGGATCGATTGGCAAGACTTGAAGCGGCCATTGCTAGCAAAGAAGGTAAGTTCCATTGATGTTACTCAACATGATTGTAAGCATAGATTTTCAGCATAATTTTGATTCAAGACGTCGTTTTTAACCTCCAGATTCTGGAAAGGAGGAACTTGTGAAGAAGGTTGCCGAACTCGAGAGCCAGTTGGATGTTGCCAAAAAGGAGCAAGATTCGGAAAGAGAAAAGGTAACGTGCGTTTTTATATTGTGTGCCTTAATTTTCTTCCTAATCTCTATTAGGAACTGACGTCATATATCTTTTCTGTGCTTTTAGGCTCTGAAAGAGGTAAAAAAGCTTGCTGTGGAAAATGCAAAACTCCAATATCGTATAACCCACCTTGTCCAAGCCTTGAAGGAGGCTGACAGCAAGTTAGAAGCAATGTAAGTTGCAATGTAGTAGAGATTTTTCTCGTTTGCATAACGCCTTAAATTATGCACCAAAAAAGAAAAAAATAAAGCCAAGTCTCAACTTGTTGATTGCATAGTAGGATCCATGTGCTCAAGTCCTGATAGTTGACTAGAGAAAATAAGGTAACAAGTGCTAAGAAATCTGAAAAAAGGAAAAATCACATGAATACATGGAGCTTATGAGCTTGACCGGAAGGAATAAGTCTTGAAAAAAAAAATAATGGTGTTTGATTTCAATGCATTAACAAGACAATGCATTACAGTGTTTTCTCGTTATTGATTAGACTTGAGCTTTATATGATTTCACCAATAACAATTTCAGCTTGTCCTGAAAGTGGATAGGTAAAGCATATGAAGTCAGGCTGATTGGGCTTTCATCCTGTACATCAAAAAGTTTATAATACCTTGTATACAGTTTAGTACTTCCTAAAGGGAATTGCGGCTACACATGAAACTCCATTTGGTAACTTTTTTTGTGGATACTCGATGTGGAGTATATTGTTAATCAGTTCCCCTTTTTTAATAATAAGTCGTGACCACTTCTGGTACTTTTCTGTTTGTCCCTTCACGATGATGTGCTAATACTGACTGCCTATTATTCCTCTTTAATTCCTCAGGCAACTGCATGCAGAATCTTGACTTGGAAGGATGCCACCTATTTGTAGATGGCTTTAAATGAAGCATATGATTAGGTGGGTGTTCCACATGTATAAATTACCTTAGAAACAAGTCAATTAAAGTTTCATGTAGGTTTTTCATAGAGGGCATTTCCACGATTTTGGAGAAATGACAAACATACATACTGTGGGAGCTGCAGTTTTACCTTCTTTGAACTCAGAATTTGCCTACGATTAGATCTTCCCATCTGTGCAGAAGGAAACCGCTGTGCTTGGGGCATTATTGAGTCACAACGTCTTCTCTGATTGAAGCTCTGATGCATTCTGATAATGAAGGATCCTGGGTTTATTCGTACTTTATGTTGGAACATTAAACATCGCCATAAGCCTAGTAGCCGAACAAGTTGGGCCAATAGCCTCCAGGAATGAGCACATTGAAGTGTTGTAGTCTCCAGTTCCTGACAATTCACCAAGCCCTTGAGCAAAGTCGGGAGGGAATTTTGGGAAGGTACGGTGTAGTATTCGGTCAACCCACGAAATGTGCTTCGTCATATAGGTATTTTTGTTTTTAGGAAACTCTCTCCATGGCCCATGTTCTCATGGAATTTAGCTGGATTAGTACATCAACATTATTTTTAGCTGTCATGCTCCTTGTAGTTTAACACCTAAGCCAGCATAGTCCTTTTGCCTTTTTTGTCAAATTCTGCTTGTTAGTCGGCGATATAGCGGGTGTTAAAAGAGTCATTTTCTCCAGAGAAAAGTCCTTTATGTCCTATTGGCAGTGTCTTTGGCATTTGCAAGTCATCACGGTAGAGGTGGTTATTGCTGGATAAGAGTATTGAAAGAAAAAGTGGTTGGGGTGGTTCTGGCGGTTGCTGAGGGTGGAAAATTGGTGGTCACAGAAGCGGACAGAGAGATGGGAAGGGATTAAGGTTGTTCGGTTGCCTGTTAGGACGGAATGACTTAAATTGCCTTTTCTAATTAACGTATAATATTTGACTAAATCGAGCAAAAAGATTGAAGCTAGTTTTTTGGAGTGTGAAATCTGATTTTTTCTCTTGTTGAGAAACTGATATTTAATGATTGACAAAGCCTTCCCGGCTGATTGCAGTTTATACAAGGAAAGCTGATTATTATCCACGTTTACAAACCTAGATCAAAAACATCTACTCTTGGGATACTCCAAACCATAAATATGTCCGAGGCATTGCATGCAAAAGTGGCTAAGAACGCTGCTTCAATCAGTTCTCTTGCTTTCAAGTAGTATTTTGCAGTAATGAAAAATAGTACTAGCATAGAATATGTCATAGAATACTGCAGCAGCAGCAGAATTAGTGATCTCCCTCCCTGTTATCTGTATCGTCAAATGTTTTGAATTAATATAGATAATGACATGCCATAGATGCTGTTGCTTTTGCCCACAAAATTGCTTTCAAGATTGCTAAAGCATGTGCAGTGCAAGGGTGTTGTGCTTGCTAGGAGTAGACAAATTATCCATGCCGTGTTCCTATTGGTCTTGCAATATGTTTGCTCATTCCCGCGCTTAGTCTGCTCTGCTGAAAAGACGTTCCGATATAGATGAAACACGCTCTCTAGAACACAGGCACAAATATGATTTGAGGTCATATGCTTTTTCTTTTGAAAGTGTTGATTAATTCTTTGATAGTCTCTTTATCTTGAGGTCTGAATCGGCCCTATGTGGAGCAAGTATGAGTGTCTTCCATATGGATTGAACCAAAATTTGTGCTTTTGAGATTATGGATCTAAGGTTGAGAGTATCCCCTTTGAAGCATATTTCGTCTGTTTGCAGCCAAATATGCCATAGTGTCTCAAACACCGTTGTGATAGCCTTGGATTGTGGAGCATTTCCTTCCTTTATCTAGCTGTCAGCCACTCAAAGAAAGGTAGTTCTTAACGACCTATTTTCATACCTATATCTAGTGCAAACCGGACTGCCTCTGACAACAGGCATCGGAGGAAAAAGTGCTGAGAAGTTTCAGGGGCAGCTCAACAAAAAGTACACGAGTCATCATTCAAGAGTGGTAGACAGCCACTTTAGGAAGTACTGGAGTTTGAGTGGTAGTCTAAACTTCCATAGGCGTTTCCAAGTTTTTGAGGGGGTATTTTTTCCTGGATTAGAATTTGGATTATCAACCTCGATCTCAGCTGCTTTGTCCCCATACAACAACTGATACCTTGTTTACGTAGTGTAGTAACCCAGAGGGATTAAATCCCAGATTAGTTTATCTGGGTAATCTCCCTAGGGCATGTGGTTACTAAAATATGATCACGAATGCTATCCAAAAATATGTCATTTTATCGGTGATGTGATCCAGCTCTGTTTTGCAAATAGACCAGTACCAGGCTTACCTCACCATGAGTGCAGCGGTAGGCTTGTAATACTGACAGTTATATCTCTTTCAGCCAGTAATCATTCCAGACTTAGATGGTTTGGCCATTCCCAATATGTCATCTGAGGGCATTTTCACGATTTTGGAGAAATGAAAAACATACGTACTGTGGGAGCTGCAGTTTTACCTTCTTTGAACTCTGAATTTGCCTATGATTAGATCTTCTGATCTGTGCAGAAGGAAACCGCCGTGCTTGGGGCATTGTTGAGTCACAACGTCTTCTCTGATTAAATCCAATGCATTCTGATAAAGAAGGAGACTGGGTTTATTCATACTTTATGTTGGAACATTAAACATCGCCATAAGCCTAGTAGCCGGACAAGTTGGGCCAATAGCCTCCAGCGATGAGCACAGTGAAGTGTTGTTGTCTCGAGTTCCTGACAATTCACTAAGCCCTTGAGCGAAGTCGGGAGGGAATTTTGGGAAGGCAAGGTGTAGTATTCGGTCAACCCACGAAATGTGGTTCGTCATATAGGTATTTTTGTTTTTAGGAAACTCTCTCCATGGCCCATGTTCTCTTGGAATTTAACTCGATTAGTACATCAACATTATTTTTCGCTGTCATGCTCCTTGTAGTTTAACACATAAGCCAGCATAGTCCTTTTGCCTTTTTCGTCAAATTCTGCTTGTTAGTCGGCGATATAGCGGGTGTTAAAAAGAGTCATTTTCTCTATAGAAAAGTCCTTTATGTCCCAGTTGTAGTGTCTACGGCATTTGCAAAGGGATTGTCGTCACAGTAGAGGTGGTTGTTGCTGGATAAGAGTATTGAAAGAAGAAGTGGTCGGGGTGGTTCTGGTGGTTGCTGAGGGTGGAAATTGGTTGGGTAGATGGCGGTCGGAGAAGCGGACAGAGAGATGGGAAGGGATTAAGGTTGTTCGGTTGCCCGTTTACTTGTTAGGACAGAATGACTTAAATTGCCTTTTCTAATTAATGTCTAATATTTGACTAAATCGAACAAAAAGATTGAAGCTAGTTTTTTGGAGCAAGAAATCTGATTTTCTTTCTTGTTGAGAAATTGATATTTAATATTTGACAAAGCCTTCCCGGCTGATTGCAGTTTATACAAGGAAAGCTGATTACCATCCACGTTTACAAAGCTAGATCAAAAAGCATCTACTCTTGGGATACTCCAAACCATAAATATGTCCGATCTGGCGTTGCATGCAAAAGTAGCTAAGAGCTTCAGTCAGTTGTCCCTACTTTCGAGTAGTATTTTGCAGTAATGAAAAATAGTACTAGCATGGAATATATCATAGAATACTGCTGCAGCAGCAGCAGCAGCATTAGTGATTTCCCTCCCTGTTATCTGTACCATCAAATGTTTTGAATTAGTATAGATAATGACATGTCATAGATGCTGTTGCTTTTGCCAACAAAATTGCTTTCAAGATTGCTAAAGCATGTGCAGTGCAAGGGTGTTGTGCTTGCTAGGAGTAGGCAACTTATCCATGCCGTGTTCCTATGGGTCTTGCAATATGTATGCTCATTCCTGCTCTTAGTCTGCTCTGCTGAAAAGAAGTTCTGATATAGATGAAACACATTCTCTAGTACACGGGCACAAATATGGTTTGAGGTCATATGTTTTTTCTTCTGAAAGTGTTGAATAATTCTTTGATAGTCTCTTTATCTTGAGGTCTGAATCGGCCCTATGTGGAGCAAGTATGAGTGTCTTCCATATGGATTGAGCCAAAATTTGTGCTTTTGAGAGTATGGATCTAAGGTTGAGGGTATCCCCTTTGAAGCATATTTCGTCTGTTTGCAGCCAAATATGCCATAGTGTCGCCAACACCGTTGTGATGGCCTTGGATTGTGGAGCATTCCCTTCCTTTATCTAGCTGTCAGCCACTCAAAGAAAGGTAGTTCTTATCGATCTATTTTTGTACCTATATGTAGTGCAAACCGGACTGCCTTTGGCAACGGGCATCGGAGGAAATGGTGCTGAGAAGTTTTGGGGGCAGCTCGACAAAAGGGTACACGACGCATCATTCAAGAGGTTGATATGAACAAGCTTTCCGTTGGTAGGTGGCCGATTGTTAAACAGACGCTCTAGGAAGTACTGGAGTTTGAGTGGTAGTCTAAACTTCCACAGGCGATTCCAAGTTTTTGAGGGGGTGTTTTTTCCTGGATTAGAATTTGGGTTATCAACCTCAATCTCAGCTGCTTTGTCCCCATACAGCAACTGATACCTTGTTTACATAGTGTAGTAAACCAGAGGGCTTAAATCCTAGATTAGTTTATCTGGGTAATCTCCCTAGGGCATGTGGTTACTACAAGTACGATCACGAATGCTATCAGGAAATATGTCATTTTATCAGTGATGGGATTCAGCTCTGTTTTGCAATTAGACCAGTACCAGGCTGTAATACTGACAGTCATATCTCTTTGAGCCAGTAGTCATTCCAGACTTGGATGGTTTGGCCATTTCCAATGTGTCATCTGAGCCCCGGTAGTATAGACAATCCCTGCCATTGAGGATGCCTCGCAATGCCCAAGAGATGTTACCCTTTGATCTCGCTTACAGTTTGGCCATTTCCAATGCCCAATAGTGTCCCTCCACATTACTATTATCAATTGCAAAACTGTTCCTGATCATAGTTTCTTTGTAAAATGTCCTTTTAAGTAAACAATGTCCATACAATAAGGTAATAATGTCATTTTAATTACATATAATTAAATTAAATGAAAATAAAAACTTATTTCCTTGTTTACCTAATCGTGATTTTCTAGTTTTCTTATTCTTTTCTCATCTTCTTCCTTACAGAACGCATCATTCCTACCCCTAATTTTAGATCTGCATTGGCACCAAAAATTCACTTCTCATCACGGTCACAACTCACACTCCAAACCACCACAATCCCTATAGCTACTGCCCAACGTACCTTCCCTACAATTACAACTAAGCACACTTGTTTCTTTTTACATCTCTCTCTCTCGCGCGCAAGCGCGCATGCGCGCTCGCTAGTCAAATTTTATGGCTATGGTTATAACAAATTAGACGCTAGCGGTGGAGGTGGGCTTGGTGGGTATGACGGTCAAGGTGGTGGGTTTGACGGCAGGAAGTGGTTAATTTGTGAGGAGTTCAACGACCCTATACCACGTCAACACCAGTTGCAACGTTTTTGGTGCGCCGCCGTCACCTCTAAGTTGTCGATTGTTCATTACCTCCTGGCGCCATTGCCATCGGTGTCACACCACCTCACCTCAAATGCATCGCCATCTTGAATACTCAAAATTATTGCCGCCTTTGGTGGAACCTAATTTTAGGGTATCTGTGTTTGGGGGTGTGGTGGGGGGGGGGGGGTGCGTGTTTGTGGTTGTCTTTATGCGTGTATGTGCATGTACGTTTGCGAGTGCGTGTGCGTGAGAGAGAGAGAGAGAGAGAGAGAGAGAGAGAGAGAGAACTGAAGTGGTGGTCCTAAGTGGTGGACAATGATAGCGATGGTGGTTGAACTTTTGGATGATGGAAAAAGGGGCGGTAGAGATGTATATATGATGGCAACTGTAACCAATTACTTCAACCCAATTTTTGATCGACTACCAAAAAATCCCCTCTAATTTGAGATTTTTGGATATTGTCATTAGGGGAAATACATCATCCCACATTTTTGAATTGCGGCATGGTGGGAGGACTGCTAGGGGATTGGCTCAGATGGCAGCGGAAATGGTGGGTAGTAATGATGAAAACATGGTGAGGTAATGGGTGGCATCTATAGAGACCGAGAGGAAATATGGTGGTGGATGTAAGGGTGGTGACTGTGGGGCTGTTGGTGGTTTGGAGCATAGTAACAAATTTTGCAATTTATTGGTGATATTAGTGAATTTATCGTGATAAATTCGCGATTATTTGAAGAATTCGTGAATATATCACGTATATCGCGATATTGACGAATTTATCGCGATATCTCGCGAATATGTCTCGAGTTAAAATTTCGACTCCTTTTTCTTGAAAAAGGATAGAAGCAAGGCTACTTCCGGTGGGAATCAAACCCGGGTACCTCTAGCTGCTATCAAAGCATTGTGCCATCACACCATCCCATGTTTGTTGCTTAAAAATCAGCAAAATAATACATATTTAGTAAACCACACATAATTATAACACACTAGTCATACATTCTCTCTCATTTTTTTTACCCATCACTTAAAGAATGGAAGATTTCTTAAATTTTTGTTATTTCGGTACATACTTTACAAAATTTTATACACTCAAAATCATTGTAACTTGTACGATTAATTACTGAACTATTCCCGATTTACAATACGAATTTTGTTATTAAACCGAATTATTACCGATTCAATGACGAAATTCTCCGAATAATTCCGGAATTCCGGATTATTGCCACATACGAATAATTCCCGAATACCGAATTTGTTACTATGGTTTGGAGTCCAGATGGTGACTGTTGGGCTATTGTCGTGGGGATGTTGGTGCTTTAGTAATCGTGGACAAACTAACTTTTTTCTTTAATATAGATGTATGCATGTAAAATGACATTCCTATCCTTATTTAGTGCACATGCACTGCACATGCTTACTTAAAGGGGAAATTTACATCTAGGAACGGTTTTGCAATGATATTAGTAATATGGAAGACATTATTGCCAAAGTTGCAATTACACAGAGAGACCTGAAAAAATGCGTATATTACAAGGGACAATGTTGTATTTAACCCAAAGAGGGTGGCACGAGTTCACTAGGGATGTTGCAAACGTAATTTTGTTTTTTTTTTGGGTGATAGATCAAATTGTATTACTAAAACATTGAATTTACAGAGATGAGTGCATCCTGTACTTTACATCACCATTTCATCATACTAACAAACTTGTCAAAGAGATCAACATGAGGAGCTAATCAAGACATTAAGATTCCTTTATGAATGTCGAAACCAGTGCACAACCTTCTATTAGTACTGTCCAGGGGCTTTCTTCCAGCTATGAACACACCATTGTATCCATTGTTTAATCTGTAGGATCACAGCTTCATTGGACCTTTGTTTTTGCTAAAAGAATCCTCAAGTTTCTCTCAGATTGTATCATGTATACAGTCACATCATTTGCAAAGCTTTGCATAAAAACTCTTGCCTTTAAATTTCTTGGAGGCATAGCACAAAAATTGGTTCCATGATTGCCATTGAATTTGTAATTGCAGTTTTCCAGGATTGTCTTCTACACATAACTTGTATATGAGCATTTCCAGAATAAATGATTTTCAGTTTCCTTTTGATCACAGAAAACACATCTTTCATCAGTTATAGAATTTCATTTCATCAATTTATCTTTGGTCCTTAATCCACCGTTGCACAACATCTATAAAATAACTACACATTTAGGTATATTTCTACCGAACCAAATCAACTTCCACCAAGGCACTATAGCTTTCTTTGTTTTTACTTGATGCCATTCAGAGTTCACAGAGAATATAGTGTTTTGAGTTAATTTCCATATCACTTGATCCTCTTTGTCTACGGAGGCTGCAAACTAAAAAGGTCGTCTTGCCATGTTCTGAGTGCATGCGATCTAGCTTGAGGGA
Source organism: Escallonia herrerae (assembly GCA_033070095.1). Taxonomy (NCBI): domain Eukaryota; kingdom Viridiplantae; phylum Streptophyta; class Magnoliopsida; order Escalloniales; family Escalloniaceae; genus Escallonia; species Escallonia herrerae. The sequence goes on along the minus strand of JAVXUP010000072.1, from coordinate 315,679 downwards.
GCTTCCAGCTGTTTACATCTATAATCTCATTGACCTTGCTCTCTTTCCTTAAACCAGAGTTATATATGATTCTACTTCCAAACTTTGCATTGAGGTTTCCACAGGGGATCCAATTGTCATACCACAACCAGGTCTTTTGCCCATTCCCTATAATATGCCATACACGATGTTGTACCATACTCTTGAATTTCATAATTTTACTCCAAGTCCAAGACAATATTACTGGAGGTTTAAAGGTCCATAGGTTTTGGTTTTTAACGATGTATATATGGCACCACTTCACCCACAAAGAATCCTTCTTATGAGCTAGATCCCAAATATTCTTGTAAATTGCAGCTCTATTTCACTTTGCTAACCTTTTAATCCCTAGACCACCTTCTTGTTTAGGCACACAAATGTGATTCCATGCAACTTTAGCCCCTTTGCATTTTGTATCTTTTGCATGCCAAATAAATTCTCTGATTATAGCCTCAATTCGCTTAATTATCTTCTGTGGTAAGATAAAAATTGAGCACCAATACACCTGCATACTGATTAGTACTGATGTGGCCAACTGTATTCTTCCAGCATATGAGAGACATTTAGTGGTTCAACTGTTGATCTTCTTGGTTAATTTGTTCAGAAGTACTTGGCAATCCTTTATATGCAACTTAGTGAATATGAGAGGCACCCCTAAGTAAGTCACACGAAGTTGAACAGGTGACATACCAATAACTTGAGAGAGCTCTGCATCTACTTCTCCTTCACCCCAGTTATAAATATGGAACTCTTAGCCAGATTAGGATAGAGGTCAGATAACTTGCCAAATTCATCTAGCGCTATTTTGATATAGCTCAGGGAGGTGCGATCAGCAGTGGTCATGATAAAGAAATCATCAACAAAACAAAGATGATTAACCTGAAGATCTTAACATTTAGGGTGAAATTTAAATCCAGGTTCTAGACGAATAATCATCCAATAAGCCTGAGAAAGCTTATATAACTAGCAAGAAGATATAAATTGAAATAGGATCATCTTATCTCAACCCTGTAGCACTTGCAAAATATCCCTTCATGCCACCATTCAGATTGATAGAGAATTTAGCTGGAGGCACACTCTTCATTACCCATTGTACATACACTGGAGGAATTTCAAAGGTTTCCAAAGTATTATGCAAGAAATCCCAACCAACTGAATCGTAAGCCTTTTGAATATCCACCTTCTAACCATTTTCATTTGGATGTTATTATGTGGTTAGAGGAAACACTTTCATTTGTGATGCCCCTCCGACTAATAGATGTATTACTATGCAAACTATAAAATCGTTTCTACATAATAAAAAAAATGGGTGTACTTCTTTGAAACTAAAACATAAAAACGAACTAACTTCAGTTCAAGTAACATAAACGAGCGCCTCAACATTAGTGTATCATTCAGAGAAATGCAAGATGCTCAGTCATATTTATTGTTGTACCGTGCTAAAAATAGTGGACGTTATTATCGGAGATTAAAGAGTCTTATTAAAGAGTCTTAAATCTTAATCCTCTAAGGTATGTAGCTTATTTCAATCAATCAATTGCGTTGCAGGCGCTGGAGAAGACACGCTGGAAAGAAGTTTGTCTTGAAATCCATTACAATAGTACAAGAACTGAGTAAACTTTTGTCTTTAGCATCAACTAATAAGTTTTTTTCACACCTTCCTTTTCATGATTGCTTGAAATGGCAATAGTCTCTGAATATCAAAATCAATAGCATTGCCCGTAGCTCGGAAAGTAGAGCTAGCTCAAGCCATGGCTCATCATTTTGAAGAAGCTGCAGCGAGTTTCACTTAAAAAGTCGGATTGTTTTTCTAGTACCTACTCGATTTTGCAACCAATGTAGGCAAATCATAAGGGTGTTATAATAGATATCTCATAGCGAGAAAAAACTTAAATAAGTTCAGTATTGTAACGCCCCCGAAAATCAGGAGTTCCGCCGCCCCGAACTCTCGGGTCGTTAACATACCAGATCACATCAACCTGTCAAATCTGTTCACTAACTCACACTTCAAAATATTTAATCTGATACCAACTCAAATTCGTCAAATACAAACTTACAAAATTACCTAAACTTGGTCTATTAAAACCTAGGTTCTTTACAACTCGAGTCCATATAAAACAAGGTAACGGTACCGACCCACACAAGGGTCTCATTACACGGAAGTGGTGGGCTCACCGGAAGCTCACACAGACTCTAACCCATTCCTGAACCTGCTACAGCTTATCATCACCTGCAGAAGGGAGCCAAACGAAGGGTGAGCTTTTGAGAGCTCAGTAAAATCGTACAAGGACTACCAACAGGATTACAAAACGATTCCAAGAATCAACCTGACAAAGATTTCCAGAATAATTCAAACGGTCAAAAACTCAATGATTCTCAAAATGATAGAAATTCATCAGAAACAGATACCAAAATAAACGATAATACTCATGATGAGTTCTAGAACGATCAATAAAAGATCATTTTCAAGTCATCATTTCCAAGTACCACGAAAATTTCCCTTGCTCAAGGATTTCAATCCGAGCAGAAATTAATTTTGAAAATACAGCAAGATTTTTCGAGGGATTTTAACCCAAGCATAAATCAAATCAGATAATACGATAAAGGCTTGTCAAGGGATTTCAACCTAAGTACAAATCCTTCTAACTAAATACAATGAATATTTGTCAAAGGCTTTCAACCCAAGCACAAATCATTCTAGCTAATAAAATCAAAAATCAATGTTGATCATGGGCGATTGCAATGCCATTATGGCAAGCTAATATAGTGTACACATGCATGATGTACTAAAATAATTATTAGTCCACTTGTGTACTAGCCTGCGTTTCATGCAGGATTCAACCAGCCTTATACCGCCTCCTCACTAAACAGGTACCCAGGTCAACACAGAAATTAACAATATCAATGAGCGTTAACATAAGCTCATATCCCCAAAATCAATTCGGGTTCTAATAACAATAATCATACTCACATAAGTCAGCATTCAAAATTTTCAGAAGAAATCAGAATTTTAGAAGAAAAATCACAGATAAACAACAAAAATGACTGCGAATAATTATCGAATATAATCACAACAATTCGGAAGAATAATTACAGACAATTATCAAATTTTCTCAGCACGCAATAACATGCAGGCATAACAAGATTTCTAAATAACCGATTCAGGTTCAACATTAGGGTTTTCTGGGCAAGAACATGTTGATATCAATACATAACTCAGAGTTCGGCATTAGCCGTAAGTATATCAAAGGAGTACTTACAAGTACAAGTAATCAAATAAGGGTTCGGACAAAAGTCCTTACCCAAGGTTTAGATAGAATCCCTTACCTGAATCCGCAGCTAAATTATCCTAACTGAAAGTCTTTAGCTTTAACCTAAACGAAATAATTGAACCATTAGAATACAGCCTACAGAACAAAAGTATAATTTAATACAAACTCACACATGCTCCCAAAATGAACCTCCCCTCACCGTGAATGTAAAATTACCGAAACGCCCCTAGGGTGTAAAATTACCAAAATACCCCTCGGACTTAAATTACCAAAATGATCTTCCCAGAAGTAGAATCACTGAAATAAGCTTCCAATATGTAAATTTATGCAAAAATACCTTTCTTAGGTTAAATTACCAAAATACCCCTTCGAGGCAACAAATTACCAAAACACCCTTGGGGGTTTTCGGCACCGGAAAAATCTCAAAAATATCTTAAAACACTATTTTAAGCATCCTGATATCATTTATGTACTAAAAAAGCTTTTAGAAAATTTTTGCCAGAAACTTCCGAATCGGTGTTTGGACCAAACGCTAAAAGGTCAATTTTGCAAAAAATACCTATCGGTCTTAGAATGGGCCAAAATTTTAATATATGAACCATATCAGTAAAATAAGGTTTCTATTAAATTTTCAGATTAAAATAACTTGTTTTACTATGCTAAATAATTTGATTAATTTCTTTAATTGGTACCTCAATTTAGCACCCTTCACGAGCACCAAAAACTCTGAAAACATTCTAAGCCATAGATCTCGTAAAAATAATAGGGGTTACAGTTTGAAACTTTCTCCAAATAATTTTTAAACATATTTTAAAAATTTGTAAGGAACTGTTGGAATAAATAATCTTTAGCGACACTTTTGAGTTCAAAAAAATATTAAACCCAGCTGTAATTACTGTTCACCATCCCTGTCCTTCGGCAGTCCTGTTCGCATACCTACAAACCCATTTATATGACCAACCCACTCCACTCCACTACAACCTAAACACACACTAAAACACCTTCACATACCCTAAAATACACACACACACACACACACACACATATATCCCTCACATACACAATTTCACCCAACACACCCCCGTAATCCCAAACCCAAACCTTACACACACTAAAAAACACAGGTTCACACACGGCACGCCCACTTCACACAATATACATACTATGCTCATGGTTTCACATACTAGATATACACTAATTTATACACACTATAAAAGAGAAATTACCCCTTGAAATCCCCATGATTTTCTCCTCTCTTGTCCATGGTATTTTGCCCGAATCCCCTTTTCCTTCTCTGTTTTGATTTTCTGTTCAGCCCCTACTTTATTTTCTTGTTCTTCTCTTTCTTTTATTCCACCCGAATTTCTTTCCCTTTCTTTCTTTTTGTTCTGTTTCTCTCTTGTTTTTGTTTTTTTTCCTTTTCTTTTGCTCTCTTCCCCGAGTCTTGTTATCTCTCTGTGTGTGCTCTGTTTTCTTTTTTTTTCCTCCATCTTCTCTATTTCCATTTGCTGTCTATTGTTCACTTTCTCTTTTTCTCTGTTTCTGCACTGTTTCCCTTCCTCCGAATTTCCTGGTTTTGTTTTCTTCTATTTATTTTTTCTTCCCCCTTATCCAATCTATTATTAAATAGTTTATCTAGCTTAGTCATGCAAGCTAGTAGGTGGTGGCAAACCAAAAAAAACATGATTTTCTAAATATTTTTATAAAATTACAAAAAGACCCCCTAAACTTTACATAATTACAAAATAAACCCCAAAATTTTTATAATTGCATTTAAGCCCCAAAATCATTCTAATAAGTCTCAATTTAATTAAATTCCCCTAAAACATATACTGGCGCTCATTTCATTATTTTTTTTTCATCACCAAGAACATTAATTACCTTTATGCCCCCAGAGTTTTTCAAAATTACGAAAATGCCCCAAAAATTTGAAAATTATGTTTTTGCCTGAATATTATTTTAAGTTTTCATATGCTACTAATACCTGAGCATTACTTAATTTAATGTCCGTTTATTTTTTGGAGCCCGAATAGTTATTTAACCGGCTCCCGAAGTTCGGGGTATTACAAGTACTTCCTAAAGACCTGCATGTAAACCGAGTTCGCACTCATGTAGGCGAATAGAATGAAATATTATAAAGAAACTCGCAACGAATGTGATGGAGAGCTCATTTCAATTGCTTTCGTCGATCCATATTTGGAATAAAAGATTAGTGTACCCTTCTCCTAGGTGTACGAGAGTCTCCACTCTCCACATCTGAAGTCCTTGAAGCATCTTGTTGAACTAACCTTTCAACAAAATCAATGCAGCTATAAGGTGAGAGCTATTAGAAGCACGATGGGAACATATTGTGCCAACTGACAGTGATGAAATTTCGCGGCTTTATCCAACTTCGGAGTTACAAGGGGCATGACTGTTTTGAGTTAACTCAAGCATATCAGCTGTATTCTTTTCTATGTGCCTAGCCCTAGAAGTCAGAATGTAAATGAGCAACGAGGTGCTTCTCTTAGTTTATCCAAGAGGCCCTTGAATGCCTACTAATTTCTAAAAAAGTTTAGCTTTCCTTGAAAAGCTTGTCTTTTGTATTGATATTGTATCCTTTTATACAAGAGATGTGAGAGTCAAACTTCTTAATACAAGGTAAGTATTTACAATGGCCAGAATCATGGGTTTCTTGTCAAGGTAACTATTTGCAATCAAAGATTGGCTAGAATCATGGATTTTCTGTCATGGTATGTATTTGCAATCAAAGAATGGCTAGAATCATGGGCTTTCTGTCAAATAGGTTGTGCTAATATTGTCACAGTATATTGTAGGAACACTTGAGAGAGGAGAGTTCATGCAAGAGATTGGTTATCCAATTTGTTTCAGCAACTGCACTGGCCACAGCACGATATTCGGCCTCTATGACGACTAAGCAACAACACATTGCTTTTTAGAGAACAACTAATAAGATTGTTGCCTAGATAAATTACATAAGCCGATGTTGAGGTCTGGTCATGTTGACCACCAGCCTAGTCAGCGTTCGAGTATACATGAAGATCTGGTGATGATATTTTTCAAAGCAGAAGGCCGTAAGATATGGTGTGCTTGAGATATTGAAGAAGAAGCTTAACAGATTGCCAATGGATTGAAGATGGTGAATGCATGTACTGAGATAATTTGTTAACAAAAAAGCTAATATCAGGCTGAGTGAAAGTGAGATATTAAAGCTTGCCGAAGGCTGTGGGATACTCTTTTGCATCAGTAAGGGATGAACCATCATGAAGATTTAAAGGAGTTGTGGGGCACATTGGGGTGGTGACTCCTTTACTCTCATGCATATTGTAATTCTTAAGAAGATCAGCAATGTACTTGGATTGAGAGAGAAGAACACCATCATGATAGAGAATAAAGAAAGAGCTGTCCGAGTGTGACTTTTGAAAGCCATAGGTGACGAGAAATTGTTTCAACTCATTGTACCAAGCACGAGGTGCCTATTTGAGTCCATATATTACTTTTTTAGTCGACAGACATGAGAGGGAAGCTCAGGATGTTCAAAACCCTTCGATTGGTGCATTCCTCTAATTGACCTTGAAGAAATGAATTGTTGATGTCCAGTTGACGTAGTGCCCAACCATGGTGGATTGCTAAGGACAATACAATACATAGAGTGGTTGGTTTTACAAGTGGACTGAAAGTAGAAGAAAAGTCGATACCTGGGCGTTGTGTGAATCCTTTAGCAACGAGATGTGCCTTGTACCGATCGATGGTACCATCAACTTTCCGTTTGATACTAAATAACTACTTGCAATCAATAATATTTTGGGATATGTGAGAAGGAACAAGAGTCCAATTTTGATTTTTTATGAGTGCATCAAACTCATTTTGCATGTCTTTCCTCCACTGTGGATATTTTTGTGCTTGTTTATAGGTGGAGAGAGTGGCGAGATCGGTGGGGGTGGCAAGATAATTGAAGATATTTTTTCGTTTGAACATATTATGTTGAGATCTTATGACAACTTGGTTGGGTTGGTGATTAGCGGTTGGCAAGGAGGAAGTGGGCCTACGATTTGAAGAACTGGTAGATACAGAGGAGGTGGAACCCAATATGTCTAGACTTGAGCTATTTGAAGGCAAATGAACCTGTGAGGAAGTCTGGTCGGCCTGCTGGAGATGTGTTGTATGAGTTGGCATTGAAGACTGTTGTTGAGGAGGCGAACAGTGAATAGTGAGAGGAGTGGGTAAAACAAGAAAGGTGGGTTTGGTGGAGGGTTTGATGGGAGTTTCTGAGGTGGTGGTGCTAATATCATGCCAAGAGATGTTGGTAAAATTAGATTTCGTATGAGAAAAAAAAATTTGAAAGGGAAATTGATTTTCAAAAAATTTAACATCACGTGAGAGGAAGACTTGATGAATAAGGGAAAAACCAAGTTAGACACAGGGTCTTGAACGGGGTTCAAGTTTGTGGTTGGTATATTGCTTGAGCCAAGGGTAGCAAAGGCATCCAAAGGTTTGAAGTGAAGTATATTTTGGAGGTTGCCCGAACAAAGCTTGATATGGAGATTTGTTATCAAGGATTGGTGTGGGGAGACGGCTAATAAGGAAGACCGCTTGTTGACAGGCAAAAGTCCAAAATGATGAGGGTTAGGAGGCTTGATGAAGTAAAGTGCGTGCGGTTTCAATGATGTGACAATGGCACCGTTCAACAGGCAACTCCTTGAGGGGTGTAGGGTGGCAAAATTAGGTGTTGGATGCCATGAGAATGAAGATAAGGTTTAAGACCTTCAAATTCACTACCACCATCCAATTAAAAGGTGAGAATTTTGGTGTTAAAAAATTTCTCAACAAGTGGGTGGAAAGTAGAAAAAAAATTTTGAACCTCACTTTTATTTTTTAGCATATAGAGCCACATGTAGTTGGTGAGGTGGTCGACAAAAATGATGTAATACAACTTTTTATCCAAAGAAGGAACATGAGATGGACCCCAAAGATCACAGTAAATTGTTTGCAATGGTTTATCACTTGATAAAGAATTGCTGGTGCAAGACAGCTGTGACTTTTATTGCAACAACATGAATTACAAAAAATTGTTTGTTGTTGAATAAGGTAGAGAGGAAACATTAAGGATATGTTTTAGGATTCGACTGGTTGGATGTCCCAATCGTCGATGCCATAAGGAAAGAGTTGGAGTGGTGGAGAGTAAATTTGCAGAGTATGGAGTCTGCTTGGAATGTTGTCCACTTGGCCACTCATACAGATCATCTCTATTCCGGCCGCATACCGGAGGTGCCCCCATGCTCAGTGCCTTCACAAGAAATTTAGAGGGAAAAAATTCAATAGAGGCTTGATTTCGTTTGCAAAATTTAGAGACAGAAACGAGATTTTTTTTAATGGCAGGAGCACATAAAATATTATGGAAATGAAAAGTGTGTGATGGTGTAATTAAATTGGAGGAGCCAGTGGAAGAAATTGGTATCATGTTACCATCACACATGGAGATTTCAGCTGTACCATCATAATCCTGTGGAATCTGCACAGAGTTTGAGGATCAGCAGTGATATGGTTAGAAGCACCAGTGTCTAGTATCCATAGCTTAGCCGTATGTGGAGTTCTCTGGTGGCAAAAAGAGCCTTTGCTTCAATATGGTTGTGGAAGCATGAGCGGCAAACACGAGCAAAATGTCCATACTTCTCACAGAGTTGGCATTGAACTCGTGGTTGCTGATACTTTGAAAAGTATAGACGCCAGGTGAGTTGGGAATTACCGGTGAAGAATTGTGAAGGCATGTTGCTATTTTGCAGTTGAGAATGTTGAGGATTCCATCATTGGTTTGAGCTATTGTTGGAGTTGTTTGAACCAGTCCGTTGTGCCACTTGTGCCATAATAGGGGCTGGGTGCTTCTTGAGTTCCTCATGCTTGAGGAAAAGCTCATGATCAGGCAGTTTATCAAAGTGCTCTTCATAGGAGATCGGGGTGTCGTGGGCACGAATGGCAGCGCTGATTTCACGAGATTCAGGACCCAAGCCACTTAGGAATTTAACAATGAGTTCTTCATTGCTAATGGGTGAGCCATCACTTGCAAGTTCCTCGGCAAGAGAGCAAATCTCACGAAGATAATCAGAGATCATCTCGGGATTGAGGGAAATTTTTCCAAGTAAATCACGGAGACTGTAAATCCTCGTCTGGGATTTGTTTGCAAAGGTTGTATGGAGTTGATCCCAAGCCTGTTTGGATGTTTTTTGCGGAAATGGATGGTGCAAGAAGGAGGTCAACGAAAGCCATCAAGGCATTCTAAATGAGATTGTCGTGATGGTACCACACTTTGTTAGAGGGATTGACAACCTCCTGATCTGAGACAGTGATGGTTTTAGGTGGACAAACTGAAGAGCCATCAAGGAACGAGAAGATATCATAGCCACACATGAGAGTCAAGACTTGAGCCTTCCATGTGGCAAAGTTGGTGATGCAGGAAAGTTTAATGGGAAGCTGTGAGTCTGGGTTAAAAGGAATAATCTAAGTGGTTGATAAGGGTGGGTTGACCATTGCTGGAATGGTATTTGCTCCAATTGTAGAGCTTTGTTCATCAGTCATGTTGTGTGTTGTTGGGAAGAAGGTGATTGGAAGGTAGGACAGAAAAGAAAAAAAATGAACAGGTTGAGCGTAGGGATCGTGTGTGAACTCGCTAGAGTGTTTGTAGAAGCTCTGACACCATAAAGAAGTTTAGCATTCCTTGAAACGCTTGTCTTTTATATTGATATGGTATCCTTTTATACAAGAGATGTGAGAGTCAAACTTCTTAATACAAGGTAAGTATTTACAATGGCTAGAATCATGGGTTTCTTGTCAAGGTAATTATTTGCAATCAAAGAATGGCTAGAATCATGGATTTTCTGTCATGGTAAGTATTTGCAATCAAAGAATGGCTAGAATCATGGGCTTTCTGTCAAGGTAAGTATTTTGAATTCTTCATTTTTGGAAGTTCCAGATATTGCTCCATTAATGTCCTCTACATGAGCTGGAAAGGGATATCTTTGAACTTCTGAAAAGCTTGCCTCCAGCTTTCTTTCTGACACGTTTGGGGCCTTGGAGGGATCTCAAGGCTTGAGTCATCTTTAGGCTGATGCGTATAACTTCCACGACCATATATTGGGGTCAGGTTTTCATTTATAACCTTCCCTTGCAAGTTAGACATTCCTTGGCATCCGAGCTAGAACGCGACCACCGATACAGGCAGGGACAACAAAGCATGTGACCGCAACAAGTTACAACTTGCTAGCTTGGATGCCAAGGAATGTCCAACTTGCATGTGACCACAACAAGTTACAACATGCTCCTTAGCCGGTCCATGCATATACTACATTTGAAGGTGCCTCCCCCATTGCCATTATCCTTGTCAACATGTCCCTTCTTTACCAATGCCTCATCTGTAAAGTACCCGTGATTGTTATCAAATGTTTTCAGGCACCTCAGAAGGTCGTTCCGCTACCGCAACACTACCCATGCCAGCTTTCAATCCACCCCTAACAATCAATTCCGGTGGAATTAGAATAAGCTGCCACGCTGATAATGCCGCATGCCTTTGTTGGCTGCTCCTCTGTGCACCCCTTTTCAAGTTCATAGGCACATCCGACGATAATGATCCTGACCCCAGTTCATCCTCACACCAAGGATGGAGAACTAGTCCAAAATTAGGTCAAAGTCTATTGTATTCCCACATTATGCATCCAGTCTTCCATATGCACAAAATTGAAAACTGAGAATAAGCTCAAGGAAGTAACAAACTCCAACCTTTTCAATCCTTGCACGACTCCAACAATTGAAACCCAAAAATTTTCAAGAAAAAAGAGATCAAAACATAACCAACCTCCAAAATTAGAGACTAACCGAGTTGAAAACCCAATTTTTTCTTTGAAGGGCTTTCGTTGCACTCGTCAGGCTGGAAAAGGAGTTCATACTACTATAAAATGAGGTTGAAGAGTAGATTATGTTATCAGTACAAATGGGATTGCTAGTTGAGTTGAAGAAGAATAATTGTTTGCTTTAGAAAAGCTAGGGCTTATATGTGCTGCTGCTAGGGTTTTAGTAGAGCTGGTAACTTCATGCGGAAACTAAACTAGGCTTTCTACTACTAAGGGCTTAAAAACAGTGATGTTCGGATTGACTGTTAATTAAGGGTTCTTTACTAAGGCCACGTTTGACGCGGTTTTTTTTCTCTTTTTTTTCAGTTTTGAAAATTGGGAAAAAAAAAAGTGCGTTTGGTAACCATTTTTTTTTCCTTCTCCAATTTAAAAAACCAGTTTTTAAACTGAAGAGTAAAAAAAAAAACTCAAAAAACTATTTTTTTTTTCACTTTTGGTTTTTTTTAGACCACCACCACCCTCCCACCGCCGACAGCCACCTCAGGCGACCACCGCCGGCCTCCGACAGCCACCTCCGGCCACTGGCGACCACCATCGGCGACTGCCGGCAGCCACCTCCGGCCGGCAGCCAGCCACCTCTGGCCGTCGGTGACTGCCGGCCGCTGGCAACCACCTTCGGCCGCCGGCCACCACCACCGTCGACCACCGCTATGTCCCACCACGGCCACCGCAAACCACCCAAAAAAAAAGTCAAAATAAAAAGGGTTACCAAACACCAAAAAAAAAAAAACTAAAAAAAACAAGGGTTATCAAACACCCACTTGTTTTTGTTAAAAAAAAAAATTAAGCTGCTCTTTAAAAACTGAAAACCAAAAAAAAAGTTTTGTCAAACCAACCGTAAGGATTAAGATCCTAATTAAAAGGACGAGTCACTGTGACACATGCAATTTATCTAAAAAAATAAAGTTAATTATATGAGTTTTGTTAACATTAATCAAGCATCACGTACAAATGTTTAATGTCACATTCCCTTAGTTTGCGAAACTAAAACTGCCCTTATATCTAGTTATTTATTATTAAAGATTTTTATTTTATGACACATTTTTAACACAATCGTAGAATCTTACATGTCACCATTATAGGATGGTAATTATGTAATACCAAAAGGGGTATTACACAAACAGTAGTGTTGTCATTATGTATAGTATAGATATAGATAGATAATGAGTAGAACATCTACGAGCAACTATTTTTTCATTTTGCTTAGTCAGTAAACGGATTGAGTAGTAGAAAACTGTTTTTTTTTCTTTTCATAATTCATGTTTTTTTTTTTGGATGTAATATTCTCAAACGGAAAAAGTTTGGGTTGGAAAATTATCTTTGTCAAAAGAAAGATTCCCTTGCTTTATGCCCCAAAAATAATTGAAAAAGCATGTCCAAAAGCTTTTTTTTATTCTCCGAGCAAAATATTGTGTAGTCCTGACTATTTATGACCGTTAGATTAGTAAGAGTTGATATGATAGAAGAAAAAGTTAAGGGAGCATAGAGTTATTTTACAACATATTAAACGGTGCCAAATGATTGACTAATGGTCCAGAAGAAGAAGAAGAAGAAAAAATCTAATGCCAGCACAAAAAATTTAAAAAAAATGACTTAGAAAAAATATCATTTGTTTACTAAATTGGACAAAACTTTGTGGTCACTTGAAGCCCATGAACAGCCCAACAACCACATTCTGCTTGCGGCTCGCTTCTTCGTTCCAAATGGAATTGTAAAGTTGCATGCAGTGTAGGCCGATAGATAGGGATAATTAGTGTATTTAAGCTACAATTAGCGCACCGGATTATTCGGTCGAATAGGATAAGATAAAAGCAAATAATCATGATGGCATATCTTGTTTGATAAGTCAGGATAACATATTCAGTGTTGACCAAACTAAATTAGAGGCCGGATAGGATTAACTTGTCAACCTTTTACTTTGACAGCAACCACCGGAGCAACTACTCACCCGATGGCAACAGACCACCACTGTCAGGTGCTATATCTCTGCCGGTGGGTGTTGTGCCTGCTGCAGGTGCTCTTGGCCCCTCCCTTTACAGCCCCAATGCCTGGACAAACATAAACCAATCCTCCGGGTACAGTACCATCCCACTGAAGTAGGATAAAGACCAATCCGTCGGATAGCTAATCCGTCCTTTGTATGCTGACCAAACCCCGGACGCGACTATGCTTATCCTATCTGGAACTCTTATCTGGCACGCCAAACACAACTTTATAATGTAGGCCAAAAAATAGGGGTAATGGTAGTAAATTTATAGCAGCAACCACCGGATATAACACTCGAATCACATATTTTCACACATATCACTATATCATGATGCACGCCAAAAGCGCTTGCTACTAGCTATTAAGCTAATTCTATGCAAATTCGCTACAAAATGTATCCAATTATGAGTGTAGATGGAAGAGGCATCATTATTTGTTATGCCTACCATCCTTCAAAGGGTGCGACTCTAATGATCAACAAAATCGTCCTATCTACAAGAAACAGAACAATTCCATGCAGTGAGAACTAATGCGATCTGATAAACTTCCATCCCTAACACCAAATTAAGGACTCCAAAACTAATATGTACAAGGGCCAAAAACGAAACGGAAGCTCAAATAAAGACGCAAAATGCACACTTCACATTTCATAACAGTTGCACGCTGTGCTTTGATATATGAGCACGTGTGTGCGAGAATGCCTGCAATTTCTGCAGAAATCCCCCGTCTAAAAGCAACTATCCAACTTGTGCTCTATGTATATCTATTCTGGTTTGTATTACTTCCCAAGATTATGTACAAAATATGGAACCTCAGCCCTCTAGAAGCTGTAGCTCAGTCTGATTTACGAGTTGCTGGCTCCTTTTCTCTTCCTGCATGGGACATCAAGACATGACCGTAGTAAGTCAGCTAGGCTATGCATAGAAATAGACAGAAGAACTTCGACTTTTTATTATGTACACCTACCTATATCATTAAGCAGCGATCCTAGTTGTTTTGCAAGATCTGCTTTCCGAAGCTTAGAGTACCGTTTAATTTGTACTGCTTTGCAATGGCCCGTGGATCAACCAAAGTAGCGGTAGAAGGCAGTGCGCTGACAGCTTCAGTATCAGAACCATCAGTGGAAAAACATTTGGGGCTCCTAAGTTCTTCCTCCATGGTGCTATCAGTTAAACCCTCCAATTCTGTGGGACTTTTGAGACCCTTCAGTTCTTTAGTCTCCTCCTGGACAGGCAAGCTCGGACATAGTTTCCTCTTCTTATCTGCCAATGATAGTGAATTTAGGCCGCCATCCGGAGCTTTCCTCTTCTTGATCTTCCCATTGCTTGAAGTCCTGTCACCCATCCCAGATTTCCCCTTCCTCTTGTACTTCGCTTTAGAAAATGAAACTAAACCAAGTTCTGCCGATTGACATGGTTCCTTGACACTGTCTGGATTTGACTGGCATTTCCTTAGTTGATGTATTTGTTGGGTCAGAGTCGAGTCTGAATCGCAATCTTCATCCATAGAATAAACCTCAGCCTTTCGAACTGATTTTTGCTTTTTCATTTGACGTCTCTTGATTTTGTTTTCTTTTCCATGTCTCAGCAGCTCTAAAAGCAAGCTTGCTGCCACCATCTCATCATCAATTAGAATCGCTTCTCCTTCCTTCACTTCCTTAGGAGCTTCTATTCTCTCATCTTCCTTCTTAAAAGATGAGCTTAAGAACTTAAACTTCTGAGGAGCCTCTGGCCTGTTGGTTGGTTCTAACTTTTTGTCGGAGTGCTTACTTGCTTCCTCTAAACCATTTGATCCACAGTCCAAACTTTTTCCTGCAGGCTACAGAAACTTATAAATGAGGACCGTATTTAGCATCGTTATTTAGATTGTTCAGTAGTATTTGGAGGGGACTAACTATGTTTGTAGTACCCAGTCCTTCAACTGCAAACCAAGCTTTTTTGTTTCCGTAGCTACAAGCTATAATTGAATGATACGTTAAAATACACAAACCCCAAATTTTACAATCATTGAACGGCCAACTAGTCAGAGTCAGTGTACCAGTGACTCGTACCATTTGAGCAGTCGAAACCAAGGATTTCCACAAGACTGAACCCAACTGTCATGATCTACAGAGCTTATGCATCCCTAACTAAAGATGCAGAGGAAAGGGCCGCTTGTACCTTTGCTTTTTTGGAAATAGTCGCTCTGTTTCCTCCTGGCTCTAGTGATCCTTCAAATTTACTTCTTTGTGTAGGAAATGATTCTTTGGCGTCCTTCTCTCCAGTTTCTTTTGAATTAAACTTGCTCAACTCTCTCTCCACACTGGAACCATTAGGAAGCCTTAGCGAGGAACTTAACACTACAGCAGCAGCCTGCTCTTAGAAAAAAGAAAAAAGGTAAGAAGCCAGGTAGCACGGACACGGTGTTGGACACCGCAATTTCCAAAAAATCAGATTTTGGATACCGCAGGACACCGCTATTTTTTTAATATATTTTTATTTTATGTGTATATATATATATATGTAAAATAAATATCAAATACACTCCACAATCTAAAATAACAAACAATAATGAAAAACTACCAGAATAAGGAATTCAAATACAAGTCATACTTAAACGTTAAATCCAACCAGTACTAACTATAATAAACATTCAACCAGTATTACATGTTTTGTTACTTAGTACTAAGTATAGAGGTTGTATATTTACTCCTTCTCTTTTTAATTAGTCAATGTACTTAGTATTGGACAAAAAACAAAGTCAAAAAAAAAAAAAGAGAAGATAGGCACTTTCACGACAGGGGAAGAGAAAGAAAAAAAAAGGGGAAGACACGAGACTGACGAGAGGGAGAGAGTAGAAGAAAAAAAGGAAGGAGTCAAGGAGATGACTGAGGAGTGACGAGATGTCGAGATCAGAGAAGAAGAATACCTGTGGGTCAGCGACGGCGGCGGAGGACCTCCGGCGACGATGGCGAGACCTTAGGCGACTGCAGACAGAAGACGGGCTTCGATATCTTCGTGACTGAGCTCCGTGAGACACCGGCGACAAGAGATGAAGAAGGCCGACAGATTAGAGGTGACTGGTGAGAGAGAAGAAGACGGTCGTGAGAGAGAAGGCAATCGGGTAATGGCTCAGATTAGGGCACCTATTATATTTTTTTGTAAGAAAAACCCAATTGGGTAATCGGATAATGGCTCAGACGAAACCGACACTGCACCATGCCGTGTTCGACACTCCTCGACGAAATGTCCGACACGGTGTCGGAAATTTAAAAAAAAAATTCGGACACCGATTAGGCGTGTTAGACACGTGTCGGCCGGTGTCCGGAGGGTGTTAGGGTGTCCGTCCGTTTAGAACACCATACCTCCACCTAGGAGAGGTATCCGTGCTTCCTAGGTAAGAAGGCATTCTGAGTTCAATAGAAAATGCAACATGAACTTGTTAGAACTTTGGCAAGTCACCTCAATAGAACAATAGCATGGCATACAAACTAATGAACGGAAACAGCTGCCTCTACTTTTTGCTTGCTTTTTGAGCTACTTTTCCTCTTTTTGGGTTTCAAGTACGAATCTAAGATATGTGCTGAAGTGGTGGAAATCATTTTTGTGATTTTTTCAATACAAACTTTTGAGTCAGAACTACTCTAAAAGATCTCCTCCTTGGAGTGGCCAATTGCTAGTTTCTCGGTGTTTGGACCGAAACTCCACAGTCATACCAAGGCTGTTAATGTAAGACCTCAAATAATCTGTAATTAAATCATTGTTATGTTTTAGGTTACCTGCATAATTTAGTCTTTTTTTTTTTGGCGGGGGTTACTTTTGAATAAGTACTACATCTTTAAGGGTCTTTAAGTCATTTACTAATGTTAGAGACTTTTAAGGGCTAGCCAAGTCTATTTTATCGACACATTGAGTTCTGGCTTACAGAAAGAAAGAAGGAGAAAACTAGGGTTTTGGAGGATTGCAATTTTCTACGCACAATTGGTAAGTAATCTTGAGCCCACTTTGATTATAAGGATGAATTAAATCACTTTAGGATTGTGCTTATGAAGAATTTAACGCAAATGAGTTAATTAAACTATTTAGGTTTTGAAATTTTCGGAAGGTTACGCAAATTGGTGAAAATTATTGTGTAAAATTGAGGAAAGGATTATATATATTGCATCTCCCTCTTTTTGATTAATATCGCATGTCTTTAATTCACTCATATATCGATCGCCATGTTATCGTCAAGTGCAAACAGATTGCCCGATTTGAAAGAATTTGGTTTGTACACTCTCTGACATGCTTTAGGAGCATAACACAGTAGTTTTTTTTACTATTTCTTGACAATTGCGTATAGGACATGCTTTACCCGGTTCTTACACTTATGCTGCCATCACCTCTTTACATTCTTTGATTCATTGGCAGAAGACTCATGGGTAATGTATTTTTGTATTACTTCTTCCATGCCCAGATTGTTGTCTGCCCCTTAGTTGCAGGAAACTCCTAATATGGTGACATATCTCTCTCGGAAACTCGCTTTTGTGATCCCAAGTTAGGAGCTCCTTGGGATCTCATCCCAAGCTAAGATGGGAACTCGATCCTGCTAGCTAGATAGAGATGCATGGAACAAGTAAGAGAATACATGAAAATCAAGCTCTTTTCAACTCAATTCCTTGTTTCTCTCTTCTTTCAAATCCTTAAAGCCTCCTTGTCTGTTGTTGCTGTCTATGTAAACTATATTAAACAAATGATAATACTATTTATGCATTTATTTATTCAAGCCGCTCCCAACCTCAGATTCTTCTTGGTGCTTACGCTTCCCCGCCTCCGTTCCCGCCCCCGCCTCCGCTTTGTGCAACTAAGGTCTGCCCACCCACGTGTCTAAGGCTAATGTCCTTTGATATGATTCCTTTTCTCACTGTGTTCGTTTCGTACCTTCCCAATTTTCGAACTCATATGAACTCGGATTAAAGCGATTCAAATTTTGTTAAATTCATATTTCCGTACTCTTCGATTTGAGTCTAAAATTAAATACTTTCTGACATTGTTAAATTGTTCTACTTGAAATGCAAAGTTTTGGTGCTTTGTGGTTATTGTGCCTTTGAGTTACCTTAATGTCCATGGGACCTCCTTTGAATTGAACTAATATTTAGAACTTTCACGTGCTTGAATTTAACGTGATGCCATGACATGATATGTCTATTGCTATCGGTATGTAAACTTTGAACTTTGAACCTTCACGTGCTTAGGTAACGTGCTTTACGGTTACGTATTATGTGATTGTATCGTATTTGATTATTAGTTCAATTATTCGACTGCATTCATTTGTCTTTGACTTTGAATTAAGCTTTGATGGGTTGAATATCCCAAAGTGTGATTATTTGTCATGCTAAGATTATCTATCGTCTTTGTCCTTGTGTTTTCATATGCTTCGTTAGACTTGCCTATACATTATTGGATACCTGCGTTGTATTCCGTTGGGGGGGGTGTAATCTTTGCTAGGCTTTATGCTCACACCCCCCTCCACCCTTCTCTCCCCATTTCAGGTAATTAAGCTGGAATAACAATAGAGGAGTTTCCTATAAATATGAGCACGGAGTTGTTCTTTAATTTTAGACTCTCTTTAGTGACTTGAAAATAAGATATTTGTAATAGTTTTGAAAAGTGACTTTTGAGAACCCCAAAGTTTGGGAGGTGATTATTGTTATTAGAATTCCGTAACAATTATTAGACTTTGTTGGTGAATGCAATTGCTTTTCATTTGGTATGTGATTTAGAGCTCTAATTACCTCTGTTAAGGTTATGCTTTGTAAAATATTTGGAGTATATATTTCTCGTAGGCAGTAATATTTTGAAATAGTATCTGATGGTCCGCCTATGGGTCGGAGGCGTGACAGATAATTCTATAACGCAAGGAAAGAGACTTGTGTTATACTATCATTTGAGTGATTGCGATTTATCGTGTTTAGTCAAAAGTCTAAACTTTAAAAGAAAACACATGCTTTCGGTAGGGCAGTAAATGAATCAAGCTATTCACGAACAGCTCGTGATTTGTTGTGGTTCGTTCCAATCAGAGCTCGTTCATGTTCGATTGTATAATATACGAACCGAACATGAACAACATTTTAAAGCTCATTTATTAAACGAGCCAAGCATGAACACTTTAAATTATTCACAAATGTGTCCGTGAACGGCTCGTTTATATAATAAACTCATACTTTTTATATCTCAAGGATAAAAATTTTTGCAAATATACATAAATATATGTTTAGGGCATGAAGGCCCTAAAATTAATTTGCCTAAAACCAAGCCCAATAACATACCCAAACAATTTCTAGATGAAACCCAAGCCATAAAAAAGTGCAACTAGAAAGCCCAAAAGTATAGCCCAACACTTCTTCCTATCCACTTTGAAAACTCTAACATCATCTTAGTTCCCTAAGCTCACCTCTCCTCTATTCCTTCCTTCTCTTCTCCTTTTCCTCAGACATCTTCCCACTCTCTATCTCGTCTCTTTCACTCCTATAGACGCATGTAGTCTCGGCTGAATGAAAGATCGCATATACATAGGTGCACACACATACTCCTCCACATATGCACGCACACCCTCTCTCTCACTCTCAAGCAAGCACCCTCTCTTTCTCATTCTCACGCAAAAACATCACCTGGATCAGATCTGGGATCTCCTACGACTACAAATCTCTGATCTTTGTGAAGATCCATTGACTTGAGCTTCTTCTCCGTTCGTTTCTCCGGTTGTTGATTCAATATGCTTCTTTAGATAAACAAGCTGAGCCCGAGTTTTGCGTTGACGAACTCGAACCGAGTTCAAACACCTATGTCCGGCTCATAAACGAACACGAGCTCAAACGTCCCTGAATATATACGAAGCGAGTTCAAACACACCCCTTTTTAGCTCAAACTCGGTTCGTATACAGACCTAGCTTTCGAGTATCAACAGCTAAGGGCATTAGGTGAATAGGAACCTTATACACCATATACACGTTTGGAAGATGGACTACTTTTAGCTTCATTTTTTGGGTGAGGTGGGATGTTGGGGGTGAAGGGATCCAGAAAATACTTATATGGGGGTCGTTTCCTATCTACTGGTAGCGAAATAAGGATTTCTCCAACTCCCATCCTGCCCTTTACGTGTGATCGCGCACGGCCCAGATGAATTTTTTTTTTTATAAAGAATTTTCACTTAACTGCCCCTAAGAGGAGCGGTTAGCATTTTTTCCAACATTGCCCCCCATATCACTTCTCTGCTTCTCCCTCCTCTTCAACAACTCCTCTCCTCCCCCACCACCATTACCCCTACCACCAACAAAAACCACTAGCATCGGCATGGGCATCGCCACCATCGAGGTCCACTCTAGATCTGGGCCAAAACTGCCACCATCGAGGTCATTTTGACTCAAATCTAGGGTAGATCTTGGTGATATTGGCAATTTGAGATAAACGTGGGGTATGAGCGGTGGTGGGTGGCTGTTTCCCCGATGGTGATAGGTATGGGCGGTGGTTCTATCTTCTCTCTCCTCTCTCTCTAGATTTCTAGAAGTAGCAGGTCGGTGGGTGGATGCAGTGGAGGTGGTTGGTATGTGATAGGTACGATGAGTGGTTGGTTTGTGACGGATTCACTGTTTACATTAAGGGTGCCGATGGTGACCACCATGACGGTCGACGGTAATGGTGATGTCACGGTTAATTCAATATTTAAGCTTGTTAATCCCAATTTCACTCTTTCCTTTTAATTTTTCTTGAAAAGATCAGGTTAGGAGTTGCAATCACAAACCTAATTACATTGATCTAGATTAGGTTAACAATTGTAATCTTTTTCCCAATGCATGGTGCCTGGGCTTTGATGTTGGATGCAAATGGTGGATTCGATGTCTTGGCGTGGATAAAATGGTTAGACATAGATGAAGCAGAAGGAGAAGCCTTTGTACCGGTTAGAAGGGATATACCTGAGTCACAAGGGGCATTTCGAGAAAAGGACTAACCGCTACAAGGAGTAGTGGTTAAGTGAGTTGGAGTGTCAAATTTTAACAACTAGAAGCATTACTACGTTAGCTTTGAGAACTTATAATACACTCGTGGTGATAACATAAATAATTTATATATCCACTAAGTTGGGGGCCGAAGGGGGACCATAAACTCAAGAATCCTTCAAATCAATTGTCATGCTCGCCATCCTGTTTGAGACCTAAAGGTTCCTAATATAGCTTGTTCAAGAAAACAACCTTCTAATTGCAGCTCAAGAATGGTTTTGTACTACTCTATTAACATAGAGAAAGACAATTATCTCGGTAATAGTTATTTCTAGAGGATTTCTCATTTTCTTTACTTAAGGGTGAAAAGTTGAGACCGGTTTTGGGCAGTGTCATAAAAAGTGCGCCTAGGCGCTAGGCGCAGTGTCACGGGCTGCCCCTTGCACCCGTCTAGCACAGCGCCCCCGCGCCCATCCAGCTCAGCGCCCCCGCGCCCTTCCAACAGGCGCCCATGCGCCCTCACAAGTTCCTCAAGTCTCGCGCCCATGCGCCCGTCAAGCACAGCGCCCGCGAGCCCAATTGCAGTGCCCGCGCACTTCAAAAGCCAACAGTGAAGATCTAAAGATCCAGGCGTGCGTTTTTACTCAATTTTGGTGGAGACCACCGTTGTATATATTTAAGTTTCCCTGTAAAATTTCAAGTCATTTTGAGTTGTATTTCTCTAAAAAGGGGCACTATGACTCCTTGCACATAGTTACGTCTACTACTGTCACTTTAGTTTTTCCTCCTAATGGTACTATATGGGAGTCATGCACCTTGCTTTGTTTTAGCTTGCCTGTCTAGCTAGATTGCACACTGTGGATGCAAACAAAGCCTTTTGTAAGTTGTAATGATGCTATTGAAGTAATGAAGATATTTGTGACCGTTTTGCCCTCGTGTTGAAATTTACTCTTTGTGCACTGTTTTATGCGATGTTGATGCACTGCTTGCTTTAAATTATTGGGATTGGTTGGCGGACTCTTCTTGCGAGCGGCAAGTCGAGTGCCACACGGTTTCCTTGTGCCATCAAGGGCCACCGTGTGTCACGCAACAAGGCTCGCTACTCGCACCTCGCGTAGGCCTAGGCGAAACGCGTTCGATAAGGCACGTGCCTCATGCGCCCAGGCACCAAGGCGCGTAGCGGCAGTGGAGGCACAAATCAAGGCGCACAAATTCTAGCCGTTGGATAGGCTATCATGGCTTTATGTTGACTGTTCATTCTTTTTCTAGATTTTGTTTTTTTAGCTCCACCAAGTTTGACTAATATTCTAAAACACTAAAGTCATTAAACCTAGCTCTGAAATCCCCAAATCAAATCTCAATTTCACGACTCGCAGCCTCAACCCCTCACCAGTCGCCATCGCCTCTTCGATCGCACCGGCCGCCACTACTCCAATCCCCGACGCCGCTGCTCATCTCTACCGTTGTTGTTTGGCTGCTCCAATTGAAGCAGCTGGTCCACTCGGACAGTCAGAATGTTAGACCACTCCACTTCATTGTCTCTCATAACTCACAACACAAATCACCCGGTCTCTCCCTCACTCACAACTCATAATCTTAACCTATGTTGCATGAACTCATTGTCGGTGTCCGGATCAGATATGTGTCCGAGTGTCAAACTCGCCTATTTTGAAATTTTGGGGATACGCGGACAGATCCGAAAGTGTACACGGACACCGGAACACGGCTAGAAATTTTAAGATACATAAAATATTTTGAATGAGATTTGAGCGTAAAATATTACTTGGGTATAATTTTCACCGAAATTTTATATAATTACTATCAAGAATAACTAGGTTCTTTCATTTTTGGTTTGAGAATATACATTTAATTTTGATTTAGATATTTTTGGCACCTTTTTTGGATAAGTCAATGCCAAAAAGTAGAAAAGAAAAAAGCAAAAGAAAGAAGTACAGCCTATCAAACTCAAAAGTAAAGAGACATAAGACTGAAGACCCACGTGACCACTACCTCTTGGCAAAAGGTACTCTCTCTCTCTCTTGTCGGTCTATGGCCATATCTTCTTTTCTTTTCCCTCTTCAAAACATCAAATCTACTTCTTCTCTCTCTTAAAAACCTTCATGGCTTCTTCTTTCTTCGATCTTTATCGTCGCTCTCTAGCCGGAATGTTGTCATGGCATATCCGCCTGGCAGATGACAGTTCCGACACGGATCCCATACCCGTGTTGGCGTCGAGACGTATCAACACCGCCCCTTCATCCCAATGTGAAGGGTCCATGTAACATAGTTCTTAACTATATAGTCCAAACCTCAGTTGTATAAATATTCATTTTTATGAGAAACACAAAAGTCTTACAAGGGAAGTCATAAAACTAGTGGAAGTGTGTTAAAAGGCATTAAGAGATGATTATGATGAGATCTCAACTGCAGCTATCAAAGGTACAAGTAACTCTACATTCCAGTGTCATTTGTGGTTGGCTAATGGAGCCTCTAAGTTGCCTTTTTTGTTTCTATTATTACTAACTAATGGCCAGTGTATGTCCTAGGATTAAACTTTACATGCCAACTATAATCATGTGTGCTAACCTTACTGAAATGCCCTCCTAGAAGTAAAGGCACTTAAGATTCAGACTTTGCCAAAATGGTCTCGAAATTGATGAAGGTTCAAGTCCCACCAACCTCTTGGTATTAGAAATATAACCACAAAAAAAATTATCATGCTTTATATAAAAGAATTGCTATAGTCTGTTTAATAAAAAGCCTCTGAAGTGGATAATTTCACCAAGAAAATAACTGATAATAACAGCTTTTGTTAAGGGAAGGGTGGTATTATTAGACCTTTTAGCAATTTGGTGCTATTTTGAGCGACGCTGATATTAGACCTTTTAGCAGTTTGGTGATATTTTGAGCGACGATGATACTAAACCTTTAAGCAGTTTGGTGATATTAAGTATGTTTCTTATACTTGTTTTTTATGCTATTAGTGTTTGTTTTAGTTTTAAGGTTATAAGCTAATTCTAGTGTTATTATATAATTCAATCTCAGGAATCTACATGTCGTTACCGAGTACGAATACAAAGGATCCAGCTTGGAAATATGGACGTACAACTAATCCAAGCAATAAAAATGAAGTCACTTGTAATCTTTTTGACAAGAATTACAAAGTACAAAGGGTGGTATTTATCGACATAAGCAACACCTTGCTGGAGGTTATTGGAATGCTTCAACCTGCCGAGAGTGTCCTAAACATTTAAGAGATGAGATGAAAGAATTGTTGAAGTCTGTCAAAGCAAAGAAAGAACTAGCTAAGTGTGTCCCATATTTGATAATGTTCTCAATGATGAAGAAGAGGACGAGGACAGTGATGTAGTTTAGATAGCCCGAGAGAAGGGAGTTTCGTCCAACCGGGAGTTCCTGTCACCTCAATCGCTAGGCTAAGGGCCCAATGGACGTGTACTTCACCCCGGACCCGGAAGAGGCAGTGAGAAAGAGAAAGATAAAGCAATCCACTGTGTTTAAAAATGAAGAAGCGAAAAAGGAGATGAAAAATCAGGCATATAGTGCAGTAGCAAGATTCCTTATGATGTGGGGATTGCATTCAATGTCGTGAACTTTAACAACATTTCAGCTATGGTTGAGGCTATTGGGCAATATAGTCCAGGTTGAAAGCCACCAAGCTATCATGGGATTAGGGTTACCCTACTGCAGAAAGTGGTGGATAATACACGTAAGTTCATGAAGGATCATGAAGAATAGTAGGAGAAAACCGGTTGTTCGATTATGTGTGATGGTTAGAAGTACAAGAAAGAGAGGACTTTAATTAATTTTTTAGTGAATAGTCCTAGAAGAAGTTTGTTTCTTGAGTCCGTTAATACTTCCAAACATTCAAAGACCGGAGTATGTATGACTTGATTAAGAAGACTGTTGAGAGGTCAAGCCAAAGAATGTGGTTCAAGTTGTCACTGACAGCGGCTCAAATAACGTAAAGGCAGGTTAGTATATTTTAACATATAGTATGGCTCAAGTAACTTAGGTTTTGATAGATATACAATATTATTAGCTAATAGATAGTTTAACATTTAATTTCTCTATTTATTTGCAATTTTGTATGAGAGGCAAGTTATTGGAGCATGGTTATCCACACTTATTTTGGACACCATGTGATGCGCATTGCATTAACTTGATCTTAGAGGACATATTTAACTTGTTAAGGAAATTTGCAAGAAGAGAGTTGCTTAGGCCTGGCAAAATGAGATTTGCAACTGCCACTATCACTTTGCCAAAGATTCATGAAGAGCAAAATAAATATAAAAAAATGTTTACATAGGGAGAGTGTGCCAATAGTAAATGGGCATAGCAGCTACAAGGCAAAATTAATGCCTTCGTGTTGAAATAATGTCATATAATTTAAAGGTAGCATGCCCTCTTATTCCGGTACTTAGATTGGTTGATGGTGATAAAAAAACATCCGATGGATACATTTACAAGGCTATGGATAAAGCTAAAGATGCTACTGCAAGTGCTTTCCAAGGGAACGAGTTGAAGTACAAGGAGGTTTATGAGATCATTAACAGTAGATGAAGTGTTCAACTCCATTGTCCTTTGCATGCAGCTGGTTATTTCTTAAACCCGAAGTACTATTACTCTACCCCAGACATTGAGAGTGACGAAACAATTATGACGGGTTTGTATGATTGCATTCAAAGGTTAAACCCTGATATGGCAGTACATGATGCAATCGACACTAGGTTGAGTTAAGTATAAGAGAGCGGAAGGTCTATTTGGGAATCCCATGTCAAAGAGGACGAGAGATAGAAAAGCACCGGACACAATTTCTTTTTTTGGTAGTACTCATTATAATGTATAATTTAATGAATAGTCACTTATTAGTTTTGCAAGTTTCATGTATTGAACAACGGAATGATGGGCTTCGTATAGGTCATCAATGCCTCACTTGCAAAAGTTTGCAATAAAGATTTTGAGTCTCACTTGGAATGCATCTGGCTGTGAACGTAATCGGAGCGTTTTTGAGCCTGTAAGTCTAAGTTATAATCTGGGAGTAAAGTTTTACACTAAATTCGTATTTATTTCATATGCAATGACTATTAATCAATTTGTATACTATAGTTTACAACTTCATAGCAAGAAAATGAATAGGCTTGAACAAAATCGCTTGAATGATCTAGTGTTTATGAAATACAACAGAGCGTTAAAGCGACGACAATTCACGTGACACGATTGATCCTAATCTACTGGATAATTTCGATGAAAGTAATGAATGGTTGTTTAGGAGGCCTGACGGAGATGCAGACGAAGACGGTGACGTCGTGTTTGAAAGTGACCCTTTAGGTGGCACAAGGCCGAGGTACCATTCAAGGTCAACAGGAAAAAGTATAAGGATGTCATCAGATAGGGCTGCCACGTCAAGTAGATCTAACCTTCAGTTCACCTGGCAAATGACAAAAATGAAGTTGAGGAGGAATCTTTACCAGACTGGAGCCTATGATTCCTTTTGAAGAAAGCGTTGCTTCATTGGCCTTAGTGATCATGAGGATGATGGTGTTATGTTCACTTAGAATTTAGTGATTTGCTATTTTTCAATGAATTTAAGACTTTTCTAATGTTGGAAGCTTGTTAAATTGCGATGTTATGGAATTTGAAAATTTTCTAGTCTTTGAAAGTTTGTTAGTTGTCATGTTCAAAATTTCTTTTACTTAATTTTATTGTTTTAATGCAATATTATTATTTATTTTTATTTATTTTATATTGCGCCTTGTTTCGAAAAGGCCCCCGCCTCCGCCTTGCGCCTAGGCTCCAGGGACCTTTTGTGCCTTAGGTGTGCACCTTTAGTAACACAAGTTTTGGGTATGGTTGTGCGTGGGAATCAGTTACGCTGATTGGGCTTCCACTTACCTGGTATTTCAAATTGAATTTGACCAACATATTTTCCCACTTGTATGGCCAGGTACCAGTTTTTAATATCCTGGCCTGGAACACGTGGGAGCATTTCTGTGGTGTTTCAGTGAAAAATTCATACTAAAGCGGATTATAAGTAAGTTTGTGCCTTGGCCTTTTATCCAAGATAAAACCTTGAAAGCATAAATCATCACATAAATATTTAACAGGACGACTTCATTACGCTATCACTAGAGCAGGTAGTTAATCGTAGTCTATCAACATGGTATGACAACAAGAACATCATGAATCTCATCTCTCTCGACAACCTAATGCAAGTCTTAAGTCAATTTCCAGAAAAACCTCTACTCTGCTATTAATTTAATTTGCACAAATCGGGGACTCAATTCACCAACCACATTCTATTCATTAACATTTTCGTGATTTCACGTTCAGAAACTATATGAATGTTTGTGCAAATCTGCACATGGCAGTGGTGCTTCCGGACCCTCTAGTACTAAAGTTAATAAGAGTTCAACTCTGATGCCTAAAGCTTGTCTACTAGTTACTTGTTTGCCTAGACTTTGATAAAACTGTTAAAGAGTGCAGAAGATAGAGAAGCATTAAAAAGGTTTCAGCAATCAAAGGAGATCATATGTGACCAGCCTTCTAAGTAGAAAATCAGCCTTGGAGGACATGACTTGAGTTCGGTCAAGTCTGTAAGTAATTTATTTCAAGAACTATCTTTCCTGAGGTTGCTTAACATCAAACATTTTTCAACTATGACAGAAAGTATCGAGAGATTATATTGAGAGAGAGACTAACCTTATTCGTATTACCAGATCCATCAACTGCAAACCAAGATTACCAGTTCCATATAATATAAGTTGTGATTGAATGATAGATTAAAATACACAAATCCTGAATTTTATGTATCATTGAATGGCCAAAATTTCATATCACAGTCAGATATGTTAGTGACTCAACCATTTGAGCTATCGACACCAAAAATTTCCAGAAGACTGAACCTTAACAGTCATGACCTGCAGAGCTTACGCATCCATATCAAGAGAAATGCAGAGGAAAGGGATGCTTATACCTTTGCTTTTTTGGAAATTTTCGCTTCGTTTCCTCCTCGCTCCGGTGATAATCCTTTAACTTTTCTTCTGTGTGTAGGAAACGATTCTTTGGCGTCCTTCCCTCCTGCAGCTTTTGTACTAATCTTGCTCAACTTTCTCTCCAAATTGGAACCATTTGCATTCCCTAGCAACAATTTTTTCACCATAGCACTAGCCTGCTCTAAATAAAAAATTAAGTTAAGAAGGTATTCTGAGTTAAAGGAAAATGCAACATGAATTTGTGAGAACTTGGACAGGTGATCTCAATAAAACAATAGCATGTAAGATGAATCATATGTAGGTGCTGAAGAAGTGGAACTCATTTTTGTAATTTCGTGAGTATAAATGTTTGAGTCAGAATTGCTCCGAGAGATCTCCTTGGAGTGACCAGTTGCCAGTTTGTCCGTGTTTGGTCCGAAAATCCACATATGGTCATACCAAGGCTGTTAATTATAGGAAAAAGGAATAAGGTTTGTGTTATAATATCAATTTTGCCATGCTGACTATAAAGTCTGAGATCTAAAGGCTCCCAAGATAGCTTGTTCGAGATAGCAACCTTTAAATTGTTGCCAAAGAATGGTTTTGCACTAATCTTATTAGCATAGAGAAAGAGCTATCTGTAAATAGATTGTTCTAGACAATTTGTCTTTTTCATTTGACGTTTCCGAATTGAGGATCAGTTATGGATCATATGGTTGTGTGCGGATATGAGTATTGCTGATTGGCTTCCACCTCCTGGTCTAACAAATTAAAATTACCAACATATTTTCCCACTGATGAAGCTAGCTACCAGTTTCTTTCGAATATCCTGGCCTGGTACACTTGGAAGCATTTATGTGGTGTTCATCAGCAAAGAAGTCATGCTAAAGCAGATTATAAGTAACTTTGTCCTCTGGTCTCTAATCCAAAGTTACATAAATGCCAATTTCACATTGACTCCTAACCCTAGGAAACTCTTATCAGTAGCAAGCCCTCATAGATAACAGGATGAGTTCACTTCATTAATTATAAAGCACGTAGTAAAGGGGGTCAAACAGATTTTTGCCAGGGAGATGGTAGTCTAACTTGAGAGAACAAGAATATCATGACTCTCACCTCCCTTGACAACCTAACAGATCAAGTTTGTTATACCAATTTCCAGAATAAAATCTCTACTCTCCGATTAATCTAATTTGCACAAATCTGTGACTCCAGTCACCAACCGCATTCTGTTCCCGAACATTTTTGTGATTTCACATTCACAAAATGCACAAGATGTTTTTGTGAGAATCTGCATAGGGTAATGGTGCTTCCGAAACCCTCTGGTACTAAAGCCAATAAAGAGTTCAACTCTGATTCCCAAAGCTTGTCTGCTAGTTAATCTGTTGCCTAGAATTTTCTAAAACTCGTAAGGGTGCAGAATATATATATATATATATATATATATATATATATATATATATATATATATATATATATATATATATATAAGTATTGAAGAGGTTTCAGAAATTAACAGGATCATATTTGACCAGCCTTCTATAAGGCCCTGCTTGTTTCACGGAAAATGTTTCACGGAAAATGCTTTCCGGAAAATAGCATTTCCTGAAAACATTTTCAAGAATTTCATTTTTTGTTGTTTGAGTGTCGTGCAATGATACAAATATTTATACACAAAAAGGATATGTTTTTCATTGTTTTGTGTGTGGGTGAGTGGGAGGGGTGTGTGTGTGTGTGGGTGTCGGTGCGTGTGTCGGCGCGTGTGTTTTTGTGTGTGTGTCAGTATGTGTGTATGTGGATGTGTGGGTGTGTGTTCTTTTTTGTGTGTGTGTGGGTGTGTGTGGTGGGGTGTGAGCGCACGTGTGTGAGTGTGTTGGTGTGTGTGTTTAGTGGTCCGGAAAATGACTTACGGGATTTTAAACGGTAAGTGATTTTTCGACATTTTGTTCCTCAAAATGAGTGTGATTGGAAATCATTTTCCTTGGAAAACCTTATGCATGCACCAAACACCAGAAAACCTTTTTCCGGAAAATGATTTCCAAGCATCAAACACCGGAAAATACGGAAAACGTTTTCCGTGAAACAAACAGGGCCTAAGTAAAAAAAAATCAGCCTTGGGTGACACAGCTTGAGGTTTCGCAAAGTCTGTAAGTAATTTATTTCAAGAAATATACATCCTAAGGTTGCTTAAGATTGTTAGTTTTCATCCATAAATCTACAAGTTTCGAGAAATTATATTTCTGTGACACGAGAGCGCTAAGGAGATAGTTCTCATTAGCCTTAGCATTTTCAGGATAGCTTGCTTTCCTTTCTGGAGGCTTTGGAAATGTCACCTGTTTTACTGCAGAAGTAACAACTGTCACTTTGGCTTCCTCCACCAAAACATCATTAGGGATGTTCTGAGCTTGATTTCTTGGAAACAACATCTCCAAACTATTTATTTGCAACATACAGAAGATGTTTCAGTCTTAAGCACAATGTTCCCTAGTAAATTGTTCAACAGTCTATTATACAATGTAATTGAGGCAAAGAAATTGCTTTCAATCTCAATAACTGGCGAATAATGTCATTGAAAAGAAAAAGTTCTTCTAATAAGTATAATGGTAGTAAAAGTCGCCATGGGTTGGGGTTGGTTGGGGGGGGGGGGGGCTACCCAAGTACCCTGGGTGCAGAAACAAAAAAAGAGAGAGAAGCAAAAGATGCATGAACTACTCCTCCACTCCGAGACAAAGCTCGTCAACGAAATCTGAAATTGCCATGGGCCCATCGCTGAATCAAGAAAATCCTCCCCAAGAATGAAGCCAAACCACCGGAGCCCAACACATGCTTAAAACTTAAAACCACTATTTACCAAATTAGTTCTACTCAGCCATCAAATCTACACAACTATGCTTTGAATCTTGACAGTGGACCCGTCACTAGAAGCTGCACACCTTCTTCACATGTGGGTTGCTTTTTTTATTTCATTGATACACTTTTTCTCCAATTTTTAAGTTCATGTTTGACAACCATATCTTCAGAGATTCCGTCCATCTCTTTTGTAAAATTATCGATTAATAGAAGGAAAAGCAGAAATTGGAGAACTCTATGCATGCTATTTAGCCCTTAAAACCTCTTCCAGCAGAGAAATATTCTGGAAATTCTAACCTTGGGAGGACTACATTATTGACATAAGCCTAAAAATAACCATACTAGATAACAAAACCATAATAGTGCTACTAACATGAACAGTATGAGAAGAAATAGGTGGTTCCAAGAACTAAACCTGCTCATCTTTCTTTTGAAAGTAATGACTGAGCAAAGCCATTACTATGTCTTTGGTTCTCTCAGTTGGTTCTCTATGCATTTCCAAACAATTGAGGGTATCACAACCATCTTGTCCATTTTTATTCTTCAACCTTTGTACAGACATAGCAACACAAGCAATCTTCTCTTCTAAAGCAGCAGGGGACAATTGAAACCATTCTCCATCAGCCCAGGCTAATTGGCCTTTAAGGATCTGAAGATCGTCTTCAAGTTCAGCAACTTCATCATCTGCTTTCTCTATCAGTACCTTTAGCACTTCTGTACAGGATTTCTCATTTAAAGCAGCTTCCTCAATCATGTCTAAAACAGAAAATGGACAATTGAATTTTTATGAGTGGCTAATGCTCGTAAGAAGTATCCAGTGGTTTTAAAAGCAAACAGAAGTTAATTTACCAAGCCCATAACAATAGTAAAAGTCACACTGCCACCAATGCCTTGTAGGATAACTGCTTTCTTGTGTGGCTGAAACAATTATCATGATTCAACAACCATTAGAAATGATAGAAATAAAAAATTTGAAATTTTTGAAGTTCATATTAGATTAGTATTATTATTGAGTGACGTTAAAAGGGAACTATTAAATGACAGGATGTATACTAGAGGAAGAAATTCTGGAGACCTTCCGCAAAAGATGCATCCCAAATATTCCACTCCATGACTTTATGCTTTTACCCTGAAAATTAGTTGATCACGAAATGCAGCTCATGACAACATTTTTTATTTCTCACAAGCGAAGTCAACATCAAAAGACAGAATCAAATATTTGCTCATGCGGGTACGCACACTCACTCACATACGCCACACATCAAGCTGCTCCGTAATTTTGGGAGCTTAAGGGTTTACGGAGAAAATAAGGCCAAAGGTTCTCTACCCAGGTCTATCAAATTCCACAACCCAACGTCACTCGTACACGTACATACTACTTCAATACAATTATAACTGGGGATAAAGTGCAGCTTCTAATCTTGTTAAAGCCTGAATACGAAAAGTTTGTTCTTCTTAATGAACAAAAAGTGAAGCTTAAATGGTTGCATGATGTCAACATTTTTCTCTATCTCCCCCCGCTTCCCCTCCCCGGGCGTCAATGGACACGAGAAATGCCTCTTACTTTCATGCAGAGCAAGGTCACTACTGGTAACAAAGTATATCAAGTAGATTCAAGTTCTCTATGATCCCTACAGGTATACAAACTTCAAAGAAACAGAACACTGATTACCCTTGCACTGGTCAATCTGTCCACTCTCACATCTTGCTTATTAAAAGCATCATGAAGAATGTTTCTTGCATACACTAATTTTCAAAATCAAGTCTAGAAGTCCAGTAAATTGGCAAAACAACGACGTTTGTCAAAATTTTCAGAAAAGAGACAGAACAGTTCAAATGACTTCCTAATCTAGTAAAACAAGTGTTATATTCAGCGGCCAGGAGGTTAGAGGAAAAAGAAAAGAATGATATAACAATCCTGCAATCAACATTAAGAGCTGATGTTAATGGTAGGATTTCATTGTCTCTACATACATTAACATTGTATATCATGCTAAACACTCTGGGTGGTATCGCAGCCACAATTCACAAGAAATCAAGAACTATACACTAGTACTCTAAAAGAATGATGAGAGACTTTTTGCCAAAGATTGGAGCACCCAAGGCACTCTGGGAATCAAAAGACTAGGTAGCATTATGCAGAGGTTTAAAGTTAAAGTCCAAAAGGATTTGGTGTTGGGAAAACATGGGAATGATAACAACTGCTGATTTAAGATACTTGTGTTTCCTTTTCACTACTCTTTATTTTTTGGTGACCCCAGTTTGATAAGTTGATTTCCACTGAATAGATTTGGAAAACAGAACCAACTTCTATCACTCATAAGTAGCAAATCAGAAGAAATAGAGCTAAATAGTGAAAATAAATGTATGCAGAACATCACCTTAATGATAAAATATTTGTCTAACTGACTAAGCATACATGATATGAGTTAATGACAATTATAATCATGAAGGACGATGATAACACATAAATACACAGAATATGACATCCTCCAAGTTATAAGTTTTGTCCCCATTGAATTTTTGCAAATTTCAAGAATGCAATTCGAACATCCAAACAATGAATTAAACTAAAAAGAGTAACGATGTATCCATTAAGAATTGTTTAACGAGTCAAACTAGGCAAAAACAATGAGTAGAGTCAATTTCAAATTGTTCAAACTCAATTCTAGGGATTCACAAAATGCCAAAGGGGAGGGGACAGAAGATACAAAACTGAGGAAGTAACAGATAATCACAACCAATTCATATCAACTGTTTCTGTCGAGACCAAAATTTTAAGAACACTCATCCATTTGTTACCAAGTAGACACCTGAATTTCTACCTATCTTTTTTCGACACGTACACTACCCAGCGCCGTTGTGGCTAAAGACAACCCCACATTAGCCAAAAACACTCCCCCGTGTACCACAATTGAATTGATGCACAAGGTGCTTCTATGCATGGACGTAGCTTTTGCGATTGTTAGAGGAATGTAATTAGGAAATTAGGAAGTATCAATAGGCTTTCAGTGATTGTGTGCACGTTATACCAGTTATCAGAATATGAAAATTCAACACGGAAGGAATGGAAATGCATCGTAGAATTCAATGATGTAGAATTGAGGTAGTTAATATTTGTACCTCTTGCAATTAATGTTCAACTGTAGATTCCCAGGTACAATCACTGATGAATAGGGTGCACCAGTGCATGCCTGTACCGCCTGCAATTGTATGAGGAATGCCCTTAGCAAAACAGGGAGAGCCAATAGTCTTACATGGAGTTTACTTTTAACGTGCTATTACAATGGTCATCTTCTGCAATATTCCCAAAACATCATCTTTCTAGGTGCTTGCTCTATGTTTTTTTGTAGTAACTGTCCTAGCATAGGTACAACTTTTTTTGCACAAAACACATTTTACACAAGTGTCGGACAACGCTATCTTGTACTATTAACATTTATAGTTTGCTGAAACAAGTTTCTCAGTATAAAGGTTTCACCTCCATTAGTTTATCATATTATGAACCGTGACGTTGTTTTGAATAACTCTAGAAGCTATGGGGTCTGTATTCCTTTCTGCATCAAAAAGATGTGATCCGATCACCGAGCAGAGACTTCATATAGAGTTCCAGCTCTTTTTTCGCAATTTGTTTAACCGTTTCCAACCTTTGTAGAGAGTTACACGTAAAAAGTCATTTCTTCTGAAAACACCTCTCCTTTCCTTATAGGACTCAAGTTTTCTAGTCATCGTGTTGAAAAACTACAACAATATTCTTTCGCAATATCGGCTGTCACATAGATTTCTCCTGGAACCTTCCCCATGTTTTGCCTGTTTTTGAGGTCTGTAAATTTGCAGAATATTTGGACAAATGCATTACACGCACATTATACGAAGAGGAAATTACGTAAACGAGAACAATTTATGGCGTTCATAAACAAATTTAGTGCCAAAAAAAACCACAAAAACAAAAGGAAATGCCTACTTCCACTCCCTTTACATGCTTGTGAGTTGTGCACAACATATTTGTCATTAGAAAGAACTGTAAATCCATACACATTTCACCCAAAAAATGAGGGTGTAGACATCGAAAATAACGGAATAAACGCTCCCAGAACAAAAATCCGGAACCTAATATAGTGAAATTCGACAGTGTTTACCTGTTACCACCATAAGAAGGAAGAAAGAGCAATGCGGTGGGGAAATGTAGCTCTTTTCCCGAAGACAAAACAGCAGGAGAATAGCGAATATCGTTACCTGAAATTTCTCAGCGAGAAAGGCGGAACTGAGGGGGAGAGGAAGAGAGAAATGTAGAGCAGTGAATGAAGTTGGAGCAGATATGCAGACTGGGACTGTCTGCCTAGGGTTTTGAAATGCCTGAAAATGGAGAGAGGGGCGTGGGGGGAAGGTGCAGTGGCACGTCGTTGAATAGGGAGACGAGGACGGAAATGGCAAAATCTTGGAATGTCAGTGGAAGCTTCAAAAGGAAGCTCTGCGGTCGCACTTCGCGATAAATAGTGGGAGTTTTTCCTCCCAAAATAATTTTTTTTAAATACTTAATTACTTCTCTACTCTATTTTCAACTTTATTTACCTATTTAATCTATTTTTAAAAATTTTAGTTTTAAACAGAAATTTCAACTTCAATATATTTGTCTACTTTAAATAAAATTGAAAGAAATCTTGATTTCTAACAGAGATTTCACAGTAACGTTTACTCAAAAACGCGATTTGGAATTACGTTTTCTTCGCTTGAAATCTCTGTTTGAAACCAAGATTTTCAAAAATGGGTTAGATAAGTAAATAAGGTTAAAAATAGGGTAGATGAGTAATTAAGTATTAAAACAAATTATTTTGGGCAAAAACTCTAAATAGTGGAGTAAGTAATTTATGCACTGGACTTGCACAGTGTACAATATGGGTAAGCATGGTTCGATTTGAAAGCCGAACACTCAAACCAACTAACTTCGACTTGTAATAAGGAAAAAAAAATCGACCCGTGGTTGAACGGTTTGGTTTCTGCGGGTTGAACAGATCGGGCAAGTTTAGGCCTAAAAATTAATAACTTATACATGATAATAAGCTCTTGAATTTTTTTATCATAATTAATAACACTTAGTGAGATGTAAGCGACGAATAAAAATTATGTGTTACGTCAAGAGATTTAGGATTATCCTAATTTATATGAGTAGTTAGATAACAAGGGTTAGTAGAAAATATAATAACTAGGATAGGATTATGTAAGAATATAAATTGTTATATATACAGTTGTTTCGATTTATGCGGTTTCAAAAAAATCCGAACCGAATGTACCGTTTGGGGGGGGGGGGGGGAGAGAGAAATCAAATCGATTGATTTTTAGATCGGTTTGGAAATAGACGGATTGGTTGATTTGGTTTTCACGATTAGATCGGTTTTAATGGTTTAAAATGCTCACCCCTAGAATACAATCATGCGAAGCGGAGTGCCATTAGTTAATTTAGGTGCATCCAGGGTTATCAAAGGTGCGCCCAAGTGCAAGGCGCACTCCAGGTGCCTTGCCTAGGGCTAGGCGCAAGGCGGAAGGCGACGGTGGAGGCACAAAGAAAAGCTCAAAAATTATTTTTTGATTTTTTTTCATCATTGCATCATCTCAACTGTTCATTATTTTCTATTCTTTATTTCATAACGTAATAAATCAATATCTAAATCACAAAAAAAATCTAAAATTCCTAATTCCTAATCAATCGATTGTCATATTATTGTTCATTATGCTAGCGTCCCGTCTACAAATGTTATTCTTTTTAAGTAAATATACTCCTTCACTTTACCTTGTAAACAAAGAAGATGAAATTGAGGAAAAATCTTTACCAAACTGGGAGCCTATGATTTCTCTTTGAGGAAAAACATTCTTGCTTTAACCCTCACCACTAATGATAAGGATGATTTTGTCATATTTAGTTAGCATCAACTACTTCTCATTACATCTGAAAATTTTTCTAGTGTTCAAAGTTTGTTAAATTACCATGTTCTGAAATCTTTTATGTGATTTTACTGGTTTAATGTACCAATATTTATTTATTTTTACTTTGCGCTTCACTTCTAAAAGGCGCGCGCCTGCGTCTTGCGCCTAGGCTCCAGGGACCCTTTGCGTCTTAGGTGCGCATGCGCCTTTAATAACTATGGATGTGTCTGCAGAAATACTCCTTTGTTTTATATAATCTGATCGATTTTTATGATTGTTTATAATGATTTGTTTGTGTATTTAACTTTTAATTAGAAGTTGTTTCATAATTAAACCCGAACAAGGTTATTGAATACAAAAAGTTTAATAGTATCCAGAAAAAGTGTGAAAATGTTTACCCATGTCTTTATTTTTGCTTTTAAAACTTGCACATTAGTTCAAAGAATACGAAAAGACTTAAACTTTAAATAGTAATACGTAAAGTGACAATAGTGCATACACAATAAAGTTATATCCACGCCTCGCACACGTGTCCCATCTAAATATTCTTCTCACCTCACCCCCAATCCTGCACACCTTGTTCCAGGCACCATACACCTGTTCTTTAATTCTTTCACGTATGTTTATCGTTAAGATATGAATAGAAATTGGTTCTCTGATGGTATAAGAAGGGGGTTATAAATATAGGAATTGAAATTGGTAGTGCCACTCTCAACCTGTGCTTCTTAGACGAACGCAACTCGCCCTGCCCCGATTACACCTCCAATTCTTTTGCCATTTAGACTTCTTCACGAACATTTGCCGATAAAAAGCTTAGTTGCACAAAGCGGGGGCGGGGGCGGGGGCGGTAGCGGGAAGCGGCAGGGGAGCGTAAGCACCGAGAAGAATATGAGGTTGGAAGCGACTTGAATAAATAAATT
The DNA here is from genome assembly GCA_033070095.1 of Escallonia herrerae. Lineage (NCBI taxonomy): Eukaryota > Viridiplantae > Streptophyta > Magnoliopsida > Escalloniales > Escalloniaceae > Escallonia > Escallonia herrerae. Next base: position 277,864 of record JAVXUP010000072.1, on the reverse strand, counting down.
TATAAAGAGTATTATTATTTGTTTAGTACAGTTTGCATAGCCAAAAACAACATATAAGGAGACTTTAAGGACTTGAAGGAGGAGAGAAATAAGGAATTGAGTTAAAAATGGCTTGATTTTCGGGTATTATCTCACTTTTACATGCATCTCTATCCAGCTAACGGAATCGAGTTTTCATATTAGATTGAGACGAGATCCCATGGAGCTCCTAACTTGGGATCGCAAAAGCGAGTTTTCGAGAGAGAAACGTCACATTATTAGGAGTTTCCTACAACTATGGTTAAAAGCATGCAAGTGTAAAATAGTAAAACTGGTTATGACTTTAGAAATCTCAACCAGTAGCGCCATTTCTTGATATTCCCCCTCGGCCCACCCTGTTGACTCATGAAGTTCTACATTTGCTTGAAATATCTAATAAGGACTGAATCGGATTTAAGTGAATCGTTTAAAAGTTGATGTATATTGTTGGTTGAAGCTATTGACTAGCCGCTTATAGTTCTCTATTAGGGCTGATATTGCCTTTTTCTTATCGACAAAAACATGTAGTAAGCTTTCCTGCAAAGGATTATCAGGCACAAATGGTTAGAAGATTGCATTTATCTACTCACGCCAAGTCCGAGAAATTTTGCATTTTTAAGCGCATACATAAAACGACCAAAATGTCACAGTACTACCTTAACAATTCATAACCATAGTATGAAAACCATTTCCGGTCATCATAACATAATACTCCACGTCTTCTATAGTTCATTTTAAAGAACATTTTGAAAGAAAGAATATATATTTCAAATAAAGCGACAGAGCGCAGCTCGAAAAGCAGCATCCCAACACAAAAAGGATTTTAGAAATCTTCTGGCTTCAAAAGCAGCTCGAAAAGGAGTTGTACGTTTTAATTTGATGATCGGTGATAACTGGTCATTATGACTATGAAGTAGACATAGCAGATTTAGGCTCTCTCATGTACCATAACAAGTGCAAGTTAAACACGGTTGGATTGAAAACCAAGTCATGCTGCTCAATAAGGTATTAATTACGTCACTTTTACTCATATGGCTAAGGCTTTCAAGTTTCGCCGGGTAACCTTTCCAATAAGTGGTATCACCGTTTGACTTCTTAATTGTTTATGAATTTCTTGAAAAAGTAATCTAGTGTGTTCATGATACGAATGAAGTCTCAAATAAGTACCGGAGATTCATAGCAAATGATAAATGACGATTGGCTTTTGTTACATGAAAATAAAATATACAGTGAGATATAATTATATAAATAATTATTTCGAGAAAAATAAGTTGGAGTGTGAGTTGATTAGTAAATATTGCATGATTTCAGACTGTTAGTCCCAACATTTAGGACTGTTGGATCAGGAAGACTAATGAGATACGAAGAGGAGTCAACAAAAGCGGCAGCGTATTATTTTACTGTATATCCAATGGTCCAGAATTAGACTAGTAATACAAGTCCGATTGAACATATATCCCTTTAATCAATGAGTTCGTTCATAGAAGTCGCTCGCCCTTATTCAAAAAAGGAGCTATGGACCTTATTTTTGGAAGTTAAATGCGACAAAGACAGACAGAGAATTGAACCAAACTGGTTCGCATCTTTGTCAATAATGGAGCTTGCAGGTTACATAAAAACTTTCAAAACTTGGAAAGGTAATTTCGAGACTGCAAATCGGTTGAAATGGCCAGGGTTAAGAATGGTCCCCAAGCAAACTTATTGAACCAACAAAACTCTTGTGGCTAACTTTGGAGATCATTCATGCAAAAGTAGATGTAGAATCAATGCCCCCTCCAAATAATCCATTAAGATCGCTTTACAAATAAGAACGAGAAAGCTACAACTCCTTTGACGTGCATTGCGGGCTGCACAAAAAAATCAGGGAGTGACTTTTATTATTTGTTAATTTGGTGAGTCGTCGTGCAACTATAAGGCTATTCCAATAAGATATAAAAGTTACGGTGCATAGATTTTTGTAAAATCAGGGAGTGACTTTCCTATTTTACTGCTCCGCCTCCGTGTCACAAAAATTATGGCTTCACCCATATAAAAGAAGCAGCTAATCTACTCAAGTTTTCCCTTTGACTTCTTGGAAGTCATTCTCCTAGCTGGGCTAGGACTGAGGCAGTAGCGGGCTCAATGGACATAAGCCCTTTGACCCTTGACCGCCGTTGACCATTTTGATGTCCGGTGAGGTAAACATTTACACCTAACAGCTGAAAAATGAGACAATCAATGAAAGAGCAGCGCAAAATTGAGCTTGAGAAGCCAATTTTTGAGCTTGACAAGCCAAAAGTACGAGGTTTTAAGAATGTGGAACACCTGCCATCTCTTAATACCGGAGAGTTTGTCACTAATGTTTATCTATATCTAAATCTATATTTATCTATAATTATATCTATATTTATATCTTTATATATATAAAAGCACGTATATACATATATAAAAGCACGTATGGACTTAAATGACGAATCTTTTCTTTCCTTTAAATATCATTTTCTAATTGATATTTTCATAAAAGATTAAGGGTGAGTAAGTGTATTTTTGACTTATAATATTTCTTTCCCATTAGAAAACCTTTATAAATTAGAGTTTTATTTTAAAATGAAGGTGTTTTTGACTTCTCATATGATATCAAGTATCTTTCCTTAAAATATTATTATTGGAATATATGTTTTTGTTAGAGTTAAGGATTATTTTGACTTTTGATTAAAAAAATTCTTTTTATTAAATACCTATTTTTAATAAGTGTTTTAAAAAATAAGAATTTTTATTACTTTTCATAAAATATCATGTCTCTTTCGTTAAATTATCTTTATTGGAATATATGCTTTTATCAGAGTAAATGGATGTTTTGTCAAAAATTCAATCCTTTTTAATTTTGTATTTCATATATCTATGTTGATGTGTATATGTGATACATATTTGAATTATTCTGCATATATATATATATATATATATATATATATATATATATATATATATATATATATATATATATAGTGTTTTAAGGATTTTTATTACTTTTCATAAAATATCATGTCTCTTTCATTAAATTATCTTTATTGAAATATATGCTTTTATCAAAGTAAAGGGATATTTTGACTAGAGTTACTACATCTTCTCTGTCATATTCGATTAAAGAAAAAAAAACTTGTAAAGAACCTAGTTTCTAAAGCCTTTTTCAAAAAATATAATATACCTAAGCCAAATTCAATATTTTGTCAAAAATTCAATTTTATATTTCATATGTCTATGTTGATGTGTATATATGATACAGATTTGAATTATTCTGCACATATATAAGTTTTTTAAAAAATAAAGATTTTTATTACTTTTCATAAAATATTACTTATCTTTCATTAAATTATCTTTATTAGAATATATGCTTTTATCTAAGTAAAGGGATGTTTTGACTTAAATTACAATAGAGTTACTACATCTTCTCCGTCATATTCAATTAAAGAAAAAAACTTGTAAAGAACGTAATTTCTAAAGTCTTTTTCAAAAAAATATAATATACCTAAGCTAAATTCAATATTTTGTCAAAAATTCAATACTTTTTAATTTTGTATTTCATATGTCTATGTTGATATGTATATATGATACAGATTTGAATTATTCTGCATATATATAAGTGTTTTAAAAAATAAGGATTTTTATTACTTTTCATAAAATATCATTTATCTTTCGTTAAATTATCTTTATTAGAATATATGTTTTTATCAGAGTAAATGGATGTTTTGACTTAAATTATAATAGAGTTACTACATCTTCTCCGTCATATTCGATTAAAGAAAAAAAAAACTTATAAAGAACATAGTTTCTAAAGCCTTTTTCAAAAAATATAATATACCTAAGCTAAATTCAATATTTTGTCAAAAATTCAATCCTTTTTTGATTTCGTATTTTATATGTCTATGTTGATGTGTATATATGATACAAAATTGAATTATTCTGTATATATATAAATTTCAATACAAACATAGTAGTACATCGAGACTAGACTTGGCAACCGGGTAAAACCGCTGGATCCAAGTAATGCCCGGTCGGGTCCGGATAAAAATGGGCTGGGTAAAATTTACCCGGTTTTTTCGGATAGTCTTTTCAATACCCGTACCCTACCCTTTGCGGGTCGGGTATTATCGCGGGTAAATAATTAAATTTCTATTTTTTATAAACAAGAACTCTCTCCGGTTAGACATATATATTTTTTTGTTTCTTTTTCTTTTTTCAGCTAGTGTGTTCTTAATTTTTACCAACTGTTAGAATTATTTTCAATTTCAGAAAAATTAGAATCAACAAACTTCTTAAAATCAACAAGCAAAACTAGCAACAATTAAATCAAAATACAAAACTTAAATCCCAAAATTGATCTGCTGAATGCCTCAATAAGCAAAATAATTAAAAGATGGCCACATGTCTGTGGAGTTTGGCAGATCCGTGGCTGTCGACGCCTGCCTCTTCTTTTGTAGGCAGTCGGCAGTAGGGATCGGCAGTGAGGAGATCGGAGCAAGGCGCATCGACGCCTGCCTCTTCTTCTATGGCTGTCGGCGGCTTGCGGTGGTGAGATTTGTGGCCGCGGTGGTGGATCAGTTTTGTGGTGGTGAGTTTTCAAAATGGTATCAGGTATCCGGTGGTGGCGGTGGTCGGTTTCTGCGACATGGAGGGCTTGGTTAGGCGGGAGGTGCTGTAAGCCGGTGACTACGAGAGATGAGATGGACAGATCTGGTGGCCGGCAGAGAGAGTCTGCGAGAGAGAGAGAGAAGTTCTGGGGTGGGCTGCTGAGGAGAAATGGAGAAAGAGAAATGAATGTGAAAGAAACCCTAACATTAGCCTCAATATGTAGTAAGTCACTGGGTAGCAGCACCCAACCCAGACGGGTTCTCTCAAAACTGTCCGGTCCGGGTACGGATCAATTTTTTCCGGGTAACCATTTTTGCTACCCGTACCCGCGTTTTAGGCATGGGTCCGAGTCTACCCGCGGGTGCGGGTAAAATTTTGCCAAGTCTAATCGAGACTGTAGTAAACTTGAAGTTTGATTCTAGATATTTAATGTGGACATATTGATATAAAGAAGGTATCATAAAATTAGAGTTTTTTAAGACTATTAATATAACCAAAACGAATAAGAATCTCGCCGCAGCGTACAAAATAATCTCAAGCGATTAAAATGGATACAAAATTTTTCATTAAAAATACCCTTTTAGAAATAAAAGGTTTACTAAACTTAAGTGTATTTTTACTTTTAAGAAGGTAAGCCTAAACTACAATATTTTCTATTAATCATAAATAATTTACTGCTAAAAAGGTTAAAAGTTCACTAATGCATCTTTTAAGTGTCAAAAATATGGGAGTGGATCTAGCCCAATCGTATAAATATGATACTAAGTCTCTATTCACCTTTAAAGAAAACCTTATCAAAACATAACCTTAAAACTTATCAACATCAAAATCAATAAATTTAGAACCTTAATTGTCCCTACTTCTTAGAGAACCGTTCCTAAGTCCAGGTATTATCATATATTTTTTTTCTATAAATTAAGGTGCACTAGCTATTTCCTTTATTAACTTTTTCATATAAAGGAAATTAAATTTATTGATATATGACAAAGTCAGAATATCTACAAGTTCGACTAGGCCTTCTTTTTTTTTTTTTTTAACTTTTATGATAAATTTATGTGTTAATTTGTGTTTGGTAAAACAATGGATTCTTATAATTTTTGAACTCATTTTCTCGAGGTTATGGTGAATTACAGTCAATGATATTAAATTTTGAAAGGTAAAGTCATATTGATCCGTTAAAAAATATATATATATTTTTATCGATACGTACTTTTTAAATGTTGATACTTCCTTTATTTTGTATCTACAAGGTGTATACAATATAAAATTTTACAAATCCTAATTTTTCAAATTAGGGTTTTAACCCAAAGTCTCCCCCCATCCCATCATTGCACCTTCCTCGGCAAGCACTCAGCATGAAAGTCGGCAAACTGGCTCAGTCTCACTAGCCACATCATCCCAGCACCAGCGAACATCGGTGGTGGAAGTCTGCTCTGGTGGTAGTTAATGGCGGCAGCACTGCCGTGATGTTGCGTAATAGTTTGATGCAAATAAGAAATTTTATACATCTTCTTTTAAATTTTAAACCCCAAATTCAATTTTTCATTTCTGTTCATTTGGTTTGGTGCAAGTGAGATAATGAGAAAGCCATGACAGTTGATTGGAGTGAAAAGGCAGAAAAAGGTGAAAAAGCTAAAGAACACAATGATGATGGGATGTGATTGTGGTTGTGGCCGGTTTTTTTGGGGGGGGGGGGGGGGAGGGCGTGTGTGTGTGTGGGTATGTGTGCATATTGTCTATGTGTGTGTAGATGGGTGCACGTGCGTGTGTGGATGCATGTATATGTTGTCTTTGTATGTGTTGGAGCTCAAAAGTCTAAATGGATGATGGCGGTGGTAGTGGTTGTGGGGCTGAATTTGAAGAATTAGATTCCTAAATGACGGGCATTTTAATCTTTACATCCTTTCAGTATTTTCGTTCGGTCAACGGACATAAGTATTATTTGGTCCAACTAATGGGTATACTTGTAATTTTATCCTAACTTCAAGGTCATGAATGTAATTAACCCTATAATTTTTTTAACTCTCAAAACCTTATACCATAGGTATTATGTTTTTTTTTCTTTTTATTTTGATGATATATGTCTTTATCTAATGAATGATCTGGGTTAATTATTCTTGATGAACTTTTGTTGAATTTTATCCATATTAAAATTGTAATTCGAATATATAAATATATGGTGAAAAACGTAGGTTTGTGAATATTATTAAAGTAACTTAGTTCATTACCACTATCTGATATTAACTTCACACGTACATTATGTAGCATGGATTTCAAAAGGACACACACAGACACATGTATATATACTTTTTAGATGAGTACGTAAAGTTTGTGCTAAAAATAAAAAATCTTATAGCAAATATATGCTAAATTATATCTAAAACTAAATTAATAGCCTTATTTTACTACTACGATAAACAAGGTCATGGTAGATAAATATAAAAGAGAGCTTTAAAGTAAACTATCAAGAAACTTAAAGTACACTATCAAGAGAAACTTAAAGTACACTATAGATTTTTAATTGAAAAGTAAAAAAAAGTATAATTAAGATTAAGCGTCATTTTAGACAAATTACACTCGAACGTTGGAACTTAAAGATAAAAAAAGTTGAAAAAGATTTGCTTTGTACTTTAATCCTAAAATAAGAAATACATAAAACTTATACTCCTTTTGTATCAAATTATTTGATTATATTTGACGCGCTTTTATTTAAAATATAAGTCTTATTTTATGAGTTTCTCATTTTATCCCAAGAGAGAGAGAGCATGACGAAATTAATTTAGTAGAGAAAAATGGGTTGGTGAATGACTAAATGTGGAGAGAGAAAAAAAATAAAAAAACATGTTTACAAAGGGTAAACATGTAAAAACAGTTACAAAATCTTTTTTAATTTGAAAACTGATCAATTTTTTTAGGACAATCCAAAAAAAATCAAAAAAATTTTTAAGACTGAAGGAGCTGTTGAAAAGATTATCACCACAAGCAAATAAACTGTAGAGGATATTTTGACCCCCAATAATCATCGCTACAAAAAATGGCCATAACTGGGTAGAAAGAAACATGATAGGTAATGGATAATACTGAAAATCATAAGTGATGATATCTTGAACTTTAGTATTGATGCTTGCAGGAAAAAGTGTCAAAATTCTAAAAGTAAATGATAGAAAAACTTTAGAAAGATTATTAAAAGTTAGGCTACTAAATTTGTTGCTTAAGGAGTTCAGTTTTTATATGTGTCCTGATAGATCTCTTGAGCTCGATTGATTCTCGATTTTAAAGATGCAATATTTAAGCTTCTAGCCCTTTTCATCTTACAAACATTGTTATACATTTATTAATTATAATTTTTTCATGTTAGGCACTTTATTTTCGACAATCCTTTTTGGGTTGGTTATTGAACTTTCGTAATACAACTTAATTATAATTCAAATTTCTACTCAATTTCACTTGCTAGACATATATATGTCATCAAAACATAATACATGACAATAGACAACTCTAATATAAATACTTGATATTAATTATCTCTAAAAACTTTTTTTACTTTTATCGTTGTACAATCAAACTTGTAGTGTTTCATAAAAGTAGAGATGTCAAATGGGCCGGGTGGCCCGCGGGCTGGCCCGGCTCGTTTTTGGGCCCGGGCTGACCCTAACCCTTAGGGCTTGGGCCAGGGCCAGGGCCAGGTCGAATTCTTTGAGAAACGGGCCCGGCCCGGCCCCTTTAGCGACCCCCTAATTTTTTTTCTTTTCTATTTTTTTAAGTCTATTTTATTACATTATTATTTTTTTGATATTTTGGATCTTTTTAGTTAAATTAATAGTTTTTGAGGTGTTATTGAATTCACATGATCAGTATTTTCTTTAACATACACAGAGAAGTGTGTGTGGTGACTGTGACGTGTTTTTGATGATTTCTGAGTGGGCTTTCATTTAATGTATTTTACAGAATTTACTTTGTGTTCTACATCACAAACTAAGGGAATAATTATAAAAACAATTATCATGTATTCTAAACATAAATAAAAATTATGTATTCTTTTTGTTTCAAACCAAAAGAGGTGAATTGAATTCTAAATTTAATTTCATGAAGTGGGTGACGTGTTAAAGAGCCTTGAAGAATAATCTCATGTTTCTTTAAATGACCAAAGAATTTGAATGTAACAAGAAAATATGTTATTTTATCTTCATCGATCTCGTTATTGTTTTTGTTTGATCTACTCTATTTTTCTTTGACATTTACAGGTTTTACACCATATTACGAAAGAGATTGAATTTTGCACTTAAAATCAGTATGTATGGGCTAGAACAACTAGTTTTTGTACTTAATCCGTGGTTAATGGTCAATCAATATCAATTTGCCTTTTCGAAAGGGGATTAATTCGTGAAAAAGTGATTGTATACTCAGTGGTCCGTTTACAAAAACTTTGCCATTTGTTGAAGAAGAAGTCTTTATAATAAAAAGTTGGGAAGAAATGAAAAAAAAATTGGATTGGGCCCGGGCCCGGCCCTAAATATTGGGCCTAGGGCCTGGGCTTGGACTGGGCCCATATATCCCAAGTTTTAGGCCCGGCCCGGTCCGTTTTTTATTTGTGAGGCCTGGCCCCGGCCCGATTTCATTGGAGGCCCGCTGCGCCTGGGCCGGGCCGGGCCGGGCCGGCCCAAGCCCGGCCCATTGACAACTCTACATAAAAGTGAGATATTTGTGGGAGATGCTTGACTAATTGCAATGCCAGTGTACTTGGATAACAAGATATAATATGGAATATTTAGAATTATGTTTAGTGGCAACTTAATATGACAAAAGAAATAAGTATGATAAATAGTAAAAAATATTGGTGATAATGGGCGTGAAAAATTTGGGTTTGAATGTAAGATAATGTTTTGGGTATTGAACTTTTCACATTTTGAGTTTTTAATTAGTAGTTAACAACTGATTTGTTATTATCGTTAAATTATAATAGTCGTATTAATTAATTTTAATTATTTTTAACCAAGATTTAGAATATTTCTATTTTAAATTACTATATATCGTACAAAACACGTGATTCTTACTAGTTTTATGCAAAAAGTATCAAACTCAAAACAAATGGAAATATGTGGAGAGTCCCAACGCATGTATGTTGCATTGCTCATTTTACTTCTTACAGTTAGGGCTGTAAATGAACCTCGTGATTCGTTCTCCACAAAACTCGTTCGTTCTTATAGTATACGAACCGAACATGAACAAGTTTTAGGGCTCGTATATTAAACGAGCCAAACATGAACACTCTAACATGTTCACAAACGTGTTCGCGAACAGTTCGCATAAATAATAAATTAATTATAATATTTTTACAAAATTAATATTTATATAAAATCATAAATCACATAAATTAAAAATTAGGTTGCATGCCAAGCCTTTTAAGTTAGCCCGAAACTTAGCCCACTTATAACAGCCCAATCCTAGATAATTCAATCTATGAAGCCCAACACTTGAAAAAACCCTAACTATATAAACTAACATAAACCTAAACATCACAAATCAGTTAAGTCCACACAGCCGCATTCTCTCCGTCCCCTACCTCGTCTCGCGCGCGCACACACACACACACACAAAAACACAAGCAGATCGCACATAACCCCCACCCTCTCTCTCTCTCTCTCTCTCTCTCTCTCTCTCTCTCTTCATAGACGGACATCGCGTCGCCCGTCTTTGCCAAAATCAACTTGCGTCGCCAGAGCGCAAGATTCAACCTGCATCAACTTGCGTCGCCGGAGCACAAGATTCAACCTGCAAATTTGCAGATCCGTAACTCCAAGTTTCCGATCTGGAAAGCCATAGCCTGCAAACATCACCGGAGCGCAAGATTCAACCTGCAAAGTTGCAGATCCGCAGCTCCAAGTTTTCGATCTGCAATGTCATAGCCTGCAAAGCCAAGGGCCCAACCTCGAATGCATCAACTCGGTGTCTCTGTCTTGATCGCCAATAGATCAAATTTATTTTTCAGTGTTTTGATTCTGCGTAGCTCCTTCTATCTTCTATGTATCGCTTTTAATAAATTATACCTTGATTGCTTGAATGATTTGAGTAAATTTAGGGATTTGTTAGAAGTTGATCTCGAACATAAGCCGAGTTTCCGAACTCGAGTTCGACTCGTATTGTTAAACGAGTTGTGCGAGTCGAGCCCGAGTTTTACAGTCACGGACTCGAGCCGAGTTCGAACATTGAATTTTTTGCTGTTAACGAACTCGAGCTGAGTTCGAACACACTAAAAATTAAACGAACCGAGTTCGAACACACTCATGTTCAGCTCGAACTCGGTTTGTATACAGCCCTACTTATAGTATGGGACAATGTACCGCACTGCAGAATTGAATCACATACACTTGATAACGTCACGCTAAATGGGACTCTTGTACAATCTGAAATATCCAAGTTAGAAGAAGTCTGCTTGCTGAAGCAAATATTATGTGTAACATAACAACAGAACAGTACCTTGGCATGGTAACAACAATTCTGACAAAGCTATGCAAACTAAGGAAGATGCGAAGATACAATCCAATCTGATTGAAAGTTATTCACCGAGCGAGAAAGACAGAGGGATGAGACATTGGCAGCACCTGACCTGTTCAGATCATTAACATTCTATATGACCTTCAATGGAAGTCACTGAAGCCCAGAAAGCGTAAATACCAGCTGCAAATATTTGGTATTACAAAGCCAAAGTTGCTAATACATGTTTGTGCTCGCGTTGGTAAGCTGCATATTAATATATGTTTTTAGCAGTTAATTGTGACAGGTTACAGCATTAACTTGTCCATAACATTGATGTCCCAAATAACACTTGTTAGTATGCTTAGTTGGTCTCAAGCAAAAAGTGGAATTGATTTCAAGTTGAACAGTTGAACTTGAACGTAACCAAAATCATCTTAAACATTTCTTAATGAGCTCGGCATGATTGAAACAAAGAATCAAAGGAAAGAAAAAAGAAACAAAGAGAACATGTGCTACGTAAAATTGGTTTCTGAAACCCTATTTTGGTCAGATCAAAAAACTATCCCCTACATTTGAAACATCTTGTTCAAGCCTTTGAATGTCTAAAATACTTGCACTGCTTCACAATCCAGAAGAACCAACTTGAAAACTATCCTGTCATGCACCTTATATGCAGCTTCTATAAGCTGCAGCAGATATTAACATGGATAATTAAGCTGTGACAAACAGAATCTCTTAAGATATTTCCTTCAAAACGTGCATACTTCAGATTAATAGCTTCAAAACATTGAACTAGGTCCCTTGTGTGGAAGAGATATCAGTCCTCCTTAAAAGTACTTTTTCTCAGGTGGCCATACCATTGAAATCTAGGAAAGTATGGTCCAGCAGTTCAAATTACTGGAATTCTCTCATCACTGGAAATCAGAAACAGACATCTTTTAAAGAATCTAAACAAAACTTTGAAAAGTCTCCATGCGGAAGTAGAAACATGTAACCTGTAACAATATTGTCTGCTAATGAAATACAAATCCAAGCAGAGAAAGGTAGCAGCCTAAACACCATTCAAAGGAGGCAGAGGGATAGGAAATTGGCAACACCTGCCCTCTCAAACCAATCTCTTTAAACTTCAAAGAAATTGTCAGAAAAAAAGGACCAAGAATGAAGACAACATATACCAAATTATCTAAAGCAACAATAGGTTTTTTCCCGTCCTAAGAAAGTGATGAAAGGAGCATGAATCAGTCGAAGTTTTAAGCACCATATGCAACAACTCAGCATGACTGAAAGAGAAAACGAAGTTTTAAGCACTATATGCAACAACTCAGCATGACTGAAAGAGAAAACGGAAGACTGAAACAAAGAGAACATGAGATATTATGTTCGAAACAAAATTGCTTTCTCCAACAGTTTGGAAGGGGAACAAAGCTGCCACCAAACAGTTTTTCTTTTTGCTGCAAGTGGAACTACCGAAAACAAAATTGACGTCTATAGGGAAAGATCTTGAGAGTAACGGTTGCAAGTGAGTCGCCAATATCAAGTTCTTTCACTTATCAACTATGAAAATAGTCAGAGGCAAAAGAAAGCAATCCTACCGCTAGAAACATCTAAACAAACCTCCACTCTGTGCAAAGCTAGAGGTTTTTATGGCAAATTGGCCGTGCTGGTACCAACCAGGTGGCTAGCTTTGCATTCAATGCTGAAAATCTCTTCCTTGTTCAAGTGCTTAACAATCCAGAAGACAAGCATTACACATGAGAACCAAGTTCAAAACGACCATGGTTTTGGAGTGTATGCAAATAGTAACATGGATGGCTTATTTTAAGCCATCAGGATTGAAGCCGAGAAGGCTAAGCTGTAACAAACAGAATCTCAAAGTAAATTGTTTCCTTCTAAATATGTATACCACTAACTTAGAAAGAAAAATTACACAAAGAACTATAGCTTAAAACTTCAAGTTGTCAAATCTCCCCTTGCCATTCGACCAGCTCCCTCGTGCGGAAGAGTTATCAGTCTTATTTAAAAGTACTTTCTGGCACATGATCGTACCGTAGAAATCGAGGAAAGTGTAATCCAGCAGTTCAGATTTCTCCGGTCCTGTCATCACTGAAAACCCGAAATGATTGGTCCAAGTGTTGAGTACGCTGGGAACAGCAGGCAAAACTAGTCTCTCCACTCCCAACTCCACGAGTTTCTTTTCAAGCTCATCCATCAGAATTCGGCACATTCCACGTCTTCGATACTTGAACCGTGTAGCAACAAGAGGGATCTCTGCCACTTTTTCTCCATAAATCCTAACGGTAGCCACCGTAATTAGTTCATCGTTCTTCTCCAAAGCTGTTGTATAAAACCCTTGAAAGTTCAAGCGCTTCAGCTCTGAATAACTACTGAAAACAACATCTTCAACTAGATCCCTTTTAGTCCGAGGATCTTTCACAGGGTCGAAACACTCGTGCATGACACCAAGCGCAACTTTGAGCTTGCTGTAACTGTCAATATCATTAGCATTGTTATCACACTTTAACAAAGACCAACTATAATTATCTCTTCCAGGAATTTGGACAGGTTTTCCCAGAACCTCTTTTAGGCCTATAAATATTTCTTCACATCTCTTATTACAAAACCAATTTCCCTTGGGAAAACCGTCCTTCAATTCCATCCCTTTTATCCTTAAGCATCCAACATGATATTTACGTTCACACTGGTGGCAGTTAAGAACACTATTTTCTGTGAACTCTGTCGGTTCTTCCTTGTTAATTTTGTTAGCTTGACCGCAAATTCCACAAGAGCAAGATGGGCAAAACCAGCTACCAGCAGGAACCTCTTGCAACCGAAGGCAAGTCGTGTGAAAAGCAGATGGGCATTTATCGCATAATAGTAATTCACCCCCATCACAACAGACAGCACATACACTATCAGCCTCACTCGAGCTGTGGTTCTCTTTCCTACTGCCCCTTTTCGAGGCTGGTTTAGACTTCGAACTTGTTGCATTATAATCACATTTCAATTGCAACTGGCATGCTAAAAGGGACCGTCCATCCCCAAGAAATATATTGGCGGCAGGTCTATGGTTTGTACTACCAGCATGAGCTTCAAATTTGGTAAGAGCAAAAACTTTCTGACAACAAAGGCACTCAATCCCATCACGAGTGACTAGCCCTTCTGCCATTACTCGACCATCTTTCGCGAGGTACTGCACTTTATCCTGCGGTGAAATCACGTTATTATCAATCAACCAAGATAGAACAGTTCGAGGCCTGCTGCGCAAGGGACAAGGTACCGCCCCCTCCTCCCGGACTCTCATGCTCGATCCAACCACACAGGCTTTACTCGATGAATTGCCATTTAATACTTCCTTTCTCCTCTTGAGCGATGGTGAAAGAGCATTGAACTTTTTTCCCCTTTTACGGTATTTCCCGAGTCCAGAGACTTCGTCGGTAACATCAAAGTTCTGCTTTGGCTCAATAGTACCAGAGTTTGTACCTCCTTTATCTGTACAACCACTGCAACCTGTTTGAACTTTTTCGATTCCTGTGACTTCTTTAGTACTGCCATTCAATTCCTTCCTTCCAGTTTCATGAACTTCTTCAGTAACATCAGATCTTTCCCTCTCCTCTATTTGAACCTTTTCAGTATACTTCAACTTCTCATTAGGATCTACATGGGAAAGATCACTACTATCACCAAATCTTCCTGTTCGAAACCTTTTACTTTGTGGGATGTCCTCACTACCGAAATCCAATTCAAATTCGTTCCTCTCCTCCAAATTTTCTCCAGTTCCACCCACTTCTTCACTCGCTTCTCGTGCACTTGAATAGGCTTTACTACCAAACAACCCTCCTTCCCTAATACAACCCTCGCACGCAGATTTAAGCGAGATAAACACCCTTCCAGTAGGCGATTTATAACGCAACTCCCTGGACCCTTTCTTCCTAACGTAATAGAACTTCCACCCAAGAAAGGACAAGTGTTTCTTAGCCTTCAACACCTTCTCCTTCCAATAAGGGTCCCCTTTCCTCTCCCCTCCATAACTCACATACTCGATAACGCTTTCCGGGCAGTTATGAGGCCTAACAAAAACAACTGCATTGATATTCATATCAGACTCAGAACCAGATCCAACTTTTCTTGATTTAAAAATCTTTGACATGGGCTTTCTTGATTTGCAAATCTGCGACATGGGTTTCGCAGGTCCATGAACTTCTGACATGGGTCCTCTCAAAAGCTCGCAAATTGTGGCTAAATTCGTGTACTGCTCGCCATCGGGCGACGTGAAGCGGTATTTGGGCCTGCCATTGTTCCTCTGAGAATGAATTTTCCAGCCAAGAATCGACAGGTGCCTCCGGGCCTTGGCAAGAAGGTCGTCAGGGCAGCGCTTGTGGCCCGCCCTGAACCTCTTGAAACACTGTGTGATCGCGTCGATTTCTGTCATCGTTGTGAAGAGTGTTTGAGATTGAGATTGAGATTGAAATTGAGATTGGGAGAGATTGAGGGTTTTACAGAACCCTTTATATAGGTATTGCCGGTGGCGGTAGAAACCAAAAACTATTTTAATAAGGAAACCTTTTCTTTTTCCCTGTTTTTACGGTTTTTTTTTTTTGTTGAATTACAGGGTTGATTTCTTGATATTAGTCCTGACCTGTGATCTACTTCTAATTCTTCGCTAATTTTTTTTATTAAGACTCGTGACTGCACTGTAATAAGGGCAAGATTTATTTATCACAAAAAAAAGTGGTTGCAATAAATAAGTGGTATTAAAATTATTGCTAAAAGTCTTTGTAAAAATGTCAAATTTAATTTTCAACTATAAGTTATGGTCGTTATTTGAGAAGTTATGTACATATATTTACCCCATCAACTTGGTCATATAACCTATAAACAATTTCTCATTTGTCATAAGAAGTGCAAAAGCTATCTAATTAAGACTCCTAGCTGCATTTTAATAAGGTCGTAATTATCTTTTGGGTACATTTTGATTTTGTCAAGTTTACAAGAATCGAAGAAGTCGCATAATTCTTTAATTATCGAGTCAACTTCGTCGGCCAAGTGGCTCAATCAGAGATATCAAATAGGCTGGGACACCTGGGCGGGCTTGAGCTGGACAGCTTACTAAATGTTTTGCTAAATTTTTCAATTGAGACTCGTGGCTACACTTTAATAAGGGCAAGATTTATTAAAAAAAAAAAAAACTAGTTGCAACCGTGCGGTAAGAAGAGTTAAAATATTCATCATACAGTGACAAATAATGATTACTAAATAAGAACCGCTAAGAATTATTGCTAAAATTTTTGATAAAAATGGCATTATTAATTTTAAGCGACAACTTATAGTTATTATATAAAAAGTTGTATGCCATAGTTTATCCTGTAAACTTGGTCATTTAACCTATGAATGACTTCTTCTTTGTCCATAGAAAGGCATAAACTATCTTAATTATGTTTACTTTAATAAAGGCACAATTATCTTTCAGATACAATTTAATTGGGCAGGTCTATAGGAAATTAGGAATTTAAGAACTAACGTTATTCTTTGTCGAGTCAACTTGGTCAGCCAAGTTGCCCAATTAGAGGTGTCAAATAAGCCGGGACACATGGGCCGGCTCAGACCAGCCTCCCAAAAGTTCTGGGCCAGTTCGGCAAGTTCGGCCCAAATTGTGAATGGTGCCGATCCGGGCTGGGCTTGAGCTGGACCGCAATTTGCTCCGACAGGGGCTCAGTCCGGCCCAATCCACACAAAGTTCAGCCAGGTCCAGCCAATATCGAGTCCAAACCCAAGGCCCAACTTGGCCCTTAAAAATCCTTCATATTCAATTTTTCCTTCATTTTTTATTTTTATTTTTTATCTTCATAACACCCAAACGCAGCAGTTATAATGTTTAGTTTAAGGGGTATATATTCACCCAACTTTGTTCTCACAATTTCGTCATGTACTTTTAGCACGAGAGAAAGATTGATTTATTATTTCCTTAATCAATCTTTCTCGTATGGAGCAGAGTAAGATTGATTTATTATTTCCTTAATCACAGCCTTCTTGTCCACGGCCTTTCCTAGTGTGAAATGCAGCTATTGAGTTTGAGTTAGTGTGTTTCCTCGATCTTGGTTCTTCCTTTATCTCTATGTCGCCTGATTGCACCTTTTTCTCTTTAATACTATAAAAAAAAATACAGGTTGTTACTGCTAAAAATATGCTCCGCGTATATTGCAGAACCCGAGCCTGAACCGATTGCCTGAAAGACAGAAAACGAGTGATCGCCGGGTGGGGTTCCCGGCAGAGAACTCTCCGATGCTTAAGTCAGAGCGCAGTTACAGGATAGTAACTCTCAAAAAGCATGAATTGTGTAGTTGTCCCATACCTGGAGGGGCAGACCCCTTTATATAGCTGTAGGAGAAGACTCCTGGTAAGACTGGGCCGTGGGCCAGATGTGTTAGGATCGCGTTAGGATCCTCGAGAATCACGTCACAATCCCAAATAAGATAATCATTGATCTCCCAGTTTGACTGGGATTGCCGGGTATTCCCCAATTATTAGAAGTTATATTTGAGTTATATCATAAGCCCCCCACTTCCTTAGCTAAAATGTTTGGCTGAGGAAGTTTATACCTGGTGTCTCGAGACATGCGTCAGATTTGTAAGTGATTCTCATCTACTTTGTAGGGGTCACAATATTTCTCTCTTCCATGTGCTCTGACCTAAGCAGGGGCTTAAGCCTAAGAACTTTGCCCAAGTAGGGCGCTAGAATCCTAGCTCTCGAGAGCTAAGTCTTAGAATGTTGCCTGAGTAGGCTATTCAGAATCATCTTTAGAGAGACGAATCATGGGATCTCGAGATCCTTTAGGGGCTGTGCCCCATGGTAGCCTTTCTCGGGAGAGGACACAAAGCTGTGCATGCAAGTGTTGCATGTGCTAAGTGTTTGAATGTCCCCTCGAGGGGTCACCTCTCTTTTTGAGGGTTTTCATTTTTGTGCAAGTGTGTGTTCTTGAGCTCGAGCCGACCACATCATGCTTGCGTTTTACTTTGTCGCAAACTCTTATCATCAGCTAAGAGCTGGCAAAGAAGCCTCGCACTCACGCTTGGCTGGGTTTTGAATTGACAAAGAATGGTGGGGGGATGAAGTCCCATGGTCCTTTGCCGTTTCACGGGTTAGAACTGTAGCTAAACCGTTCGGATAGAGCTCGAGCTCTATCCTATCACCTCGGGGGTGTTCGTCCCTTGAGGGACTGATGGAGCGCGGAGCTCACGCAAATACCCTCGGGGGTTTGACGGAACTTAAGAGTTCTCGTCTTACGGGCCCTCGGGGGCGGATGGAGCCGGAGCTCATGCAATTACCCTCGAGGGTTCGATGGAATTTTAAGAGTTCTCGTCTTACATGCTCTCGGGGGTTTAACGGAACTTGGAGTTCTTGTCATACGCGCCCTCGGGGGTTTAACAGAACTTTAGAGTCCTCGTTGTACGCGCCTTTGGGGGGTTTGACGGAACTTTAGAGTTTCTCGTTGTACGCTCCCTTGGGGGTTTGACAGAACTTAGAACTCTCGTCGTTTATGCCCTCAGGGGTTTCTTGTCCTTGTTGCCACGGTGCCAAATAAGAAGGCGCGGTTCATGGAGCCCATAATATGGTCGCTGTGGCGAACCTCCCTGTCTGATAAGACACAAGACATTAAGCCTGTATAAGAATGATCTCATGAAATATAATGCCCCCGGCCTTTGAGAAGGCGTGGATATATAAAGACGGCTTTTAAGCCCATATGTAGAGTCCGGTCGCAAGAAGACCTGTATGAGCAATATAGAAGACCATAATCCGCCTGCTTGACTAGACGAGCATATAGAGCTTAGAGGACGCAGAGTTCGTCGTAATTTATCAATATGCTAAGAAGCAACTAGATTCAGTTTGCTGGTCGCATGAGCTTGAGCTTGCAGTTGTACCGGCATATTAGTGATGCTTATTAGCAGAGGCTGATGATATTCTCTAATTCACTGATCGAGGTCACTGTGTGACCGAACATCACGAGATAATAAGATATGCCAAGTCGGCAAGAAGCTGCAGCAGAAAACCCTAAACGCGACTTCAAGTCACATGGTGCTGTGAATTTTTTCCTTGCTTATAAAATGGTTTATACGTCACCGTTGATGTTCACAGACATAGTTTAAACCTTGCAAGAAATAAAAATACGTGACTGAAAAAACAGCCTTTGAAGCAATAAAACATATAAAAATGTAACTATGTTTTTAACACAGAATTAATAGCGATGTTCAGACACCACGACCCCATTAGGGTTTTGCTGGTTAAGCGACTAATGTGTTGCATTGCGTGTCGCAAGTGAGCTTTAAAAGTCATAGCAGTCGGTGAGACCCGACATGCGACGTGCTTGGTTCAATTGACACAATTGCATAATGCTAGCCCAAAAAAGAACGTAGGTCTAAGTGACATAGAAGTGCACAAAGAGTAGCGTTTGGAAGGCTTGCTAGCGCCCAAAATCGTATCGGGGTCGTTCCGGTTGCGCAAGACCCACTGACCGAAGTATCGCCGAATGGCGGTGCGACGTCGGCGATG
The DNA here is from genome assembly GCA_033070095.1 of Escallonia herrerae. Lineage (NCBI taxonomy): Eukaryota > Viridiplantae > Streptophyta > Magnoliopsida > Escalloniales > Escalloniaceae > Escallonia > Escallonia herrerae. The sequence goes on along the minus strand of JAVXUP010000072.1, from coordinate 258,217 downwards.
GTGGCCATGGCGCTGCGGCTAATCACGTTGGCGAATCGCTTGGAGGTTGTCGATCTGGTTGCCATCTCGGACGACACATATATGGGCAAACGGCTATGTCGCCGTTACTCCGGCAGTGACGGAGGACTTGTCACGATGATGTTGGGGCAGTGCGTTGGCTGCCGTTGTTTACGATTGACCGGATCTGAGCGAGTGAGCGACAGTCAGGTGACGCCGCGGTGGTGCGGCGCCGGCGCCTTGCCAGAGGAGTTGATCTAATGGCCAGATCAGCTTCTTCTTCTTCCTCCTTTTTTTTATTTAATTTCTTGGGATTGTTGATGCTGCTCCGACAGCTTTTTGATGGTTTCACGGCTTATTATGGTGGCTGTGGTGGTCCTGCGACGTTGCGTAGTGGATCGTCACGGGTTGTTGGTAACCACTGATGATGGCTGATGGCGGCGGGCCTCCTGTCTGAACCTTAGCGGAGGCTGATGGAGAGATCTTGGAGGATAGCGACGGCGGCACATACTCGATGGGCTTACGGATAGTGTCCATTGCGACACCAAGGATGTTGACCAAAGGGGCGGCGCTGAACTGTTAGGGTTTTGACCCTTTCTGGCGGCAGCCTTTTGGCCGTGAGCGAGGATGCAGTTGCTAACGGAGTGGTTGTCGTGACACTGCTGTGGCGGCATCTTCCTATTCTCTATTTTTTCTTTGATTGCCACGACGATCTGACTCCCACGACAGCGGCAAATTGTTGTCGGTGTTACAGCAGATTGCGGTGAGACTGTTTGACGACGGTAGTACCGTCGATCCCATTGGTGATGACTCCAGTAGGATGATGGTTGATCGGGTGTGGGGCTGCCCACGTAGGTACAGTTGACGGCAGTGGTGCCGCTGTAGTTTAGAGTTTTGAGACCTTCGGCGGTGGCGGCGGTTTCGACGTGTTGCCACCGTTGCTTGCAAATCGAGCGTTTGAATTCTCTTGAGGTCGATTGGCTAGGCTAGCGGTCCCACGGATGGCGCCAATCTGTTACTGCTAAAAACATGCTCCGCGTATATTGCAGAACCCGAGCCTGAACCGATGACCTGTAAGACAGAAAACGAGTGACCGCCGGGTGGGGTTCCCGGCGGAGAACTCTCCGATGCTTAAGTCAGAGCGCAGTTACAGGATAGTAACTCTCAAAAAGCATGAATTGTGTAGTTGTCCCATACCTGGAGGGGCAGACCCCTTTATATAGCTGTAGGAGAAGACTCCTGGTAGGACTGGGCCGTGGGCCAGATGTGTTAGGATCGCGTTAGGATCCTCGAGAATCACGTCACAATCCCAAATAAGATAATCATTGATCTCCCAGTTTGACTGGGATTGCCGGGTATTCCCCAATTATTAGAAGTTATATTTGAGTTATATCACAGGTAAATAAAGAAGTGTTGTAAAGCTCCTGCCGATAGGATGGATGCACTTCTAAGATGGATGAGAATATCTCACTAACCTGCAAGAATCTAGAACTCAATAAGTAGGTTCACTCATAAGCAGTGATCCCAGAGGAGATGTTTCACTAAAGGTAGCTAACAATTAAGGAAGCTGCTATAGTTACCCATTTTAACAATTATAAACGGCTAATTTTTGGGGTATCAAGTCATATATATATATATATATATATATATATATATATATATATATATATATATATATATATATATATATATATATATATATATATATATATATATATATATATGGAGTTGATCCGTTGAGAGCGCTAGTAAAATGAATTAAATTACTAGCGCGATCTGGCCGTCCACGTGCGATCTGTGGACGATCCAGATCTTTTTTGTGTTTTTGTTAAGTCTGTCCGCTACATAATGTAGCGGACAATATTTTTACCATATTGCCCCCTTTGCTCTGTGTTATATTGATTATCAATGTTCATCCGCTACATTATGTAGCGGATAATCCAAATCAATTTTGCGTGTATTCTCTGTGTTTTGTCTATGTACTTTGTTGTTGTTTGTTCAGTTTTGTACTCTTTCAGTTTCATCCAATAACCATAAAATCTCACAAATAGCAAAAACATGTTCTTGGGTTCTCATATTCAGTATTCGGTTTGTGATGGATTAAAGAATAAGAAACAAGAAATAGAAGAAGAAGCAAAGAAACAACTCAGTTCATAACTCCTAGTGGAACCATATTTCCACAATTTTTGCCAAGGCCACCACCAACGACCACCTCCACCATCTCACCCATCGATCGACCAAAAAAAACTCTTTCGGAGATCTTGCGGCTGTACTGCGACTGCAGAGTCGTCAGGGATCAAAACCCATATCGAGGATGTTGCGGCTGTATTGCGACTGCGGAGTCGTCGAGGATCAAAACCCATGTCGGCGATCTTGGGGCGGTACCACAATTGTGGAGTCGCCAAGGAAGAGGCGATCTTGCGACTTTTAGAGGCAATCTTGCGACTGACAGAAGAGGCCATAGTTCAGAGGATGAAGAGAGAGAGATGAAACTGAAATGAGTGGGTTTGTTTGCCCGCTACATTATGTAGCGGACAAACACTTTCGCCAGTCAATCAGTTAAGCGGGCAAGGGTATATTTGTCAAAAATACCGTCCGCTACATTATGTAGCGAACAAACTTAACAAAAACTTAAAAAACATATCTGGACCATCCACAGGTCGCGCATGGACAGTCAAATCACGCTAGCAACTTAACCCATTTTGCTAGCGCTACATTATGTAGCGGACGGTGCGAGCGCTGCTAGCGCTGTTTGGCCGTCCGCTACATAATGTAGCGGACGATAATTGGCCGTCCGCTACATTATGTAGCGGACGGTGCTAGCGCTGCTAGCGCTAGCAATGGATCACGATCCATATATATATATATATATATATATATATATATATATATATATATATATCTATTGGTTTAAAACATATATAAGTTGAGTTATTCCATTCACAAGTCACTCCTCAGTCACAATATACTGCTCCCTCTTACCCTTCAAGCTTTTTTGATGCATTGTTACCTAATCCTCAACCTTTCAAGCATTGTTATAGTTACGTTTTGTTGTTTTCTTGCTAAGTTTTTTTTTTCAGAAGAAAAACGTTTTGTAAACACTAATTTTATTATTAGGTGTTAGACATGGCAAAAATTTTCAAGCGAGCTAGTATTCGAGAAGCCTGACATGACACAACATTGAAGGCACGGGAATAAATGTAAGCATTGTTTTACACGACGATTACCTTTTAGTGAAGGTAATTTGCGCCTACATTCCAAGGCTCTAATTTGCACCAACATTCCAAGGCTTGTACACACACTGAGAGAGAGAGGGAGAGAGAGAGAGAGAGAGAGGTGTAGATTGTCCACGTAGCTATTTTCATATTTAGGGCACGTTTGACGCAGTTTTTTTTTTCCAGTTTTGGAAATTGGAAAAAAAAGTGAGTTTGGTAACCATTTTTTTTCCTTCTCCAATTTAAAAAACCAATTTTTAAACTGAAGAGTAAAAAAAAAACTCCAGAAACTGATTTTTTTTTTTCACTTTTGTTTTTTTTTTTGAGACCACCACCACCGGCAGCCACCTCCGGCCGCAGGCGACCACCGCCGGCGGCTACCGACAGCCACCACCGGCCGCCGGCAGCCATCGCCGGCCATCGGCAGCCACCTCCGGCCGTCGTCAGCCACCTCCGGCCGCCGGCGACCACCGCCGGCAGCCACCTCCGGCCGCCGGCCACCACCACCGTCGACCACCGCCACCGCAAACCACCAAAAAAAAAAGTCAAAATAAAAAGGGTTACCAAACACAAAAAAAAAACTAAAAAAAAAAAGGTTATCAAACACCCACTTGTTTTTGTAAAAAAAAAAAAATTAAACTGCTTTTTAAAAACTGAAAACCAAATTTTTTTTTTGTCAAACCAACCCTTAGAGAAACTAGTATATTCGAAAAAAAATTATTTTGCTTTTTCTATATATAACTTCTTCTTGAAAATATTAGGTAACTTTGTATGTTTAAGAAATATAAACAAACTATTAAACATAAGCTTTGGAAGAAAATCAAGTTCGTACGTATTCCCTACTCGACTATGAGGAATTCTCTCATCGGAATGAAATAACTTACCTAGAAAGCTTTTCATCTTTCAAGAGTTTAAAAATAGTTGTACTCAAACCTCAATAGTGACCAAATATATATAATGACTATTATAGCCTTGCCCCTTCTCTATTCTATTGAAGATGACTATTTGTATTCCACGATCAGAGCTCTTTTTTTTTTTGGCTTATTAGAACAAAACCAAAACTTTCGTGATCCACTTGAAAGTGACCGGAAAATATAAACTTTTTTGTAGATTATATAAGGCGAGCACTTTACTATAGTTTTTCTTAAAATTTATCACCTAATTTCGGCTTAAAAGTATATTCAAAGCTCAAAAATTTGAAGAGGTTTAAAATTTGATTTTGGCCACTTTACCTTTAATAGGCCGAAATGTGGTCACTTATATAATAAACATAAGAAATACAATGTAGGTTTTTTTTAAAGAATGTCATGTTATTACAACAATAGGGTTATGACAGTTACTTAAGTCATTAATCAAGCAACAGTGGCAGACCTTTATTGCTCATGTGAATGTTGTAATGTTTAATAAATTCAGTCCTATTACGGGTCATAATTTAGTGATATTTAACAACTATCATTAGAACACATTGTTAGCCCTATGGTTGGATAACCTAGGCTTACATCTTATTTTGATGATAACTACACATTGATTATGTTCTAATGTGTGCTTTGAGTGTATTCTTAGTAGGTTATACATGCACACTCATGAAGACACATTTGAGAAGTTGGATAGATGAATTAAAGCCAAAGAAGCTTAAAGTTATAGTGGACATGCTATAAAAGCTTCATCAAGTCCAATGTCAAAGAGCAACAAAGAATGCATCGGCTAAGTTACTATCGATTATAATTGATCTTTACTATTATGTAACTAGTCTTGGTTTGATACTTGGATTGATGACTATGACCTAAAAAGACCTTAGGACACCTTGTGCATTGCATGCGAGTTCATTACCTTTCACACAAGTGTGGTTCTTGAAAATGAGTGAACTTTGGAGCTCACTCAGATTTTCTCAAAAATATTTTGGTGCTAATCTTTTCATATCTTGATAAATATTTTCATTAGCTTTCCAACGCAAAAAACGGCACCTCAATCCGATTTTTCTAGAGAAAGTTATGCCAAAAATAAGAAAGAGGATTCTGTGAGGCAGCCGATAAGCAATAGGGTAATACAGTCGACTGCATTGGTCAAAATTCAGCTCCAACGGCTATTTTCGAGGACAAAACTCCAACGGCTATTTTCGAGGAAACCCAGTCGACTACATTGGAAATACAGTCGACTGCAATGACAGTTTTGCTCATACAATGTCTCTAACGGCTATATTTCATTTCTTCTCTATATAAATGATTTGGGGCTTTATCATACACCATGAAAACCACATTCTAAGCCTTCATTCATTAGAGAAACATCAAGGCTCATAGATTAAACTTTTCTCTCTTCATCTTCATGATTTTACATCATTAAAAAGAGCATCTTTGTGAGCAATTCTTTGATTGAGAGTGAGCATTCATCAAGTCATCAATTCTCTTATCTCTCTATTGTACTAGAGTTTCATTTGTACTCATTTCCTTTCAAGAGGGTTTCTTTGTACACAATTGATCTTTGTAAAATGATTTTGATCAAGGCTTGGGTTTGTCAAGTCTTGGGTGAGCTTTGTGGATTCAAGACTTGTGCTTGGTGTGGAGATATCACCAAGTGTTGTAAGGGTTTTGATCTTCACCCAAAAGAAAATTGTTGCTAGTAGATTCTAGTGTTCTTGCATGGGACTTCCTTGAAGAGGTGGATGTAGGCTTAAGGGTAGTTCAAGCCGAACTATTTAAATCTCCTTGTCAAGTATCTCTAACTCAATCTCTTTACTTATTGCTCTATAATTGCTTGAGATTGTTTAGTTAGTATCTTCATTAAAGTATTACTTGATTTGATTGAGATTCTTGATTGTGCATAATTTAAATTCCTCATTAATTTTCATAAACCCAATTCACCCCCCTAGGGTTATTTTACTGGTTTCACACATGTTTGTCAGAAAATTTTTATTTTCAAGTAACAACTGAAAACGATTTCTACACAGATCTCATAATTATGTTAGCTTTCACTTTGATTACGTTCAATTTTACTCACCAATACCTTTGTGTTTTATACTAGTATTCTAGGAAGGGATAATTCCATTTTAGTCCCCTGAACTATCCCTAATTTTTTATTTTGATCCCTGTACTTTAAAATCCTTTAAATCAGTCCATGTACTTTGTTCCGTCATAAAATAGAACCATCTGTTACGATTTTCCGTCCAAAAGACCACGTGGCTTGCCGAAAATACCCTTCAAAAAACGACCTCGTGCCTGTCACGTGGTCTTTTTTGACGAAAAATCCTAACAGAGGGTTCTATTTGATGACGGAACATAGTACAAAGACTAGTAGTTTAGGGGACAGGACCAAAATAAAAAATCGGGGATAGTTTAGGGGACTAAATGAAATTATCTATTCAAGGCTGCCCGTATCGAAGAAATAGTTGTACCTCGGTCTCGGATTCTACACAGATCTCATAATTATGTTAGCTTTTACTTTGATTACGTTCAATTTTACTCGCCAATACCTTTGTGTTTTATACTAGTATTCTAGGAAGGGATAATTCCATTTTAGTCCCCTGAACTATTCCTAATTTTTTATTTTGATCCCTGTACTTTAAAATCCTTTAAATTAGTCCCTGTACTTTGTTCCGTCATAAAATAGAACCCTCCGTTACGATTTTCCGTCAAAAAGACCACGTGGCTTGCCGAAAATACCCTTCAAAAAACGACCTCGTGCCTGTCACGTGGTCTTTTTTGATGAAAAATCCTAACGGAAGGTTCTATTTGATGACGGAACAAAGTACAAAGACCGATAGTTTAGGAGACAGGGACCAAAATAAAAAATCGGGGATAGTTTAGGGGACTAAAATGGAATTATCTATTCAAGGCTGTACGTACCAAAGATAGAGTTGTACCTCGGTCTCGTATTCCCCCCCCCCCCCCCCCCCCCCCCCCATTCCAACCTCTGTTGTGTTAGCAAAAAATTTGGAAAGTAAACCGACCATTCAAATTCAAAATGCCACGAAAAAAGCAAACAAACAATTACTCCCTGCCTTCCACCTGCACAGATCCGAGCAAACGTCCCACAAGACAAACACACACATTGATACGTACATATGGGGTTGGACACAGAGAGAGAGAGAGAGAGAGAGAGAGAGAGAGAGCACCTCAGTGCCTCAGAATACAAGAAAAAGCTGAAATCACAGAAAACCCATCATATTGCCATTAGAGCTTAAATGATACCCTTTTCCCTCAAATCCATCAACAACGTATAACAAAAACCCTGATAATTTTGCAAAATGACATCAAAGACACAAGCCCTTTTCATATTATCACTCATCACATTGTGGTATGCATCGAACATTGGTGTCCTCCTCCTCAACAAATTCTTGCTGTCCAATTATGGGTTTCGCTTCCCAATCTTCCTCACAATGTGCCACATGTCAGCCTGTGCTGTGCTCAGCTACATCTCCATTGTCGTCTTGAAGATCGTGCCGCTACAGAGGATCAAATCTAGGTCACAGTTCTTGAGGATTGCAACTCTGAGCACTGTTTTTTGTGGGTCTGTAGTGGGTGGCAATATCTCACTCAGGTACTTGCCTGTTTCTTTCAATCAGGCTGTCGGTGCCACGACGCCGTTTTTCACGGCATTGTTTGCCTATTTCATGACCCTCAAAAGGGAAGCTTGGGTTACTTATGGTGCCCTTGTGCCAGTTGTTGCTGGGGTGGTAATTGCAAGTGGGGTATGTTTACCTGGTTTTCTTATATCATTTTCGTTGTTGCCTTTTTGTAGTTAATTTTGAATACTTATGTGGGTTACTGAATTTGTTAGGTCACAGTGCTTAATGTGTAAGAAAGAGTTAATCTTGGTGCTGATCTGTACATTTTTTCAGTGTGTGATTTATAGAGTGTTCATTTAATACAGATCTAAATGTCTGTTTTCTGTTTGAGCATCAAGTACGCTTCATACCTAATAGTAGTTTCTTCCTGATAATTTAAATTATTTCTAGGTAATATTTGTGATTCAGGTGTGAAGCAAAGTAATATGAGTTCATTTATGGTAGAAGGCATGCTCTTTCTTATTCAGGCAAACTAATTGACTGAGTGATTCTGGAATATCAGACTATGATGTCAACCTCTAAGATAAGCCATCAGCTATGGTAGCACATCTAGCATTACAATAAAATATGCAAAATGTAATGTGAAGTTAGAATAAGTAAAAAAGTTTTAGTTTGCAGTTACTGGAATTTAGACAAAAAAACTTGGGTTTACGAAGTTGGGAGCTTGGACGTTATTCTCCTGGCCTTGAAGTAATTTTGACGCCATATGCTGTAAATGCATTTGAAATTATCGGCTTCCCTGGGATTCATTGTGGCAGTTCTCTCTGTTAGGTTGACCATTAGAGTGCTCTTTCGTGGGATTCTGTGACTTTAGTTGCAAGTACCTTGTTCTCATCGAGGTTTCTGCTCCATTTAGATTAATATGCAAAACCAAAGCATAAAGTTTTTATTTGCATCGAGAATAATACTGCTAATCACTTGAGTTTGAAGTTAGGAACTCTGTGGAGATGCAGAATTAAGCAAAGTGTCTTTTGTGAGAATTATTATTATTGTAGCTGTTTGCAAAACTGATGTGGAATTGATTCCAACTTTCCATGTGTGAAGAATATATCTTGACCTATATAAGCTTTCCTTAATATATGCTTGAAGTTTGGGCAGGAAGAAACAGTTGTGTCCGCACACAATAGCATGTACCATTATGGGCTCATGAAGTTACATTACCGCTATTACCATCCTAAAGCTATTTTCTTTATGCTGAAAATGGATTATTTTTTAGCCTATTTTGTTGATTCATTGAGACTGTGAATGATGCAGAAATTATCTTATGAAGTTTCAATGGCATGTTGGTTCTACCATGAAATATATGCCTTATGTTTGATGCCAAATTTGGTAAATGGTGAATAGAAGAAAGCTCCTACCTTCTTTTGGATTCTCAAAGCCTTTCACTATTATTTTATCTTGAAAGGATCTCAGCTAATGTAACAATAAGATTTTTGTGGTGGGTGGCAGGGTGAGCCAAGCTTTCACTTGTATGGATTTATTATGTGCATTAGTGCAACCGCTGCAAGAGCCTTCAAGTCTGTTCTTCAGGGCATCCTTCTTTCTTCAGAAGGGTAAGTGCTTTGCTGCAGTCAATCATTGCCTCTACCGTAATGCTATTACTTCTATATTGAGGTCATACAAATCACTACCGTTTGTATTATATACTTGTTTGCTTTTTTCTCTTTCATTGTCTTCTATGATGCATTATGTTGCACCCTAAAACATTTACCTGATATGCATATGGGGTGAATAAGCTCTGTCGCTAGCAAGAGATAAGTTGTATATGACGTGCTTCCAAAACAATGCCATTTAGAAAAAAGAACCACTGACGGCATTTGTCACATCAGAAAACTAATCTAAACATCATTGTTATGGGGCTATACCACGGGCAATTTATGTGTTGCACAATTACACACATACTTTTAGTTACCTATCAACCCACAGACACGCGCGCGCCCAGAGAAACACACGAAATGTTTGGATGCATGTATCTGGGTAAAAAGAGCATCTGGAATTTCATGGGTAAGCTTACAGCGCAGGACTATAAGTTACCCTAATACCCTTAAAAAATGTTTTTCTCAAAAGTTTTAACATTAGATCTATTAAGTAAATTCAGATTGCATTTTTTCTCCTCCATTTTCTCTTTCCTCTCCTCTTCTTCTTCTCTTTCTCTTCACTTCTTCCACACTGTCACCATCCCCATCAACGACTTTCTCTCTTCTGTGGCCTTTACTTCCCATCATGCTGCTGCTGTTGTCATCAACACCGCCGCTGCCTATGGATGCCAGCAGCAAACAAACACACTGCTCCCCATTTATCCCTATCGTTGAATCCCTCTGGTTCATTGGATCCCTCTGGCTGCTTCACTAGATCCCGTCGGCACCTTGATTTGATTGCCGTGTCAAGATGATGGTGGTGTCATGACCTGCGGAGGATGAGGCAGTGGCGTGCTTGGTGGTGGGGATCAGATATGTAGAAAAACGAGGAGATGAAGATGTTCCCTTTTTTGTTGGAAACCAAGTGAAAAATTTACCCCTTCAACCCCCAAATTGACAAACTAACCACACAACTTATAAGGCATAACTGTACGCTCCTCTACGACACAGATAATTTATCTGTGCATATGCACAGCTCCAGTTCCCCTTTTATATGGTTATCGTCTGGGATTAAGGCTTAGATGACACACATGCATATAAAAAACTTCTGGACTGCTAAGTCTTGGCACAGCATTCTGGAAGCTCCATTTAGACCCGGACGTCACGGGTTCGAAACTTAGAAATCGTCTCTCTAAATAGTAGGGGTAAGGTTGCATACATCTTCTCTCTTCAGACTTCACAATGGCAGGAGCCTCGTGCGCTGACGCCCATTTTCACATCAACAAAATAATCGAATACGGAGCTCAAAATCCAAGGCTCAGAAGTATATTAGTTTACATGGGAAATGTCGCTATGTGGTACCTAGAGATATGGTGGCTAGTATTGACACGCAAAATGGTGTCTAACGGAGGGGAGAAGTAAAATAGGCTGTCCATACTGATTAGCTCAAAGTGGGAAAGAAAGGAACAGGCAAAAACGGGATGCAATCTTGCATTTTTCTTAAATAGTTTACAAGTTTATCATAGCAAACATTGCAGTCTTGTCCTGTGTTAAATGGAGTGATTCAGGTGCTTTTATCTGTTGCATTGTGTCTAGCCATCAGACCTTCTTGAACCTTAAACTAGAGATATAGGTTTGGCTTGAAAAGTATCTTACTTAAGTAATAATTGTTACGCTTCATATTAAGTTCAGATACATTTACTACTTGGTCTCTGTTTTCTTTAGTCCTTGATATTCTATGCACCAATTACCTGAATACATAAGAATCTCTGTCCTCATATGTGGCTGTATAGTGATAATATTGCAGGATCTGGTTTTCCTTTTGTCATTGCACTCATCTTCTTGGGAAGATTTTCAAGAATTCTGGAGATTAGTTAGAAAACTAAATTTAATTAAAAATCTTAGTACAAATGGGCAAAGAATATATCAGTATGTCTATACATAACACGTATTGGGAGAAGGGCCTCAAGTTCTTAGAAGTAACCTGTTTATTCATTGATTTTTTGCATTTATTATCTCTTTCTGATTGTTATCCTGCCTTGAGCTCCAGGAACACTTCTAACTTGTAACCACAAATTGTATAAGGTAAATTGGTACTCCCTCTGCCCTTGAACAGGTGAGCTCTTTGACTTTGCACAAATGTAAAGAAATTGGTCAATTTTTTTTTTGTTTTGTCTTTTCCATCGCACCCTTTCTAAAAATTAAATCATGGCCTATCAGTCCTTCATTCATTTTCCTCATCTCTGTGTACGTGCACAAAGGTAGAGGAGGCAAACAGACCAAGGCATTCGGCCACCTTTGACCTCTACTGCTCCACCCACACAGCGTGACCAGAGCCCTGCACGAGACAACTGCCACCTCATATCAGATCTCCACCGCTGGCACCCTCGAACGAATTAGAGCTCTCTAGGCTCGTCATCGCACCACCGTCACCACAAAATTCAAAAAGAAGCATTATGACAATTTTAGACCCACTCAAGATTGAAATTGCATGACCTTAATGCCTAATACGCCTATCCCACCTAATTTCAGCCTAGGCATACACCTTAGCTGCCTAATCACCACTTAAGCAAGACCAGACCGCATAACAAAGTTTTTCAACGCCCAAAGTTTCTCTCCTAAATCTGAAACCCCCAATTGCTGGAGGAAAAAGGTGAAGAGATATACTGTAAACTAGAACCCAAATGCCAAACAATATAGGGTAAAATGGCAAGGTGAAATAATCTCAAACATATGAGCTAAAGTCTGTATAAGATTGTGAGAGGTGTAGAAATTTGCTAATGCTTCCTGGGGAGCCTGTGACATTGGGGCAGTGAAGGTGGCAGAGGCATAGCAAGCTATGAGTGGTGAGGGGAGAAGAATACAAAACTGAGTGGGCGAGTAATGCTGAGAGAGAAAAGGCAAAAATAAGGGTGGTAGAGAAGATAGATAATGCAAGAAGAGAGAGAGGAGAGGGAAAGTACAAGCACGGGAGAGAGGAGAGTGAAAGAGGAAAGGAAGGGCACAAAAGGAAACTAACCACTATTATTTGCCAATTTTAGAAATTGATCACTCAACCTGACACATCTCAAAACGGAAATGAGCCCTCTTAAATATGGATGGAGGAGTACACCATATGAGATCTATCAATTGCTCATGAACATTACTATTACCAGAGTAATAACAGTTTAAGACGACAAACAGGATTCATTACTATCCATTAGCGAGTATAGCACCAATATGCATGCTGGCCGGCTGAAAGCGGAAGCACTCGGCTGACCCTCGAAGCCACCCAAACCATTGCCCTAGGACCAAACCGTGAGTTTCTGATACCAAGTTTAGTAGAAAAAGACTATGTACGATGGATTACATGAAGCCCTGGGAAGGTCAACATAATATCCTAGACCACTACTAACTTGTCAAAGTACCCCTACTCTAATCATCTAATTATACTAATAATAATACTCTTCCACTATTACTTACAGTAAAACGCTGTTGACCATGTCAAAAAGGGTCTTTTTTTTTGGGCACCGTGTATTGGTAAAAAATGTATTTTCCGGATTAACAGTTTGTATGCAAAGGAAAGAGCATCTGACCCTCCATCGTTTGCTCGTAAGCATGTCTGTGTGTTTGTATTACTTTCCTCACTATGATGCAGTATCCTTTGTCTTTTCAAACTGCAAAAATGGCACGATGTAAGTTGGTACTGTATATTAGCATGTTGCTACTATAGTTGGTACTTGTAGGATCCCTTCTCTTGACCAATTCTAGGCTTCGGGATGGTTAGATAGAAATATGATAAGCAAAGTTGGTACTGTATGTTGATACTGTAGTGGATATCGTCACTGTACTGTATTTCTGATTACGTGGAAGTAGTTCCGGTCTTCATTCCGGGAGTAATGTACTTTATTTCAACACTTCTATCTGAATTAATCCTTATCCTGATTTATTCAATTTGTTGATAACAATGGATATAGTTTCCCCTTGGCTTACGTTAGTTTTGCAAATTTATCCATTTTTCTTTAATCTATGGTGCATGAAAATGCGAATTTCACTGCTCTACGTTTACTGGCGTAATAGAAAATAAGTGTGATTACTAAGAGAACTAATAGGTAAAAGAATAAATTACAAATTAAAGGAAGGATCAAACACCTTTTAAATTGTATTTTCCCCTCTTAATCCTTTGAGCCTTAAGCTAGGTAAATCGAACCCCTAGCACCAAAAAGTGGTCAAAGAAGTACAAAATAAAGTTATGGGTGCGAGCTTTAATATAAGTAAGACGTGTATTTTATCTGCACAAATAAATGTTGGTACATCTACAATGAAGCATCCTTCATAGCTTGTATCTATTGCTTCAGGAGTTGTTAAAACTATGTTCTCCAGATAATGGATGATGTAGAAGCTTCTGAAGCAACTTCTTGCCTAGGTATTTTTGTGTATAGCTCAAGTTTATATATGTAGATACATACTAACAAGTGACAATGATGGTTGTTCTATTCCCGGAAGCTGCCGACGTGCGCTAAGAAGCTTATTTGCAACTTTCATTGTCTGCTTCAATATCTTGAAAACCCCTGGCTACCATATTTGTAGATCACTTAAGCCAGTGAGACCATATACACACCATCATCAAGCCCACAGGAGACTTCCTGCATTGATGTTCATCCTTCAGCACCAGTCTTCCTTAGCAAAGACCAGCCTGATTGTCAGAAGTTCACCTACTCTCTATTTTTTCTTTCCTGCCACTACATGGCAGCAAGGCACCCCAAGACATACTTACCTGCACCACCTCGTGCCAGTATTTGGCACCATGGCTAGGCTTCTTTCACCAGAAAGAGATCTGAAAGACTGAACTAGATACAACATGGTGCTTGATGCAAACAAAGGTGGCTTGAATCTGTGAGGCCTTCAGCAATTTCGAGATTGCCATGAACAGAAATTTCATAGAAGAGCAGGATATGGGTCATCTCAACCCGTGTCTTGGATCTGTCATGTTGTACCATGGTGATGGCCCAAACAGAGTTTTGGTAACTGCATACTAAAACCCCACTATGTTGGGATTTTAATGCGCATCTGACAATGGGTTTGTAACAACCATAGCATCAACTGTAGGTCCAATTGGTCAGTAAACAAATTACAGGGTTCGAGTTAATTTATTCCAAAAACATATAGTGCTTAGAGGGTATTTGATCCTCCAAGTAAGATACAACGTCAAATCACGGATCTTGAAGTTATTTAGACTCTGATGGTTGATATTGAACTGTGTGTCTTTCTTACCAATGGGTAATTGACTATATGACTTCTTATCGTTGTTTCAGGGAAAAGTTGAACTCCATGAATTTGTTGCTCTATATGTCTCCAATTGCCATGGTAGTTTTGTTGCCTGCAGCACTTATAATGGAGCCCGATGTGTTAGATGTCACTCTTACACTTGCTCTGAAACATAGATTCATGTGGCTACTTCTTTTGGTTAACTCAACAATGGCTTATTCAGCCAACCTTACCAATTTCCTGGTGACAAAGCATACAAGTGCGCTCACACTACAGGTCGGTCTCTCTCGCACCTGTTTAATATGCAGCAGGCTATTCCTTTGCATTAGATCACCACTGAACAGTTAGTTTGCTTTAATTTCTTGTTCCGGTATTATTTTCTGAGTTGACCCGTCAGACGTTCAACTTTTGGGAAGGTCTCCCCGTTCTGATTTCTAACGTTTATTACTCCATGGATCCAACTTGTTTGTTCACTTGGAGTTATCCTAAGAAAAGGAGCCATCAGGATCAGTGCTGTTAAAAGTTAACTTTAACTAATATGGTGATAATCCAGTAGCAGAGTTTGTTGTCTGGTTCCTTTTCTGCACTGCTTTCTTTTGAAAGAAGGGTTTCACAAAAGTCCCAACGAGACCTTACCATCCACTGACACTGACATAAATATAGGCGGCTGCCTACCCTTCTTTCTTATCCCAGTAGGATGGCCTGAAAACATGCTCCATCTTGGATGTCATTATTCAGCCATCGCCAAAGTTTTACAACCTCTATATATCTCTCTTATAGAAACTCTGCATAGCCCGTTTCCACCATTTGATCAGTGCGACATAAATCTCGTGCCACACCATACCGAATCTATTGCAGTGAGCTTGCAAATCCATTTAGACTTGAGTTTGTTTCTTTTGATGTACTTGTTTCTGAGCCCCAACACTTCCTCTCTGGAACTGTGTTGTTATCAGGTATTAGGCAATGCTAAGGGTGCTGTGGCTGTCGTTATCTCAATACTCCTGTTCCAGAATCCGGTCACATTTGTGGGTATAGCCGGCTACTCGATGACTGTGATGGGGGTGGTTGCTTATGGAGAAGCCAAACGGAGATACAAATGATCTTTCTTGCAGCGATTTTTTCGTACTGTTCACTTGTATTCGTTGTCCCTTAGAAGATGGTACAGGGTTTAATGCCGATAGATCCTCAATGTGTTGTTGTTGTAGCCGAGAGAGAGAGAGAGAGAGAGAGAGAGGCGTCATTCCATTTGTTGCTGATTTAAAGCAGATAAGTGTTGTACTTCATTGTCCAGACATTGTTATAGATTAATATATTCATAAACTTGTTCATCTTTTGCTACCTTCCTTTTGGGGTATACTTGCAAATTCTGTTACCGTATACCATAGTCTTGTTTTATTAAGAAAATATCAATTTTATCAAGAAAATAGTTTCCATGTTTATATTGACTTAAGAATCAATTATGTAATCTAGGAGTACTCTTGCGAGTTATTTGTGCTTGAATAGATCTTGTCACGAAGTAATGAAAATCAAGTATGCAGTTTTCATATCTCTTATCGTGGTATCAAAGCAGAACAAGATCGTGTTTTGAGAGTCGTTTTATAATTTTCGCAACTTTGGTGGTGGCCGCACGCCTCTGACTCTATTTATATTATCCACCATGATACCAATCCGACTTCTTCTTTCTTTTACCGACACTTTTCACCTCCTGCAAACAAAGCACCTATTACGACAGTTATGACTACACCTTTTGTACTTTTTTCTTGACTTGATCATGTTATGTTTTGGTCGTCTTTTTATCTGGTCAATGAATATGAACTCATTTATCCACTCTGAATATGGACACATATTTTCTCGTTCATGTTATATCTAGGGATGGCAATTTAAATCCGATTCGGCGGATATCCGCCCCGCTCAGTCCCGTTAGGAGCGGATTTTTTTGACTTTGACCGGACTATGGGGCGGGTATGGTATTTTTAAAAAAAAACCCGTAGCGGGTTAGGACCGGGTATAGTATTTTGCCCAACCCGCCCCGCGACCCGCCCCGGTATACTTACCCTAATATATCATTTGATCTTAGCCATCCATCCTGTACTATATGTATGTTCTTTTCCTCCCAAACCTTAGATCCCAACCATCTCTCTGGCTCTCTCACTCTCACTCTCACTCTCACTCAGCCATCGACTCTGCCCACTCTCCATTGCACGGCCACGAGCTTGCGACGGCTCCACCGAAGGCTCTGCCGGCGCCGCTGCCTTCTTCTCTGCCGATGGCTACGTCGGCGCCGCTGCCGTCGAGCTTGCGACGGCTCCACCGAAGGCTCTACCGAAGGCTACGCCGACGCCGCTGCCTTCTTCTCTGCCGAAGGCTACGCTGCTGCCTTCTTCTCTGTCGATTCAGATTTCAGAGGTTGAAAGCCCTAGGTCAATTGGAGAGACTAAGAATCAAGAGTCAAGAACTCGCTCAGTTCGGAATGAGTTTCCAGATCTCGCTGCAGTGTCATGCCGCTACCTGAGTTGCTGATCCGATTTCAGATTTCATTGTATTTGTTTTAATGCTTGAAATCTTAGAGATAAACTCGTGTTTCAGGGGTACATGTTTTTCGTGTGCTACAGCGAGAGTGGGGCGGGTACGGGTTTTCTACATTCTCATAGAATCGGTTATGGTATTTCACATAAATAACCTGGTGGCGGGGCGGGGCAAAGTTCCATGACGAGCGGGGCGGGTTCGGATTTTAGAAGATCCGCGTCCGACCCGCCCCATTGCCATCCCTAGTTATATCTGTGAATTTTGACACATCAATTATCTTTTGTTTTCTCCTGCCTATAAATTTAGACCCACTTTTTCTCATTGAGTCTATCAATCTGCATGTTCTTATTCGCTGTGCGAATACGGATGCATATCTTGCAAGACACGTCAATTATCTTTCTTTCGTCTAATCTGAATGCTCCTTTTATCATCTAAGCCGTGAATATGAATAATATATATCTCATCATCATTTACGATTTATGGACCTCGACCTGCCATCGCTTGTTCTCTTATTCAGCTTGTGATTTTGGATGCTAACTTGTTTCATGACTCTGTGAATCTCAATGTACAATTTGTTTATCTTAAGTCTTTGAGCTGGAACAAACTTTGGCTCTTACCCAGGTTATAAGAATCTTCTTCCAACCTCGTATATAATGACAAGTAATAGTCGTTAAATGTTTCTAGTGGTTTATCTTCCAACACTTTCAACAACATTTATTAGCAGCAACTTTTTAGCGTTACTAAATAAAAGTTACTAGAAACATTTAGAGACAATTTATTGTCGCTATATAGGGGGTAGGAGGAAGATTCTCCAATCAGGGTAGCAGCCCAATTTTTTCCTTCAAGATGAGCAGATGAGCATTCGTGACCTCCATTCTCCATCCCGTGGGAGAGTCTCACTGTATATCGAATTCTTGTGTATGACTAATATACTTTTCATGAATAACCTTAAGAATGATTTGTGCTCGTACTTGAATAGATCTATTCACAAAATAATAAAAATCAGGTAGTCGGTTTTCACATTAATTATACGATGCTCATGAGGCAAAGGCGTTCTGTTAGAAGCTTCGCTTTGTACAAAGTCCAGCAGTAACAAAGAACAGTACAGGCAGTTGAACTATGAAATTGAATCTACAAGAAGAAAATGAATATGGAATTAAAAGCTTAAAAAAATAAAAATAAAAAGATAGCAAAAAAGTAGGAAATTGCAGACAAAAATAATGGGCCGCTTTGCCTAGCTTCCTCAATACTGGTCAAATCAATTGATTGATGTCCTTGAGGAGCTGGGGGTTGGCTTTGATTCCAGGCTCATTTGCTAGGAACTGAACAAATTGTTTGGGAACCAAACACTTCTCTGCCAAGTAACACTTCTCTTGAACTACAGGCGAAGCAACCAAGTGATAAAGTTCTTCACTGTGGAATGCTTCCTTCTTTTCCTGCACGGACACAACCAAAATCTTAGTCCCAATTTCCTTGGCAATCAAACTTTGAGGATACTGGCTGATCCTTGTCATTCTTATCAATGTTCACAAAGAAGAAAAGGATCGCGATAAGTTATTCACTTTTACTCGCATTAAATTGAATCATATCGTAACAGAAGCAGAAGGGGCGTGCTCGCTTTTATATTTTATGTAGATGCCTTGTAACAATTTAGTATTCTCAAAACTTTAGAGTGCGGCCGGGCTAACCTTAACTAATCACAAACTTAAGCTTAGAATAAAAAGTTAAAACATGAAATCAATATGTTTCCTAAGGATAACAATTTAGCTTCTGTGACAAACATTTGCCATCAAAAGTGTTATTCGTTGTTGCAAAAATATAAAGTGCATGACAATCTTTTGTCACTTAAAGCCATTTAGCAGCTTGTTTCTATCAATCATATTGCACTATACCAAAGGATCTTAATCCGTTTCGTGATATTTTATTCTTTTAAAAGATATTTTAACAAGGTCCGAATTATTTTTCTTGGAGCTAATTAATGCAAAAGATAAAGTGAATCTCATCAAACAATTTAGGTTTCCACTATAATTAATAAAAATGAGATTGAGAAAGAATTTTCTAAGACCAAGTGGTAGAGGAAGGAAAGGAAGTTCATTTAATTACCTGGTTAGGACTCGTAAGTTCAAGAATTCCAACTTGTGCCTGCAAGAACTTGATATATTTGGAAGCTGCTTGAAACATTTCAGCAGTGTTGAGCTTCTGCCCTCCTGGGATAAGCTTCCCAAGCTCTTGTGTCTTCTCAGTTATCTTCCTCCTCCTCTTCCGGGCCGCCATACTCTGCAACGACAATGTCCCTCCGCCATTTCCTTCCTTCACAGCAGTACTCCCATGATCAAGTACACTTCCACCAGCATGATACACCGGCATACTACTCTCAAACTCCCACAACGGCGCAGTAAGTTCTGGTGACAACTCAGGGAGCTGCACTTGAGGATTGGGAACGAACATATCTTCGCATGTCCTTACGCGTTTGGGGTAATGGTATGGCTCGAGTTCTAGCGGTGGAAATATCTCTGGTGTGAGGGAATTTGAGTGTTGAGAAGGAGAAGACATGTATGGGTAGAGTAGCTCGTCTGGATCGAAGAGTGGATCGACACAAGTGCCTGAAATAGCAAAGTTGTCGTAAAATGCGAGAAGCTCCGGAGTTAGGTTTGGCTGTGCTTGTGTGAAGATGCTCATTTCTGGGTTGAGATGTTGCTGAAGTGTTCCATAGTTGGAGTAGTATCTCAGTGCCATGGAGAATAAGTTCTGAAAAACAAAATTCAGAATGAGCAAAAAAGAAGAAACTCTCTCTCTCTCCGTCTATGTGTGTGTGTGTGTGTGTTATCATGTTAAAGTAGAAGCCATACACATAGTGCACACACATAAGTACTTAACAGAGAAACTTGATGCTAGTAAGAGTACTCCTTCCTTGCTACCAAGCTTAACCAGCACCCAAAAGCAGTTCTTTCATTTGAAGAAAGGCAAATGGACAAGAATGGAAGTTACGTAAAGCTACACTGAAGCATTCATCTGAATGCACGGAATGAATAGATCAAACAGTTGGTCTAGGAGCTAGGTGTAATAAAACTAAAGAGACCCATTTCCAAGCAGCTAGTACGTGCAATAAAACAGAAAATCTACGGAAGCATAGAATCAAGGACGAGATAGAGAAGCCAAGGGAGAAAGGCAGGCAGAGATACCTGAGAAGATACTGTCCACCCTCTTAGTCTCCTGTCCTTTGTTTGTTGAATAACTGAAGACCTCACCAAACTACACAAACTGAAACTAACACACTCACACACACACTCTGTTTTCTCTCAAGAGAGGGGGGACGTGGGCGGAAGTTATAGTGAGTTGGGAAGCAGACGAGAGAGCGGTTACGAGGAGATTGAGTAACCGCAAAACCCCTAGGGTTTAGGGAGCCGCCAACCCAGGAGCCAAGTCGGCATATTCTTTGCCCGGAAACAATGGAGTCTGTTACTGCAAGTGCTGATATTTATGTGTTCCACGTTGAAGTAGGGCTCAAGGTTTTTGTTAACTTAAGCTTGGTTCTACCCTGGGATAAGGTTACTTTAACCATTAACTGAATTGACCCAGTCAAGTAGAGATGTCAAAGGGCCGGGCTTGGGCCGGCCCAGCCCAAGCCCGTCGGGCCTGCTGTGGGGCCGGGCCGGGGCCGGGCCAATGGGGGCTGCCAACCGGGCCGGGCCGGGCCGGGCCTGCCGAAGGCAAACCTAGGCCCAGTCCAGGCCCAGGCCCTAGGCCCAATAGCTAGGGCCGGGCTTGGGCCGGGCCCGGGCCCTTTTTTTTTTTTTTCTTCTTGTTATTCAATTTTAAATTTCATCTCTAGGCAATATTCACAATTTAACGAACCTAATCTTTATCCTTTTATTTCATTATAAGTAATATACATATATATGTATGTATGTATATACATATTTATTTGTTAGCCATTATATTTTTTATTATATGTTAAACATTTTCATACTCTTCTTGATGAGCTTTATTAATAAAATCTTAACACATAACAATTTATATAGAAAAATAATAAATGTATTCATAGGCCCTCCTCCTTTTATCCGGGCTTGGGACCGGCTGCTTGTAAACAAACAGGCGAAGTTACCTATTTTTTTATATATACGAAAAAATATATATCTTGCTTGTAAAAATTTATTTTATATATATGGAAAAAAAAGTATATTTTGTGAAAAAATTTATTCTTAAAATTCTAACAATCAAAATAATAATGAATGTCTATCCAAAATATCAGCAATCAAAGATCAAGAAATCTGCAACGTCAACCAAAAGGATCAAAAGAGGAAAATAAAAACAAATTACCTAATCATCCAGAAGTACTTCAATATCCGAGTCACTGCTCTTCCTATCATCAATCGGTTTATCTTGCTCGCGGTATTTCGCATCAAGATAATCCTTCCAACATACACATAGCTCGAGCGACTCGGGGTTAAGACGACTCCTCCTGTCATCCAAAACCCTCCCGCTGGCTGAAAATGCCGACTCTGAAGCAACCGTGGAGGCTTGCACTGGCAGTACATCCCGTGCAATTTGGGATAAAGTTTTATACATGTTTTGATTTTGTTTCCAAAAATTTAACAAATTAAAATTAACCTGTTCTTGCATTGATAAATCAGAATAATGATCAGTATTTGCATATACACCAATCTCATTAAAAGAGGAAAAAGTATACGAACCTGCCGAATTAGAAGTACCTTCACCTGGTAGTTGTCTTGCTACTAGATGTTCAAAGCCCTTAAGGTATGGCGCATAATACCTCTCAACAGTGGATGATGATGTAGCTCGCCCGCGCACGTCAGCAGAATTACGATAGACGTTGAACAAGTCCTCAAACCTCTTGCTCACTTTTGCTGTGAATGCGGTTGTCTCCTCTGCTGTGTAGCACATTAATTTCGATATCTCTTGTATCGAGGCGTTCACGCCATGCAACTTTAACCTAGGATCTAAACAAGTAGCCACAGTAAAAATAACAGGCAGTTACTCCAATATTTATTAAATTTTTGATCCATCACTTTTACTATTTCCTTAAAGGGTCCTATATATCTCCATTTTGTTAACATTGTAGCCATCTTCAGAATTTCTATTACAGCGAGAGGAGAGGTGGGATAGTACGTACCAGACAATAAATTGGTAGACGTGTAGAATACCTCCAAAAATTCAGCTAGGTATGTGGCCATCTGCCATTCCTCTTGAGTTGGCAAGCCGGCTGGGAACTGGGTTAGTAGAAAATGCGTATAGACTTCTCGGTATGCCAGAATGTGTAAAAGCATATGGTATGTAGAGTTCCACCTGTGGACCACATCTGTAACTGCTCTCCTGCGAGGCATATTATATTGAACACACAACGTTTTAAATTGTTGTGTTCTCGGACTCGAGCTATTAACATACGCTGTCATACCCCTCATTTTGAGAAGAATATCTCCTGCAGCAGCTAAACCATCTTGAACAATTAAATTAATAATGTGACAAACACAGCGAACATGAAATAATTCACCATTAAGTACAGGTTGAAGCGTCTCCTTTAAAGCTGCAACAGCAACTTTATTATTAGAAGCATTATCAAAACTAACACTCATAATCTTATCCTTAATTTTAAATGTGGTGCATGCTTTTAATATAAGAATAGCAATGTTCATTCCATCATGCGGATAAGGGAAGTGCTCGAAAGCGATGATTCTCTTGTGCATAACCCAATCTACATCAATCCAATGAGCGGTCACACAAGAATAACTAACAAAAGTAAAGGAGATTGCCAAATATCAGAAGTAAGACTAACTTTACCTTCAAATTTATCGAAATAATCGATAAGGCGTGCTTTAGCAGCATTGTACTGTCGGAGTGCATCGGATCTAGTTGTGTTTCTATGAACCTTTTTGTACAAAGGTTGAACGTATGTGTTCATATATCTAGAGTGCTTAGGATTATCGGCAAAAGAAAAGGCTTGTTCATCATGAATAACAAATTCAGCGAGACCGTCTCTTTGCTCTCGCTGATTATAAACAAATAACTTACCGTCAAAAGATAACTGCGTTTGGGTAGGTTCGACGTGGCCTTGTCGAGGTGCACACAGAGGGTAATGCCTGTTAAGATGTCCATTACCACTACCAGACGAAAATAATTTAGCGCAGTACTTACATCGAGCTTTTCGGATGCCGTCCACCATAACTACATCGAAATGATTCCAACACTCGGCTTTCTTTTTTTTCCCTTTTGGACTTCTGGCTCATTACCGGAGGCATTGCTCGGCCCTTCTTCATCATGACCAGGCATAGGGTTAAGATTATGCCACGGAGTAGTAGCTTCGCCAACCGAGCTGCGTCCTTGACTATAATGCGGGGGGTCTTCATCAGGCGTGTATTCAAAATCTGGAATGTTTTGATTGAACTCCCAATTGGCTTGGGTATCTATCATACAGCCTGTACTCATTCGTCCAGGAACGAATGGTTGTGTTGGTGCTTGGATTGGTGTTTGTGATGGCCGTGGCGCTGGCGCTTGTGCTGGTGGTGGTGCTTGCGATGATGATGATGTTTTTCGTGATGACGATGCACGCCTCATTTTCTTCAATAATCCAGCCATATTTCGAGCTAAACTTTGTAAGAGTGACTAAATACACAAGTATAAGAGTAGTAATAAGAAATAACAATTAAAAGAATGAACGAGTAACAAATATTAGAGAGTTAGTAATTAAAAAGAATTTAGCAAGACTAGTAATTAATAAACGAGAGTACTAATTAGTAAATACTAGTAGTAATTAGCAAGAGTAGTAATTAAAAAGAATTTAGCAAGACTAGTAATTAATAAACAAGAGTACTAATTAGTAAATACTAGTAGTAATTAGCAAGAGTAGTAATTGGAGAGGAAAATAGTAGCAAAGCTTGTAGAAATATAGAATGTTTAGGTAAGAGAGAGTAAGAAGATTGGTGTGAAAAATTAGAGAGAAATGGTGTGAATTTATAGATTTTAGAAACTTCACAAAAGACCAAAATACCCCTACAAACTATCCGTTTATAGTTGTTGGGGAGGGTAAGAGTGTAAAGGAGTTGAAAAATAAGGTTAGACTAAAATACCCCCCAAACTAGCCGTTATATTGCTGTTGGGGGGGTAAAAGTGGAATTTTGGAAAAGGGGTGGAAGAAAGGGGGGGAAAAACAAAAAAATTCAAACAAGTGGGGCCAAAACCGGGCCAAACCCGGGCCGCATACCGGGCCAGCCCCGGGCCAGATCCGGGCCGCAGACCGGGCCAGCCCCGGGCCAGATCCGGGCCGAAGACCGGGCCGCAGACCGGGCCAGACCCGGGCCAGACCCGGGCCGGGCCAAACCCGTTTTCGGGCCGGGCCGGGCCGGGCTTTTTCACAGCAATGGACGGCCTGGTCCAGGCCCAGGCCCCAGGCCCGCTGTGCTGGGGCCGTTACTGTTCACCGTCGGGGCCGGGCCAGCCCGGGCCAGAACCGGGCCGGGTCGGGCCAGCCCGCGGGCCGCCCGGCCCGTTTGACAACACTACAGTCAAGGAGGTTAGACGGTGACTTAGCAGCTGGTTTATTAGAGGAAATTATGCAAAAGTATTTAGTTTACCAAGTTTGTCAATGGACAATTAATTAATTTCTTTGGATTTTGACATTCTTTAATTTGGCAATAGCAATGTGTTGCGTCGTCAACGGGCGATATATTACGCCTCCGAGAGAGGCAATAAGTGCGATAATGGTGCCTACTCTGCCAACCCTCTCCCTCTCTCAAATCTGTTTCCGTCACCAATCGCCGGTTTTCAAGGTGGGTGGTGACGTGGTAGACTAGCCTAGATTTGTTTGAGTTAGGTTCTATTGTTTGGGCGATTGATGGGTTCGTTGAGCTGGTCACCTATGGCTGTGTCGATGATTGCTATCGCTCTGGCGTGATTTTGTTTTTCAACGACACTACAAGAAAATAGATCTCTAGTGATGATAATTATTGTCACAATAAAGTACAAAATTGTCACTGAAAGTTATAGTGACAAGTTTGCTTAATCAAAAGAGTCGTCATTATAGGCCCGTAACTAAAGACTTTACGTGACAACTACGTACAAGTTGTCACTAAATCTAAAACTCGCTGTGACAACTTCTAAAGTGTCACTTTTGCATGAACTCACCTAATGGTCTCAAATGTTATCACCATAACCATTGTTGTCACAATAGAACCCTTACAATAGACTTGAGATTGAGATTTTGGAACAAAATTACTCGTCACACTATGTCATTAGGGATGACTACACTGTTATCACAATTCTAATATGCGACGATTTTGATGTTGTCACAATTGCCATTTGTGACAAAATTGAGGTTGTCAAAATTTTTACTATCAGACTAGTAGTGTAACTTATATTCATATATAGCAACAAGTACAGTAATTTACCACGTGTTATAATTTTCTCATGCATTATACATATTGCACTTCTATAAATAACGAGAATAAACTTTAACATGATGGAATTAAATTCAAAATCATCCATTACAAAGGTACCTTCCATTACAAAATTCTACTGAATCTTAATATAAACTAAAGGCATTCCATTTACGAAATCACTTAGTACGAAATTATTTATATGTTCCACGTTTCAGAAGGGCTCAAGATTTTTGTTAACTTAACCTTAGAGTTTTATCCTGGGTTAAGGCTACTTTAACCATTAACTGAGCTGACCCAGTCAAGGAGGTTGGATGGTGACCTAGCAGCTGGTTTAATTAGAGGAAATTCTGAACAAAGTGGATATTTAGTTTACCAAGTTTGTCAAAGTAATGTGCAGTTTATTGTACGTAACTTTTTTGAATTTTGACATTTTTTACAATTTGTTGCTTTTGGCATATTAGAAAGAGAGAATCTTTTATGCGCTCTACTTTGCTTATTTAGGCTTTACTTGTAACTAACGACCGTCGCACTCAATAATACCAAATAATAAAGTATTTTATGCACACCATAAATCAATATGAACTCATTATTGCATTTGTAACTCATTTCATAATTTACATGCAGTAAATACCATATAACCATAAATTACAATATAATTATAATGCTACAGTATACATTTTATTTTATTAATATATTTTAACAATCCCCCACTATTTTGATAAAATAAAATGATAATTTAAAATACTTAAAAAGTCACTGATGAAATGTTTATAAATTCTCACAATTCCAACAAAATTTAAAGCATCAAAAAACATATCAATAAAATATTATGATAAATACATAAACCTCCTTTTTTCATTACTATTAAAATCATGATTTATATTTCTATAGCAAAAATATTACTATTTTTCCCTTTCGCAAAAATAAAGCCACGGTTGTTGAACATTATAAACTTGTAAAGTAATCAAAATAGAAAATACATAAATAAGATGGACGACTTGTAATGTCCAATTGGTGTTGTTGTCGGGCTTGAATCAACACTTACTGTTGACAGCTTCCATTTGAGAGAGCTGTAATGGACTATGCTTTGAATTAGGTTCCTTGGCCAAACTTTAGTTGCACACACACAATACTGATATGGGACTCAGTTTGCAGTTAGCGCTATTAATGGTCATGTACTCTTATCTTGATTCTCATGACAGTCTTTAGGGAATGACTCATGGTTCCCACGGTCGCGGACTCACGACCACTCTCACTTAGGTGAGTCTTCCAAGGGTATGTGTGACATGTACCTCGCGAAAATATTCGCCTTAGGCTCATTTAGAAAAAATTCCTTCCTAGACGTCACACTAAGTAGTACAAGCACCGCACAGATGGGGAGGAGACAATCTCCTATTAATAGAAAGACGCTACTTTTATCACGAGTCACGCTCTTCGGGTTGTTCCCATCCATTGTAGCTTCTTCATGGGATCTCCAATCACAAATGATGGGTTACCCCCATTGGTGACTCCTTGTTGGCTCACCCCATTCGCCTCAGGTGAAAAAGGATCTAGCCTTTGCGCTAGTCCTGAGGCAAATTGCACAATTTTTTATGAAGCTTCTACAACTTATTTACTTTTCACCGATGAAGTATCATAAATTTGTAGAATTTTGAGGGCCCAATAATGCACATCGAAGTAACATTATGGATCTTATCAAGCAAATCAAGTTTTAGTGGCAACATCCATTTCGCTTAGCATGAAAGATGATACTAGTCAGTAGCCTCACTACTAGGAATCAAACCTTTGATCAGTAGTCTACTACTAGGAACTAGTCTTCAAGATATTATGACCAACAGTCTTTCACCTACAAGGAGCCACATTTTCCTCAACATTTGTCATGCTTCGCATAACATAAGTTCACATCAATAGCAACTTCATAAAACGCTCTGATAACTTTTAAGAATTTTGATTTTCAACTCTCAAGCTTTGAAAAAGCTAGATAAAATCCATTTGCAAATATAGTTTTGAATCTGTAATTATATTATAAATATTTGGTATCCAAGATTTAAAATACCAAAAAATTCGACGCACCTCGTATTCTAGAAATTAAAACTTAGATACCATTTGAAATAGATATAAATATCAAAATAGCCAAGATAATCAGAAGTCAAAGACTTTAGTTATCATGATTTAACATCTTTACCAAATATAATTTCCATCACTAAACTTTCGCAACACTTTGGAAATTTTTTTTTCTTCCACGTTTTAAGCTTAATTATACAGAACAACTATACATGCTCAGATATCCAAGCTACCAAAGCTAAGTGCAAGGAACAGAAAGTACATGCATGATATATGTTATATAATCTCACTACGCGTACACGTACCCAACATGCTAGAATATACTTGAAAACTAAGAACATACTGTAGATATGTATATCTTTATGTCATTATTAAGATCTTATTTGTTTATACATGGCTTAAGAGATCATCATTGTCATCATATCATGTACCCCCACATTTCTGAGCCATGTAATTGTCAAAGAATTTAACATTGAAATAAGGATTTTTATTTTTTTAAAAAAATAATTTTATCAAACAATTTATTTCATAGACGAACTAAAAAATAATTTTATCAAACAATTTATTTCATAGACGAACTCAGTAAAATAAAATCAGCTTCATGTTACTTATTTTACAAAAGTCGATGATCCCATGAGAATTTTCCTCTCTTGAAAAAGAACTCCACAAACTGACTTTAAGTGGTTCACGACTATAACTCTATATGTAAAATATCAAAAAATTCCTTTTTCTTTTTCAAACCAAAGCCATGTGTCAAAAATTAAAAAAGAATAAGTGTAGGTATTTTTTAAGATACAACTATTTATAGACAAACATAATAATTTACAAGTAAAGGCATCAAATTGTCACTAATATTTTAAATTTTGAATCCAATTCATACACAAAAAATAAATATCTAGCAAAAGTTCAGTTTAATTTTCCTTTTCTTTTCTTTATTTTGATATCCACTGGAAGTGAGAGATGTATGCTCATCATCCTTAGAAAATGTTTACCCCTTCATCTAAAACGTAATGCTTTTTTTTTCTTTCCTAGTTTTTGAAGGCCAAAATAGTTGTAACCCAATATTTTCTTTCCAAAAATACACACAGAAATCATTGAACTAAAACTTAATCCACAATTCCTAGGTTTACCAGATTCTAAAAGAATCGCACTTCCTACAAAAGCATTCCAATTTGTTAAAGATTCCAAAAGGAAATACCTTATGAAATCGCAATGTTATAGTTTAGTTGTAATATCAAACATTACTTCAGTTACCCATCTTGTATATTTTATGAAAAGAGGTAGTTAAAATATTTAGGAAATTAGTGTAAGTATGCAAAGAAAAAAAAACCATTCTTCCTAAATTAAACCTAAATATTAATTCTTCATTAAACAAATTTATATAAATATATCAATGTAGATTTATCTGGATATGCATGTATAACCACTTTTGCATAACATCTAATAATGCATCGAAAGCTACCATGATCATTGGGTTACATGAAGCCAACTCAAAGGCTTGGCAAGCATTTTTTTTCTTTTCCTAAGAAACTCATGTTGTATCTGTAAGTAACCTCAAAGCCTTGAAACATGTAAGCATATGAAATATTAGCACTTTGTCTAGTTGGTTTTGAGGAGTATAATTATAGAGTAATGGTTAGAAATTGACGTCTTAGATTATGGGTCAACTAGTCTAGATGTATATTTGTAGCTTAAGAAAAGTAATCTTGTCGTGCATGTAAATTATATCACATTCTCAAGAAAATAAATTTTCACTCATGTAACTTACAAGCATGCATAGAGATGTCAAATGGGCCGGGCGGCCCGCGGGCCAGCCCGACCCTGTCCTAAATAGGCCCAGGCTAGCCAGGCCCATTTGATGAATAGTACTGGCCCTAACCCGTAGGGCCTTGGGGCAGGGCTAGGGCCAGGCCTATTTTTTTGAAAATTATCCAGGCCCGGCCCTAAAAAGCCAGGGCCAGGCCCGAAAAAACTGACCCGTTTTTTCTGGCTTGGCCTGGCCCCGGCCCGCTTTTGGCCCTGCCCTTTGTGGCTTATATATATATATATATATATATATATATATATATATATATATATATATATATATATATATATATCGAATCCCACCAAGAGAGAATTTTTTCTCGTCATTTTTCAAGAGAAGGGAAGTTTAACTCGCGATATAATCGTTACATATCGCAATAAATTCGCTAATATCGCGATATTTAATATATATTCACGAATCTTACAAATAATCACGATATATTCGTGATTAATACTTTCTAGTAATTTGTCGCTATAAATTCGAGAATATTGCCAATTTAGAAGGCCTATCGCGACTATTAATTATCGCTATATGAGATTTTGTAACTAGTGATTTTTTTTTTTCAGATAACGAGAGAATCTGATGACCAAGACACAGTTATCTCCCCTATTATTAGTCTCAAAGTAAAGGAGCCAAAATGTTCCAGGTTAAGAGAAGTATATGTTTTTTTGGCTTATAATTGCACCAGGAAATTGTGAGCCTCTGTTTCAAATACACAAAATAGATAATGCATATGACCACAATGTTGTTTCTAATGTACAAATTGAACTTTCTAATTAGTGATAAAATATATTGTTAACTTCAATAATCTTGGGAGGTGAAATTTAAGTTTCATATTTCACTACTTGAGCTTGATCCCTAAACTGTCACGATCGGCCTTCTAAATTGTTGCCACAAGCATAAGTGACATTTGAATGGCCCTCTCTCTCTCTCTCTCTCTCTCTCTATCTTATATTTCCAATTTAGAAGGCCTATAATTTGTCTCTACTTACAAGTAAAATAAATATTTTTCTCATATATATATAGGGAGCTGATTCATTGATAGCGCTAGTAAAATAGGAGAAGTTGCTAGCGCGATCTGGCCGTCGACGCGCGATCTGTGGACGGACGGTCCAGATCTTTTTTTTGGTTTTTTTAAGTCTGTCCGCTACATTATGTAGCGGACGAACTTTTCTGACATTTTTTTCTCTTTCTCTCATTAATGCTCTGATACTCTGTCTCTCTCTCTCTCTCTCATCCGCTACATTATGTAGCAGACAAGTTCATTTTACTTAGAAATACTATTCAACTGCTCACTCAGACTCTTGGGGTCATTTTGGCTATAACCAAGTCTAGAAGACAAGATAGGAGCATCCCATCCAGCTGCACCAAAGGCAAAAGCCATCCCAGAAGAGATCAAAACATTTGAAGAAGAATCTAGGCCAATCCTGTCAGGCTGCTACTGCTGTAATAGTTGCTGCATTTGGTGTTGGTCGTTGAAAACATCTTCATTGATCAATGAAGAGAAAACGTCGTCGGTGTAGTAATAAATGTCATCATCATCTTTCACCATTAAATTCACCAAGACAACACAGACAAATAGATACCCACCACCGCAACAGCTGTTGTCGCCGCCTTCAATCAGTGTCGCCACCGACCGTCTACCCTTCGATTTCACTCACTAATTCAGCAAATCTCGTTACGGAAATGTCAGTCTCAGCAATTTCGAGATCTGCCATGACAGCCTCATTTCGAGATTTGCCATCTTCAGAGAATGGGTACGAGGGAGAGGGAGAAGATGGAGAGAACGAGAGATAAGGAAGAGAGAGAAAATGAAAAGAGTTCTCTCTTTTCCAGATCTGACACATTGGGTCTTTTTAGAAAATTAATATTCATCCACTACATAACGTAGCGGATGAAAGAGAGAGAAAAAAAGTGTTAAAAAACTTGTCCGCTACATAATGTAGCGGATGAGAGAGAGAGAGAGAGAGTGTCAGAGCATTAATGAGAGAAAGAGAAAAAATGTCAGAAAAGTCCGTCCGCTACATAATGTAGCGGACGGGCGGGCTGTTTTTAAGTTGGAGGGGATTTTTGTCAAAAAATCGTCTGCTACATAATGTAGCGGACAGACTTAAAAAAATTGTAAAAAAAAAGATCAGAACCGTCCACAGATCGCCCGTGGACCGCCAGATCACGCTAGCAACTTCTCCTATTTTGCTAGCGCTATCAATGGATCAGCTTCCATATATATATATATATAACTTCACAAGCAGCCGATCCCAAGCCAGGATAAAAGGAGGAGGGCTTATGAACAAATTTATATTCAATTTAAATTTAATTCCTCCACAAAGTAGAAAATAAATAATAAGAATTTTTGGGAAAAAAAATAATGTTGGGCCCAGGCCTGGCCCAAGCCCAGCCCTAAAAATTGGGCTTAGGGCCAGGGCTTGGGCTGGGCCTAGATATCCCATTTATCTAGCCCAGCCTGTTTTTTTCACTCCCTCGGCCTGGCCCCGGCTGGTGCCCGTTTTCTCTGTTGGCCCAATGGGTAGGGGCTAGGCCAGCCCAAGCCTGGCCCATTGACACTTCTAAGCATGCATTATGTACACTAGTGAAAATGTAATTAAATGTTTTGTTGGACAACATGTTTATTCATATGAAATGGTTACAAACTTTCAATAAGTTTTCAATGGACATCAATTTAATTAAATAGCCTTTTGAAATTATGGTGCCTCTGCTACTTCCAAGATTCATTGCATACATATCTATATGTACTAAAATTGTAAAGATACTTACCTCGATACTTGATACAAAATATATGAAAAGTCATACCAGTTTTGTCGCCACTTGAACTTTCATGTCTCTTACACCACATAACAACATGTGAAATAAACCATCGGTATCGTTAGCATCCCCTACTTTTTGAAGCCTTGTACCTCCACCATGATATTCGCAACAAAATCTTTCTGGAACTATTTTTGTTGCTGAAACTGAAAGTAGGGGTGAGCACCAAACCGTTTAAACCGATTTGAACCGCTCAAACCGAACAAATCCAATCCGAACCTTTCTAAGATCTTAACGATTCGGTTTCACATTTTTCAAACTGACCTTGATTTGGTTCGGTTCATGATTCACATTTTTCAACCAATTCCAAACCTAACTGACCCTAGATAAGTTAATGTATTTTTAGTAACATTCATTCATTTATAAGTGTTCTCATTACTTTCTTATCTTTTAACTTTCAAATCTTGAAAGTTAAAAGATAAGAAAATAATGAGAACACTTAAAATACAAAAAATTCATGACCAATATCTGTTCTATATTTACTCAGTCTTTCTCATACAATGAGCACTTATATATCAATTGTAACAAGATTATATGCAATTTAGAAAAAATATAACTTTAATTTTTAATTATTATTAGATCCATTAGAAGTGTGCAAAGGAATAACTTTTTAAGTGAGAGCAAACCGTTTAAACTGACCGAACCAAACCGTCTAAATTGACCAAATCGAACCGTCCAAATGGACAAGATCACCAATACAATTAACAGATTTCTGGCTAAGACGAAGATAAGTCAGGTTTCCACGGTCTCTGTCGTTGAACTCTTACACATGCAGTTCTTGAACTTCTGTAGGTCTTGCATCAAAAGTGGATAGGCTGATCTGACTCTTGCAACTGAATGAGCTTTTGGTGGATTTAGTGAGATCGAGGCTTTGGCAAATGAATGAGTTTGAGAGCTTAAAGACGAGTTTTTGGGCAAGGACTGAAGTTGAATTGCTAGTTTTACTTGGTTGTAGCTTCACAGAGGAAGTAAAGACATGAGAACAGTAGTAGAAGTAGAAGCCATTAATATTTTTGGTTAGATCACCCAGTATCCAGACACCACATTCGGACCCGACTAATCCAGTTTCGAGTCGAGTAGGACCACATGGGAGGCAAAGCTCTTTCTACCAAGTTTTTAACGCAGCTGCATTCCCAGGGCTCAAATCAGAGACCTATGATTAAGTTAGGACAACCTTCTACCAACTGACCTACGCACTTGGTGGTTGGAAGCCATTAATTTGTGGAGAGTATTCTAAGACCAAATTAATTCGATGGTTTGGCTGTATACAAATCAAAAACCATAACGTCTTTAGTTGTTGAAAGATTTAGTCTTTGATTTGTATTTTCTACAACAAAATATTAACAACACCAGGTGATTAAATGTAGCAAAATAATCGTAAATAATTAAAAGTAATTTTGTACGAATTCTTTATAAAATTATGTAATCTAGAGTAGTAAAAGAATATAAGAATAGTTTGTCTATGAGAGTCGCGACAAAGTCGCTGTCCTAAAGACGTTATCGCCTTCCTACGTGCAAGTGTTAATGGCAGATAAAGTCTCCAAAATAAAATTCATTGACACAGCTATGTCTCCTCTATGGGCACGTTCACAGGGAGACTGTATGAACCAGTCCACGATCACATTGCCCAAATATATATATATATATATATATAAGAAAAATACATCTCAATAGTAGAGTAAAAAATCTAAGTTTGGCAGCATAGTAGCTTCAAGTTTTTTCTATGTCACACTCCGTGACCATATATACATGGTCAATCATAATCAATTTATTGGTCATATAAGTAAGCTTAAAAACTTTGTAACTTATGCAATAATCATAACCATTCTCAATAATACCAAATAATAATGTATATTATAAACACCACAAATCAATATGAATTAATATTACTCATTATTGCATTTGTAACTCATTTCATAATTTACATGTAAGTAAATATCATATAGCCATAAATTGCAATATAATTATAAGGGAAAATTAGGAAAAAGTGGGTTTTTGGGTAAAATTTTTGGGGATGGTGGGTTTGTTTTGAAAACTTGTGAAAAAGTGGGGCAACTTTTAGAAATTTCTGAAAAAGGGGATGACTTGTGAAAAAATGGTTTTTCTTCTAATGATGACTTTTCATTTCCCATACTATCCCTCCCCCTGTTTAGTCCCTTTCTTGATGGGAAGATGCGTTGGTGAAAATGTCACCAAGAGAAAACAAAAGGCATAGAGAAGAAGAAGAAGAAGATGGGTAAAGGTTAACAAGTCTGTGCAGTGGGAGTGGTACACTATGCTTGCACAGTTGTACCACGTAGCTATGGGGCATCGTGCAAATCTCATAAAATGCTGAAACTTTACAGGAATAGTTTTAGGACAATTATAGAATTACTGTTAAAATATTAGATTTTTCTGATATCGTTTAATGTTTTCAATATTTTTTGAAAGTTCAGTTACTCTAAAATTAATTTGGAGCTCTTAAAATTCTTAATAAATTATGGAAAAATTACTTTAATGCTTTTATGATGTAAATAAGTTTCTGTTTAAGTTTCGTAATTTTTAGAGTTGATTTGATACTAATTCCATATCGCATTTGATTTAGAAAAATGGATGATTTTAAAATGGTTTCGTTACTTTTTAAATCCTAATTTCTGTTTCACTATTTTTCTTATATATTTTTAAGCTATCATGAAAATTATGGGACTCTGATTTGGGCTAGAAGCATTAATTGCTCTTTTTGGGTTTTTTTTTTATGGTATTTAAGAAAATCGTTTTTAATTTGAAAATAATTAAAAAGGGCATGTCGGATTCTGCCGACCCCCAGTCTTTTTATGCTTAAAAGGACTTGTGTTTCGGTAGAATGTGACTAGTTTCACCCAGACCGTGCTTCTATACCGTTCTTCTATAATTGATAGGTAAACACACTCCGAAGTGGATCATTTTCTCCTCGGCACCAACGTGTATATTTGGGTCGAAAAAAATGCGGCCTAATTGAGAGGTGACAAAACGCGGCGCTTTTCATCACAAAATGGCTAAACCGCATCCGTTTCTTCAATCCCAACCCCCTTAGCGAGGTCCTCTTTTTTTAGGAGTCCCACCGAAGCAAAAGCAACGCTTGTGCCCCCGGCATTGGCAGAATCCGACATGCACTTTTGCATAAAATGACTTGTGTTTTTGCAGAAAGTGACTTGTGTTTCTGCAGAAAGTGACTAGTTTCACCCAGACGGTGCTTCTACACCGTTCTTCTATGATTGATCGATAAACACACTCCGAAGCGGATCATTTTCTCCTCAGCACCTACATGTATATTTGGGCTGAAAAAATGAGGCCTAATTGAGAGGTGACAAAACGCGGTGCTTTTCATTACAAAATAAGTTCATATATGATAAAAATTCTAATTTCTAAACATGGTTCATTTTGCTAACTGAAGTTCTAATGCTTAATTAATATGAGGTCAATTGATGAAAAAATGACATTCATCAAAATACGCATATTGATTGGCACAAGAGTCCGAGATCATAGTATTTTTTGTCCTATATTAACCCATGCACCCTCACTCTCGATGCCCAATTTTTAAGTGGCACATGTATGCTGATTCTCATCGATACATGACATTAATGACGTGATAAAGAGTCTCTAAGCCTATTGAT
Organism: Escallonia herrerae; assembly: GCA_033070095.1. Classification (NCBI taxonomy): domain Eukaryota; kingdom Viridiplantae; phylum Streptophyta; class Magnoliopsida; order Escalloniales; family Escalloniaceae; genus Escallonia; species Escallonia herrerae. The sequence continues at coordinate 222,375 of JAVXUP010000072.1, read as the reverse complement.
AGTACAATGATTAAATCGATGCACAACGAGAAATAAACACAGAGCATCGAATAGGATTTTCAATAAACATGTAAGGCTCAAAACATGGTTTTCAAGGCAAACAATGCGACTTTATGAAAATAACAGAATCCAAAAGAATAGCGATAACAAATCAAGAGAATGTACGAAATCAAATATGAAGACTTTGGTTCGGATAAAAATCCCTTAATACGATCCAGGTTATGCGCTCGCTGTTATTCAACTTTGTTCAAACCTCGAATTAACCTAAATGGAAAAATTAATTATTATAATTCAGCCTAACCTCACAAACTATTAATAGAATGCTTAATCTTAATCATTGCTCACTTCGACACTCTTAAAGTAAACGAAAACGAACCGGATTGCTCGAGCAGCTAAACCTAGCTAACCGATAACCTTGCACACTCTGTAACGCATTAAGACACTCTAGAATGATAATAAATTCTTATAAAATTGTTTTGTACCTTAAAACAGCATAACAAGTTACAATATAAATTTTCTGAATTTTTGAATATTTTCAAATTAAAAACGATTTTCTTAAATACCATAAAAAAAACCCAAAAAGAGCAATTAATGCTTCTAGCCCAAATCAGAGTCCCATAATTTTCATGATAGCTTAAAAATATATAAGAAAAATAGTGAAACAGAAATTAGGATTTAAAAAGTAACGAAACCATTTTAAAATCATCCATTTTTCTAAATCAAATGCGATATGGAATTAGTATCAAATCATCTCTAAAAATTACGAAACTTAAACAGAAACTTATTTACATCATAAAAGCATTAAAGTAATTTTTCCATAATTTATTAAGAATTTTAAGAGCTCCAAATTAATTTTAGAGTAACTGAACTTTCAAAAAATATTGAAAACATTAAACGATATCAGACAAATCTGAAATTTTAACAGTAATTCTATAATTGTCCTACAAATATTCCTGTAAAGTTTCAGCATTTTATGAGATTTTCACGATGCCCCATAGCTACGTGGTACAACTGTGCAAGCACAGTGTACACTCCCACTGCATAGACTTGTTAACCTTTACCCATCTTCTTCTTCTTCTTCTCTATGCCTTTTGTTTTCTCTTGGTGACATTTTCACCAACGCATCTTCCCATCAAGAAAGGGACTAAACAGGGGGAGGGATAGTATGGGAAATGAAAAGTCATCATTAGAAGAAAAACCATTTTTTCACAAGTCATCCCCTTTTTCAGAAATTTCTAAAAGTTTCCCCACTTTTTCACAAGTTTTCAAAACAAACCCACCATCCCCAAAAATTTTACCCAAAAACCCACTTTTTCCTAATTTTCCCTAATTATAATGCTATAGTGTACATTTTATTTTATTAAAATATTTCAACACTAATCAGACCACATTTAATCCAACCATTACATTTTAAGACCGGGATTGCAGAACCTTGTGGAAAGCAGCAAATCTTCTCCGGGCAACGCCTCTTTAATTTCATTCTCATTTTCCATGTTCATTTTTAGTGTTTTTATTTAAAGGCATATAACATTGTCCATGTATTGGAAAAAAGCTATTCTAGTATTGTATGGCAAGTGTTCTCAAAATTATTTTAGAAAATCAATACAATTATAAACTTGTATGACAAGTAATTTAAAAGGGTGGTGGGTGGTGGAGGAAATTGGGTGAGTTGGTGGTAGCTGTTGGTGGACATAGAATGAAATGGCGGTGGCTAGTGGCAACGACATAAATCGGTAGCAGTGGTGCAAGGATGGTGGCCATGGTGTGGGAGTGGTAGTGGAAGGATGAGTGGTGGTAGCTGGCAGTGGCGGTGAGTGAGTGATGGTGACAGTGTGAGGTGGTGTGGTGGTTGTATGGAGGTGGTGGTGATGGGAAGTGGCAGAATGGGGGTGGGTGGTGGCAAGAATGTAGTGGTTATAGGCGATAGCAGATAAAAAACATGATTCAAAAGAACTTTTATTGTTTTTAAGAGAATTAAAACAGTAAAGTCCTAGTCTTTTAGCTAAAAACACTCATAACACCTCCAAGGTTTTTCTAAAATGACCACGGTTCAAATATAATTTTTGAAATAAAAAAATATGAATTGTTATCATAACAAAAAAAATTATTTTTCTAAACAGCACACATTGTAGGTCTTTTGCAATTTTTGATTATTCCTTGAGCTTAAGCCCATTTTGTAACAGACTAAAAGTTGGGGTGGTTGGGAATGTGAAAATCTAATTTAACCCGAAAGTGTAATTATTCCATCTGTGTCCCAGCCCCAACCCAATAAGTAGGGGTGAGCACGGTTCGGTTGGTTCGGTTTGGAGGCTGAATATCAAACCAAACCGACCAACTTCGGTTTGGGAAAAAAAATCAAACTGTGGTTGAACGGTTCGGTTTCTACAGATTGAACGGTTCGGTTTGGATAGTTTAAATGGTTTGGGGCAAACTCAATTTTGGACAAGTTTAGACCCAAAAATTAATAACTTATACATATAAGCTCCAGAAAAACTGAATTTTTTATTATAATTATTAACACTTAGTAATATGTAGGTGACAAATGAAAAATGTGTGTTATGTTAAGAGATTTAGAGTTTATCCCATTTTATATGAGTGGTTAGATAACTAGAGTTAGTAAAAAAATAACTAGGATTAGGTAAAAATATAGATATGTTATATTATTATTATTATTATTATATACGGTTAGTTCGGTTTATACGGTTTCAAAAAAATTTGAACCGAGCTGACCAAACCAAATGTACGGTTTGGAAAAAAATAAAAAAATCAAACCTATTAATTTTTAGATCGGTTTAGAAAGACAGATTGGTTGGTTCAATTTTCATGGTTGGATCGGTTTTAATAGTTTAAATGCTCACCCCTACCAATAAGTAAAACCCCTGTTTAAAACTGTTTTTGGAAGTGCCCATAACTATGTGAGGAGCTCAATAACTAAAAGTGAAGCCTACTTCTCTGAAATATTACAACTTATTGCTTTGCAATCTTTATAACACTTCCTATGACCCTTAAAATCGTATATTGATGGTAAAACATGCAATCAACATTGTCGCGAAAACAACATAAGTCTTGCAAAAAGCCATATAACAAAATTGTTTCATACTTACTAGGGGATCTAGATTTCAGGATTGGGTTTGGAATTCAATTCACTTTGTCTTAGAACAAAAGTGATTTAGAGTCATAGAACTTCTATTTTGTGTTTTGTAAATAGAGGAATTGAAAAGGTAATAAACCTTAGACAATTAAAACCATGGCTTACGATGAAAACTAAATTAAGATAAGTGGCTTTACGTGTGTCAGAGGCATCACATGCTCATGGTGGTGGTGGTGGCACCACATTTGGGTAGCAGCATTTACAGTGACTAGTAAAGATTACGTGCTTTGCACATTATATAATAATTTGAAATAAAAATATTATGAATCTAGGTGAAAAACACAATTGAAATTAATCAATATGACTATTATAATTAAACTATAACAATAAATCAGTTGTTAACTGCTAATCAAATAATCGAATTTTGAAAAGTTAATTAAACATGGTACTTTCAAACCCAAAATTTTCATGCCAATTATCACAAATATTTTTTTACTATTTATCGTACTTATTTCTTTCGTCACATCAAGTTACTGCTAAAGAGCATTCTGACTGTTTCGTATTATACGTTGTTATCAAAGGTACACTGATATTATAATTAGTCTCAAACATGTTCTACAAATATCTAACTCTCACAAAATACTACAAGATTGATTGTACAGTAATAAAAATAAAGAAAATATTTAGAGATAATTTCATGTATATGTTTTGTTGGCATATATATAAGTCAAGGAAGTGAAATTAAAAAGAAATTTGAATTATAATAAGATGATATTAACAAAAGTTCAAAAATTAATCTAAAAAAGATTGTCGAATTATAGTAAAGTAATATTAACAAAAGTTCAAAAATTAACCTGAAAAGGATTGTCGAAAGTAAAGTGTCAAATGGGAAGCAGTTATGACTATAACAAAGTTTGTAAGACGAAATGCCTTAAAACCTTAAATATTGCATCTTTAAAATCAAGAATCAAGCGAACTTAGGAAATTCAGCAGGACATATATAAAAACTGAACTATTTAGGCAATAAATCTAGTAGCTCTAACTTTCAATGATCTTTTCAACGTTTTCCTATCTTTCAAAATATCATCACTTAAGATTTTTAGTATCATTCCTTAAGATTTTTAGTATCATTCAGTATTCATCTTGTTTCTTTATGTACAGTGATGGCCATTTCTTGTACCGGTGATTATTCAGGGTCAAAATATATCTTCCAGTTTAGTTGCTTTTGGTAATAATCTAGTCTATTACTCCCTTTGTCCTAAAAAATAATCATATTTTATTTTTGGGCTGTCCAAAAAATTGATCAGTTTCTATGTTAAGAAAAATTTTGTAGATGTTTTTACATGTTTACTCTTTATACACTTTGAAACCAATAAATTAACCCTTGGGGGGGGGGGGTGAATAGGGTTTTAAGACTACTATAAAAATAAACAAGTGATCACAATAAAATTAGAGGAATTATGAAGAACACTTAGATAGCTTCAAATATCGAACCAGAATCATAAAATTTCAAGTAAGCAAGCTAACCAACTCAACAATAGTAAGAGACAAAATGTAAAGAGAGAAGAGTTTAGAGATACTTGACACTTGAAATTTAGATGGTTCGCCTCGAATTACCCTCAAGCCTACGTCCACCCGTTCAAGGAAGTCCCTTGAAAGGCCCTAGAATCCACTAGAATGATCTTTCTTACGGGTCAAGATCGAACCTCTTACAATCCCCCCACATCAAGAACAAGCTTTGACAATCCCAAAGCTCCAAAGCTTGACAACCTCAAGCTTTGATACAAGAAACTTTAGATGAAGAATTGTGTACAAAGATTCACTCTCAAGAAGTAGATGAGTACAAGTTTAAGCTCTAGAGAAAGAGAGATGAGTGCATGATAACTTATGAAGTGTATATCTCTCAAGTGTAAGGCTCACAATAAATGCTCTCTTGAAATGAATGAGAAAACAATGGAAACCAAGAGAGATTGAACAATTGCTTTGATCTTTGAGAATATGCAAGATAAGAAGGCTTTGAATGCAATTGATGAATGAAAACTATGCCCAAAATGAGTTTAAATAGGTGTGGGAATTAATATGACCGTTTGGAAAAGGTGGAGCATTAAATGCGCCAAACGATAAACGCAGTCAACTGCATTGTGCCATTGCAGTTGACTGTAATCCCAAAGTAGCCGTTGAAAATTCAAATTTTCAACTTACAGTTGACTGTAATAGGCTACTGGAAGTTTTGCAGTCGACTGTAATACCCCATTGCCCAACTTGCAGTCCACTGCATTCCAATGCGACTGTATTTCTGAAAATACAGTTTCCTTGTCTTTCAAAGCATGAAAAAGTTTATATGCATGCAAGAGAAACCTATGGGCAAGTTCTAAGTTACAGTCGTCGATACGATCATCTCTCTATGCTAGTTACAAAGAAGGGAATAATAAAATTCAATCGACGAATTTCTTCTTTGATGCGTTCCGTTGAGTGTCTTTGATCGATTTGCTCTTCTAATTGTCCGTTTGCACGAGTATGAGATTGTACTTATTTCTTCATCAACTCAATGCATGTTAGACAACATAATTATCAATGTTAGTTATCATCAAAATCAAATATAATCCTAGGTTAGATAACCGTAGGGTTAACACACTTTTTGTTATTTGACTTCTCTCTCCACATTTGATCTTCCATCAACCTACTTCTTTCTACTGATCAACCACTTTCCCCCCCCCCCCCCTGGGGGTTGGAATGAGAAACCTATATAATAAGACTCATATCCTAAATAAGCATGCAATCAAATATGATCAAATAATTTTGGGACGAAGGGAGTATAATTTTCATGCATCTTTTATTTTAAGTTTAAATACATACCAAGTCTTTTTTCAACTTTTTCTATTTTAAGTTCTAATGTTCGAGTACAATTTATCTAAAACTACGCTTAATCTTAACTATATTTTTTTTCTATTTTTCAATTAAAAAATTTATAGTGTCGTCTAAATTTATCTAGATAGTGTACTCTACAACTCTCCTTTATTTTTATCTAACATGACCTTCATCTTAGTAGTATAATAATGACTTCTATTTTTAACACAAACTTATATGATAATACCAAACCTACTCATCTAAAAAGTCTATATACATTTGTGCTTGTATGTGTCCTTTTGAAATCTATATCGTGGAATAAATGTGTGAAATTGATATCAGATAATGGTAATGAACTAAGTAATTTCAATAATGTTTACAAACCTACATTTTTCACCCTATATTTATATATATGCATTACAAGTTTAATATAAATACAAACTCAACAAAAGTTTATCAAGAATAATTTCAGGTCATTCATCAAATAAAGACATGTATCATCAAAATAAAAAGGAAAAAATATTACCCATGACATAAGGTTTTGAGTGCTAAGAAAATTATAGGCTTAATTACGCTCGTGACTTTGAGATTAGGGTAAAATTACATGTGTTCATTAAGTGAAATTATAGCACTCATGTCCGTTGATCGAACGAAAATATTGAAAGATGAAAAGACCAGAATGCCAATCATATAGGAACACAATTCCTCAAATGTCATTCCTCATCCCTCCATCTCCCCATACAGCCCCATCGCCATCACCCTTTTACACCTTTTTAGCTTCAACACACACACACACACACACACACACACACACACACTCCCGCACACACACCCCCACAATCGGCCACAACCCTAATCACATCCCTCCATTATTGTGTTCTTCAGCTTTCTTACCTTTCTTCAGCCTTCTTACTCCAATAAATTATCACAGCTTTCTCACTCCAATCGCTTGCAGAAAACCATCACGATACAATAAATAAAAATGCTAATTTGGGGTTCCAAATCTAGAAGAAGGTGAATAAGATTATTGTTTGTGTCAACTCAACACCACGGTAGCCGCTGCCATTAACCACCGTCAGAGTAGTCTTTCACCACCACTAATCAACCTACCACTGCATCTAATCAGCCCATCACCGCTTGAAATCCACCCTCTACAAACCACAATCACCATCAATCTGCCTTCCACCACCCACCCCACTTCTAGTTAACACGTTTACACACACACACACACACACACACACATTTTCAGCCAATGTTATAGACTTATGAAGGATTTGGTAGCTTTGAAATTTGAATGTTTATTTTGCTGCCGAGGATGTTTACGGTACTGTAGGCTTCTGGACAGGGTGGGATAATGTGGAAGCCGACATTCGCTGACGCTAGGATAAGGCGGGTGAGGCAAAACCAATTTGCCAACTTTCAGGCTGAGTGCTTGCTAAGAAAAGAGAGGTGGCGAAGTGGGGGGAGAATTTGGATTGAAAGCCTAATTTGAAAATTTTGGATTTGTAAATTTTTATATTTTATATACCTTGTAGATTAAAATGAGGACAATATTGATGATTAAAAAATACGTATCGATGACATAAGCAAAAATATATTTTTTTAACAAATCAACACACGACTTTACCTTTTAAAACTTAGTGTCATTGATTGTAATTTCATTCTAACCTCAGGGATATGTGTTATTTTGATGTTGATATTTGCCACTTAAAAATGCATTAGTGATCTTTTAACTTCTTTAACAACAAATTATTTATATTGGCCAAAAAATTGTAGTTTAGTCTCACCTTCTTAAAAGTAAAAAATACACTTAATTGTTGTAAACTTTTTTATTTTTAAAGCCAGATCTTTACCCGTTTTAGTTATATTCATAATCTATTGTCACTATAAGTTGTATTAGTGAACCTTTTTAGTGTCAAATGTTTAGTCAGCCAAAACGGTAGTAATTTAGCCTCACTTTTTAAAAAGTCAAACTATTTAGAAAACTTTTCAACTTAAAAAGAATAGTTTAAGAAAAAAATTAGTTATTTAATTCCTTGCATATCAAAACTTGAGAGTTTTTAAGCTCAAAAAAAATTATTAATCATTTGAGTCAAAATAAATTGGAGTCTTTATCAATTAGATTTCATCTAATCCTATTACTTATAAGAGTAAAATATACGAAGACATTACTTATATGAATAATATATAATTATGTAAATATATGATATACCGGGACACAGTAAATTATAGAAAGACAATAACCATATGAAGGATATGTTGTCATACAAATAAAGGTAGTCCAATAACTCTAGTACGCATATATGATTATATACTTGTCACGAACTCAACATTTAGTAATTCATACACATTTAAAATTTCTAAAGCTCCACTTTTACAATAACTTTCTAATACCAATATGTGTCAGCAATTGAATTTAAAATTAAACTTCAGTTACATAATAATTTTAATTTACGAATATGTTTGCATTGAAATACACACACACACACACACACAAAAACACACATGCAAAATTATTGAAATTTATAGCATACACATCAACATACAATTATGTTATATAAAATTAAAAAATGATTGAAGTTTCTGATAAAATATTCAATTTAGTGTGAGTAAATTATGTTTATTCTTAAAAGCTATAGAAAACACTTTCTCTGCAAGTTGTAGTAGCTCAAAGGTATTGAACTCATTAATCAAAATTGATGGACAAGATATAGTAGCTCTGAGGTATTTAGTTTTAACGTGAATGGAGGTTGTAAGTTTTAATAAAAAAAAATCTGTAATCAAAGAAAATACTGGAGTTCAAGGGTGATTTTATAGGTTTTCATAATTTTTTTCCATTCTTACTAAAAGACAAAACAACTCTAACTAAAGCATAAATTCCTGTAAGGATATTATAAGGAAAGATGCTTGATATCCTAAAAGAAACCAAATACACCCTTAATTTTTTTTTTTTTGGAACAAAACTATAATTCAAAATAGGTATTTGATGGGAAGAAAGTTTTTAGTAAAAATCTCCTGTAATCAATACTAATTTTGGATGACGACTTCATTTTAAAAAGGGCATCTTAAAAAAAATAGTCATTTAATTTTATTTAGGATTACATATGAATTAAAAAACTCCAGTCTTACGACAACTTTCTTATACCAATATGTGTGTATTCAAAATATAAAATTAAATTTCAGGTTTACAATAGTTTCACTGTACCAATATGTTTGTGTTATAATCTATATACATGCAGAATAATTCAAATGTGTAGCATAGGCATCAATATACACATACGAAATAAAAAATTAAAAAGGATTGAGTTTCTGACAAAATTTTCAATTTAGTTTAGGTATATATCATTTCTCGAAAAGGCTATTGAAAACTCTGCAAGTTATTTCTTTAATCAAATATGATGAAGAACGTGTAATAACTCTAAGGTAATTTAGCTTTAATCAAATACGCATGAATCTAATTTCATTTGCTTTCTTTTTGTTTTTCGATCATCATTCTTCTATTAAAACTGGGCATTAAGAGTAAAGGGGTCAAACTGGGCATTAACAACGAGATTGCTAGATTGAAAATTGAGTTGGTGCTTGTCAGTGGTACAAGACGGTAGTTGGGTTTTAACGGTAGTTGGGTTTTAATGAGAAGAAATGACCATCGACAACCACGGTACTTGCTCTTCTATTCGGCGTCCTCCACCTCTACTCCTGCAGTTCTTCTCCTCGAGATTTCATAGTAGTGCTTCAAATCCCCAATTTCGTCGTGTTGACTTTAACTATTGTTGCTGCTTGAATTTTAGATCGACTGAACAAGTACAAGTTATGGTGGACGGGGGAAGTGGTGAGGAATGATGACAAGAAAGCTGTGGACTTTAACAGCATACGAATTGCAGATGTACTGGGTCTTACTCTTGGATGAACACTTTCTGAGAATCCTGTAAACATCTTGCTCTTATGTATGAGTGTTGAGAAAAAGCTAGTGGGGCTCTGCTTACCCTGTTTTTCTTTTTCTTTCATAAGAAAAGATTACCTGATCCATATTCTTTTGGTTCATTCATGCATTCATGTATAAAATAATGGCACTAGACTACTGCTGGGAGACAAAGACACAACCTTTACCCATGTATAGTTAAGCTAGAAGTACCTGCACACTACTACAGATAGTCCTTGGTTCTGGATATGCATTTGTGTAATGGAAATTGAGGCCGAATTCTTGTAAAGCAGGTTAATATTTTTAATGGAAATTGAGGCCGAATTCTAGTAATGGCATCATCTCTTGATGATTTCATGCATGCAACAACGCAAAAATTGGAAGCTACTGAGGAGGTGATGGCAATACCAGAACTAGAGGAAAACCAACAATTTAAAGCTATTGTCTGGTTTATGAAGAACGAAAAGCAGTTTCGCGTGTTGGAGACACTATCTATTGAAAATAAAAAGAATTTGGTGTTTATGTTTATTACACCGGCGTACAATTTTCGTTAGATGCATAAACTTCATTCGTTTGCATTTTTTTTTTTGCTTGGATAATGACATTTTATTTCCTTCTTAGCATATCCTGACTTTTGTCATGATTTATATTCTTGATTCATAGTAAAAGTTTGGATTATCTAACTATTAATTTGTGTGGTTTCGGATATATGGAAAAAGCTAGTTCACAGATGTAATTTTAGGGAAGCCTTGAATTCATTGGTACTAATCCAAACAGAGAATTAGTAAATACTCAATTAGAATTCACAGTGTAGTAAAAAATATCCAAACAAGATATTTCAAAATGATAGAATTTGTAAATCAAGGGATTTCGAAATGAGGGCATTTAGAAATACCCAATATTTCAAAATCTCATATCCAAACATACTCTTAATAGAATTTTCATAGGGTTCCTTTTTTTTTTTTAATAAAAGTCAAAACAACTCTTTACTCTAACAAAATCATATATTCTAATAAAGATATTTTAATGAAAGAGACTTGTTAAAACATATATCCCAATAAGGGTATTTTAAGGAAAGAGACTTTATATCCTATGGGAAGTCAAAAACACTGTCATTTTTAAATAACATTCTAACTTAAAAAGGGTATTTAATGAAAAAAAAAATGTTGTAAGTCAAGAACACTCTTACTCATCCTTAATCTTTTATGAAAATATTAATTAGAAAATGGTACTTTAAATAAAGAAAAAATTAGTCATTAAGTCCATACGTGCTTTTATATATGTATAGATATAGATATAAATAATGGTGGAGTGGTCAAGTGATGATAAAGATAACATCAGTGGTCATGGTATTGAGGTGTAACTAGTGGTAAAGATGGTGGCAGTAGTGACGGTGGTGGCATTAACGATGGTGGTGGTGGTGTGGTGTCAAAGGTTGTCGGCATAGGTAGTAGCGACAAACAATAGTGGTGGTGGTAGAGGTAGTGAGGCGGTCTAGTTAGGGACCAGTAGTAGTGGTGCTAGTGGTACTAAGTTTTAATTAGTGATAATGTTGATGAATAAGGTACAGCGACAGTAACAGAGAAGATGGTGATAGTGGTGGTGGTGGTGGTGTGACATTGGTTATGGCAGTGGTGTGGCATCAACAATGGTGGTAGCACGACGGTCTAGTGATTGCAACAATGATAGTAGTGGTGGTGGTGCTATTCAGGTGTCACAAGAGATGTGCTGGCCATAATAGTCACAATGGAGGCAATAAAGACGGTGGTGATGATGATAGGCATGTTGATCATGACGTGGTTTCTACAATTGCATCGGTGGTGATGATGGTAGTAAAAATGATGGTAGTGATAACATTAATGGTGGTGGTGGTGGTGTGGCAGCGAAAGCAACAATGGAGATCTATTGATGATAATGCTGGTCGTGGTGGTGATGTAATACACTTGACAGCAATGGTAACTATGGTGGTGGTGGTGGTGATGGTGCCTGTGGTGGTAGTGGTGGTGGTGACATGCCGTATCATGTGTCGATAACAATAGCGTGGCGGTTGTGGTGGCTATAACTACCAAGTAGTGGTGGGTATAGCGGTCCATTAGTAGTGGTAGTGATGGTATCGTGGTGGCAATCGTGGCGACAGTGGCGTTAAAAATGTTTTGGCGGCCGCAACAATGAAGTCGAATTTGATGAGTTCATTACTTGTAGAGATTCAAAAGGGTAAGATAAATAAAATAATTATCTTTTATTCAAGTAAATTCAAATCCCATGAAATCCGACATTTAATATCTCAATCCACTCAAATCTCATTCCAATTTCTTTTTTTTAATGTTTCGAACAACAAATTTTGAGTATTTCATATAAAATGTCATCAATTTGGTGATTCCAAACACACACTTAGTGCTAGAATCTTTTGGGGTTCAACCTTTTTCAATCTTTTATTTGGAGGGCCTGGGGTTGGTGCATGGTAAACTGATGAGGAAATCTTTAGCTCTAGGTAAGAATTATTGAGCCGCAGAAAAGGATGACACAAGGCTACAAATTTAGCTTACATTATTTAGAGTACACACATTTGAGGTTAGGGTAAGCACAGTTCGGTTTAATTCGGTTTGGGGGTCAAATCGCAAACCCTTTCGTTACCTCTCGGTTTGGAAAATTGTGAACCGAACCAAACACCATCGATTTGGACGGTTCGGTTTGGTTGGTTTAAACGGTTCGGTTTAATCGGTTTACATCAGTTTGTGTCCACTTAAAGACGTTCATTTACAAACTACTATTGAATCTAACAGTGATTAAAAATTGAAGTTATATGTTTTCTAAATTGTATATAATCTTATTACATTTAATATATAAGTACTCCTTGATGTATGAGAAAGAATTAATAAATATAAAACATTTATTGGTCAAGAAATTTTGGTGTTATAAGTATTCTCATCATTTTCTTTTCTTATAACTTTCAAGATTTGTATATATAGATTTGCTTACTACCGTATATGTGAAATTGTCAATGAATGTTACTAAAAGTAGAGTAACATATCATAGGTCGGTTTGGTTCGGTTTATAATCGGTTTAAAAAATGTGAATCATGAACCCAACCGAACCAAGGTCGGTTTGAAAAATATAAAACCAAACCGTTAAGATCTTTAGAGAGTTTGGATTTGATTGGTTCGATTTGGTCGGCTTGAGCTGTTTGGATCGGTTTGAATGGTTTGATGCACACCCCTAGTTGAGGCACATTCTGTGCAATACAAACAAGCGAATTTTATTGCAGTACAATATACTCATCCCTTATACGCATGAATGTTTCCTTCACCGAAATTGGACAGCAAATAGCAAACAAAATCTGTAGAAGACGACGGCAGGAATAAATACTCGGAAGACGAACTTTGAAGTGTTTTGGAAGATCTGATGACAAAACTGTTTAGTACTGCAAATTAAGCCTACTAAGAGCAAAAATGCTACCCACAGCAGTGCAATGTGACATTTTCATCGAACAACTTCTACAGGAAAACTGTGCTAAGGTTATGTTAGGAGTCAAGTCTTCTATTTGCAGACCCCCAAAGTCCCCACAGGCATGCACACGAGGAGCTCTGAGAAGGGATTGTAACAACAACTCGTCGTTAAGAAAAGTAAAAGCTTTCTCCCTTTCCGTGTTTCAAACCAGTCCTGGACCACTAGGGAGAAGATCATAGCCATTGTGGTGCTTAGCAGGCTTTGTTTCGACAGGGATGCACTTCAAAACAACTGCAACCGGGATGCTCCCTAACCCGACTACAACGCTGAGTAACCATAGCTGCCAGCTTAATGGCACAGTGCTCGCAAAAGCGCCCAGGAATTCAACTATAACTACTTGAAAGATCACGGTAGAGACCACGATGCCCATGAATAATTTGCTGCTGAATATGCCACGAAAAATGTTTATCTTCTCAATGTCACGGCTGTTTATTTCATTGAACACCTGAAAACAAGACCAAGAAAATTAGTAGTCTAAGCAATGAACATTCATGATCACAGAATTTGGTAGTCTTAAGCAATGAACATTTATGATTGGTACTTATCATGCTAAAGAATCTTCAGAATACAAAAGAGATCCCTTTACATTAACCAACGTATGGATCCTCAACACACTTTGCTACATGTTTGCTTAGGAGAAAATGTTGACCATCAATTAACTTCGTGAAAGGCAGAATTAAATAACTTCGTAGCAAATAATTGTGCAACAGGTGCAAAGAACTGTATCCCAGATGTAGTACCTGACAAAACACGAAGGCGTTGAATATAACAGTTTGGAGAATGTCATCAGCATCTGAACCTTCAAGTTTTAGAAGTTTCTTCCCAGAAAAAGTAAGTACGAAGAGGACAGCCAGTTGATAAATACTCTGACCAAATATATTTCTCCACATAGCCTTCGTTATAAAACTTACACTCCTCCCTATAGGAGGCCTGTTCATCAGTCCATCATGTGGTGCTTCTGTAGCCAGTGCTAATGCACCTAGCGTGTCCATGATCAAGTTAACCCAAAGCATTTGTACAGTCGTAAGGGGCGAAGTACCTGAAATTCAAGCGCGCAATTATGATGATTATTCTTTCTGCTGTCTCCAACTATTATATCCAAAAAAGGAACAGCTAGAACTACAGAACGGCACACCTGTGACGCATGCAGAAACAAAGCTGATCATGAGAGCAACAACGTTCACAGTTAACTGGAACTGCACAAACTTTTGAATGTTTATATACACGGCACGTCCCCATTTTGCCACAGTAACGATTGTTGAGAAATTGTCATCTAAAATAATGACATGAGCATTTTCTTTTGCTACCTGTGCACCAAATCAAATTTTGTTAGATCAAAGCACCACATGTATGGAATCACATTAGCAGAAAGGAGTAAAATGAACTATTGCATATACACATACTAAGTGTTTATCAAAAGTCTGCATAATAGACAGCCAGCATGAGTCATGAGGTCACAATAATTGTCAACATCGCTCCCATGTTAACTACTGTTACAAAATTTCCGTCGTAAACATAATACAAAAGGCAGGAGCTTTCTCCACTGTCAAGTTCCCATCTAACCATCCAAATCAAGACAAAAACCACATTTGTAACCATAAAATAGCCGTTCAAGATTCTTTTATACAAATTCACTTGGGATAAGCTTTGAATCAGAGATGTTCTTTCTTCCAACAGAAGGTACAAGTTTGATAAAGATCACTTGGCAAGTCAAATAAAGGTAAAAACAACAATTTTGGCCAGCATTTATGCATTTAATTTTAAAACCTAGGATTTGTCGAGACAGTCAACGGGACTCATTTAGATGGATTACGTAATATTAGAACAAAGAATCCACCAGCAAAAGAAAAAATGACAAACCTCTGTTCCTGCTATACCCATGGCAAGTCCAATGTCTGACTCTTTCAAAGCAGGAGCGTCATTGGTCCCATCACCAGTAACTGCAACCACCTCTTTAAACATACTCCTCAAATAAGTCACCAGCTTGTGCTTGTCCAAAGGCGAGGACCGAGCCATGACCTGTATTAACAACTTCAGCAGTTAAAAAAACCAGAACATCTTTGCATAATAAGCAAAAAGGTTACTATTGCATATATTGTTCACCTGAATTTTAGGAATTATTTCCATCATATCCTCGGGAGCTTTGCTGCGAAATACTGGTCCTTCTATGGCCACACCATCCTCAGTAAGGATGCCACATTCTTTTGCAATTGCTTTTGCTGTGTTAATGTTGTCACCAGTGACCATACGCACAGTAATTCCAGCAGCTAAACAAGTTTGAACGGCATTCTTGACTCCTGGGCGAACAGGATCCTTGATTCCGACTACAGCTATCAATGTATAGCCACCATCAGGTATGCTATTATCGTCAAAAGTGTTATTAATATCCTTAAAAGCCACGCAGAGAGTCCTCAAAGCTTCACAGGCAAAAATATCGATTGCATCTGTAACTTTTTTTACCTGTTCTTCTGATATCTGAACAGACTCTCCATTGCTGTCAAGAATCTTGTCACACATTTTTAACACTATCTCTGATGCGCCTTTGCAGAATGCTCGGTTCCCACCACCTGGAAGAGCCACAAGCACAGACATCATTTTCTTGTCTGAATTGAACGGATCAACTTTTAATATTTTAACCTCTCGGCGTTGAGCATCAAAAGAACCACCAAGTAGCAGTCCGCATTCTAACAATGCTGATTCTGTTGGTGAACCCAAAATGGTATTCTTTCCATCTTTATCCTTGACCACCTCAGACTCCGTATTCTGAAATATAGCTTGCAGGAGAATGGTCAATACATTTTCTGATACTTCCAAGCTTGAGGTATTGGTACCTTGACTACCTTTTATCTCTTTAGCATTTCCACATAGCCATATCTTATCAACTACCATGTGGTTCGTTGTTAATGTCCCTGTTTTGTCTGTGCAAATGCAAGTAGCAGAACCCATTGTTTCACATGCAGAGAGACGCCTCACCAGTGCCCTGTCATTCATCATTTTCTTCATTGCAAATGCAAGGCTGAGGGTTACTGCCAGAGGTAATCCTTCTGGTACTGCAACAACAAGTATGGTTACTGCAGTAGCAAAGAAGTTCAAAATCTTCACTGCATCACTGAAAGACCAACTTGTGAACTCATGTTGAAGTGCTTTCTCAACCAAATACCTTACAATCAATACCACAAATGTCAACACGGCAAACCCCAATCCTATTTTACCAATAACTGTAGCAACGCCATTCAACTTTACCTGCAGTGGGGTCTCATCATCTCCCCCATCACTCAGAGTTTCCATCAATTTACCCCATTCCGTTCTCATACCAACAGTAGTCACCAGCATCTTGCCTGAACCATTTTGTACTTTGGTACCAGAAAGAAGAAAAGGGTTTTTCTCATTTACATTTACAGGCTCACTCTCGCCTGTCAAGCTTGATTCATCAAGCAATAGGTTGTATCCCGCTATAAATATCCCATCCGCTGGAACTTGGTCTCCGTTGGATAAATGAACTACATCTCCAACAACCAAGTCGTGTATGGAGACCTTCTGTCTATAGCCATCTCTAGAAACCTGAAGAATAATTTTCTTCTTCTCTTTATCCAAATCTTTAAACTGTAAGGATTGATTGTAGTCACTGCTTGCAGTAACTAATACTATCAACAATATACTAAGGATAATTCCCAACCCGTCATAAATGCCCTTCGGCCACCCGTCAGTGGCAAGTCCAACACCTATAGAAACCACCGCACAAACTATAAGTATAATAAGGGTCAAGTCCTGCAATGCCTCCCACAAAAGTGTGAGAAAACTTTTAGAAGGTTTTTCAGAATATCTGTTGAAGCCATAGATCTTTTGCCTGATAGACACGTCGCTTGATTTTACTCCTTCACCCAAAACCACATTTAATTTACTTGCCACTCCATCAGCCCCTCTAAGGGATCTTAAGACCTTGATTTCATGGTTATGAACTATGTTTGCAAGTTTATCTGGGTGGATTCTAAATCCAGATTCTCTAGCTTCTTCAGATAGCCCGTTTTCAAATTTTATTTCTCCACCCTCTTCCCATTGCTTGTTCTCTCCTGAACCAACACCTGCACGAGAATACAGATTGAACAAGACATCAGAAACAAAAAGCAAAAAGTTAAAAGAATCTAAAGCCTTAACTGAAGAACCCAAATAACATACCATCAATAAACCTGAAGGCTACCCTATAAGCATTAAAGCCAAGTCGCACCTTTTCCTGGTTAATGATACATGAAAATGAGAACATGATCAGCTAAAGAAACTAGGTAAGAACAAGGGTCCTTGTTAGTCTTATAACCAACAACAACCAAATCAACCTAGAGAACTCGTTATTGTAAAGGTCAAGAAGTGGACACTTGAACGCCGTATAAAAGGTAAGCTATTGCTTTGAGCTAGGAAGTATGATGGTTTTTCTAAGTAACGTTAACCCTATTACGAGTGAAGCTCCTTAAGTTCAGCTTATGATTTGACCACTAATACAAATTTCTAACTTCCATGTGGGAGCACAGGCGATCCAGTAGATGAAGGAATAGGAGCCAATATTATGAGTACAATTCAAAAGAAATCCAAATGTAGGAAGGTTATATATGGTATGGTATACATTATCAAGGTTAACAATAAACATTTCTTCCAAAATTCCGCCTAGTTTCAGTAAGGTCTTGTAGATGGAAGCTAAGTCTACCTATAGAAGCTGAAAGTTCCCAATCTGCAGCAAGGGGGTGCAACGCGACCTCCGTAGGTGAGTCAAGAATTAAGCAAAGTTGCATGGTAAATTGCGTTTAGGTTTAGTGGCAATAATACCATATATAGTAGGTCATAATGAATGTAGAACCAAAGATAGGCTTTTCAACGGATCTTTCATTTGTGATGGACTTCATATCTTTGTTCCATTTTATTCCTATCCCAACTCCAACAGTAAGGGCAAAAGTCTTAGGCCTGTTTGACACTCTTTTTTTCCCTCTTTTTTTTTTCAGTTTTAAAAACTGAAAAAAAAGGAGCGTTTGGTAACCATTTTTTTTTCAATTTAAAAAACCAGTTTTTAAACTGCAGAGTAAAAAAAAAACTCCAAAAACTGGTTTTTTTTTTTCACTTTTGGTTTTTTTTTTT
This sequence comes from Escallonia herrerae, assembly GCA_033070095.1. NCBI lineage: Eukaryota > Viridiplantae > Streptophyta > Magnoliopsida > Escalloniales > Escalloniaceae > Escallonia > Escallonia herrerae. The sequence goes on along the minus strand of JAVXUP010000072.1, from coordinate 203,890 downwards.
CGACCACCACCACCACCCTCCCACCGCCGGCAGCCACCTCAGGCGACCACCGCCGGAGACTGCCGGCCGCCGGCAGCCACCTCCGGCCGCCGGCGACCACCGCCGGAGACTGCCGACAACCACCTCCGGCCGCCGGCGACCACCGGCAGCCACCGCCGGAGACTGTCGGCAGCCATCTCCGGCCGCCGGCGACCACCGCCGGAGACTGCCGGCAGCCACCTCCGGCCGCCGGCGACCACCGCCGGAGACTGCCGGCAGCCACCTCCGGCCGCCGGCGACCACCGCCGGAGACTGCCGGCAGCCACCTCCGGCCGCCGGTGACTGCCGGCAGCCACCTCCGGCCGTCGGCCACCACCACCACCACCGTCGACCACCGCTACGCCCCACCACCGCCACCGCAAACCACCAAAAAAAAAAGTCAAAATAAAAAGGGTTACCAAACACCAAAAAAAAAAACCTCAAAAAAAAAGGGGTTATCAAACACCCACTTGTTTTTATAAAAAAAAAAAATTAAGCTGCTCTTTAAAAAACTGCTCTTTAAAAACTGAAAACCAAAAAAAAAAATTTGTCAAACGAAGCCAGTGTTGCGACCATGTAATAGGTAAGATATGTTTAACAAATGCATTTTAATCAATAAGATTTTGTGTATAACTTACTTCGCTTTCTCATTCATTCACCAACCCCTCCATGAAGTCGATCATGCCAGGGCATTACAATTGGGATGTTAACAAATCTGGGTTTAGATTGTTGATACCAGAAAACTAAACTAATAATTTGGTTGGACAAGAAAAGTACAAAACCAATGTTAGTATGTTACCATAGCTTTCAAGGGAGTAGCAAAGCTCGTGGAGTTAGCAGAATGAAAGCAGCCAAGCAGGTGAGTTGACCCAAGAAGCAGTTGATAAAGAAGGTGGGCAACAAACAACAAGGCTAGAGGTAATGTTGGTATGCATGTTCCAGCAACGGTGAACTAGCAAATAAGCAGTTGGTGTCATTTAAAGTTCTAGTTTGCTATTCTTTTTTATTAGCTGCACAAGAAAATGGGAACGTAGGGGTAACCTGTTTAGCTTTCGGTTTATCAACGACAGTTTCACTATTCTGCCTGATTCCAGTAACTGTCGCCACCATTGTTGGACCGAGCAACTAACCATTTGGGCTTCTCTACAGCTTCAGGTATTCAATTTTTGACTGCTATTATCTGGAAAACGTGTCCAGCAGCCGTTTCTGTTCTTGGTTTTTCATTGACTTACGTTTCACTTTCCCTTTTTGTTTCCATTAGCTACATGTAGACTTGATTCTTATAAATTTGGGTTTGGCTTAGAAGTTTCTTACCATTGTTTTGTTCTCTAGGCTACACAATAATAATTGCCCGATTACCATGTAAGCTTTCTTCAATTAGATGTACCCAAAATCCGGCCTTCAAAAGTAAGTACAGCACAAGCGGGCAATTTCTTTTTTGGCTTAAAAAATGGGTCAATTAACTCCTCAGTTTCTGTTTCCAAACCTGGAAGAAAATAGTTTCTGTTTTGACAAAGAATAAAAGCAAGAAAAGGATGTTATTAGGCCGGCTTGTTGATTACTTTACGCTTTCAACAGCTACAAAACCATTTTTTAGACAATTCCAATGGAATAATTGAGATGGCTATCTAAAATTCGACTTAGAAGCACAAAATATACCATCATGAAAAAGGACAAGAACAGGAGGTAGAAAAGTTGAAAAAAAAGCTAAACCATAGCACCTATTGTTTAGCTGATAATGGCATATCAGTGTACCAGTCTACATCATTGTGCCATACTCGGAGAATTCAAATACTGGTTAGGTTACCAACGGGGAATGACCACCACGTTTTTGTATGGACAGCTTTGACCTCTACATGCATCCAACGAATGGTTAAAAAGGATTTAAGAGCGATATCTCTAGTGTTGCGAGGTACAGGAACAGATACTGCATGGTCTTGAATTACTGATTTCCATCATATAAAATCTTTAATTAAAGAATCTTACAAAATACTTTCTAGAGGCACGGATTAGAAAATATACTCCCTCTGTTCCTAAATATTTCGTCATATTTTTTTAAAATTGTAAATTGATCACTTTCTGAAAGATTTAACAAGTGTCTTTCATGTTTACCCTTCTTACACTTTTTTCATTTGATTTCTCTCTCAACATTTAATCATTCATCGATCTATTTTTCTCTCTCCTAATCCACTTTCTTCTTTTTTTTTTTCTTTCAGGTAGAATTTGACGAAGGGAATATTAAATACAAATAAAGACAACCATGGATGAGTCTATCTACGAGGACACGAGAAAAAGGATAAGAATCATATGACCGAGAGAAAACTTGGAAATCTCACCCACAACAGAGCGAGGACATACACAAAAATAAAAGCTAAGCAAACAAGTGAAGAATAAGAATTGAAGCATTGCCATAATCAACTCTTTTCTTGTTGCAATATTATCATATTGCACAGCCCATGTCCCAAAGTCAGCACTCGCACAACAACTGAAGCTTCCGCGAAATTTCATTGCTGGTGACTTGCCACATTATCGCCATGTAAAGTCAAAAGGCATCTTTATTGCTGGTGGCCCATCCTTTGCCTCTAGTATAAAGATGATTATTATTGCAGGCTTACCACCTTCCACACAACCCGCAGAGAAACTGGTCTTTGTCACTAACGCGTTTATGGGAGCAGGACGACTGGTCCTGGTCCCAATGTTTGAAAAATATTGTATACAAGTTGCAATTCTTTTTTTAATTTTGTTGTTGTTGTTGTTGTTGTTGTTGTTACGGAGTAGCTTTTTAATCATCACTTGCCTCCCACTTTTTGAGATCTAAAATTCGATTATGTTCATCTCATATGCAGCACAATTCAGGATTATCACTCCTCGTCATCAAAGACAGATTGATGGGAGGAGCTAAGGGATCGGGAGAGTTAAGTTATAACATATATTCAACAATAGTACTCCAACAGTGATAATAAATGGTTCAGACCATCATATATTTACCACGATACGAGATATCAAACGTGCTAGAGCTCAAAATCAAGGATCTAATGTAATCAATCAATAATGTAAAGGCAATATTCGCTAGCTTTTAAAGTGGTGCCACAGATTGTGGGTGTTTTTGAAAAGTTTTGATAAAGCCTTTTAGAACCGCATTAAGAGGGCGGAGTCGCTAAGAAATGATAATGAATATTCTGATTTGTCATTATTATTAGACAATCTAACATTTGGCTAGAAAAACACAATTTATAGTACCCGCAATTTATTGTAAATAGAATACACCTAGCCTTTAATAAAAGTATATGAGAAAATTTAACTGATCGCAGTCTGTCAACAAAATTTTCTAAAGAACGGAGATACCAATATATGTACGCAAACAAAGCATATATATATATAAGAGCCGATCCACACCTATCGGTGGATGGCTCAGATCTGATTTTTTTTTGAAAAAGTTGCAACCGCCACTCTTTCAAGCAGTTGCAAAATGGACAAAAATGTCCCGGAAAGCTAAAAAAATCCCAACCGTTGAAAAGACTAGTGGTTGGGTGTGCTCCGCTAAAAAAAAATCCCAACCGTTAAAAAGAATACAGTGCAACCGCTACAAGTGTAGCGGTTGGGTGTGCTCTCAATTGGTACACTTTGTAACAGTTGGGAGAAAATTCGTGGGCCTCCAACCGCTAGTTTTTCTTGCGGTTGGGGTTTTTCAGCTCTACGTGACATTTTTGTCAATTTTGCAACCGCTTGAAAAAGTGACGGTTGTAACTTTTCAAAAAAAAAATAAATCTATACCATCCACGAGTACATGTAGACGGCTAGATTTATGGTGAAGAAATTTCTCCACCGACAGGTGTGGATCGACTCCCTATATATAGATATTAATTAGGCTGACAACAAACATAGAAAAAGATTCTTTCTTATTTAGTAATTAACTTAAGAAAAGATTTTACAAGAGGTTCGAGTGCAAGTGGGCCATCATGTATGGGTGGCGTATATTGTGAGGCCAATTCATGTCTTGCATCTTCACTTTTTCCCATACGGCATGCGCGACTTATGAAATTCTGTTTCCATCATAAATCCCATTAAAAGCTAGCTGTCGTTTAATAATTTCTATTAATGGCTGTAACATTTCCATGATTACCCATATAAACCTGCAAAACCCTTCCTTTTTTATATTTAATTTTTTTTTTCATTTTATTTCTATCACTAAAAATTTAAATTGTCTCAACAAGTGTCACTAATAAGCATTCGGAAGCGGGAGAGGTCAACTCGACTCGGCAGTGAGTTTATCAATTCCCTTTCTTTTGCAACAACTTTTGCCCCACACACGCGATTTCATCAATAAAAAGTTCAGTACGAAATGTTATTATAACGATTATCATGTGCTACAACCGACGGATGTTAGATAACAAGTACTTTAGCCCTCGTGGCGGTCACGTGTCATAACAACCTTCCAACTAAAAATGTTTCCGACATGCCACCTTCTCTTACCCACTTTTTCCGGTCACCGAAACTTATAGTACTTCCGTTAGCAATTATATGTTCCAAACAGAATTACTGCCGGTGCATTAATTGTCGCTAAAAAAGTGTGACAAGTGCCACCTAAGCCCAAGCGAGAAGTTTCGTCGCTGAACAAACGTTGAGAGAGAGAGAGACGCGTTCCGCTCAACATTTATTGGCAAAAAAAGGAGGAAAGAAAAGTAAATAACGTCTCAGATCGAATAAACCTCGCAAAAATCTCTATTTTCATTTTCCTGTCACGACGGTTCATATTTCCGAAGAAACGGGGAGAATCACGTAGAATGATCGACGGAACGCACCTGGGTCTGACGGAGCTTGTCTCTGGCTTCGGTCCGCTTGTCGAGATCCGGCACGAACCGGAACCGTCGCCGGCGATTCCTGACGAGGCCGACGGCCTTCCTCCATCTCCGCTGTACCTCTTCCGACGGATTTGCCGGCACATTGAAGTCCTTTAACATACTCTCCATCGGAAAACTAGCTTTCCTCCTCGTCCTTAAGCAGTAGGCCTTATATATATATATATATATATATATATAGAGGACGGAGTACAAGAGCGTAGGTTCCTGTGTAGCACACTGTATAGGAGAAAACGCGTATTTTACTTGCTATCTTAGGATTATTCGTCCCATTTAATTGTTTTTACTTATATACATACTAGACCTGGCAAAAAGGGAACCGTACCCGTTACCCGACCCGTACCCGGTCCAAAATTCCGGATACGGGTAGCCATTTTCAGTACCCGCAGAAATTAGACCCGGACCCGAACCGACCCGTAAAATCCGGGTAGGTTCGGTTCGGATTTCGGGTAACCCGAAATTACCCGGATTTCTTGAATATAAAATGAAAAGTTAGAATGTGCCCTAATTTCACTACATTCGTTTCTCACTTCTCTCACTCTCACATAGACAATAGACCCACTTCTCATTTCTCACGCCGTCGCAAGCCAAGACGGCAACAATCTGTCGGCGACGGAGCCCTCCGGCGACATAGCACTCCGGCGACAGAGCCCTCAGATCTGCCGACGACCGATCGTGAACTCGTCGAGACGGTGCGACGCCATATTGGTAGATCCAGACCGACCATCGACCGACCACTGCCGTAGCAACGTCGACAGCCGCTGTTCAAGCCGTAGCAGCACGCCATCGACCACCGCCGTCAGCCTCCGTTAGTCCACCGCCGCTGTTCACGCCGTACGCCACGGAACTCCACCTGGAAGGTTGGTTAATCTATCCTCCTCCTAAGTATAAGTTCTCAGTTCTCACATGATGAAATGGATTTATTCTTTCTTCTTTCCATATAAACTTTGGTTACTAGAACTTCAACCTTTCAAGGGAATTTCGGCTGGGATTGGTTGGGTGGCCTGGATTGATGTCTTGGGATTTGATTCCTTTGAAAGAGGTTGGTAGGTCTTGGTTGAGGCTTGACTGACCTCCATTACTTATAAGTTATAATCGCATTTACTTCGTAAAAAGTAAGAGCGAACTGAATGTTTTCCTTCAGTTCCATCTTTGCCGGCCATCTATTTGGTAAACCTGTAATTTGACTTCAAAAACATATGTGCTCCACCTCATTGTTTTCTTCTCGGCATTCTACTGCATACTCATATTCTATGTACTGGCGATCTCAGCAGTCCTAAGTAGTGATAGCTACATGCCTATGTTCCTGCTATATCCTTCTTCATTTCAATTTCATACATATGTGATCTCTGTATGACTGATTTACTGCATATACTATATACTATATACTATATATGATTATGAATAATTGAATACTGAATTGAATTCAGTGAATTGGTAGAGGTGAATTGTTGTATGACTGTGTATATATGGTCATGCAAACAAATGTTGTATGACTGTATGTCTGTATGACTGTATATAATGTGTTCCCCAGCATTGTCCAGCTTGTTGGTTATGTGGACTACTGAAGTGAAATTTTGAAATTATGTGTTGTGTAACTTGTGTTGGTCTTGTTGGATTTGTTGACTTGTTGTTCTAGCTTTTTTTCTTATTCTTTGTTTCGGACTATTGTAGAATCTATGGAATCTGTAAACAAGAATCCGCCCATTGAGAATGTTGAGGTTGTTGATGTTGAAGATGAATGTCCTCAAGTTTTTACCAACCTTGATGAAGTTGCCAATGATATTGACATTAGTGTTGATGAAAAGTCTACTAGAGGTGAAATTTGGACTAAATTTGATATTGTGGGGGAGAATAATAAACATAGGGCTGTGTGTAGGTGGTGTAAAGTCTCTAGTTTTGCCATGGGGACAACTCCTGATGGGAAGCCATGTAAGGGTACACATGGGACTTCAAATATGCATAAACATCTTAAGGTTTGTAATGTGTACAAGAAGGAATTTATGAACGTAAAACAGATGCATTTAGATCATTCTGTGAAATTGAGGTCTAGAAAGTTTTCTCAAGATGTTTTTCGTGAAAAAATGGCTATTGCAATGATGAAGCATAACTTACCTTTCTTGGCTGCTGAATATGAAGGTCTTAGGGATGTTCACACTTATTTGAATCCGGATGTCAAGCATTATACTCGTAATACTGCAAAAGCCGATTGTTTGAAAATCTCGTTAAGTCAGAAAGCCATGCTTAAGCTTGCTTTGGGAAGAATTAGAGGGAAGCTATGTCTTACGGCGGATGTGTGGACTTCTATTAGATATGAGGGATATCTTTGCTTGACTGCACACTTTGTTGATGAAAATTGGAAATTGCATAGTAGGATTCTTAATTTTTCTCATTTTGCTCCGCCACATAATGGTAAATCCTTGTGTGACAAAGCATACAAATTTTTGAAGGATTGGGGAATTGAGAAAAAAGTCTTTTCGATCACTTTAGATAATGCCAGTAGTTGTGATAACATGCAAGAACACTTGAAGAATATATTGCTAGTCAACAAAGTCTTGGTGAGTAATGGAGATTATTTTCATATACGATGTTCGGCTCATATCTTGAACCTCATTGTGCAAGACGGGTTGAAAGTTGGTAATGAGGCTATTTACAAGATTAGGGAGAGCATTAAGTATGTGAAAGGATCCGAGGGTAGGAAGATAAAGTTTGCCCAGTGTTGTGAGCAAATTGGTGTGGCTACGTCGATGGGTTTGCGCATGGATGTTCCTACTCGTTGGAACTCTACTTTCTTTATGCTAGAGTGTGGGCTTAAATTTCGATCAGCATTTGAGAATTATTCCCTCATTGAACCTAGCTACAAGTATTGTCCTACCAATGAAGAATGGGATAGAGGGGCTAAAATTGCAAAGTTTTTGGCCCCATTTGCTGTGATGACCAATCTTGTGTCTGGGACTGAGTACGTAACTTCAAATCTGTATTTTAATTCAGTGTGGAGAATTCAGTTGCGTATAATGGAAGAGATGGAAAGTGAGGATCTAGTTTTGAGAAAAATGGCGATGGAAATGTACCCTAAGTTTTTAAAGTATTGGGAATCTTATAGTACTATTCTAGCTATAGCAACAGTGCTTGATCCTCGCTACAAGTTGGGATATGTTGAATATTGCTATGAAAAGATTGAAGCGGGTAAAGGGGAAGATAAGGCAAAAGAACTCAAAAAGAAGATCGAGAAGCTCTATGAAGAATATGTGGTTCACAATTCTATTATTCCAAAAGATAAAGCTTCAGTTGGTACAAGTATCGTTTGCTTGGTGGAAGAAGATGAAGCTGAAGTAAGTTATTTCCCTTTTTATGTTTACGTTCCTTGTTTACGTGTTTATATTTTTTGTTTAATACATTTCTCATTCAAAAAATGTAGGAGTACTTTAAAAAGCGACGACTTGAGGCCAAGAAGAAGTCGGATTTGGATCTTTATTTGGAGGAGCCGGCATATGATCGCGTGGAATATGCATATTTGGATGTGTTGGAGTATTGGAAAGACAATCGGTCTAGGTATACTATTCTTTCTAATATGGCACGTGACATTATGAGCATTCCAATTACCACTGTTGCATCTGAATCAGCTTTTAGTATTGGAGCAAAAGTTCTTTCAAAAGTTCGGAGTTCACTTACTCCGGATAATGCCCAATCTTTGGTTTGCGGACGTAATTGGTTGTATGGATATGCAATTCAAAGTAAGTAATTATTTTTAAAGCATTTGAATATGAAGTTTATATTTATGTTTTGGGATTTAGTCTAATCATATTTGCTTAAATTTAGGTGATGATCCGGACGATAATGACCTTGAGGTATCTTTGCCTATCAATGCAAACATGGATGATTCGTTGGACTTGGATGCAAGAAGCTTAACGGAGATTTGAAGACTTGAAGTTTTAGTTGACGCCGGTGGAATTGAAGACTTTAATTTCAATGAATTTATGCATGTGATATTGTAATATGATGATGTAATTGTTGTTTAAAGTTTTTGGATTATAGGCGGGGATTTGGGAATGGGGTTAGATGCTTGAATTTGTTCATATGCTATTTAACAATTAGTATGCTAGTAACTAGTAAGTAATTAGTAGTAAGTAACTAAGTAGGAATGTAGGATATTATGAGTTTTAATGTTTATGTGTCATAACATAAAATAACCGAAGTGAAAATTGTTTTTACAATAACAAATTAACAATCAAAGATAAGAAATGTGTTGATAAAATAAGCAAGATAACCAGCAAATGCTGTTTTTGAATGAGTTAAAATCTGTTTTGAATTATTTAAAAAAAAAATAATTTTGCCAAGACCCGCGGGTAATACCCTACCCGCCAGGGTAGGGTACGGATCCCATATATTCGTACCCGGGAAAACCCGGGTATAAATTACCCGACCCGATTTTATCCGGACCCGGTCGGGTATTACCCGTACCCGCGCGGGTCGACCCGTTTGCTAGGTCTAATACATACTACATAAAAGCACGTGCAATCGTGAATATACCTTTTTGTTAAAAATGATGTTAGATTACATTTATATAAAATCTTATTTATTCGTAAAAATAATAAACATAATAATTATTATTTTTAAGGGCAAATTACACATATATCCTGAGATTAGTCTATAATTACAGTCAAGGATAATAGTTTGGACAATGTACACTTATGTCCGTTGACCAGACGGAATACAAAAATACTTAACGGTTTTGACAGAAAGACTGAATTACCCATAAATGAAGTTAGAAATTCCATCTTCTTTAAAAAAAAAAATGGGGCCACAAAAGAAACAAAAGGAAGAAGTGGGCTTTTAGCCCAAAGAATAGATGAAAACCAGAAGAAAGAAGTAGAAAAAAAGAAGACGACGACGGGAGGCAAACAGGCGACGGTGCCAGTGGCTTGTTCTTGGGTCTGTTTCGAGGTGGGTACTCCGACGATGTTTGTTTGCTCGTCGGATTTCAAGAGGGCGCCAAGCTTGGCGACTACGAAGGTGGCTGTGGGGTCAGTGCGGAGGCCGAGGACCATGCCGGACTTGACGTACTCGACGGCGGCAAGTTTCTGGAGGTTGTCTTGGGTCATGGTGGGGGTAGGTGTGAAGGCTCAAATGGAGAAACGGGTGTGGGGGCGAAGGGAGGGCGTGCGTAGGAGGAGGCGGGTGGTTGGGTTATGGTGGTGGAGGGAGGATTAAAGGGAGGCATATTGAGAATTAGGGTTTCAAAAAAACCCCAATTTGCAAATTAGGATTTCAAAAAAACCCCAATTCGCAAATTAGGGTTTCAACAAAACCCTAACTTGCAAATTGAGACCTTTAGCGTTTGATGCAGATTGAGAAATTTTGATGAAATAGACTGCAAAGATAGAGAAAAATCAATTTTAGGGTTTTAAAACTCTAATCTTTAAATTAAGGATTGAAATCTTAATTTAAAATTTAAAAAAATATTTAGTATATACAGTACAAGGGGTAGTATCGTCAATTTAAAAATACGTATTGATGACATCATAAAAAAGTACATATTTTGAATGGAACCCTGACAGATGGACACGGCTGATACATTTTAAAAGTGTTTGGTCACGATATGTTACATTTTAAAACTTTATGTCCTTGACTGTAATTATACCTAACCTCAGGAACATATATGTAATTTGTCTTTTTTTTAATGTTTAGAACTGCAATTCATATATGGCCCGTTGGTATAGAAAATCGAACTCGGGACCTCGAGACCCTTTGCCATCTTCACCACCTTTTGGGATCTATTACAGTATTTTTAGGATCTTACTTTCGCTAAAAACTTATCTGATGTTACAAGCCTCAAAAGCTTTATAACATCAGTAATATAGCTTCATAAAGAAAAAAATATATCGAAGGAAATGAATTTTACTTGTTGATGTAGTTCATTCAGATTTAGAGTTTAAAACTCATGCTTACTAACATATTTAAATGACAAGTGCAAATATTCAAATGACAAGTGCAAACTTACAAGTCTTCAAGTAAACTTCACATAGTTCATATTATGTAAGTAGTTAACTATTGATGCCAAGAAAAGCAAGTTCGTAGTCGACGTGAAGGTGCCACAAAGAATGCAATCCGAGTCAGACGCTAAGTGTGCTGACGTGGGATGTGCTGATGTGAAACACGACAAGGGTGGAATAAAGGCAGAGACCAAGGGCTTGCCGGACAGAGCCTGAGGGTGGCAGTGCTGTGAGGGTGACGGCGCAAGGTGAATATACGACGACAGTCACTATCCGATGCTTAAGTCCAGTGCCAGGGTCCAACTATGTTTCTCTCTCTAGAATTACAGCGGACTTGGATTCTAGATTGAGAAAGTGAAATTGTCAAAATGGGGGAATCCTGTTGAAAATGACATCCAAGTTCCCCTATTTATAGGGAAAAGTGTGCATGTGTCAGCTGACACGTATCATCCCCTAGGAGTGACACGTCACCAGGGGGTCCAAAAATACAATTTTTGGTTGAACTGTTGGATCGCATATTTACTCCGCCTACTCCTCACAGCATCACTCTGTCTGTCTAGAAAGATTGGCTCCCATAGCAGTGGTGTGGCCAAAGAACCCCTTGATCTAGCCACCAATCTAAGGCCCTTGCAGAGTCCCACAGGCCTGGCAGTGGTGGGGAAGACCCGACGCAAAGTTGCTAGGCAGACTAGGGGCGATGCCCTCTAAAGACCTACACCCGCCTCGGAGTGACCCAGGGGTCATAGTCCCTAGGGGTATTGACGTAAGCCTCCAGTGCCTTAGCATGTAGGCGAGTCACGCAGGCACCCTAGCAAAAAATAGTGTCCCAGAGGAGTCGCTTATTCCGCAGGCCGAGGTAGCATCCCGGAGGAGCCGTCTATCTGGCAGAAGAGGAGTTTTCATGCCGAAGCACTTAGAGCTCCCTGGCGGAGATAGTTTCTCGGAGGAGTCGCCTATCCCTACAGGTGAGTCGTTATGCCGGAGCACTCGGAGTGCATCAAAGTAACATCACAGAGGAGCCGTCTACCGGGCGGAAGTGGACTTAAAAAGTTCCCTGGCGGAGATTGTGTCCTGAACGAGTCGCCTATACTCGCGGGCTGCTGCACACTCCAGAGAGTGGGTCGAAGCATGTCCCACAACCAAGGCAAGGTGCACATAGTATGGTGAAAATATGGACCAATGCAAAAAGCGTGGTAGTGTGACAGAGAGTTAGGGGGCACGGCCGTATCAACGGCACGGCGCATGGACACGATAGAGTGAGTGAGGTAACGGCGCGCTGGCACGAGCGACATGTGTTACAGAGACTGAAAGTGTGCTAGGGCAACGAGGGTTGTAGAGACTGCGAGTAACTGTGGGTGACGGACGCCGTTGAGTTAGCGAGCGGGAGACGGCCCACAGCCATAGGCGACGAGCATCGAAAACTTGGCACGTGACTAAGGGTGACTAGCGTAGTGGAGTTGGTGCACCGTGAAGCCGGAGTGCGACAGCAAGCGACGGTCGTATCACAGATGGTGTGTGGCTGTGAGTGATGGTCATCGCGAAGACGGTGTGCAGCCGAGAGCGACAGTTGACACGGCGACGGCTCGTGGCCGCGACGGCGGGTGACGGGCGTCGCAAAATCGACACGCGGTCTCGAGCGATGGTCGTCGTGGTGATGGCACACGGTCGTGAGTGATGGTCTTCAAAATAGGTGGTCGACCCCCCTTATCAAGGTAGGTGGCCGACCCCTATGGTCAAGGGAGGGGGCTAACCCCCCTCGTCAAGGGAGGTGGCTGACCCCTTTAAGGTGGGAGTCATGCCTTGAGTGTGTTGTTTGACCGGTTGAAACTGTTAAAAGGTTTACCATTTAATATGTTGTCATTGTTACTGGCTGCTTCCACCGTTGCAGCCACGACACACATGAGTTTGGGGCTTTGGGGTCTTTGACGGACCGACTGATTCGTAGGTACATCGTGTAGCTTCCTTGAGATGTCCCCAAGACCGAAGCTGGAGGTTTTCAAGGTAGACCCTGTAGGTGTCTTTCATGTTCTTGATGCAAATGGGTACAAGGGTCTCATCTTTGTTGAAGTCAGTGCATTCCAAGCACTTGTGATGAAATCACATAACATAGGCGTTAGGTCTTCCCTGGGGTTCTAGCAGATTCTGGCAGTGTCAAGGATGGTCACATGTTCCATTTCATAGTAAAACTTGTCAAGGAAGAGTTGGACCATGTCAGCCCAGGAGTGGATAATGTCGTTGGGGATATGATGGTACCAAGAGTAAGCGAGGTCGGCCAGGGACTTATGAAATTCTCGAAGCTTCAAAGTGTCGTCCTCCCCGTAATGCTCTAGAGAGCCAGCAAAATGGGTGAGGTGCTCGCGGGCGTTGCCTTCTTTTCTGTTGAACAGGGTGAAGGTTGGTTGTTTGTACTTGACAGGGTCGGGCTTGGTAGCGAGGTCGCCAGGGTAGGGAGCATAGCTAGACAGGTTAGAGGGGTAATGTGGTAAGGATGACTGCTTGAGATAGCGGAGAATAGCGTTAAGGTCATGCTTGGTGACATACGAAGCATGCGAGGGTTTATGCTCTGTTGGGATGATCCTGGCACCAGAGCCCTCAAACTGGGCGACCGGAGGCATTGCGGGGATGACAACGGTAGATAAGGGTAAGTGGTGGGGAGCAGCTTCTTGGGGTGTGGTTTGCGTCGAGGTAGTGCCAGCAGCGGGAGGTCAGCCGTTAGGAAGGGCTTATTAAAGCAAGCGAGGGGAATGACTTTTGTTTAGGTGTCTGTTGGTTGTGTTCGGGTTATGTTCCATCTCAATTGAGTCACGAGTCTCCAAAGTACTCCGCGCAAGGGTAAGGCGTGGCACCGCAGGCTGAGGGCCATGAGTCCTAATGCTGAGGGCCCAGAGGACTAAGGCAGCGGTGGTCGCGACACTAGGACTTGGGCAGTGTCCAGAACTACCCAGGCCTTGAAGGCTGGATCTGAGCAGGAGAGGCCTACCCTAGAGCTTGGGGTGGCACGGGGAGAACAGCGGGCACAGGATGATGAGCTCTAAGGCCTTGAGAAGTCGATGACTGTGAAGTCAAAACTTAGATTGATTTCTGCATTTCTAAGAAGAAAGCCATAAGAGAAGACTAAGAGTCCTGGAGTTCGGCGATGGTAGGAGTAAGGTGTTGGATTGTGGCGTTGATGATCGTGGCCACATTGGGTGCATCCATCCAGGGGAGAGGCTGGAGTTGGTTGTGGCTGGTCTCTTCTTGGTCCTCGGGGTGATGCTCTTCTTGGATGGCTGGGTTGAGACTTTGAGTGGTAGTCCTGGTAGCCATGCGTTGCTCAGGCATGGTTTCTTGGGTGTGTCAAGCAAGGGACGAATTGCACTGTGATGCTCACCTCCCCAGCAGGGTCGCAAAAATGATGCCAAGGAAAGCGGGTTCATAGTCGATATGGAGGTGCCACAATGAATGCAGTCTAAGTCTGATGCCAAGTGTGCTGACGTGGGACACAGCAAGGGTGGAACGAAGGCAGAGACCAAGGGCTTGCCAGACAAAGCCTGAGGGTGGCACTGCTGTGAGGGTGATGGCACACGGTGAATATATGACGATAGTCACAGTTTGATGCTTAGGTTCAGTGCCAGGGTCTAACTATGTTTCTCTCTAGATTCTAGAGAACTTAGATTTTAGATTGAGAAAGTGAAATTGTCAAAATGAAGGAATCTTGTTGAAAATGAAATCCAAAGTCCCCTATTTATTTATAGGGAAAAGTGTGTCAGTGTCATCAGTTGACACCTATCATCCCCTAGGAGTGACACGTCACTAGGGAGTCCAAAAATACAGTTCTCCGTTGAACTGTTGGATCACATATTTACCCCGCCTGCTCCTCATAGCGTCGTTCTGTCTGTCTGAAAAGACTTGCTCCCACAGAGCTGGTGTGGCTAGAGAACCCCTTGATCTAGCCGCCAATCCAAGGCCCTTGCAGAGTCCCGCAGGCTTGATAGTGGCGGGGAAGACTCGACACCCAGCTGCCAAGCTGACTAGGCGCGGTGCTCTCCGAAGACCTGCTCCCGCCTCGGAGTGACCCAGGAGTCATAGTCCTTAAGGGTGCCGACGCAAGCCCCAGTGCCGGAGCATGTAGGCCAGTCACGTAGACACCTTAGCAAAAATAGTGTATCGGAGGAGTAGCCTATTCCGCAGGCCGAGGTAGCATCTCGGAGGAGCCGTCTACCTTGCAGAAGGGGATTCTTCGTGCCGGAGTAGTTAGAGATCCCTAGTAGAGATAGTGTCCCGGAGGAGTCACCTATCCCCAAGGGCGAGTCCTTGTGCCGAAGCACTCAAAGCGTGTCAACGTAGCATCCCGAAGGCGTTGTCTACTTGACGGGCCGAGATAGTATCCGGAGGAGCTGTCTACCTGGCAGAAGAGGAGTTGAAAAGCTCCCTGGCAGAGATAGTGTCCCGAAAGAGTCGCTTATCCCCTCGGGTGAGTCCTTGTGCCGGAGCACTCGGAGTGCGTTAAGGTAGCATCCTGGAGGAGCCGACTACCTTACGGGCCAAGGTAGCATCCCAGAGGAGCTGTCTACCTAACGGATGGGGAGTTCAAAAGCTCACTGGCGGAGATAGTGTCCCGGAGGAGTCGCCTATCCCCATGGGATGCTGCACACTCTGGAGAGTGGGTTGAAGCATGTTCCACGACTAAGGCATGGTGCGCATGATGTGGTGAAAGGATGGACCAACGCAAAGAGTATGGTAGTGTGACAGAGAGCCAGGAGGCACGGCTGTATCAGAGGTGCGGCACATGGGCGCGGTGGAGTAATTGAGGTAACGACGCGCTGGCGACGGGGGTTGTAGAGACGGCTAGCAATCGCGGGCGACCGATGCCATGAAGTCAGAGCGTGGGCGACGGCAGGCATCGCGAAGACTACGCGTGGCCATAGGCAACGAGCGCTGAGAAGTTGGCGCGACCACGAGTGACTGGCACCGTGGAGTTCTCGCACCAGCGACGGGCACTGTAAATCCAGCACGCGAGCGAGCGACGGTCATTGCAAAGATGGCGTGCGACAGCGAGAGACAGTCGTCGCAACAACAGTGCGAGGCTGCGACGACAGGTGACGGGCACCGCAAAATCAGCGCGTGGGTGACTGCGAGTGTTGTGGAGACGGCGCACGGCTGCTAGCGATGGTCGTAGTGGTGACGGTGTGCGGCTGCGAGTGACGGTCGTCAAGGTAGGTGGCCAACCCTCCTCGTCAAAAGAGGTGGTCGACCCCCTTAAGGTGGGAGTCACGCCAAGGATATTCCCAAGGAGAGAATGCACGTGCCTTAAGTGTGTCGTTTGACCGGTTGAAAATGTTGAAAAATTGACCGTTGAATATGTGATGTGTCGCTCAAAATGGGACCCCCGGTGGGCCCTTGGGTCCTGTCAAAGTAGGTTGAGAACAACTATATCCATTATATTTACCATGTTATCCCACCAAGCATTCTAGTATGTAAAGCACATTAACAAAAAATATATCTACCATTACTTGTGGATTTTCATTATATTAAGTGTTACTATAAGTTAGACAAAGAAATAATTAACTTTTACTAATTTCATCACAATACAAAAAAAATATTTTAATCTCATCAAACTCTCATTAGGTTATAATCGGGTCGAATTTTCTTTAACTGCATTCTCTTGAGGAAATTTGTGTGCTCAAATGCGTAGACTGGATGCACCACTCACCATTTATGCGGGTGCAATACTTTTATAGTTAAATTAAGAATGAGATTCGTTAAATGAAATTATGCTGCTCACTTTTAGGCGACATCGTGAAATTCATATGTGCGCATACTAATTTCAAAAAGAATTTATGTCTCCATTCTTTAGAGCAAAGGTGGTAGATACTGCACCACTTCTGCTCCTTCAAGCTAAGATCTCAAAGTTGGGATGTGTGACATACAAATTTCATACCTTGAAATTAAGCTTAGAATTAAGCCTAGCACTCTACTATAACAACCAAATTATGATAATACAAAACTTTACATATTCATCGAGTATTTTTTGTTTACTACCTTTACAACGGATAAAACGCTTAAACATACGAATGCAATCTAGGATAAACCTAGTGTACTTTTTAGTCGCCTTTAATTGTTCTAAGCATCAAGAAAATGAGGTCTAAGACTTACTTTAAGGATGGTCTCACTTGGTTTACTTAGGACAGGGTGAGCCTTTATTTCTCTATTAAGATTAACGCTGATATAGTGTTGTTAATTCTCTACAATCCATAGGTGTTTAGCTCAAAACTTTCAAAGTTATATGAATTATGACAAAGACGTTTGTTAACCTTGTTTTACTTATAGAGATTGTCCAAATGAAGATGATAGTCTTTTTATTAGCGTAAGTTTTTCAAGTTTAAATTAAGATATATTTATCTTGTCTATTGGTAATTGACCACTATATCCACACACAAACGATTATGTAAAGTTCTTTTATAGTCACAACTTGAAAGCCTTTATGATTGCTATAATTGTTGCGCTAATGTGGTTTTGATCATAAGAACATCAATGTATATTTATGAGGATGTTACTACATCCATTATAAAATAGAATATTTCGAGAGAACCATTTTATGATGGTAATCCCATTTAATCATGTCTAAATTTATGTGGTGGAGATCAATATTCACTCAATATAATTTTGTTGCATTTAAGAGAATATGATGGAACGCGAAGGACAAGGGGATTGCTTGATATTATAGACATTTATTTTCGAGATGTAAGATACATAAAAGAGATTGAATTTAAGTATAATTAAAATTTACAATTGAATGGCAGAAACAAATCAAGTAAATCAAGTGATACATTCTTGGCCTTAAAGAAGTTGAATGGTTGACTTAAAAGTCTCAATTAATTTTGAAGACAATAATCATGCATTAACATTTTAGCATTTGACAATTAACTTTGAGAGAGGAACTATGCATGTAGCATGGAGAGATGAAGAGTTTTTCATGGGTCATGACATTTATTCATGAATAATTACACAAAGGTCAACCATGACATTAAAAAAAGTTATAGGGATAGTTTTGTCCAAAAAATGATTTACACATATCCATACTTTTATAATTAGTATAGATATAGATAGATATACATATGCTTTCAGATTTGTGTTTATAATAAATGCAAATACTACCTAGCGAAGATTTTTTTTTGTTTGTTAAAGATGCTCATATAACGCGAGCAATATATATAGGGAGATGATCTGTTGATAGCGCTAGCAAAATAGGAGATTTTGCTAGCGCGATCTGGCCGTCCATCCCTAAGGGATGGACGGCCCAGATCTTTTTTTTTTCAAAAGCTGTCAGTCGTTCGCTACACAGTGTAGCGGACGGACTTTTTTATCATATTGCCCCTCGTCCTCGTCCGCTACACTATATGGCGGAAAACTTTTTTGGCCTGACACCGTCAGTCAAAAAGTCGTCCGCTACACTGTGTTGCGGATGACTTTTTGACTGACAGCGCTCAAGTCACCACAACCCCCCTAACAGTTGTCACACCAGTCCATCGTCCGCGATACTGTGTAGCGAACTAGACAAATCTAACTATACCGAAACTGTGTTTCATTCTCTTTTCGAAACTCATTCATCTTTCTTCTCACAATTTTTCTAGCGGCGTTGGCAAGTAGATCTGGGCAATTTCTTTCAAAGAAATCCTTTAATCGTCTCATCAATCACATAAGTTCACATTCTAATCCTTTCTTCGTTCATAATCTAGAGTTTGTTATGAGTATTGCGGTTTATGTATGGTTTTGAATATGTATGCGGTGGATTGTGCTATCATTTGTCAATATATGTGTATTGCTTATTGTGTATTGCTTAAATGTTCATGTGATTTCACTTGCATATATACAGCATGTCAACTTATGTGAGCACATGCTAGCGTTGTATGTTTGAAAATTCTTACGCTTCCAACCTTGCCATTTTTTCATAATTTCAGTCGCAAAAAAATGGATTTTAACCCTGGACCAAAAGATCCCTCCGTATTATACGACCAAGCAAATAATGTCAGTACGCTCTTATGGGATGGTGGGGTAAGATCCTTATTTTATTAACTTTCCTATTCTTACGAACATTGTGTACTGTTTGTTTTCGTTAAAATTATATTTATGAATTCGTAGGAAAGAGCACTTCTCAACACAGTAGAAGTGTCCGATAATTTCAAAGCCTGGAAGTTGAACAAAGTCCAGAATGGTTACTGCGTGGGCTTGGGTTTGGGATTTTCACGCATGGGCAAATCTTTCAACACCTTGACCGGCACTTAATAGGTGCCCATGTTGAAAGGTGGAGAAGTGAAACGAATACGTTTCACTTCCCTCTAGGAGAGATGACGATTACCCTAGAAGATGTAGGGTTCATCTTAGGGTTACCGGTGACGGGACAGCCAGTAATTGCTCCTCCGTCGGAAGCAACGAATAAGAGAACCACTAGGGACTTCTTTACTTCAATACCCTAGGATCAATTTAGCACTGGTGATATCAAGTTGAAGTGGTTATTAGATACCAACAAGGTTCTCCCGAAAAACTACACGGACAAGATGCTTGTGCTATACACACAAGCTTTCCTCTTGTGGGTGATGGGGGAAATTATGTTCCCAACAACGTCGAAGAATATGGTCAGTGTCAAATATTTACCGTTGTTGGTTAACCTGCTGGAGGTTGGGGATTATGCCTAGGGTGCAGCAACTCTTTTATTCCTGTACCAAGCATTGCACATGGCAACGAGGCCCGACTCCAAAGCTATATGTGCGTGTCTCTCGCCATTGCAGGTATATCATACAAATCTTCATTACGTGCTTGCTTTTTTTTTTGTTGAATCGACATTTAATTTTGACGATACTTTATTTAATTTGTCTTTGCTCTCAGGTGTGGTCTTATGAACACCTTGCTACCGGTGCACCTAGGGGTAGGGACGTAACGAATAATGTGTGGCCTCGGTTGTGCGCCTGGGAGTACAGCCAGAAGGACAGCCACTACCCGAGGAGAGACGATCCCCATCATAACATTACGTACTATCGGGGGGAGCTCAACTCGCTATCTCCGGGCCAGATGTGATGGGCACCGTACAAACGTTTGGCGTGACGGGTGGGGGAGTCGTTCGTCTTCACGCTCTCTGGGTTGCAACGCACACCCTTGATCCACTTCGAGGTCACAGAGTGGCAGCTACCAGATCGTGCTATGCGCAATTTTAAGTGCCTGCAGGGGTTGCCAGCCAATGCGCCGGATATGAGGGGTAACAGGAACCCACCGGGTGTCGGACGGTTTGGCAAGGCGAATGCGCACGACTTGTGCGCACGAGAACTTGAGGTTTGGGATTCCTGGCAGGACACGTTGGCAGAATTGTGTCAGAGCCTGACCCTGTGATCAGCATCGAATAGTACAATACGTGGTACTACCGCATCACCCGGAGGAGAGTAGCTCCAGTAAGGTTTGAATGCAGAGACACTGCCCATTGTCCCATGGGCGGGACCATCTGTTGCGGAAGGAGGGAAATATCTCCCGATCGACCCCCCGAAGGAGTGCAATATCCCCCGATCGACCCCTCTCGAAGGAGTGCAATATCCCCCGGTCGACCTCTGAGGGGAGTATCGCAAAGGGCATCCACTGAAGCCCCTAAAGCCGCATAAATGCCAAATTATCAGAGAGCGGTATTTTAGCTGGTTCCCCCGAGAGAAAGTGTTATATAGTGTGAATCACCCTGAGGGAATGGATTACTGTTGCTCGTGGGGAGAAATGTCCTCCCTGGCTTCGGGGAGTTGGTTAGACAGCGGCGTCATCTCTACCTACGTGGAGATTCTGAAGGAAAGAGGCCGAGGGCGGCCGAATGAGTATCCGGCCGTATTTTTGTTGGATGCCTTTTTTCATAGCCTCCTAGTGGCTGAATGGCATGAGTGGGTCGAACGAAGAGGGAAGAAAAAGTTGAGTCAGTGGAGACCGTCCAATAACCTACGAGCGTATCTAAATAGGGATAGTCTAGTGAGCTCAATGGTTGCCCACGTGTTTCTAATCCCATTTCTAGGGGAAAGCCACTGGTACTTGGTTTGTTATGAACCAACGGAAAAATTCGTATCGGTGATCGACAGTCTCCACGACGATACCCCCCACATGCATGTGCTGCGGATGTATAAAGCCCCAGCTGGACTCTATGGTAATCTTGAAGTTGATTGTTTAATGCTTATTGTAACTTGCCAATTGTAAATGTTAACTCGTGTCTTACGCCGTTTTCTGTTTCTCGCAGAATATATTTTGTGCCATGGTCAATGCTATCCGTTGTATACTTGTACCGGCGGGGCCAAAGCTCCATTTCCGATTGAAGAAGACGAGGCCCAAGCAACATAATACTTCGGACTGCAGCATCTTCCTATGCATGTACATGGATTACATCTGTCGGTCTGAGAGCCTCAAGGCGGCCGCGCTGGAGTTTAGGATGCATACAACGCTTTAGATATAGGATAGCTTGACAAATTTTGAAAGGCCGGCCTAGAGAGATTAGGTTTATTGAAAAACCATCTAAGGATGAACATCCGGTTGAACATGAGGATGCCTAGTTGACATTGTACACTTACAATAATTTTATTTAATAAATCGTGATTATTTATTTAGAAAGTTGTCATTGGAGTGATTTTTTTGTGTTGAGATCAGTTGATTTGTGTTGAATGATTGAGTGATTTATTTGTGTCCATATCAGTGGACATTTGATCTGTGATTAGAGTTGGTTTTTTTGCTCTCATTGAGAATGATTGAATGGTGGGAAACAAAATTCATTGAGAATTGTTTAGTTGAAAGTATCCGCCCGCTACACAGTGTAGCGGACGTCCAAATACTGAAATTTTCTGAGTAATGAAGTTGATTGTTTCTGCTTCTTTGTCCGCTACACTATGTAGCGGACGTCCAAATACTGAAAAATTTTCAAGGTGTTGAATTGATTGTTTCTGCTTCTCCGTCCGCTACACAGTGTAGCGGACATCCAAATGAAAATTTTTCAAAGTGTTGAAGTTGGTTCTTTTTGCTTCTCCGTCCGCTACACAGTATAGCGGACGTCCAAATACTGAAAATTTTTCTAAGTGTTGAAGTTAATTGTTTCTGCTTCTCCGTCCGCTACACTGTGTAGCGGACGTCCAAATACTGAAAATTTTTCTAAGTATTGAAGTTGATTGTTTCTGCTTCTCCGTCCACTACACTGTGTAGCGGACGTCCAAATACTGAAATTTTCTAAGTAATGAAGTTGATTGTTTCTGCTTCTTTGTCCGCTACACTGTGTAGCGGACGTCCAAATACTGAAAATTTTTCTAAGTGTTGAAGTTGGTTGTTTCTGCTTCTCCGTCCGCTACACAGTATAGCGAACGTCCAAATACTGAACATTTTTCTAAGTGTTGAAGTTGGTTCTTTCTGCTTCTCCATCCGCTACACTGTGTAACGGACATCCAAATACTGAAACATTTTCTAAGTTGGTTGTATCTGCTTCTCCATCCATTACACAGTATAGCGGACGTCCAAATACTGAAAATTTTTCTCCGTCCGCTACACAGTATAGCGGATGTCCAAATACTGAAAATTTTTCTAAGTGTTGAAGTTGACTGTTTCTGCTTCTCCGTCCGCTACTCAGTGTAGCGAACGTCCAAATACATAGTCTTGAAGATCTCCTGTTTTTAATAAATTGGCGACCGAAGACTTGTTTTAGCCACGGAATCAACAATCTCAATATCGATTAACAATAAAAAACGTACGATTAACAATCAACAATCTCAACATCGACGGAATCTCAAACGGCACAATTAAGAACCTAAAAGTCGGAAAAATAATGAACATTCGACGGAATCTCGAAGCTTGGAGGGAGCTGAAAATGGAAGCGAGTCTGAAGAAGAAGAAAATTGTGTTGAAGGAGAAGAAAAAATACTGTCGGCGATACGGTGCAGCGGACGTGTGCCGTATCTATGATACAGACAATCTGAAATTGTGTCAGTCGTGTCAGTCAAAGGTTGTCGGAAAGTCGTCCGCAACACAGTGTAGCGGACGACTTTTTGACTGACGGTGTCAGGCCAAAAAGTTATCCGCCATATAGTGTAGCGGACGAGAACGAGGAGCAATATGGTAAAAATGTCCGTCCACTACACTATGTTGCGGACGACTGACAACTTTCGAAAAAAAAAAGATCTGGGCCGTCCATCCCTTCGGGATAGATGGCCAGATCGCGCTAGCAAAATCTCCTATTTTGCTAGCGCTATCAACAGATCAGCTCCCATATATATATATATATATATATATATATATATATATATATATATATATATATATATATATATATATATATATATATATATATATGTGATCGTCAAAGTAACACAAGCGCACGTCTCGACAAACTAGAAAAAGCAAAGTCAAATGACATTCTCATGGGATGGGCACCCAAATTACTTCGACACGAGTATTGATAGCTACCTCCCTTGAACCAAAGGAAGGAGTAGTGTTCTTTCCATGTGCAGGCTGCCCGAAATGAAGCATCACCCTGTACAAGGTCTAACCAATCTTGGTGCGCAACAAATACCAGCTTGGCAGGCATAGCAGGCTAACGTTGTGCGAGGGCAATTTGTACCAAGGGCAAAAATCCGCGGTTATTAGCCATGCGAACCAAAAGAGACGGCACTGTACAACCTGTAATAGAGCGAGGAATTAGTATTATAACATGAAAGCATTAATGATTTAACAGCCACGTAAGAGCAAGAAAATTAGCACTAGCAAGGTGCTCAAGTACAACTTGATGCTTGGTATAGAATAGGATATGAAAGAATTATAACATTTTATACATAATTTCAGTAATTTTTTTAAATGACCTTCAATTGATAATGGTTTTTGCTAACAATAAATAAATCCCACTCTTTATTGTCTTAATGAATAACTGGTTCCGCCTTTTATGTTAGCAATGAAAAATCGGATAGTGCGTTTCAAGCAAAAAGAAAATGGTAAAAAAAATGGACATGCTTACCTTTTCCGCTTTCTTGCGTTTGGCTTAAAACCTGATACTGTGTTATATTTATGGGTGTATGTGTGTCTGTGTAGATACAACAGATATGTGTAATTTATTTCTTGAAATAGATGCC
The DNA here is from genome assembly GCA_033070095.1 of Escallonia herrerae. Lineage (NCBI taxonomy): Eukaryota > Viridiplantae > Streptophyta > Magnoliopsida > Escalloniales > Escalloniaceae > Escallonia > Escallonia herrerae. Next base: position 179,923 of record JAVXUP010000072.1, on the reverse strand, counting down.
CTTATACAATTCTACATATTACAACAATGCCTCTCACATATTACAATCCCGGTATCTGTCGACATATCTCAAACTCTTTCATGTTCCCTCTTGTTATAAAACGACTCTACAGCTTTATACATCTCACCTAATCTAATTATCGTGACTCTGAGTCTCCACTACGTCAAATGGCCAAATAATTAACCTTTGCACATGGTATCCAAACTTTGTTGAGGTAACTTAATTCTATGTTCTTGCCCTTGATTGCTTACTATATCAAATATTAATATCATTTTAATATAGAAGTTCGAAACAAGTTTTGATTTGAGAGTTTATACAAATACGTGCTTTATAGAGGTAAGCCCCTTAACCTCTTCTACACTTGACAAACTTTGACCTTTTCTATGATGAGGCGTGATAATTATAATAAGGTATAGTTTAGCTGTCAATTTTCAGTGACACATCAAAAAATTATTACCACCAATATTCTATATCTAATTTCCCTGGAAAAATATGTTCTATATTAAACATGTGAGAGTCAAACCTTTACTTTTCAAGATGTGATATTTTATTTGATGTTAAATTACTGATAAGCAGTATAATTGATACAGGATTGTGTTTAAGTTGTTAATAACTTTGAACCTATGTACCAAATGTGGAGAGCTATCGAAAATGGAGCAAACAACCATGACTCCTACGAAACAAATTTATTACGAAATTCTTTTAAAGTTGTGTACCCGTAAACTCTATTTGAGTATGTGTATGCTTTGAGTCTTCTATTTTTCTATAAGATGAAATCACCTTTTTGCTTCCATAAATTATGTTTTAGAAGTTTAATCAAAGAGAAAGGTGAAAGAAAATCTTTACTAAGAGCTAAAAAATTGATTAAATAAGGTAAAATCATTTGTGAATATAAAAACTGAAAAAATCTATTCATAGTCACACAAAAATAACCGGGGGGCACCCAAAAGAGCTTACAAAGTTAAGATTTCAATCATGTTGTTGAGAAATTACCACAAAATATATTTTTGGCGATAAATACTGAAGTTACGTATCAATGACTCATTTATATTTCCTTGGAAATAAGAATTACAATGTGCTTGAGGTTCTAGCAAGAAATTTCTTCTTGATTATAAAATTGAACATGCTTTCTGAAATTTGTATGTGCATATATGATTTATATGGGGTTGTCTAAAAGCAAAGGACATTACTGTTTGACAAATTAGATACAATGACGACCCTTCATACTAATATTTTGATTCAATGTTTAATCCGAAGTACCATCATATATCCATTTGAAATTTCTTGTTATACCATCTTCTTTTAATTTAATGAGGTTAACTGGCAAATTTACAAATCAGAGGATGCTTACAAATTATCAGGATAAAACACACCCCAACTATGAAGATTGTACTTGAATAAATAATAGGCGTTGCACCCAGTCCATGCTCATAAAGTACACTCACAAGGCACACAAAAGAGAAAATTCAAAATTGTTAAAGAAAATATAGTGAAGAAAACTTTGGTAGCTTACAATCTAAGTAGTAAAAATTAGCAAGACGCTATGTTAAGATAAAACCGTCCGAATCGTATTGTGATTTTAAATCTTTGTGCGACCTTACTGGGCTCTCAAAAGCTCACTCCCCTTTGACTTCCTTTCTGCAGGTAGTAACCAGCGTTAGAATTCTTGAAATTTGACTTGAGGAAAGCGAGCGAGTGAATTTAAGTTACCGTGTTTTTTTTTTCTATTAGAACCCCTGCGTGGGTGAATAGTATTGTTTAAATTTTGTAGGATATCAATTTGGTATTTTACTTATGAAATCATATAAGAGTATGATTTCATTGATGGGTAGTTGCTCTGACAGATTGATGGTATTATTTGGTTGAGTTTGAGATAGTATTATCTTAGTGTAAATGATTGATTGGGTGTTAACGTTCCGGAAAATTTCGGGATGTTACAGTTGGTATCAGAGCCATGTTATATGATTCTGTAGACTCGTAACTAGGCTAACGAGAGTGTAAATAAGTTAGAACTCAAGGTTGGATTCCTTGGAGTGAAAGTCATGTGATAATAGCTTAGTACTTTATAGGCTTAAAATTAAGCTTGCTACCACTGAGTAGATTATTCGAAGGGTAAAGTTTGGTATGTTATCTGAAATGCGTAATGGAAGCATGATGATGAGGAGTTATTTAATTGGTTGAGTTTGGAGTGGAGTAGATATAGTTCAGTGAGCATCGCACTAGCTAGGTCATAACTAGTTCAAGGTTGAGTAATGATATCTGGTTAGTTGGTTGATGGAATCCTAGGTTACAATCTCAAACCTTATAGTATGGTGAAATACTTGAGGTTGCTATGACTTTTATTGAAGCTGGTATTAATGATCTCGACTCATATTTTGGAGGTTATGTGTAAGATCCGATAAACCTTTCGTTTGGGAGTTACCTAGTGAGAGCGTGTTGCTTCGATATTAAAAGTAAGTTAAATTTCGAGGATGAAATTTTTATAAGTGAGAGAGAATGTAACACCCCGATATTTTCGGATTTAATTAAAAATTATAGTGGCTATCTTTAACGAAAATTTTTTGGGAAAATCATAAGTTACAATTTAAAGATAGAAATCATAACTAATGTTGGTAGACATACTTAGTACAATTAGCGTAAATGATAATTCAAAACTTTTAGCGACGAGAGTTTTTAAGTTGGCATCGATACTTTTATTTAGTAACTTTTAGCGATCAATTAGCGAAATGGGGCTTAGGTAACAACCCATTTAAATTATTCTAGTACTAAAAAATATGTCATAAATAATTATTTGGACCTTTTCCCGATAATAAGAAGATTCGGGTAACATTTAAAACAACTAACGCAACTTGAAAGGGGTTTTTTTTTTTTGTAATTATCCATTTAGGGTTTATAATATATATATATATATATATATATATATATATATATATATATATATATATATATATATATATATATGAGTCACAATGGAGCAGTCGTCCAAGCTGTTTCTTCTCCTGCTGATATTCGAATGCGGCAAGGCGTAAAGAGAGAAAGAGATAAAGGGAAAGAAAAGTGAATTCTTCCGGCGATCGGATTATCTTTTCCGGTAAGTTTCTCCTAGTTTGGTGCTCTTATTGTCATTTTCATTATGAGTATCTAGTTGTGCATGGAAGTTTAATGGCAACGGGGTATATGGGTTTGTGAGTTTATTGCCATGATCGGGTGAAGAGCGCATGGATCTTTTTTTGGGTTAAGCCGTGAAGGGTTTGTGGGTCTAAAAAGGGAACCAACCGGGAAGGGCTGTGGATTTAGAGAGAGACATCATGGCTGCCGTCAATCGATGTTTGTGGCGCCACCAAGATTCGGACGAGAGGGAGCATTACAGTGAAGAATAAAAGGGGAGGCATGGGATTTCAGCCGTGAGAGTGGTTTCTGTGAGTTTGGTGACTATCGCGAAGTGAGTTTAGGAGTATACGGTGCCGCATAGAAGATGTGTGTATGTGTAAGTATATTGTGTGATTGTGGGGGGCGCATGGGTCGTATGAGAGATGGATGAAAATCTGGTAGCGTGAAATCTGTGGGGTGTGTTATGCGTGTCCTTGTTGCCTGTATGGCTGTGTAAACGAGGGTGTGGGTACATAAGTTGTGTGTTTAGAGAGCTCTGATGTAGGGTAGTGTAAATCTGAGTGTTGGTGTTGTGGTTGAAGAGAGAGAGAGAGCCACAAGAAGGGCTGCCATGAAGTGTGTTGTGGTTTAAGTTTTGAACAAAGAAGATGTGGCTGTGAAGTGATGGTGAGTGAACCTGTGAGCGTATAGAAAATGGTGTGTGCATCAGTGATTTTATTGTGTTTGTGTGTGTGGGTGTGTGAAAACAAACAAGAAAAGAGGGCACTGCAAGAAAGCAATGAGTGCCTCACGGCAGTAGCTGTTTCAGGGGAAATAATGTGTGCTTGAGGCTGCCATGGAGACAGCCTATTTGTGTGAGTGCATCTGGATGGGTAGTGTACACGGGTTGGTGCATTGTGTGCATGTGTGTGTAGAGTGAAATGTGGGGTAGAGGTGCATTTGTGAATGGAGGTGCAAAGTGTGAGTTAGGTAATGGAAATGAGAGAAGCTTGGACAACCATGCGGGGCTGCCGTATGTGATGTGGGTACTGAGGGGAAGGGTGAAATGTTGTATGTTTGCGTGTGTATTGAACAAAAGAAAAAAAAAGGAAGAGGAGAAGAGAAGCCCACTGCCATGAGGCAGTGGGTGCGGGGAGATTTGGATTTGACTGTGTGATATATGGAAGAATGTGTGTGTTGTAAGTGAGTATATAAACCAACTAAAAGAGAAGAAGAGAAAACCCATGACAGGGGTGTGAGATTTCCAAATGGTTGTGAAGGTATTTTGGGTAATGTGGGTTTAAAAGACAAGAAATGGGGAGCAAAATAAAGTTGCGTGAACAATAATTTTGAGCTGTGAATATATTCTGGGTTTTGGACAGAAGCTGAAAGAAGAGAAGAAGATGCTGAACAGTGATGGGTTTTATGTTGTAAAGTGTTACACTGTTCACGTGGCCGTTGTGTATTGTATACTATTCGGATAATTTTGAAACTTTACAGGAAGAATTGTGGCGCAATACTAGAATTACTGTTAAAATTTCATAATTTTCTGATATCTTATGTATTTTTAATATTTTCTATAATTTCAGAACCGTAAAATTCTTTTGGAGCCTTTAAACCCTGAAAATGTTCTGGGGAAAATTAGAGTAGCATTTATATAGTATAATAAAGACTTAGTATAAATTTGGTAATTTTTGGAATCGATTTGTTATCATTTTCAGTATCACATTGAATTTAGAGAAATGAAAAATAAAGAAACAGTTTTTATGTCTTTTCAATTCTGATTTTAAATTCTATAATTTATATATATATATATATATATATATATATATATATAAAGTTCTTAAAAAAATTATGGGACTTATTTTGCAGCTGGAAGTAATTTTGGCAATTTATGGATTTTTATTGCATTTAAGGGAATTATTTTAAATTTCGAAAATATTAAAAAATTCAGAAAATTCATATTTTGACTTTTAATAAGTTTTAAGCTAAAAAAAAGTGTTTTAGTGTAAATTATTATAAATTCTAGAGTGTCGTTACCCATTAAGAAACGTACGAGGATTTCGGTTAGGTTAGCCGAGTGTGGGAACCGTTGGAGTTGCACGATTTCGGGATTAGAAGTGAGCGTCGTCTGGGTAGTTGATACTAGGTTTATAGTATATTAGTATATATTATGTTCTAACAAGTGGATTGCCAATATAGGTTATTCAGAAAATATTGATCGAGGATTGGTAGCATCGCTTAGCTTGGACCGAGGTAAGGAATTCTATCCGAACCCTATTTCGACATTCTGTTTTCAAATGCTTATACAAACTAAATCGGTTTGATTTTATGCTGATATAAAAGATGTTTTAAACCTGTCCATGAAAGCCTAACTTGAACCTTAGCGATCGTTTGGAATTCGTAATTTGTTTATTCTCATCTGTTTTATCGATTCAATTATCATAAAATGTTTTGAATTCTATTTATTGTTTATCAATGTTGACATGAGTTAGTAACTTGGGAGCCATAAGGATGGTCTGTATTGTTGGCGTTATAAGGATGGTCTGTTGGATGGGTTTAACTAGTACCTAGATGGACTAGTCAGTGTTACATATGCATATGTAAAGCGATCGAGCACTGCCGGGGTGGCTTTGCTTCTGTACTGCTCATGTTCAACTTTCCTATTTATGTTTTATTGCACGTGAAATGTTTTGAATATTATCCATTCCTGCTTTATTATATCCGAAGTGTTTTCAACTGACTATTATTTAAGGGATTGAGTTGAATACTCATCCCTATGTTTATATCGTATTGAAGTGGTTTCATCGAAAACAAATCTCTCAAAGAGATGTTATTGGACTTGAATGTAAAATCATCCGTTTTGTTCATATTTGTCGAAACGCTTGAAAATACTTGTAAAAAGTTTTGTTTGACTCTATATGAAAAACCGTCCGAATCGTTTTGTGATTTTAAATCTTTGTGCGACCTTACTGGGCTCTCAAAAGCTCACTCCCCTTTGACTTCCTTTCTGCAGGTAGTAACCAGCGTTAGAATTCTTGAAATTTGACTTGAGGAAAGCGAGCGAGTGAATTTAAGTTACCATGTTTTTTTTTCTTTCTATTAGAACCCCTGCGTGGGTGAATAGTATTGTTTAATTTTTGTAGGATATTAATTTGGTATTTTACTTATGAAATCATATAAGAGTATGATTTCATTGATGGGTAGTTGCTCTAACAGATTGATGGTATTATTTGGTTGAGTTTGAGATAGTATTATCTTAGTGTAAATGATCGATCGGGTGTTAACGTTCCGGAAAATTCCGGGATGTTACAGTTATCTGTAACGACCCGATCCACGCCCCACCACAGGGCAATGCCTCCCTCAAAAGGGCTAACCAAGTAGGTACTTATGAGTTCCTTGGCAAGGTCTTATAAGGGTCATCTCATACTATTCCACATCCGATGTGGGATATTACAATCTCCCCTCCTTATACCTTAGCGTCCTCGCTAAGGCTCAATCACACATAGCCCAGAATCTTCATCTCTAGCCAATGTGGGATATACCGGGCTCACCCTTCGTTGCCCCAACCATCCTCTTGATGTGGGATATACCCGGGCTTGCCTTCGTTTCCCCAACCATCGGCAACCCGACTGGATAGCCCAGCCCGAGTTTTCGAGAGTCGGCTCTGATACCATCTGTAACGACCCGATCCACCCCCCACCACAGGGCAATGCCTCCCTCAAAAGGGCTAGCCAAGTAGGTACTTATGAGTTCCTTGGCAAGGTCTTATAAGGGTCATCTCATACTATTCCACATCCGATGTGGGATATTACAGCTTAAGTGTGTGTGCTACAGGGTATGGTAGTGTGTGTAACAGGTGTGTTTTTGTGTGTGTAGTGTCACGGGTAAGGTGGAGGGGATGATTATGTGTTTAATTGTGTTAGGATGTGTTTTTAGATGGAATTAATCCTATCTAAGAGTTTTCTAGTGTGTGAATAATAAATTGATGGATGTATGTGTGAGTTTGGAGGGACTGGGTGCTTCGGCTGGAGGTTGAAGACGAAATATGTGTATTTGAAGGTGAAATAGTAGGTGCCTTGATTTGAACAGTAATGGTAATTGTCACTAAAGGTAGAAAATCAATTAATCAGTTTTTAATTCAAATTTTTATAAATAGCTAGAGCCCAAATTAGACAGAATTTAAAACAATAACCCCTGATAATTTTACGAGATCTATGCTTTGAAAAATTTTGGGAATTTTTGGAGTCCGCAAAGAGCGCTAAATGAGGGTATCGGGTAACTATGATTATTGATTTATTTAGCACAGTAAACCAAGTTATTTTAACCTGAAAATTTTATGGAAGCCCTATTTTACAGATATGATTCATTATTTAAAATTTTGGGCCATTCCGAGGCCGAAAGGTATTTTTCACGAAACTGACCTTTTAGCGCTCGGTCCGAACACCGGTTCGGAATTTTCAGGTGAAATATATTTAAAATACTTTTTAGACCAGAAATAATATCAGGATGCTTAAAATAGCATTTTAAGATATTTTTGATATTTTTTCGGTGCCGAAAACCCTCGGGGGTGTTTTGGTAATTTACCACCCTGAAGGGGCATTTTGTTAATTTTACCTATAAGAGGTATTTGGAAGTAAATTTACATATAGTAAGATTATTTTAGTGACTTTGCTTTTGAAAAAGTCATTTTGATGATTAAAATGTAACGGAGGGCATTTTGGTAATTTTTCATACGCGGTGAGGGAGGTTCATTTTGGGAGCATGTGTGAGTCCGTATTAAGTTATAATATTATGTTGTAGACTATGTTATGATGATTTGATCATCTCATTTAGGATAAAGCTAAAGACTTCCGATTATGATAATTTAGCTGCAAATCCAGGTAAGGGATTTCTATCTGAACATTGGGTAAGAACTTTTGTCCGAACCCTTATTTGATTACTTGTACTCGTAAGTGCTCCTTTGATATATTTACGGCTAATGTCGAACTCTGAGTTATGTATTGATATTAGCATGTTCTTGCCCAGAAAACCCTAATGTTGAACCTGAATCGATTAATTAGAAATCTTGCTATGTCCACTTGTATTGCGGGTTGAGTAAATTTGATAATTATTTGTATCCGTTCTTCTGAATTGTTGTACCTAAATTCGATAATGTTTCGCAATCGTTTTTTGTTATTTATTTGTGATTTTCTTATGGAATTCCGAATAATGGTTTACATCAATATGTTATTGTTATTGGAATCCGAATTGATTTTGGGGATATGAGCTTATGTTAACGCTCATTTATATTGTTGATTTTCTGTATTGACCTGGGTACCTGTTTAGTGGGGAGGCGGTATAAGACTGGTTGAATCTTGCATGAAACGCATGCTAGTACCCAAGTTGACTAGTAATTATTTTAGTACATCATGCATGTGTACACTATATTAGCTTGCCATAATGGCATTGCAATCGCCCAAGATCAACATTAATTTTTTATTTTCTTAGCTAGAATGATTTGTGCTTGGGTTGAAAGCCCTTGACAAATATTCATCGTATTTAGTTAGAAGGACTTGTACTTGAGTTGAAATCCCCTGACAAGCCTTTATTGTATTATTTGAAATGATTTGTGCTTGGGTTGAATCCCTCGAAAAATCTGCTGTATTTTGGAAATGATGACTTGAAAATGATCTTCTATTGATCGTTTTGAATTTTGTTCTGATTGTTAAGATTTATTTTGGTATTTATTTCTGATGAACTTTGATCATTTTGGGTAATCATTGAGTTTTGATCGTTCGAAGTGTTTTGATAATCATCGTGGGTTGGATTTTTTGGAGTCGTGTTATAATCTCTTTTGTAGTCCTTGTACGACCTTACTGAGCTCTCAAAAGCTCACTATTCGTTTGGCTCCCTTTTGCAGGTGATGATCAAATGTAGCATGTTCGGGAATGGGTTAGAGTCTGTGTGAGATTCCGATGAGCCCATTACTACTGTGTAGGGAGACCCCTGTGTGGGTCAGTTTGTCAACTCGTTCTAGAAGAACTTTAGTTTGTAAAGAACCTGAGTTTGTAAAGAACTTAGATCTTAATAGTTCTAGTTTGAGCAGTTTTGTAATATTGAGTGTGAAGAGTTTGAGTTGATATCGAATTAACTGTTTTGGAAGTATGTGTTAGTGAACAGGATTTGACAGGTTTGATATGATCCGGTAGGTTAACGCTGCGGGAGTTCGGGGCGGTGGAGCTCCGGATTCCCGAGGGCGTTACAGGTTCTCAAAAACAGGATGTTCCGGCTGAAGCATAAAGCTTTGCATCGGTTACGCATGGGTTCCTTAAGTGGATAGTTGCGCAATCGATGCAACTAAAGACCTACTCTGCCATAACAATTGACAAAATACAGTAGCGACCGATGTACATGTAAGAAGAAGGAGATGATGATAATGGTGATGAAGATGAGGAATTCAGGAAACTTTTAAATCTGCCTTGCAGGATCTTAGTTTCAGCCAGTTGAGTAGTTGATTGAGTAGTTGAGATTATCTTACTTCAGTTGCCGGAGACCTCATGTTGCACGGTGATCACCTTACCTGATCTTGCCTCCAACAGCCGCTTTACCTCTTTCAATTTTGCCTTTCGACTTTCTTGAAGAAGACAAGCAGCCAAAGCCGGGTAATTGGGGCACCCGCGTGTGACCGTGGGTATATGTTGATTTCATATTTGAAGCATATATACTTGTTATTTTGCATAATTAGAAGTCCACAATTGTAGTTTTGTGTTTTACAATAAAATTAAGTGTGTTAAATGTTTTTTTGGCTCAATTGTTAAATTGGACATTATAGAAGGTTTACCGTACACTCATGATGGGTTTTGAAACGAGTACTAGAATGTCAATCGTTGTCGTTATCTTCTGTTATTAGACAAGTCAGACGCCTTTCGATACGTTGTCAACAAATTGAGTCACCAAAAAAAATTAATTATTTCATATGGACACCCACGTGTGTGACCCTGATGATTGTAAAGCATAGTGTGATGATTGTTTCTTAAAATTAAGAAGATGCATACGTAATTTTTTTTGTATCGGAAGAAAAAAAAAGTAAGAAGGTGTAAGTGTAATCTAAGTTATATTTTACTAGAAAAATTAATGTTTTCAATAAGATGTGCATATAAACAAAGAGGAAATATTTATTCTAGTTAAGCTGAAATATTGTTATTTGTAAATTGTTTCTTTTTTGGTCAAAGAATAAAATTTATACATTACCATAAACAAAGTTATTTTCTGAATTACTAACTTTCCTTGAGGGGCACCTCCACATATAGTTGTACATCCATCCAATAAGAGAAAAGTCGAAAGTTACATGTCCGATTCTTAGTGAACTCATAATACGTCATATTTCTACCAAAGAATTATAATATGTCATTGGTACAATTAGCTTATGTTATTATGGATAAGTCGATACGCCTTTCGGTTCGTTGTCCATAAATGAGTCACGAGAAAAATTAGTTATTTCCTATGGGAACCCGCGTGTATGACCCTGATGATCCAAGTGTAAAGGGTAGCAATTGTAGATATATTTTACGTAATTTTTTTTTTATCAGAAGAAAAACGTAAGAAGGCGTAAATGTAATTTAAGTTATATTTTACTAGGAAAAAAAAAACGTTTTCAACAAGACATGCATATAAACAAAGAGGAAATATGTATTCTAGTTAAGCTTAAATAGAGTTATATTGTGAATTGCTTCTTTTTTTTCTTTGGGGTGGGGGGGTGGCGGGGGGGTCACAGTAACCAGAACAGAGTTATTTTCCTAAATACCAACTTTCCTGTACAGTTGTACATTCATCCACGAAAAAGGAGAGTCAAGAGTTACAAATCCGATTCTTAGTTAACTCAAAATACGTCAAATTTCTCCCAAAATTTTATAATACGTCACATTGTACAATATATGAGAGGACAAAATACGTATAAAAGTGATTATTGTTTCTAACTTGCTTCCCTACTATATAAAATATTTGGCATTCCTTTTCTTAAATTAAGTACCCAATTCTTCACGTTTGTTTGTATTCAAATAGGTAGACTTTATAGGACCAAGATCTTTTGTTGCAATACATAGACGGTGTGACAGAAAAGCGGCGGGAAGCAGGTTAATACTTAGGTTAATACTTAATACAGACCGAAGAATAAAAACAATTGCTGGGCTACTGTTCTCCTTGAGATAAAAGGGGAGTGTCATCGTTCTCTCGCTCGTCCTCTGATACATGGAGCGATTAGGGAGTTCGAGTAAGTCAATGCTACTCTTGAATGTATTTATTGACCAAAAATTTGTCACTAGAAAATTAGCAAGAGACAAAACACTAAGCATTGCTAAAGTTGTGCAGAACCTTTTCCGCACATCAGGGATCCTAATCCTATGTAATGTGAAAAAAAATCTTGGGTTAGACCAAATGCTTTAGTCAAAGAAGGGCACATATTGCATTACAAAATTTGATTCAGGTAACTAATGAGAATTGAGAAACGAGGTCCACAATAAGGCCATCAGAGCTCCACTGAGGTCTGCAGTGACGATTCATGAGGCCTATAGCAACACTGATAAGTTTAGTGAGACTAACTTGGAGCTCATAAATGTCATGTGGAGCACAGCCATTACACCATTGTTAATGGATTGGAGGTTGCACCCCATAAAGAGAACTCAATGGGTGTGAATGCATGACCCTAATTTACCAGAGGGGCAAATAGTAATTCATGAAGCACACATTTTGCTTTACCTGGGTTCTTCTCTTGGCCTGTTCATGACCAATTCTATATGCGAGTCAAAGCACGAGGCCCGCCCCAGTTTTAATATTATGAAATGGATAGGTAAATGACCATTAACCAGAGGTATGATGGTTGATTAAGTATAAATGAATTGCTTTTATATACTTAATAATTAATCAACTATGATGATGGCTTTAACGTATTCCATTGCGAATATCAAAGAGCTGATTTATTTACAATGGCATGCTTCCACTTGCAACAACATTAATTACCCTTTTGATCGAAGGAATGACAAGCAACATGGTTAATTACATTGAACTCCCACGAGGTAAGTCAAAATTACAAATATATCTCATATTCCGCACCTTACCCTTTTATATGTATACAACCCAAAATTCAATTATCATTTTGACCCTCACTCTCTCTCCAACACAATCACGAAGGAACCATGCGTTTCGGCAGTGGTGGCTTTTCGCGAAGGAGCCACTCCTAAGTGGTTGGTGGCAGGGACAAGTGTAATGTGGTGGTGGTGTTGGTTAGACCTTGGGTGTCAGTGGTGGGTTGGTCTTGACAGTCACAATATGGTTGGTTTCTACGATGGGTAATAGCGGTTGTGCAGTGGTGGTGGCGGAAACTGTAAAGTGATAATGGCGAGATTTGCTTCCTCAATTTCGCTTGATGGAAATGTACGGGGGTGAAGAAAACGGGGTTGGGTTGACTTACTTGAGTTTACTCCGTCTAGTATTCAAAATTAAGGGCAAAATAGTGCTTTGACATGAGCACGAATAAGATATGTACTTTGTATAGAATACAGCCAATACACATACAAATTGATAGCAAGTAATCTACTAGCATGAGTCGAAACCTTTTTTCACCCGACAAAACTGACGAGGGACGAGAATGCTACTTCAAAAAGACAAGGGGGGTATACGTTTTTTTGACTTACCTCAGGGGAGATCAATGTAATTTACCCAAAGAATAAAGCAGCCTGTTCTGTTTCACTGTCTTTCCATTTCAATCCTTACGCTTGTAGAGAGAGAGAGAGAGAGAGAGAGATAATTTTCTATTGTAATTCTCAGAACCAGCATGCGCGACGCTACACTAGCTCTAGGCCAAGGATCAGACTTATATAATCACATCAAATGCGGCTTAAATATGCAGTGGAAACTAACATGTTACCACAAGTTCAAGAAAAATAGATCCTGTAACTCCACACATGCTCATAAAAAAAATCGAACAACAATTAGCAATGAGAACTCGAACATGATTCTTCTCTTACATCGGAATGTGGGGAGCTGGCACAGAGAGCAAATTTGCAAGTGGGTTTATGGTATCGGGGTAATCGTTAATCACTTTTGTTTCAGTGTAGCTTCTAGTCTCTGCAGCCAGTTGACGTATTGATCTTGCTCCTTTTTATGCAGGTGGAGGAGGAGGAAGTTGGCCAGACTTTCCCCTATACCCTTTGCTGTTAGGTATTTCTTTAGTTCGCCTTGCAACTCAGGGTCCAAAGAACTGCAGACAGCACATAGAAGAGAGAGTCTGACTGGATCAGGCAAATAGACTAATCATTACTGCTTCAGTTATGCAGTTTCGAGTTTCGACCAAGAGCTGCTTGCCCAAAACGTCATCAATCATTTTGAGAACACTTCCATAAAACCTTGCGGGTGCCTCATGTTTTGAGGATCCAGCAGTCTAATACTTGAGAAAGTATACACGAGAACAAATAAGACACCACACCAAAAATGAAAACCTAAGACATATGAGGGGTTAATTACCATTGTCTTTTGGAAAATTGGAGACCACTGAGACTTGCGGGCTAGGCTAAACGATGGGGGTAGCCTTCCACGACGTCAAGGGACTTTACCTGCTGAACCTTTTGTGCATCAACTTAATGCGAAATGGCCCGCAATCTACCATTTCATTCTAGGTTGATGCTATGAATTACAGCAAACGCAATGTCAAACGAATCTAGAACCTTTGACCAAAAAACCCACGATCACGAATTCCCGCAGGCAAAAAGAAGCGTCCCTCGTATACGGACGCCACAATTGAAAAGGATCAGTGACAAGCAAGACCAAAGGGTAAAGACAGAAATATAACCAATATCCCTCCGACTTGAACATTGAACATGTGAGATTTTGGGTTTCGGCCATAAAAGACCCGGCCAAGGAACTTAATTTCGTAGCCATTCTGAGTAAGACAATGTCCTATATGGTACCAATACCAAGGCTTAAGGAGGGCCGGGAGGCAAAATGCAACACCCAGGCCTAGTGCGGATGCTGGAGTTGGGAGCTGGTCTTAAAAATCCCACCAAGGAACTCAAGATTCAGGTACCCATTTGGATATCCCCTCTAGTGATGCATGGTGGCTGTTGTTCTAAGTCGTTTCATACATGTAGCTTCCTAAAAAAACATAGGCCCGAGGCAAGATTGTCAATGTGCAGTCTTAACATCGAGCTGTTTTTCAATTATCTTGAGCAATCTTCTGCATATTATTTAGAACAAGTGATTGTTAAGTTGATAGGATTCAAGGACTTGGGTCATCAACGCCTCAACGATTCCCGCAAGTATAGTACCAGTGCTAGTCCATATCAAAAGCCATGTTCAAAAAAATACTTTAGAATATTTATCCCTCCCTCCCTCACTCACTCATTCATCTTAATTTTAAGTTTACACGTGGTTTTCATCACTATTTCATCTGGTCTAAATTACAAAAACATGCCAAAAGGAGACATAATGTAGAAGGGTCATGCTTACCCGATAAGTAGACTAAGGCACACCAGATGTGCGATATTTCGTCTTGCTTATATTGACGACTAGTGAGCACGATATTAGACATTCTGAGGAATACGACCAAATAGTGGCTTAAGCATACCTAAGTCTACGGCGCAAAAATGTGGCGCCGCACTGAGAAAAGGGTATAATGACCGCGTGGTTGTTTAATTAGTCAAGATAAACCATACCTATAGCGTTGCCATCATGATAAAATCTCAATTGGAAAGTCAAAAGGAAGAACATGATAGATATTTAGATCCTGAGCAAAATCCGTGTAACAATACTATGATCCTTCTAACCCTTCTTGTCAAGTCTAGTGGAGAATGTAATGGAAGGAATATAGCGGCGGACATGGAATCTACTTAGACATGCAAAATAATAAATGAATAACAATGAAAAGATCACAACAAGCTTATAATAAAAATGTGCAATAACTTCAAATAGATATGATTAATGGAGAACTGTACCTGTATAAGGGGCCTCTGTAGGCTGAAGAATCCAAACAGGTTGATGGTTGGAGGTAATAGGCATTTTTAATGTCAAAACCAGACCAACTGTCAACTTCACTAGGAACTTTACAATCAAACTGCAAGATGGAGCTCAAGCCAGGTTTTTTTATGCAAACTTTCATCAAGACTTCCATTGGTAACTTACTATCCTTTTGAATGACTTCATCACCCAGCAAAGCTGAAACTGCAACCTCCTCACCTGACTCACATTTCCTCCTTAAGACCATGTCTCGGGACTTTCGAGAATCCCATTCCACTGTAAAATCTCCCAAGGAACCACTTTGAGTATTCTGCATGGTGTAAGAAACACTCGGTTTATTTTCGTAGGCAATTAGATTCTGCCTTCAAAAAACTACGTAGAAGAGCTAATAGGCATGCCCTCACCAGATAACAAAACTTATGGGTATATCCCAGGTCACGCAACAATAACATAAAATGGCATAACATAGAGGTGCAGACGCAATGATGTAGCTAAAGTTACGCACATTGGCAAATTAATCGTGAAAAGAAGCTGGTCGGGAAAGGCTCGTACATCAACCCTCCCCACCAGACCCCACAATCGGGGAGCCTCGTGCTCTGGGCTGCCCTTTTAAGTAACCTAAACTGTTTTGGTCATTGTCATTTAACCACTAAACTAGGATGGGTGCATCCTGACTACTGATAACTTGTGCAAATCATGACTAAAGATACTTTGTCGGCAAAAAGGATGGCAAATAGGTGAATCATTTTTCCTATGACGTTGGCATGGATAAACATCTTACTCTACTCCTTGAGAGTGAAGGAGTGGAGACCCATTACTCTCACGCCATACAGAGTGAAGGTGGCTCCATATGGGAGTGCTAATGAATAAAAAATAGAACTTGCTTAACTTTAATTTGGCTGTGCTAGGCGTCTCACTGACTCCCTTGTGCCAGATGTGGTCGATTTGAACAGAGAGTAAACAGCGGATTTTAACAGCAAGGTACTTCCTGTTTGCTGTTTGCCCTTTTATTCCCGAGCCTTATGAAATGAATACGAAAGTATGAACTTGTGTATCTCCTAGACACGTAGTTCATTGTCGTAAATGAGACACCGACTTATGCAACAGCTGATAGGTCTAAGGAAAAAGACTCCCCCATCATCATTCCTCGCAAGTAACTGGCTTCGGCCTTTAAGCAAACAAATAATTGTATATTACCGAAGGTTTATTAAATGCCGTAAGCTGGTGATTCTAACACAGACAGTTACACAAAAATGTTGTGATAATCTTCAGTTGCTAGATGGGAACTAACAAAAAGCCGAGATTGTGAACACTATAGAGAACACAAATTAGATGCTCGGAACTAAATTACTACGTAATTACCACCTGATGAAGTTGAGAAAACGAGGAACATGGAAATAAAATGGGGAGATGCAGTTGCTGTAATTCCACCTGAACATTTCAGGCTTTCTTTATAAGCCCAAAGCTCTATGCAAAGGCAATTTGGACCAGATCAACCGAGGACTTATAAAGGAGATTTAAATGGATAACATTCAATAGGCCAATGAGTAACTTTCACCAAGAGAACCTTATCTAGCTCTATATTCACCAAAAAGTCCTACATCTGACTTCCTGGTCTTGTGATGACACTTGCGATGGCTCTTCTAGGCAAGTAAGCAAAACCGATCTTACAGCAGTCAAATATAAAAAGAAAATAAAGGCCAGAAAAACGGAGTTACTAGAACAATAAACACTCTTATCAGAGTCAATAAATGTATAAAACGACCTTTAATAATTGAAGGGTGGGCTGTTATTTTACAAGACTCTCATTTGGAAGAGAACTCAGCGAGTAGGTTCTCAGCTGGAATTCTACAATTTTTTGAGTGAGGAATGAGGATCAGTAATGAGCGCTTCTCAATGAGTGCTCCTAATGGAGCTATTATTTGCCCCTTGGAGCTCACTGCCTTCATATCGTCATATAAATTTGCTGGAAATCCATTATTGACCACCTAATTGTCAGAAGGGGATGATGCCCAACCGCTGTCAAATGTGGAAATCTATCTTTAAAGTGATTTAAAATTTGCTTTATTCAGTGTCAATATGCATGATAAAACAAATAAAGCTACTCGTTGGTTCAACTCGCCTTCGCGAAGAGGACTATCTTTTTTATATTTCTTTACTCAATCACTCTGGTACTTAACACAAATTTATATATTCTAGGTCCAGATCTACTTGGCCCTTTGAGTGTATAAACTTAGTTTAGGCATTAATGCATTATAGATCGTTTGCTACATTGATCAGCAAATGAACAAATGCTACTATATATATACACTACATTAATAAGTCCAAAAAGAACCGTTTATTTATGACAAGCATAGATTTTACACCATCTCCTGTGCTAATACCAGCTTTGTCCTTTACTTAACAATATATATATATATATATATATATATATATATATATATATATATCAGCATTGTCCTTTGTAGTTGTGCCATGACATCCCGTCTTCAAAGTAACTTTTATACGGAGATTGTCTGTTTGTTAGTATTCAATATTGTAATTGGGCAAGAATGCATTGCAATACCTTCAGATTCAACGACACTGTTGCATTTCATCGGTATTAGATTCCTTTGGGTTAGGTGCTTTAGAAAGTTATAACTTGCAAAAACGACGACTTCTGAAAAAAAAAAAAGGGATATGTATGTATTGAGGTTGCAGAGCTTTTTATCTCTGTGTTCTCTACCATACCACTGTTCAATTTTGCAGCTCATACAGCCTCATATCGTTTCGTACTTACCAAAAGGATAATATCATGAAAGTTTATAGCATCTTATTATGATTCTAAAAATTATTAGTTGCCCACTGCGCGCAAGCTAGCATATATACACAAATACATAAGAATCAACACACAAACCACTTGCCATCCTCCTCTAAATAGGAGCAGAAACCAGAATTGATACCAAGGAACCTAAAACTCATACACTTTTGACACATAAGCATAAGCATGAAAAAAAAGTCTGATGCTTTTGATTGAAGGGGGAGCAAACATTAAAGTACGGAAATGAAGTAACACTTGCATAAGAATTTCATAAGCTACACCATCTACAGAAAATTTAATTATGAATAAAATCCTTGCCCATGAAAAGTTCTACAACTAATTCCACTCCATTGGATTTTTCTCTTTTGACTTTTTGTGAATTCTACGTTAGATTTAATAGCTCTGAATATCGAATTGAACTCAACTAGAAATCATCGATTACTCAAGCATACTTTGGCAAGTCAAGCCAAAGTAAAAACAAGTGATAGCCAAAAGTTGCATGTACTAAATCTAACCTAGGAATTCGCAAAAATCCAAACGAGAAAACCCAATGGAACAAAGGGTACTGCAGCTCTGAATGAACTCAGGGTGAGGCTAAATCCACGCATTCTCTGCTAAGCCCACACCCATATTGTTGCTGTTAAGCTCAAAAGTGTCACTAATGAGTAATGACTCTTGTAGGGCCAAAAAAAAGATGATATCTGAAGGGTACCTGGTAGGGGATGGAAGAGAGCTCGTGGGTGATTTCGGACTGTAAGGCCTTGAGCAAATTCGAGTCTTCAGCAGCTTTAAGACCCTGGCGGAGTATTTTGGTTGCTCTTGCCATTGTTTCTCGTCTTTGTAGTATAACTCAGCAAGAAATGGTGTGTTGTATAGGTGAAGTTCAGATGAAGAATGGGGACGCCGAACGCTCTCTACTGGTATTTATTTGCCCGGAAGCTAACAAATTTCGCCATTGCTTTGATTGAATAAATCCATGAACTCTCTTCAGCAAGTAAAATGATGTGTACCAGAAGGCCCCGTTTTTACACTTCTTACCGTCGTCATTAGTACTTTTGAAAAAAACACTTCTTAATTAGTACTTTTGAAAAATAATAATTCTAGGGTTAACATTTTTTTTTTTGGTAAAAAAAAAGGCCGGACCGTAAGGCTCTAATCCAACCGGCAGGGAGTATTGCGCCTCGAGAACCTACAAGGTCACCCCATATATTTGAGCCCCCGATTCCAGCACTTATGCCGTGGCCGAAGCGCACAAGGACACGTGTGTGGAGCACGTGCAAGGTGAGAACGTATGTTTGCCACGACAAGTGCGGCGGCCAGGATTCGAACCCAGGTGAGAAACCTGGATTGGGATTCTGGGGACCGTTGAACCAACCCTTGTTAGCTCTTGGGTAAACATCTTACTGTCGCATGGATTACACCGAAAAATTTTGCTTTTAATTAAAGAAAAGAAAAAAAAACTTCATATGAGTTTTAAAGTTAGGAATATACTTTCGTTGTTGGTAATTTAAAAGAAGGTATTAGAAAGGCACCATTACTTGTCATAAAAAAATATTTAGCGACAAGTTAGAATAAAAATTATAAAGTATAATTTTATGTTATAAAAGTATCAATAATTTACAATGGACACTAAAATTTGGTTTGCATTTTTGGGGATGGCTTTATTGAAAGCAAGTCAATGGTTGTGTTAATTTTTTTCACCATCTGAAAAAAAAAATCAAATGTATTGATGGATTGAAAAATCAACATTCCTCCGAAGAAAGTCGATCAACCGAGGAGAAGGAGAATTACACTGGATTGATTTTTCTTTTATTGTTAGAGCAATCTTATTTTATATTTATCATGGTCTTTGCACTTAAAAAAATATGAGACAATTCGACATATAGCGAGACTGATTCATTCTAAGGCCTCATCAACCTGCCATGTCACGATTAAACTGAGAAACCAACCTGGAAGGATGTCTTCATTCAAGGCTAGTTCTCCCCTAGACATAATAAAAGCCATATGAAATTGTCTAATAAAAGAAACAATGTCTGAATTACACGTGACTAGTTTTAAACAAATAAGGAATACATGGCTTACTTATACAGCGCATGAAAGTTTAATTATCCACATGTGTCATTATGAGAATAAGCGTAAAAAAAGGTGACAAGGGGCGGGGGGAAAACTTAAACAAGATAGTACAATAAGGTCTCCTCCGATCTCAACATGTAACAAGATTAATTAGATCAAAACAATAAAGTTTAACGTGAGTAAGGAGATAAAGAAAAATATGCATGTACATGCATGCAATAGCTTTGTTATTGGATTGAGACGATGTTATTAATTAGAAGCATACTATAAAAGCCATTAATCTTGTACAAAAAGTCATCTTCAGCACTGCATACAAACGATATCCTAGTTTTCTTTTGATATCTGTTTACCCTTAGTAGAGAGACTTATATTATCATAGTTGTATCAAATTATTGTTTAATCACATTAAACAGTTCTTCAAAGTGCATTGTTCTTGAAGTGAAGGCTTATACTCTCAAAGTGTTTGCCAGTTTACAAAAATTAATCACTATAGACACGATGAAGGTAAATTGCCTATGTTCATTTTTTATGTATTTAGTTTGACTGGGAATAGGTGTAAATTAGATTAGGGATAGTTTGATTAAACAAACACAAAAGTTCTTAAAATATTAGGCAACAACAACTCTGAGCATATTCTCAAGCCATCTCAGCAAAGAAGTTAAAAGATACTCTCCCCAAAACTCTAGACCTTACACTTAGGCTCTGTTTGACACAGCTTTTTTTCAGTGGTCAATTTTTAAAGAGTAGTTTTTAAAGAGCAGCTTGATTTTTTTTTTTACAAAAACAAGTGGGTGTTTGATAACTCTTTTTTTTTTGAATTTTTTTTTTGGGTGTTTGGTAACCCTTTTTATTTTGACTTTTTTTTGTGGTGGTTTGCGGTGGCAGTGGTGTGGCGTAGCGGTGGTCGACGGTGGTGGTGGCCGGAGGTGGCCGCCCGGTGGTGGTTGCCGGCGGCCGGAGGTGGTTGCTGTCTGGCGGCGGTGGGCGGTGGCTGCCGGCGGTGGTGGCCACCGCCCACCGCTGCCCGGTGGTGGCTGCCGACGGTCGAAGGTGGCTGTGGTGGTGGCTGCCGGAGGTGGCCGCCCGGTGGTGATTGCCGCCGGCAGGAGGTGGCTGTAGGTGGTTGCTGTTTGGCGGCGGTGGTGGCCGGAGGTGGCCTCCGGCCAGCAGTGGTGGCTGCCGACGGTCAGAGGTGGTTGTCAGTGGCTGCCGGGCAGCGGTGGGTGCGTTATGGTGGAGGTCTCAAAAAAAAAATTTAAGTGAAAAAAAAAGAGCTTTTTCTTCTTTTTTTTTTACACTACAATTTTAAAAGTGAGTTTTTAAATTGAAAAAAAAGAGTTACCAAACACCCCATTTTTTTCCCAATTTTTAAAACTGAAAAAAAGAGCAAAAAAAAACTCCGTCAAACGGCCCCTTAGTTCTGTAAGAATCTAACACGTCCGCACAACAAAAACATTACAAAGTCACAACGGTACCGCCACAATGTTCTCGCCATAAACATGTAGTTAATTTTATTTGATGCATAACATCTAAATGTCATTCAAATTGTGCTTCAACTTGACTTGTTAATCTCACGCATCGCTTTTGTCCCTTATAATCATAATATATTTGTAAAAACTATTTTAAGGTACTTTAGAAGTAAGAGAAGCATGGCTCCGTACCATTTGCGCCTGTATCTTTATCTATAGGAAACAACAATATTTTCCTTGGAGGACACCCATCCCAATTGTGATTCAAATAACAAGTTATACACAACAAAAATCCTCTGTGGAATAACAATTTTATTGGACGCTTGTTATAATTGTCCTTTAACATATATACTTTTAACGACATTTTTAACTTTTATTAGTATTTACAATTACGTAAGACCCATTAGGAATGGTATTTAACTCGTTGCCGAGCTTTTTCTAAAAGTTCTCTCCCAATCCTCATATTAAACTCGCATCAATTGGGGATACGCGAATCTGAGTAAAATGTTAGCATATGTAGGGTGAGGCGCTTAGGACATTGGCATTGGCACTTTTTTGTAATTGGTCGTCATCCTTTTTTGAGAGGCAAGGCATCAACGACATGTGAAATTGGCAATAGATCAGTGTGAATTTTCCGGTACAGAGAATTCTTTGTTTGGGCTACCACTTAATATGTTGACATGTTAACTCAAGGTGGCTCATGATTTTTTAATTTGTAATTGTAATAGTTAAAATTAGTTTTTGTCATGATTTTTGCTTTTTCCGTTTGAAGTTACAAATGTAAGGTCAAAAAATAGCTGACAAGTAAAAATCATGTAACGATTACTTTATCAATTTCACTCTCTTTTTACAAAAAAAAAAAAAAAAAAAACCTCCGCATCAATTAAAGACAAACAAAGATAAAAAATTTGGATTGTCAACGGCCCTGATAAAAGACGCATTATCATACGGTGCAACGCTCCACATACAATTCCCATACCATTTTTACAGTTCAAATTTAGGGCTTATGAGCTCCAAAACCCTCCCTTCCCCTCCCCCTTAAACAAATCCACACCCCCCTCACTTCACACTGATACCTTTTTGCTAAGCAAAATTTCTCAGAGAAAAGCTGAAAGAAAATGGCGAGCGACACGGACATGAGCAGCTGGACGGATCTCCTCCATTCATCCTCCAAGCTCGTCGAACAAGCCGCCCCTTCCGCTCAATTCCCCCCTCTCCAGGTCACTCTCCTCTTGATTTGCGTAGCCGCACCAATGTCACCTCTAGGGTTTCAGCCCTGCAGTCACCTATTTGATCGCAATTTAATTTCACGACATTTTTCTTGTTGCGATAAGAGCATATTGTTTGTCATGGCATTTGCACCGTCTCTTATATCTGCACAACTGCGATAATTGGCTGCTTATGCGAGGATTTACACTCGAGCGGATTGGCCATAGGCTTTACTCTCGAATTTCCCTCGCACACCACTTTATTACAGGTCGACCATGTCGCCCTAAGGTTTAGTAAACTTTCCCCTAGCTGCCACCAAAGCTCGCAGATGACCACCAATCGCGTAACAGAGTTGCTCTCTCTATATATATGACATTCTCGCTTTGTTAGGAGCTAATCAATGAGCTTGTGAGATAATAGACGAGAGTGGCGTGGGAGTGTTTCAATCCGCCTCATTGGACTTTTTGCTAGTTTCGTGGATATGATTTCAACGTCGAAACATCGGATTATGGTCAATTAGAATTTGCTAGTCAATTTAGAATTTTTTGACGAGTCAAACTAACGCAAGAACGAAGGCAGTGCTATGCTGCTGCTTGTGAGATATACCTGTATCTTATTTAGTAGCACCACGCTTGCGTATAACCACCAAGCATACAGCAGAGTAGATGTGAATGTATATGACATTTTCGTTAAGTTAAGAGTTTATTGATAGTCACGGAATACAGTTGCGAGAAAATCAGATGCTAGTGAGAGTGTTTGAATTTGCCTTATTTGAATTTTCTCTAGTTTTAGGAACATAATTCGAACATCATATCAAACAAGAATTGTTTGACAAGTCAAACTAATGAGTAAAGTCGTTGCTTGCGTGTTCAAATTCTATTCTAGGAATTTGTGGAAGGGTGGGAGCGGGGAGTTTGTTAAATACATTCCCATCTTTGATCAATAAGCTTTGATTCATTGGGAGTCTATTGAAAAGGACATAATGCTTATGTTGAGGACTCAGTTGAGAGTTGAAATGCTACGTTGGTGAAGGATGGACTCATTGTTTGGCTATCTTGGGATAGGGATTTTATGTTCTTGGACGTTGAAACAGTAGAGAAATTTTACTAGTCCAATTTGGTACTATTCTTGATTTCTTAATTAATTATGTATGTCCTTTTTGTTTTATTCTGCCCTACTTTAGAATTCTAAGTTTTCAATGTGTGTTCTTTTTTTCTGGTTTTCCTCAGAGAAACTTGGATCAATTAGAAGCATTGTCAAAGAAGCTAAAGTCAAAAACACTAAGAACTGAAGCCCCTTCTCAATCGATTGCGGCCACTAGGTACATTTCGTATGTACTGTAGTATACATGCACGTAAAACATTTGTTATAAATTGTATAGGATACTGCCCCGGTTCGATGCCGTAGATATACAGAACAGTCTTGTATAACACTGGATTTTTTAGCAAATTGTTTAGTAGCAAATGCCATGAGATGCTGGTAATTATTTTTCATCATGGTCCAATCATATATTGGCAGCCTGATTTGGTTGAAGATCTAGATAATTGTTAAGAATCTTGGTAGTATCACATTCTTGCTTGCATTTGCAGGCTACTCGCGCGTGAAGGAATAAATGCGGAGCAACTTGCTCGAGATCTCAAGTCTTTCGAACTAAAGGTACATTTTCTTGTTCGTCCAATTCGATGCACAGTTAAGCTGCATGTGGTTTTCTTAATCTGAATGCAGATAGAAATATGTATTTTGGCATTTTGCTAAAATATAGAATATTGAGCATACATTTTACAGTGTCCCATGCAGGCCTGCTTGTATAAGACTTATCTATTCGGCTGTTCGCTTTACCATTCATACCATGTCGAATTTAATTGGTTCTGGCTTGATACTCTCTCACTAGTTTGATCATTTAGAAGTACTTATCACCTCTGGGGTTTGCTGCTGTTACTAGTAAAACTCAATTTTGGTGGCTTTCAGGTGTTCACTGCAGTAATTACTGATATAAAAGTTTGCTTAGACTATATTGTTAATGTAGTTTCTCCTCTTTATGTTTTTACAAAGGATTCTCTTCACTTTACGTTTCAAAATTTCACCGGCAATCTGAAATAAAAAGGGTTAAAGTAAATTACATTTTAAATTTGAACTGTTCGTAATCTGTGATAAATTGAATCATGGTGTAGGCAAAGAAGTTAGAAGAACATCAATTTTGTTGCTTTCCAACCACTTTACATGTCAAGGATAGGATGCCAAAATTACAGTTCTAGAGCAAGTAGTCGCTTGATGATCGACATACATACGTAGTGTAGTCTAATTAGCTTGTTGATGCTCTATGTGAAATAGGAGACTCAAATGTTTGGCTCAATGCTTTACCTTGTAAGATCTCTCCCTCTCCCTTCAGCCCCCCCTCTCTCCGTCCCCCTTCGCATGTGTGTGTGAAAATTAAGTTTCTGGCAGCATATAAGGGTAATAAGCTCCTGCTAAATCACCATTTCTTTGGTTCCACAAAGGCTTTTGGTTGAGTCTTGCCTTGTATTTGGTCCCTTGTATGTTTGTTTAGTTACAACTCTTCCATTTTTGTGCACTCATTTCATCTTGCTTGCTTCTCCACCCACGAGAAAGGGCCATGCAGCCTATCGTTGAATTCTTCCTTTACTTGAACTTTATAATCAATCGGCTATTTACAATAACACCGATTTCGTAATCTATTAATCTGAAGAGAGTACAAGATATTAAGTTCATGCTGGCAAACTAGTTCACCAGAATTGAACTTTTGGAGAGTATTCTTGGGGTGTTTGCTAGCAGTGACGGATGGACGGAAGGGGAACTCGACATTATTCAATTCTTTGAGCCAATGGAATTGTAAGCGACCTGAATTTTTGTGGTGACTGGTGAGTACAGTAGGAGATAAGTTATTGAACATGTGGAGAGTATTCTTGGGATGTTTGCTAGCAGTGACGGATGGACGGAAGGGGAGCTGCTTGACATTATTCAATTATTTGAGCCAATGGAATTGTAAGCGACCTTTGTGGTGACTGGTGAGTACAGACCTATCTCAAATGTGGAGCATGATTCCAGACCTATACATTCTACTTGCAAAGATGGAAAAAGAATTTGCTTCACATGTGGGCATATCATCTTCCTTGAATTGTATTACTGCACTAATTTGCTTTTTGCTAAGTACATTCATTTACTTTTGTGATAAGTAGATGATTTCACTGCATGAACAAGTAATGGATGCTTCATCATCAATTAAAAATGATTTTTTTTTTGCATGCTGGCGCAGAATCTCTCTCTCTCACGAAGTGAAGTCTGAATTTACTGAAAAATTGTATTGTTAGTGGAGCATCTTGTAGAGGGTAGTAAATTCTTTGAATGTTTCTATATATTTTGGTAAGAGAATTGTATAGCGTTGGTCCAACCTTTTACTAGTGTTTTATGACTTCAGTCCAGTGTTACTTTATGCAATGATACACTATTGTTCCTATAACCATGTTGTCTTATGCTTCTTTGTTTTTTAACTGCTGTTATTCTTGATTGTTGATAATTTTTTTCTATTAAGTTTGGGGTACTCACTGTCTGCACTTTTTTTTTAAGACAACATTTGAGGATGTTTTCCCTACTGAGGCGGCGAGCGTTGAAGAGTATTTGCAACAGGTACTAAAATGATTTTGGGTTTTGGCACAACTTACTCCAGAATTCAAGGTGTATTAGTTCGGTCATTTCACCCTATATGATAGTGTAGTATAGATCACAATAAGGGACACTGACTGTTGCTGTCATTGTTGTTGCTTTAACACTTTGAAACGTGGATAGCTGGTGATAAATCATTTGAAATGTTATGGCTCAAAAACTAGAGGAACTTATCTTCGCACCACAATCTCTATAATTGTACATATGTGGATTTAAGGAGGTTCCTTCTGAAACCATATACTATAACTAGTTCACCTCCAAGAGGCTTTGTTCTGGTCCAATTTTTACTGTTAACTTGTTAAAGATGGTACGTTTCTCTGAATATTATGGTTATGGATTAGTTGCATAGGATTGTTGGTTTACTTTAAGGTAGAAGCAAAGGTCGAAAATTGCTATCCTGTACTAAGGGATGTGTATTGGCTTATTAATGTGGGCGCTAGTGGAACTTCCAGAGCTCCTCTTGCCTAAAGAGCTAAAGGAAACCGAGCCCCAAGAGGTGTTCTTACACAGTTCATACACCCACCCATTTTTCGATTGAGATACTTTATGAATGCTGTTTCTCGATCTTACCCTTTATTCTTCTTAATTACTCGTGCCGGGCCTGGTTTAATGTGGCAACTGGCAAGACAGAAGAAGGGAATAGGGAAGGAGAAATGAAGAAAGAGGGAGAGAGAAGTAGATTGCAGTGGGAGTATGCTTTACAATGTAAGAAAAGTGAGTTGACAAGGATATCCATATATAACCACATAATATCCACAAGAAATATTTCGAAATTGCACAAGTACTGTCACATGTGGGCTTATGTGTGAGTGCACGTGTGCGTGGTTCACCACAATATGTTACATGGACACACTAGTAGTTGAAGTTCATCATAAGATTGTTAAGAAGACTTTCTTTTGTTCCATTATGCTTTAAACTTAGTGAAGTTCCCAGTTTGAACACTATGTTACCCTGATTTTTTTTGTCCCTGTGGCTTTGATTTAAAGGTTGACTTAATACACATCCGTGCCCGGCACTCTTATTGGTCCTCTCTAATTTAGGAGTCACAGTATCTCTCTTCCTTTAAGTTATGCATGCACAATTCTTATAAGGGTTCTATCTACTTATTTTTTGTGACACTGCCTGTTCGCCAATATGAATAATTTAATTGTACTCCTTGTGTCTTCTTTCTATAAATATTAGCAATTTCTAATATTCGCATAAAATTGGTTTTCTGCAATCACGAACAATTCTGAAGTACTTGTGTTTCGTGCAGTGCAATGGTTCTGAACCAATGCATTTTTCTCAATCTTTTGAATGGATTTAATTGTACTTTTGCTTAGCTTGAAAAGTGGTTGGTAGCTTGACTGTCATATACAATATGTGCATTTCAGGTACATGAGATGGCGATGGTTTCGGCTGTTCAGGAAGCCCAAAAGGATAATGTTCGAAGTTTTAATGATTATATGATGTCAGTTTTGGAGGTTAGTGTGCTACAATGGGTAGATATGGTACTTTTTTCATATTATCCTGGATAAGTTTGCTGTAGACGGCTCTCCTTACTTGGAGCAGTTGGCTATGTTCATCTATTTGATTCTCATCTTCAATTATCTCTAGTGAGCCGTGCTCAAATATCAGATGATGTTGTTTTCGTAAGTTAACTGCTGTTTCTTGTCTTCCTTGAGTAAACTATTATGAAAAAGTTCTTTTGCTTTTGCATATTAGTTCCTTTTGTTTATCAGGTCCGGTATGTTTTGAATTCCGTGCGTATATATTCAGTGCCCTATACCTATGGCTGGAGGAGGGGATCCAAGCTTAATGATTTAAACAAGTTGATGAAATAAGTACAATTTTTGCATATAGTAGAGGTTTGCTGCTCTTCACACCCTTCCCTTGAAATACTAGCCATGTGCTTTTAGCTTTTCAGTGTTTCCCACTTTTTGAACAGTAAATGAAGAGTGAGAACACTCTCTTCTTTAGGTGTTAGCATTGGAGGACGAGCAGGATTGGGAAGTGCTAATACTAGAGCTACTTTTTTCTGCAGTAATAAAATGGCATTATGTTAGTCTATTTCTCCAGTACAACAGGTGCAAGTGTCAATATTAGAGCTACTTTTGCTGCAGTAACCAAAATTACATTATGTTTGACTTCTTTATGAAACACAACAGGTGCAAGTGTCAATACTAGAGCTACTTTTTGCTGCAGTAGCAAAATGTGGCGTTATGTTAGTCTATTTACAAAGTACAACAGGTGCAAATGTCAGTACTAGAGTTACTTTTTACTGCAGTTACGAAATGGCATTGTGCTAGTTTATTTACGAATTACAACAGGTGCCAACAAACTTAGAGCTTTATTTATATAGATGTTCAATGCGTTTCCCAAATCCTGAATCTTGTATGGGATTATATTTCAGGACGATTGGCAAAAGGAAAAACGGGACTTCCTTCAGAGCCTAAGCCGGATTTCAACATTACCTAGGACTAATGTTGGCAATTCAAGCACCGGGGTTAGTCGTCATCCAGGTCAAATGGTCTCCGTGGTATCTAGTCCTCAGGTTTCTTCTGGTCCATCTAGAATGGAGCTTGCACCTTTAGCTGATAAGCCCATTGTTGAAAAAAAGGCTGCAGTCTATGGAGAAGTAGTGAAGAATCTCAACAATGCGAGACAGCGAGGCTTACCCTTTAGAGTACGAATTTTTGATTTGGCGCTGTAGATATTCTCTTCTTCCCTTATTATGGGGAAGTGCATCCTTTCCTGTTTTTCCTTCTTTCAATTATTCTGAGATGATAAAAATCTAAATTGTCTGATTACAGTAGTATCCTTAATATATCTAATATCTGATGCATCAAGGATATGTGCCATTTTTGTAATTGCTAGGAGTCTTTTCTTGTTTTGATAAGCAAACATAAGATTCATGCTGATATTCGAGTACCTTGTTTTGGTCTTGAAATTTGTTCCAGTTGCATCCTGTTAATAGTATAAATGTACTTTTGCAAATGTTGCATTAACACAAAATTTTGAGTTATTTTGGCTTCTGCTTGATGCCTGAACCACTTTTGTTTGCTTTCCTTCTAGCCTGCTACGGCTTTCAAGAGTGCTTATGAAAGCTTGTGCCTGGATGCATCTGGTGGGAAATCAGTAAGCATGCTGAAGATATGGCATTTAATTCAGGTACACTCCATTAATGTGCTTAGCATTTATTTTTACTAGATGTAATGCAAAAGCTGCAGTCTATTGTATTGCATTTATATCGGTTTGCTTTCTAAAGCTTGTAATGCGATGATCCGTGGATTGAATCATTTTGCAGTCATTGATGGGTGAAGGCCTAACTGTGCAACCAAATGTTTCAAAGAAAATGTCCCTAGTTATTGGTGCAAGGCGCCACCTTGAATGGGGGCATGAGAAATATGTAATGGAAACGATACAAAGTCATCCTGCTCAGGTAGTGTGTAATGGTTATTGTTATCCAACATGCTATTCCCTCTGTCCCCAAATTATGGTCCCCTGTTTGACTCAGCATACAGTTTTTTGGAGAGCTATATGAGTTGCTTCCTACTTCTATCAATGATTTGTGTTTGCATTTGTTTTTCTTGAGTTTATGAGTTATTAATTCTTAAAACAAAGGGACATACTTGGAAGATAATGTTTTGTGGGCATTGAAAAAATGAAAGAACTATGAGTATTCAGAGACAGAGAGTAGCAGATATGATTCTATACTGCTCACTGAAGGAAAAAGAACTGTCAGGATTAGTGCTTTTGTTTCATAAATCCTACTCTTTAAATCTCTTGCTAATTTATGTTCTTCAATTGACAATGAAATGATGATCTTGTGGATAGATGGTTGTTTCTGTTCTGTTTACCCTTTTGAATAAAAAAGAGTTATTAACCTAAGATTCCGGTCAATTGCTGATTTCATTGTAGGCTGCTCTTGGTGGTTCGGTTGGAAATCTGCAAAGGATTCGTGCCTTCCTTCGGGTTTGTCAACACTATTGTAAGAACCAAGAGCCGTCAGGGTATCTGCATTTATCTTTTGCTTACTTTTGTTTCTTTGCAGATTCGTTTAAGGGACTTTGGGGTACTTGATTTTGATTCCAGTGATGCTCGTAGGCAGCCTCCTGTAGATACCACATGGCAGCAGGTGTGCAATACCTGCGATACAATGTTTCTTGTTTTCATGATCATATCAGAAGCTTATTATTTTCTCATTACACCTTCTTGAATATTTGTTCATTCTTTACTTCTGATAAAGTTTGGACGTACGGTTCAAATTACTTTGAGGTGTTCTATGTCCTTGCGCTTTGCTTTGCTCTTTGGTATATGTCTCTCAGTGACTTTGAAAATATGGTAGCTAGCCCATCCTGGTCATGCATTACTGACCATTCTTGGGTCCCGTTCTCTCGCAAACGTCAACGGGCATTCAACGGTCAAAGTACAACGCTACCAAGACGGTCAACCCAAGGTGCTCATCCAAGTCGTCTGCCGCGCTTCTAGCACAAAAAGATTGTAAGTGTTGGAATCAATGGCGTGTTGCGCCTCTGGCACAAAAATGTTCCAAGTGTTGGAATCGACAGTGCGCCTTTCCCGGCCTTCGGGCTTGGGTCGGGCCAAGCTCCCCCTTCTTGCCCCTTGGGGGTCTTCCCATTTCTTGCTCCTTGGGGACTTCCCATCCTTAGTCTTCTCCCCTTGGAGGTAGGAATGGCAATAGGGCGGGTTGGATGCGGATCTTATAAAAACCGAACCGCCCCGCTACATCTGAAACCCCGCCCTGCCCGCCACCGGGTCATCTATGTGCAATACCATAACCTATCCTAAGTAAATTTAAAAAACCTGTCCCTGTCCCTGCCCCGATCCGCCCCGCCCTGTATTACTCAAAACCCGCCCCGTCCCGACCCCTTCTGCCTGGTTTGGCATCACTTAAAGTCTATACCACATTCTCATCACAAGAGCACATATTGCAGTTCTTGTTTCGGTTACTTGAAGGTTCTGTAGGTGCTGGATTTTATTGTTAGAGACAAAAGAGCAATTGTAGTTTGACAAGTAGTGGTAATTGGTACCAAGTAGTACCACAACACGCAATATATCTTGCCTCAAAAACACTAGCTAAACATGTAAAGAACAACCATGCTGCACATCATTAACTGCCATTTTCTGCATTAAGATAGAAGTGCATTAGACATAGCTCATGAAAGATGAAAAGAACAAATGGAGGCTCACACCTCTCAAGTCACGGTTAACAGCTGGTACACCTAGTTAATTCTATTTACAGCACCATTCTCAGTCTCGCCATGGTGCAAATTGGAATTCAGATCCTAGCTACACCAACTTCCCCTATAGTTAGTACTTTGTATGAACACTTTTTTCGACTCGCAATCTCTTGCTTGTGCAAAATTAGCTTGCCCTGTACACCTCCAAGCCTGGTAGATCCAAGTAAATCAGAATTGCAAAAGAGTATTAGGGAGGTTTTTTTTTTTTTTAAATAGCTGTGTACAAACTACCAAGTCATTTTACACAAAGGGTAAGAAGAATATAGCTAACTGTCTCCTTGCTGAAGCATAGACTCTTTATATACAGAATACTGAACTGAATTCATGGACATTCCATATGAAGAATTTATTATACGGGAGGAAATTCATGTAATAATTGCAAATATTCTGAAATTTACTTAGAAGGCACTAGGCCTGCTACAAAGTGGAAAGATCATGAAAAGATCAAGAAGGGGAGGTCAAGAAAATGAGACATTGGCATTGGAAAATGGTAAGAAGGATATAGCTAACCTTGGATTCGGAATTTGAATCAGTGATAAGGAGGGGCGACAGCGGTGGCCAGTGGTGGAGCCGTGGACGTGGTTTCACTGGTTTGTGGCCGTGTGGTGGAGCTGTTGGCAGAGTCGGTATTATGGGAAGAAAGGTGTGGCCGACGGTGCGAGGGAGAGGGAGAGAAGGAGGCAGTGGCTGCCAGCGTGGTAAGAGATAAGTCGGCAGAGAGTGACTGAGTGAGAGAGAAGATAAAAATCTAGGGTTTGGTAGAAAAAAACTTATATATTATAGGATGGACGACTAAGATTAAGTGATGCATAGGGTAAGTATACCAGAGCAGGTAATATAGCGGGGCGGGGTGGACAGGATACCATACTTGACCCTAACCCGATGCGGATTTTTAAAAAAAATGCCATACCTGCCCCATGACCCGTTCAAAGTCAAAATAACCGGCCCTTATCAGATCGGGGCGGGCGGAGATTTGCCGGATGCGGATTTAATTGCTATCCCTACTTGGATGCTCCTCTCCTCACCCCTTGGGGGCTCCCTTCCTCGCCCCTTGTTCTCTCCTCCCCTTGGGAACTTCATGCCTCACGACATGCGTCGTCGTCCCCAAGTGTCGCGACACCTAATTGCTGTCTCTGCAACGATGCCTGTCTCTGCAACACCCGTTGTTGCCCCCGAGCTCGTGACACCAGACCATGCGCGAGCGGCATCTGCTCGTCACATGCCCTCGACACAATGCCCGTCTTTGTACACCCGTTGTCTTGCCCCAGCGCCGTCTCTGTGTCACATGGCCCCCGCCTGAAACCCGATTTTGTAACACTCATTGCCGCGCCCGAGCTTCGCGAGGCCCGAAAAAGCCTGAGTCCTGTCGCTGTGCCGCAGCGCCGTCCTGTGTCATGTGCGCCTGATACGACGCCCATCTCCGTAATACCTGTCACCAAGCGCAAGAGCCGCCTCTTTGTTTTACGTGCCCATGGCACTCCTTCACTCAGCGACACCTATGCGCTATCGCCATGTCACGTGCCCTCGCACAACATTTAGCTATGAAGCCCGGGTGCTTCAAAAAGGGGGAAGTATCGGGGTCGGGTACGTGTCGGGTGTGGGACGGGTGCGGGTTGGGTGCGTGTCAGGTGCAGATCCCTTTTTTCCTTTTATTTTTTGAATTTTGAGTGTGGATTGGATACGAATCGAGTGTGGATTCAACTCATGGGTAAAACATATAAACTAACCTAATCGGACAGATCAAATTGGGAGACTCTGAGAGAGAGAGAGAGAGAGAGAGAGAGAGAGAGAGAGAGAGAGAGAGACCAGCGGCGCCTCTTCGTAACCACCAGTGACCATTGGCGATTTCGGCGACCACCCGCGACACCGACGACCACCCGCGACTACCCTCGACCACCCGCAACTAGCCGCGACAACAATCGACCAACCGCGACCTCCAGCGACCACCCATGACCTCCGACGACCTCAGGCGACCTCCGGCGATCACCCGATAAGACGTCTAGTCACCTCCGACAGCATTTCTCCAAAGATAAGTCTCTTCCTTTCTTCTGTCTTCAAATCTCTCTTTGCTACCTTTTGTGACTTGGATGTGCATTGTTAATTGAAAGTTGGAACCAATTTATACAGTGTTTATTGTTTAACATGTGTCAAAGGCTTAAAGCAGCGGTTCAATAGTTAAAAATTGAGGGATGTTGAATCCAATTTTGCAAACTTTGATGCTATATTGTCACTTTTGTCATATATATGATCTATTTGGTGGTGGTTTTTATGTATTTGATGGTATTGTACTACTGTTGAATGGTTGAATTAAATTGCACTCCGTCTTTTTATACACTTTTTAAGATCCAAATTGCTTAGAAATTTAATACTAATTGTACATAATAAAAAAAAATATATAAAATATTTGCCGTATCCCAGCCGCACCCGTATCCTAAAATTTTCAAAAATGCCGTATCCGCGTATCTACACCCGTATCGTATCCACACCCACACCGGAATCCGTGCTTCTTAGACATTTAGTGACCATGCCACCAAGACATCTCTACTGAATGTGCCTCCGGCACTGGCACTCCTTCACTCGGCAGCACCCATGCGTTGTCGCCATGTCTCGTGCCCCCGCACAACATTTAGTGAGCGTGCCACCGCAACATCTCCATTTAATGTGCCTCTGGCACTGCACCCATGCGCCGCACCCCCTACATTTTGTTACACGGCCACTCCCCCCTCTCTAGAGGGTAGGCGACTCCTCCGTGATACTACCTCAGAGAGCTGCAAATGCTTCGGCATGAGGATTCCCTCCAGCCAGGTAGGTGACTCTTCTGAAACACTACCTCGATTGGTCAAGTAGTCAACTCCTCCGGGGCTCTACTTTGGCGCATTCTGAGTGCTTCAGCACAAGGATTTGTTGCGGGGATAAACGACTCTTCCGGAACACTACCTAGGCCCATCGGTAGGCAACTCTTCGGGGACACTACTTTGGTGCGCTTTGAGTGTTCTAGCACAAGGACTCGTAACGGGGATAGGCGACTCCTCCGATACACTATCTCCGTGAGGGAGCTCTTAGTGCTCTGGCATGGGGATTCCCCTCCTGCCATAGAGGCGACTCCTCCGGCATGGCAGGCTCTTCATCGGCACTCCTAGGGACTATGACCCCCCATGCTACTCCGAGAAGGGAGCATGTTTCTGGAGGGCATCGCGCCTTGTTTGCCTGTTAGTCAGGCGTAGGGACCCTTCCCCACTACTGTCACTTCTCTGCGTCTCTTGATGCTCCCCGTGAGACTTAGCAAGGGCTTTGGACATGTGGCTAGATCAAGGGGTTCTCTGGAGACACCAGCGCTGTGTGAGCCGGTCTTTCCAGACATACAGTGATGTTGTGCCGAGCAGGTTGGGTAAATATGCGATTCGACAGTCCTTGGAGCATTGGCATTTGTGCCCCTCTTGGTGAGGTGTCACTCCCAGGGGTGCCATGTGTCGCTTAATGACACAAGCATATTTTAGCTTTTAAGTAGGGGACTTGAGAATTCATTTTGAAGAGAACATAACTTATTTCACATTTCACTTTTTCATTTAAGAATTCTAGAGCTAGAGAATTTTAGAGAGAAACATATAGGACCTTGACACAGGATCCCGTTGCTTGACCTCGACTTTAGACCTAATAATTGGACTGTAACTGTCGTCTTATATTCATAGCGTGCCTTCGCCTTGCAGCATTGCCTCTCGTCAAGCTCTGTCTCGGAAGTCTTGGTCCTTGCCCTTGTTTTGTCCTTACTCTGTCACACATCAACATACTTGATGTCTCAGATTGCATTCTTTGTGGCACCTCCTTGTATACTGCGAATTCACTTCCTTGGCATTAAATATTTATGCAAATTGAAGTACACCGTTCACAAAATTTCCTCTCTCTTTATGTGCTTAACATTTAGTGAGCATCAAAGTTTAATACTTTTACCGTCATGCAGATATGAATGTTGTATGAACTTTGACTTCCACTTTTTAGTATTGAGAGTGTGTTTATTAGAAGTCCCTAGAAGGGGGCAAAGTCATGGATGTAGATAAACGCATAGCAGCCCAAGAGTGAACCTTAGCGAACACAAGTCCTTTATAAAGCCAGGCCCTACTAACATGGCACAAAGCCAAAACGTAAAACTACACCTTAGCTCATAGTAAAATCACATCTGCAAAATGCATAAAACTGTCAACCCAGGATACTCATCTTCGAGCCTTAGAAAGTGAACGCTACAGGACAATGCATGAATGGGATTCTCAGTTAGCTCACATTTACTCCTACTAATGACATAGGATATGACGTGGCAATGCTTTACCTCCTTCGCAGCTTCTTTGACACCTTTGCTCCTCTTATCGTCGTCAGCATGCTAAATGGGTGCCGAAGAATGGAAAAGAAGTTTTGACATGCCCTCCTTCTTAGTGGAGAAACAAATGTTCAGTGGACTTGATGCTCCAGTTTCCAGTTGATAATGGTTATTCCCTCGTTAAATTATCAGTATTCAAACTAGCACCTATAGCCCTTGTCCATGCTAAGAAGGCTACTTTCAGTCACTTCTGCTGACTGAGCGAATGCTTGAATAATTTTCCATACCCTTTCCCATGAAGTTCTCTCTCCTTATCAAAATTTCTGGTCGTTACTTTTGATTTTTAGCTTTTAATTAGGGCTAGGCCATTTTTTTTTTGTTTCCACATGCGACTTTCTTTTGCTCCTAATGGTGACTTGAGCAGAAATATGAAGAATTTTAATTTGTGCTGTTGTCACAGACTTGCTTATCTTGTCATACTGTAAATAGGAGGAGTGAGACAGCAGTTCAATTCATATACTATTACTCATCTGTAGTCTCTTGTCAATATTAACTATATCTTCTGAAACAGATCTATTTTTGCTTAAGAACTGGGTATTATAATGAAGCGAGAGATGTTGCAATTTTGTCTCGGGTTTCCCACCAATTCGCTCCTCAGGTACTGACTCTACACTACTTGGACATGGTAGTCTTCCCTTGGCTTCTGATCGTTATCTTTCTATTTGCCAGCTCACAGAGTGGATTGACACTGGTGGCATTGTCTCACCCGAGACTGCAGCTGCTGCCGCAGAAGAATGTGAAAAAATGTTAAGGATGGGTGACAGAGTGGGTCGAGCTGCATATGACAAGAAAAAGTTACTTTTATATGCTATAATATCTGGTTCTCGTAGGCAGATTGACCACCTTCTTAGAGAACTACCTACACTTTTCAATACCATAGAGGATTTCCTGTGGTTCAAATTGTCTGCTGTACGAGACTCTCCTACTGGATCCTCTTCTGCTGTCCTGAATGAGGGATTACTACCCTATAGTTTGGACGATTTGCAGGTGTACCTGAATAAGTTCGAACCATCATACTATACCAAAAATGGGAAGGACCCTCTCGTGTATCCTTATGTTCTGCTTTTGAGTATACAGTTGCTACCTGCTGTCCTCTATTTATCTAAGGATATGGGGGATGAGGGATATAATGTGGATGCTACCCATATATCGATTGTGCTGGCAGACTATGCGGTTCTCGCTGAAGGTGGTGGAGCAGATCGGAAACTAGGGATGATGGATGCTTCTGCCGAGGCATCGAGCATAATTAGGCAGTATGGCTCAGTATATTTGCGGCACGGTAATCTTTTATTGGCATTGGAATACTATGCCCAAGCGGCTGCAGCAGTGGGTGGTGGACGGTTGTCATGGACTGGGAGAACGAATGCCGATCAGCAAAGGCAGAGAAGTTTGATGCTGAAGCAACTCCTCATGGAGCTGCTGTTGCGCGATGATGGCATTTACCTCTTGCTTGGTCCAAGAGGTGCAGGAGAAGAAGGTGAACTAGGAAGATTTTTGACAGATGGAAACTCGAGGCACCAGTTTCTGCTTGAAGCTTCTCGCCAGTGTCAGGAAGCTGGGCTTTATGACAAAGTAAATATTGGTTTATGTTTTTATTCTTTATTGTGTACCTTAGTTGTCCCTTTTTATGTTAGCAACTCATGGAATGCATATGGGCGCTTTATCTTTTTTCTTATTAATTTTTTCCATACAATCCTTTATCTTCGTCTAAATCACCTCTATCTCACATCAACATCTCTCAATGTGAGTACAGGCCAACTCTAGTAAGCGTGCTCACAGCTTGGCTTCCCTGCTGGTGGCCATTTATATAGTTACACAACACAGAGCTGCATTACGTATAGTGGCTACACTAGATTAGAAACTTATGTAATTGGGTCCGCTGCTAGACCTGAAAGATCCTCTGTCAGTTTGAGTTTTGATGCACTGTAAACTTATATTGAGCACACAAGTAACTTTCTCAAGCACTAATCTCATCTCTTCAGAAGAACGATTCCATAATAGAGGGACATGCAAAACTGACATCAGTGTTGTTCTTTCCAATGGGACCATATGTCTATCGATTTAGATACATGATATTTTTTTTAAGTAATTTTCTGTATGAAGTTTAAATGCTTAAAATCTGGCTGTGTGGTCCCTCCCCCCGCCTACGCAACCTCCCATCTTTACCCAGGGGTTATTTAAGCTGCAACATGTTCGTTGCTTGCCAATTTTTAGTATGCTGGTTAGTTGTCTACCTTATGTACTAATTTTCACTTTGTATTTCACTATCAATATTCAGTCCATAGAAATTCAGCGGAGAGTTGGGGCATTTTCAGCTGCCTTGGACACCATAAACAAGTGTCTCTCTGAAGCAATTTGTGCCTTATCACGTGGTAGGTTGGATGGCGAGAGCCGGACTGCTGGGCTCATTCAATCAGGAAACGAGCTTTTAGAGACGTTCAAATATTATCCTGAAGTCAGGTCATTCTTTTGGCTTGTGGCTTTATATCTTGATGTCAAGCTTTGTTTTCAGTCGAACTGATAAGCTTGCATTCCAGGACTATTGTTGTGCCTAGTTTCTTCTGCAAATCCACCAGCCTTTTTGTTTCAGAAATATGCATATTTTACTGTTCCTTGTAGAATTTCCCTATTGTCTGAAACGTCAAAATAATTATAGTATGGAGAACAATGTTAAATGCTGATATACCATACGTCGCTACTAATCCTTCTTGCAGTCAATTTGACTGATCTCAAGGATCAAGTAGATTGGATTTTTTTTTTACTTCTTTCCTGACTTGTATCATTCATCTGTTGTGCAGTCTTCAAGAGAGAGAAAATGTTTTGGAGCAACAAACTGTGTTGAGACAGCTTGAGACGATTTTGTCTATCCATAAGTTGGCAAGACTAGGCCATCACATTGATGCTTTAAGGGAGGTTGCTAAACTTCCATTTCTTCCATTAGACCCACGAGCTCCAGATATCGCAACAAACGTGTTCCAAAATTTATCGCCTCATGTCCAAGCTTGTGTGCCAGACCTTCTTAAGGTTGCTCTTCAATGTTTAGACAGTGTCACAGATTCAGACGGATCACTTCGTGCCTTGAGGA
The DNA here is from genome assembly GCA_033070095.1 of Escallonia herrerae. Classification (NCBI taxonomy): domain Eukaryota; kingdom Viridiplantae; phylum Streptophyta; class Magnoliopsida; order Escalloniales; family Escalloniaceae; genus Escallonia; species Escallonia herrerae. The sequence goes on along the minus strand of JAVXUP010000072.1, from coordinate 140,916 downwards.
CCAAGGTATGTTTGATGGTGTTATATTAAATATCTTCTTCCCATTTCCAAATTCTATTTGGCTCTCTCTGCTTTAATGCCGCTATAGCATTCTTGAAATTTTGTGATGTTGTTTATGACGACCAGTGCTCTTTAGATAAACTAAATTCTGTTACTTAACTACCTGTTTATATTTGTCATAACCCCTTAACTTGTTGGCATGCATGCATGTGGAAAATAAAGGCATGAAGATTTTTGCTCCACATTTTTAACTAGGTGCCATAGCATCGTAGTGAGGAAGTGCTTTGGCATCTAGGAGAAGGGGAAGGGGATTGAGGTTTTTAACTGTTTACGATTGACTACGCAAAAAAATTGAAAGATAAATCCACCATTTTTATGCTGTAATAATTGTATCCAGATATCATCTATCGATTCTAAAAGATGTTGATGACGTTTCTTTTGAGGCTGAGATCTGGTAATGTTTTTCTTTCGTGGGTGTTGGAAGGGATTTTCTCTTGGATGGGTGAAAAACGCTTTTGATTTTTAAAGATCAGCGGTTTTCGCTCCATGCTTTGAATTAGTATGAAAGGGGCATGAGTTGCAAGGTTTGCTGGTACTACACACATGTTGATGTTGTGGATTTGTGGGATCTTGGATGCATCTACTGTTTCAAGCTTTTGGCTACGGTTTTGAAAGGATTATACTCGGCGTAGTCTTGTGATTAGGATCGGTGCTATTAGTGGTGGTTCAGGGGTTCTTGTGGTGGAAATGTTTCAAAGTGGGGATCTAGGGTTGGGAGTTGTACTGCGATTCTGGAGTAATCTGGCGGCAAGGGCTGGATGAAGCTCGGGAAGTGCTTCAGAAGGGTAATCGGAGTCAAGTTGTAGTGCAATCAACATGATTCGCAGAAAGGATTTGGTGATCAGCGGAGAAGATCTTGTGCTGTTTCTTGAAGACCATGTACAAATATCGTTGATCATAGTGTCCGGTAGGCATGATGGTAGGGAAGTGGCTGAGGGCGTTGCTGAAGTGGAAGCATGCAAGCAGATGCTTGATTGCTTGCTCGGGCATCCCTCAGGTTTGTTGGGCAAGAAAATTGCAGTCTCCATTATTACGACTTTGGGGTGACGATAGAAGATGGTCAGAAGGAGATGGTGGGTGTTAAGCACGTGTATGTGGAGGGTGTTGTGGGATTTTCTGGGAGTCAGGTTCACGCTGTAGACAGCTGGACGCTCCTTTTGCATTGAATTCAAATTTCAAAGGCTCAATGAATCTCTTAAAGATGGGCTGCTCTGTTACCCTGGCCAGCGATTGTGGCCTTAGGTAGAAGGACTGAGCCCCATTGCATTCAGGGCGCGAAGAGGGATGAATTAAGCTTTTGTTCGGTTTGGATCAAGGGATAAATAGATTTGAGCCCTTAGTGTTCTTAAGAGTACAGCAGCAGGGTTTCGGGTTTCCTCCTACGGTTATCGACCCGAATTCTCCTATTGATAAGGATGAGACACTTACGCCAAATATTGGTGGTGGCCCGCTTTCTTCTCAATTGATTCTTTGGGGATCACAGTCTAGGTTGGGGGGCTAAGATCTCCCGAGCTGCTTGATTTGGGTCAGTTTCGGAGTGTTGTTGGCAAGAGTTCTACTACAGATGGGACTGAGGTGTATTTTACCTGGTATTGGGGATCTTTAAAGGGCCATGATTTTGATTATTTTGAGGAGTTTGATAAGAGTTTGGCGGTAGTGCCTGAACTAATTGATGAAGTGGGAGTTGGCAATCAACTTTATGTTTCTCAGGGGTTACGAAATTTGGTGAGTGAAGTCGTAGTGGGCAGAAACAGCAATAATGACGTTCCAAGGATGATGACAGGTGGTTCGCTTGGCCTGCATTTGGTATGCAGGATGCTAGTTCGGAGCCTGGAGACTTTGAAGATACGAAGAGGTTGGGCCTGTTATTCGGCGATGTCAAATATATTGACTTTGGCCAAACGCCTGGTCTATCTTTTGGAGGTGAAGGAGAGAAGGCTTGGAAGCTTTTTTGAAAGATCGAAGGAAGGCAAGATACTTTCTCACGCATTCCATAAAGATGTATAGAGAGTTCAAGAAACTTCTGCAGTCGAGGGATTAGTCGTTAAGAAACGTGATGTTGGGCAAGTGCTGTTAAGGTTGTCCAGTGCTCTGTGTTATGTCGTGGCATTGTTCTCGTCTTAGCTTGTGTGTTCTTCTTTTCTGTTGGGTGCTTGTTTTATTAGTTGGTATACTGTGTAAGCTTGGGTTGGGTCCCAAGTTGAGTGAGAGCAAGATCAAAATCATGAGTACGGAAGTTCCAAATTCCAAAATTTTCCAGAGCGGGAGCGCTGGGAAAGCGTCTGTAAAATGGTTTTGTAACTCTACGTCTAGCTATATGATAACATGTTAAATAAGTAAACATATTTCTCAATATTTCAGTAGGGTAATTTTGTGGTCAGTAGGTTACATAATGAAAATAGACGAGCTTTATATGTAAAATAGGTCTTCCTTGTGGAGTTCTTGTTCATTCAAACTCCAAAGAATCGTTCTTCATTAGAGGTTGAAGCCACACTGTCGTGGTAGTTCTTGTGGGTAATTTCATGGTGGTAGATGAGGTCAGACGATGGAGAGATACTGGACAAACTAAAAGGCCCAGAAAAACACGAATTTAGTGGATGAAGCACTAAGAGCAAAACGTGACTCAAATGGACATACGGTGATGAAATTTTTTTACGGTGAAGAATTTTTACAGTGAAATAATCTGTAAGATTTTGGGTTCAGTTTTGGTTTGGTAACACGGGCTCAGAATCCCGTATTTCCTTTTACTTACAAAAGTGTGAAATGGGAAGAGCCTTTTCTCCTGCTGTACCTTGAAATGGCAAATCGCAGGCTACCAAGTTGAGTCCAGTCAATTTCGTTTGTCGGCCCAAAACCTGAAGACCATTAATGTTGGCGAGTGGAGATGGTGACTTAGAGAATTGGTTCTGGGTGCAAGTTAGCAAAAAGAAGATCAGGATACGATTTTCATATTTCATTAAAATGGTTGATTTCCTCTTTCCCCCTGAAGATGGGGGTGGATTAGAATCTAAGCGGGTGGAAGTAGCCTCTCCCAGAAGAAAAGCACAAACAACCTTTTCCTTCGTCTTGTAGAGTATGCTGGAGCACTAGGTAGCACGGTCCTTCGTTTTGTAGAGTATGCTGGAGCACTAGGTAGCATGGACACGGACACCGGACACCGCAATTTCCAAAAAATTAGATTTTGGATTCCGCTATTTTTTTAATATATTTTTATTACACACACACGTATACATTCCACAATCTAAAATAACAAACAATAATAAAAAATTACGAAAACAAGGAATTCAAATACAAGTCATACTTAAACGTTAAGTAATAATAAATATATAAGCAACATTTATTTGGTCAATATTTATTTTGTCAATGTAATGGGCAAAAAAACTAAGTCAAAAAAAAAAAAACAAAAGAAGAGAGGCACTTTCAGTAGAATCAGTATAAGCAATGAGAGGGACTTTCTTCAGTAGAATCAGTACAAATGCACGACAGATGGAGAAAAGGAAAAAAAAGAAGGGAAAGAAACAAGAGGGAGGAAAAAAGGAGACGAGATGAGGATACAAAGAGAAGGAGACCTGTGGGTCAGCGACAGCGGCGGAGGACCTCCAACGATGATGGCGAGACCTCTGGCGACGGCGGCAGTAGCTGGCTTCGGCATCTTCGGCGACTGTAGCCGTCAGATCTGTCGGCTTCGACTTCGGTATCTTTGGCGACTGAGCTCCGGAAACACCGGCGACAGCTCCGGCAACACCGGCGAGTCGGTAACAGCCTTGATGTGGTTTGCAGACAGCAGCCCTGAGGTGAGAGTAGAGGACGACCGTGAGGTGAGAGAGAAGAAGACGGTAATGGCTCAGATTAGGGAACATTTAATATTTTTTGCAAAAAAACCTCACATTCTATTTATTATAGATTGACCCCCGAAATTAGTTCAAAAAATTTCAAACTGGCCCCAAACATTCTGACACTGCTCCATGCCGTGTCCGACACTCCTCAATGAAGTGTCCGACACGGTGTTGGAAATTAAAAAAAATAAAAATAAAATGGGACAAGGGTGGCCGACACGTGTCGGTCGGTGTCCGGAGGGTGTCAGGGTGTCCATCCGTTTAGGACACCATACCTCCACCTAGGAGAGGTGTCAGTACTTCCTAGCTGGAGCAGTACTTTTAATTGGTCTCGTTTTAAGCAGATCTATCGCATAGAAAGTAATTGACAAAGGTAAAACTCGATAGTGGGTTATTCTGGAAGTCTGCTTCTTAACCTATCCAGGCTGCACTCTGATGGTTTGAGCTTGGATTAAATTGCCATCCTTATCTGTGTAGTTTCTTGTTGATTACATTTGTATTGTATAATGCGGTCCGCGATGCCGTTTTTGTGAGTGCGCGTAAGATCTCTTTATTGATTTTGGTTCTGAATTGAAGTGTATTTTTATGTCTTTGATGACATTTTCTCTTATGTGTTCTACCACTGCAGATAGCAAATTTTCTGGCCAACAATTTGAATAGGAACTGGCCTCGTGATTTGTACGAAAGGGTTGCTCGAAGCTTGTGAAGCAAATTGTCAGTCTGACACGCATTGGCTTTGAGGTTGCAAGGAATGTGTACCACCTGTAAAAAATAGTAGCATCTGGCTTAGCCTGAAAATGATCAACATATCTTTTTTGGTGACTTGTGCGAGGAAGAAGCTTTGAGGGTTTTTAGTGGAAAGTTTTCTCCTCTAGGCTGCTGTGCTATGCACTTCGAATGTCGGTACTATGTCGTGTAAAACTAGGAATGCAGGATTGATATAGTGTCTTAACAGGTGGCTGCTGGCACTTGACCATGGAAGAGCTAGAGCAGGGGTTGATGCGTGAATTACCGAGTTCTCCCCATCGCTAATCTCTCTCAAAATTACGTACTATCTTAGCTGCAGAATTACACGGAAACTGGTGATGGGATCCTACCTCAAGCTTGCTCAAGGGTTTGCATCTTCTCATTTCTTTTGGATAATAATCTGGGAGGTCTTGAGCGGTAACAAAATCGTGAGAGACCAAGAAATGGCAAGACGTAATAGCTTAGCTTAAGAAAATGATTTTCCAGCTTTAATTTCTCGTGTCTTCGGAGCCTTCTGAATGTTAGCATGCATAGCCCCATTGGGTGATGCACAATTTCGCTGCAAAAATGCTTTAGTGCCTGAAAGTTGTTGGTAGCACCTTTAATGATAATTTTCGCAACACTTCTACGACGGCTAGAATTGCCACTAAAAGTAAAATGGATGTCTTGACATCAGGCCACGGCGAAGTCCTCTTCGGCCTATATTTTAAAAGTATTGGTCTATGTTATTCCTCTTTTTTGTCTGCGGCAATGGTGAAGGTGTAAAGAGGAGGTAACATATAAATTACGGAGTACTCTTTTATCATTTCAAAACTTGCAGGATAAATGGGGTGGGAGACCGTTGGGTCCTGTATAAATGAAGTGATTGAAAGAGGAGCTGTTCGTCTAGTATGTCTCGATCACAGGCAGCAGATCTAGGATTCAGATGTAAGGTGGACAAACTGAATATTTTCTTAGGAATTAGAGGGAAAAGTCTGTCTTCTTGCACTTAAATCAACTTCTTCTTCCATAAAGTGTGTGAAGTTAGGTTCCTAAAACCGATCTACACTCAGATCAGCCCCCGCACCAATTTGTGCATCATGGCAATGGCGGATTCGAACACACTTTTCAGGTCTTTGATGGTTTAGGTTTTCAATTTATCCATGAAAGAGGCTCGTAGTGGAGGATAGAGCTAGGTCCACCTATAACGAGAAATGCACTATTCTGCCACTCTTAGACCTCAGTAGTTGCGATCTTTACCAATTACTTTTCCCTAGGCATGCAGATTTTACCGTCGTTATTAGCTAGCGTCACTACATATCTTCCTCCTTTATCACGAAGAAAGTTTCAGCGTACAACTTAAAAATGAGACCAAAGAAAAATAAGTATTTTTTTCCTTATTTGCCTACCAACTAGTTGATTGTAATTGGTGCAACCACAACGATTGCGTTGAACAAGGTTTTCTTAATCCTGAAAATATAATTAAAAATCACGGTAAACGGGTTTTACACCTAGCATGTAACGTCGCTACTGGTCATGATAAAGTCACTAATACATACAACCATCGACACTATTATGGACAACTATGGACAAATGTCTTATATAACGGAAGGGGCCAAAATAATAAATAGGAGCGACAGATCGCTTTACAGCCAAGTATCCTGCATCCAGTCCTAATGGACGTTATTCGGGCATGAGAAACGAAAGCTGCTAATGATTTAACCTCCTTTAACTGCTGATTTTGCCATGTTGGTACTGAAATAATAAAATTATGATACTATGTAGCAAAATTCGTATATGATAGGTGCTACGGTGATGTCTTCATTATTCGATACTTGGGAGATCAAAAAAAGTCTTCATTTAGGAGATTTGAAAAAGCGAATCTGGTAAAACCTTAATGTGGAGAATATGGCTGCAAATGAACAAGTACGCGGTTCGTTCAGGAGAGCTCGACCTCGTGTTCGTGTTCGATTACTTTGACTATGTTCAAGCTCAACTTGTGTTCGTCACAAGTTCCAAATCCATGCTCGAATTCTTGTCGCGAAGTTTTTGCGAACACGAGCAAAGCTCGGTTCCTAAAAAAGGAATAAGTAAAATAAAATCAACACATTGATTATAATTTTATAAAACTAAAGCCCTGATTTTTATTGCTGACTGAAAAAATGCGTAAAACAAAAAAAAGAAAAAAGAAAATACTAAACTTTAAGATATAATAACGAGAAATGGATTATGGTACGGACTTTCAAAGCTTCAATTTGAAGATCTCACCAATGACATCCATGTCTTTAAACCCTCTACACAACACAACAGATTAAACACAACGGTTCGGCACCAAAGTCCTCCTTTTAGCATTCTCTTTGTTACTGCAAACATCTTGCTAGGCTGAGATGATGACCTCCCGTCAAATTTGATATAGCCAGAAGCAAAAGAAAGGGGAAGAAGGGAAGAAAGAGTGTTTCCAGACATTTAGGCCCGTTTGACAGGATTTTTTTTTTTTTCAGTTTTGGAAAGTGAAAAAATAAACGCGTTAGGTAATCAGTTTTTTTTTTTTAGTTTTAAAATCAAGGCTGTTTTTGAAAACTACAAAAATGAGCTTTTTTTTTTTTTTGAGACCACCACCCTCCCCCTGCTGGCAACTGCCGGCGGCTGGCGGCCACCTCCGACACCAAGTCGGCAACTGTAGGCGGGCGGCTGTCACCGCCACGCCCCACAACCGCAAACCACTACAAAAAAATCTCAAAATAAAAACTGGGTAATAAAAAAAATACAAAATAAAACTGGGGGTTATTAAATACCCACTTGTTTTGTAAAAAAATAAATAAATAAATTAAACTGCTCTTTAATTTTTTTTTGAAAACTGAAAACCAAAAATAAAAGTATTGTCAAATAAAGCCCTATGTTAGTGTTTAGGTTTTGGTTTGGGCTTTCTGGCTCTCTGGATTGAGCTTATGAAAATGTTATGCTAAACATTCCATTATAAAATAATTGGGCTCACGAATATACGAGTTATTCATGATTTTGTTTATGAATAGTTTTGATTGTTCATATTCGGCTAGCTTATTAAACGAGCTCAATTTTTTTATTCAAGCTCGGTTCGCTTCTTTAATAAACGATTACAATAAAGCTTTTAAGTATAAAATTGTTTACGAGGAGTTCGCTTGCAGCCCTAGACTGGAAAAGTTTGTTTTTGAGTGCCCAAAAAAAGGTACTCCCTTCGTCCCTTAAAGACCGATTCATTTTTCTTTGCATGTATATTAAGGATTTATGTTATATATTATGTCTTTTCCATTTTACTCTTTAGAGAGAGGGGAGAAGAGAGTGGGCCATGAGAGAGAATTGGTTGGTAGAGTGTTAAATGTGGAGAGAGAAATAAAATAAAAAAGTGTAAAGTAGTGGGCTATGAGAGAGAAAATGAGTTGGTAGAGAATTAAATGTGGTGAGAGAAATAAAATAAAAAAAAGTATAAAAGGGTAAATATGTAAAAATATTTATAGAATCTTTCTTAATTTGAAAGTGATCAATTTTTATGGACGGTTCAAAAAGTATAAAAAGAGTATTAACTAGACCCTGAGTATGCAGTCTTTTCGTCAGAAGCCGAGGCTAAAGTCGCAGCAGATCCGCATATGAAGTGGGTCCCTTTAAGACATTATTATATCCCAATCCCACATTTAAAGTGTTACTTTATTGTGGCAACCGCCGTTAAAAGGTTTATGGGTTCGGTGTCGGTCACAACAACATAGTTGGGTTAAGAATGGACTAAAATGCGTATGGATATCTTGTTGTAATTTTTTTAAAAAGAAATGAGAAATATATACCACATGAAGAAACCAACTTACAACAAGATGGAGATATCCAGCATCACAACAAAAAGCGACGTCGAAATATACATGGGAAGTGGGTAACATGATACAAAAGGTGAACATAGGAAAAAAAAAAAGAAAAAAAAACCAGGCCTGAGTAATAGCGAACCAAATTAGGCAAGCAGAACAAGTTGATCACTATCTATCCATTCCTACTTCAGATCCTGTCCCAAGTTGAAAGGAAAAAATGCGGTTACTGATGATAGTTGCAGAATAACTTCAGTGCCTCGGGCCACATGTAAGGAATGTACTCCTTGATTGCTATGTTACACAGAAGAGGTAAAAGGGAGACAGTTCTCTGACTTCTCGTGATTTTGTATCTGCACAAGTGAATCTAGGTGAGAAACAAGAATAATAATATGTCGATGGAGACGTCGTAATAACACAGCCACAACTGTTGCACTAGCTTCATTGGTGCCCCCAAACAACATCAGAATAAGCACCACTCGGAACCCAGAGTAAACTAAAAGCCACTAAACCAATACAAAACTGTAAGCGTGAAGTAGAGTTGTCAACCAAATTGGCTGGAGAGCTAGACTGAGACCCAAACTGAGTAGACTTAACAACTGAGGTGACACATAATGCCGAACTAAGTGGTATGAAACAGTAGCAAGTATTAAAAAACAACACAGGAAATAGCGGGTAATAAAAATGTTCCAATTGCACTGAACCGCAACTATGGTGTAAAGGAGTCTTATTTACTATTTTTACGACAACAATTTTGAAAACGAGGTATGGCACTGATGTTACGCATCATCCTCCGACTTTGTGCGATAATAGTTGTCGCGTCAAACTGTTGGCCCCTGAATATATTCTGGAGTGAAACAATGATAGCTACAAGATTATATAGTTCTGAGCTATTTCGAAGGATAGGCTTAACGAAACAATGGACAACCCAGTTTCTGGCAGATGAAAAGGTTGGGCCTATATCTAGCCTGAAATGTTGTGTACAGAGACAAGCGCAATGACATTGAAGGAAAAGATGATTTTGCGTTTCTGGATAGCTTGGACAGAGAGGACACATGTCTGAGACTTGACATTTCCTCTGCACTAATGCGGAGGACACCGCAAGCCACTGATGTAGAAACTGCCATAAGAAAATAGTAATTTTAGCTGTATTCTCGATCTATTCTGGTCGGACCTAAAAGGTCCACTGAGATTTTATTTTGCACGACACGTCGGCACAAATATTCAACGCATTCAATCGGTCAAAACATGCACGCTTAAGACACGTGCACTTCTCACTTTTTCTACGTGATTTGTCACCAAGAAACTCATCCTTGCGTGACTGCTTATCACTCTCCGACCGTCGCACATCGCCTGTCTCCCGTCGGTGCACCTTGGCACTTGCCCAAGGAAGTCGGCCTTGGCCTTCCCCTTGGGGTTGGCCTCGGCCTCCCCTCAAGGTTGGCCTTTGGCCTATCTCCTTAGCAGTTGCATTACTCTTCAAGGGAACGGACGTCACTCCGTCACCCTCGTCGCGCCGGACGTCACTTTGCGACCCCTATAGAGCAGGACGTCACTCTGCGACCCTGTGCCGAACGTCACTCTACGACCCCCGTCTCCCTGACGTCACTCCGCGACCCCCGTCGCGCCGGACCTCACTCAGCGACCCCCGTCGCGCCGGACCTCACTCAGCGACCACCGTCACGTCGGAGGTCACGACCCCCGTCGCCCGGACGTCACTCAGCCACCCTGTCGCCTGGACATCACTCTGCGACCCCTGTCGCACTGGACGTCACTTCGCGACGCCCGTCGCTCGAACGTCACTCCTCAACCCCCGCTCGAACTTCACTCTGCGACCCCCATTGCCGGTGTCCGGGTGTGGCACTCCAACACTCCGTCACTCCCATGCGCCGCACCATTGATACAACCGTGCCTCCAGGCTCTCTGTCACAATGCCATGCCCCTGACACCATACACACATCATCGCGCACATGCGCTACAATCATGTTACAGGCCTCCGGACACCACACTCATTCACCACACCATGCGCTCCCGCCATGGACGTGAAACATGCATTGACCCACTCTCCGGAGTGTGCAACATTTCGCGGGGATAGACGATTCCTCCAGGATGCTATCTCTACCAGGGAGCTTTTCAACTCCCCTTCCGCCAAGTAAATGGCCCCTTCAGGATGCTACCTCACCCGGTCAGTAAACAGCTCTTCTGGGATGCTACCTTGATGCGTTCCGAGTGCTCCGGCACAAGGACTCGCCCACGGAGATAGGCGACTCCTCCGAGACACTATCTCCACCAGGAAGCTCTTCAACTCCCCTTCTGTCAGGTAGACGGCTCCTCCGGGATGCTACCTCAGCCGGTTAGGTAGACGGCTCCTCAGGGATGCTACCTCGGCTTGCGGAATAGGCAACTCCTCCGGGACACTATCTCTGTCAGGGAGCTTTTCAACTCCTCTTTCGCCAGGTAAACGGCTCCTCCTGGATGCTACCTTGATGCACTCCGAGTGCTCTGGCACAAGGACTCACCCGCGGGATAGGTGACTCCTCTGAGACACTATCTCTGCCAGGGTGTCTTCGTGATTGGCCTACGTGCTCTGGCACTGGGGATTTGTGTCGGCACCCCTATGGACTATGACCCCAGGGTAACTTCGAGACGGGAGCAGGTCTCCAGAGGGCATCACGCCTAGTCCGCCTGGCAGTTGGGCGTCGGGTCTTTCCCACCACTGCCAGGCCTGTGGGACTCTGCAAGGGCTTGGATTGGTGGCTAGATTAAGGTGTTCTCTGGCCACACCGACTCTGTGGGAGCTAGTCTTTCCAAATAGATAGAACAAAGCTGTGCGGGGTAGGCCGGGTGAATATGAGATTCGACAGTCTGTGGAGCACCGACAGCGGTGGGCTCCTCAGTAACGTGTCACTCCCGGGGAGCGCCACGTGTCGCGTGATGACATCATCATCTCAACCTCTATAAATAGAGGTCTTGAGAATTCATTCAAGGGGGACTTTTCCACATTTTCACTTTCTCACTCTGGAATCCTAGAGAGAGAAACATATCGGATATTGACTTTTGACCTAAGCATTGGACTGTGACTATGGTCGTGTATTCATCCTGCGTCATCGCCCTCGCAGCACTGCCACGCTCAGGCTTTGTCTGGGAAGCCCTTGGTCTCTGCCCTTACTCCGTCCTTGCTGTGTCTCACATCAACATACTTGGCATCTGACTCGGACTGCATTCCTTATGGCACCTCCACGTCGACTGCGAACGTACTTTCCTTGGCATCAAGATGGAATTAGAAGCTTCCAAAGTTTACTCCAGACATTGGGAGGCAAGGAAATATCTAAAAATGAATGCTCCCCTTTCTTCTTTGTTAAGTATTTATACACTGTTGATGGTTAAGAAGGTGCCTCTCATGGCATAAGGCCAGAAACACACATATTCAGACCCAACGAGTAGGATGACTAAATGTAGGATGAGAGTGACAATGACCGGAGGAAAAGCGCTCAATAAAAGTTATAAGTTCCATGTATTAGAATTGGGACCGAGTAAGTCTGAGATGTGCCCGTGTCATTGTGTTCTGTTGGGAAAAGTTGTAATTGATCGGAAGGCTTTTGAGGCAGCCACCAATCCATCCAGACAGAAATGGAGTGGTCATTATTGATTTGCCACTGTGAACCATGATTTAGAGCTCTCTAACCAACCAAAATACCACACCATGTCTATGATCCTTGCTAGGTATCCCGACTCTGGCAAAAGAACTATGCTGAAAGTATTTTCCTTTAAATACCTGAACCAAAAGACTCTCTGGAATAAACCAAATTTTCCATGCATGTTTAGTCAACAAAGACTGATTAAAAGATCTAAAATCTCGAAGCCTAGACCTCCCAACTTTTTAGGAAGACATAAGGTAGGCAAGAATATCCAATGAATAGATTTTCGATTTCTGTCTCCCGCCCACTAGAACCTCATAAATATTTGTCTAACTATTTACATATACTGAGAATTTGTAGACATACATATAATGCACAAGAAGCGAAGAGAGAACCGGGTGAATGAGATTAGCTTGACCGGCTTTATTAAGCAAAAGGCTTAACCAATGTGAACACATGTTTTGCACTCTCTGCACTAAACCACTGAATATGTCCTCTTCCTTAATAGCAATATATATCCAGATTAATTCCTTGGTATTTCTCGAATTTGGTTTGTGCATTGAACTCAAATTCCTACTGAATCAAGCAGGAATTTCCTTCAGTGGAAGCATTAGGACTAATCATAAGATTTGACATTTCTTAATTTATACTCTGGCCAGACATCAAACAGTAGTCCTTTAACACTTTTCTAACTTCAAAAATATTCTGAACCATATTCTTGTGAAGATGCAAGAACATATATACATCATCTACATACATTAAGAGTGTGATCTCAAGTGAGCGCCTAGGGACTTTGATGCCTTGAAATTTCTTTTGATTTGTAGCTGACACTAAGCACATCGAGAAAATATCCGAGCACAAAATAAACAGGAAATGTGACAAAGGATCACCCTACCAATACCACAGCATGGGCTAAAGAAAGTGGTTCAATTCCTATTAACTAAGAATGAGTAAGAAACCATAGTTACGTATTGATGAATTAAATCCACCCAGAACTGCGGAAAACCAAAATTGAAAAGTACTTCCTTCAGGAATTCCAGATGATCCTATCAAACGCCTTACTCATATCTATTTTAAGAGCAATAAACACCACATTTCCTTTATTTCTCTGCCGAACACACTCATTAAGTTCTTGGTCAAGTAGCACATTATCTGCTAGAGTATGCTCGACAACAAAAGCATTCTGGAAGTGGGATATAATGTCATTCATAACAAGGGTCATTCTGGCCACTAAAACTTTCAAAGTCATCTTGTAGAAAACATTACAAATGCTGATGGGTTAGAAATCACTAGCTAATTTTGGAGAATACTTTTTTAGAATTAAGGTGATGAAAGTTCAATTGGTTTCAGAAAGCATTTTCCCGGAGTTAAGAAAAGATAACACTGCATGAGTGACCAGAGGGCCCATAAAAGACTATCATCGTTGACAAACCATTGCTAGAATACCATCAGGGCCTGGTGCTTTCAAATCGTCTAATAGGAAGACCACTCTTTTGATTTATTTAGGAGTAAAGGGTTGATAAAGATTGAGCCCTTGAACATTAGAGATCATTTGAAACGAGTACTTACTCAGGAATGATTGAATTAAATCCTAATTAAGTAGGGGAGGCATAAATGAGGAGAACATTTTGAAAAATGATTTACTATAAGGCCTTGAGTAGAATCCTCATCAGAGATGACAAGCCCGGTATCATCTTTAAAAGATATGATTTGATTTGTCCTCTTATGAAATGATGGTGGATGTATGAAAAAGCCTAATATTCCAGTCACCATGTCGTAGCCGGTCAATCTTAGCTCGCTGAGCCCTGAAAATTTCCTCACACTTTAACAGAAAAACCCAACTTACACCGAAGATAAAATTCCTCTGGGATTAAATCCCTCGAGATCTGAGAATCATGTTGAAGAAAAAAAAGCCGCTGCTGAACATCAGTTATCTCGTAATTATTCTTTTCCATTACATACCATGTTTCTGCTGCATCTACTTGAGCGATACACTAACACCACATATGAACCAGCGATACAAATTTGATCCAACATTGAATGTATCATCTTCTAATGTTTCTGATAGGTAAGTTGTGGGTATACATCCATTGCAAACAATCTACACCATAATTAGCATACAAAATTTTTGACTCTTTAAATACCCAACATATTATGCAAGTCAAACAGTGGCAATATTATAGATTTTATTTTGAACAACTTTTAGTAATAGGTTATATTAAAATCAAAATTTACCAAATATTAATTCCAATCTCTTAAACAACCATTTGTGGAAGTTGTTATAGAGAATAGCTAGTTTTCAAATTTTATTTGATTAAAAGCTTGATAACCCCCTAAGAGTGTGGCTTTGGGAAGGCTTTTGATTTATAGTGATTTACTATTAAGCGTGTAAATTACTTGGCTACAAATGCATACTACGTATTTATATTTTGAGTGTGTGTGTGTGTGTGTGTGTGTGTGAGAGAGAGAGAGAGAGAGAGAGAGAGAGAGAGAGGGGGAGGGTCCGTTGATGGTTGAAGTGGTGATTATTCAAGGTGGTTCCATGGTGACCTCAATTCATAAAGTCATATTGGTGCACCAAAGCGAACGTTTTTTGTTGCTAAATGTTAAGGTCGTCAATACCACTTTTAGCAACCAAAAGGTAAAAAAGAAAAAAATTTGGGTACCAGAACAAAAAAGTACTACTGATTCTACCGTACAGGCATAGTTTTTATGCGAGAGTTAAAAAAAAAATCATTCCATGCATATATGAAGGAAGAAGGAAATATTAAGAACAATTTACTAGTATAACACAAAACTCTTTTTTTATTTTATTTTTATAACTTAAAGCGAAAAAAAACCATAAAACTAATCAAAACAATTACAGCCTACAACGCAAAACCATGCTCGAGATTACTTGGGTATCAGAGTTTTTGGGTTCTTTTGGTCTATCAGATGTTCGTTGGGATGGGCCTTTTTTACTTGGCTCCAAGGTTTCCCTGAGAATGGTTTCTTGTATGAAAAATTAGACTGAGTAATGCCCCCCTGTCCGCTAGATAGTTTATTTTCGAGCGATAACTCAAAATTTGGCTATTCAGAGCTCTGACATGCCTAAATCCTTTGTGATACTAATCCCCTCAGTTGCAAGTATCGTCTACCTCATCGCTTTGAGGTAATGTGGTTTTCTTCCCCCCAGGTCTTTAATGTTATTAGGAACGTTTGGATTTCTCCGATTTTTGGCTCTCCTCTTTTTCAAGTTATGTGCAAATTTAAATTGTTGTTTAGAGTACTGCGACACTGGAGTAAAGCTAATTTCAATAAGCGTTACAAAGGCCCATTGGTGATGGTAGTGATGGTAACATAATGGTGGCGGTAGTGGCCGCGGTGACAATAATAAAGGTGGTTGGCAACAACGACACTGGTAACAATGCTGACGAGTTAATTGGTTATAGAGATTCAGGAAATGGTAAGATTGGTAAATAAATATTTTTAATTCAATTAAATTCAAATCCGGTGAAGTTCAACAATTTTTTATAGCATGCTTGAATCTAAACTAGTGAGCACACCGTTGGCTGCCCATTTGAAGTTATCTGTAGAGCTAAGTCCTAGTACATAGGACGAGGTGAAGCTTATGTCAAAAGTTCCGTATGCAAATGCAGTTGGATGTCTTATGTATGCTATGATTTTACGAGGCCTGACATCTCTCAGGCTTTTACTGTTGTTAGCAGGTACATGACAAATCCAGGTAAAGAGCATTGGAATGCTGTGAAGTGAATTTTTCGGTACGACACAGTTGATTCTAGTATCATGTTTGACCAGAATGATGCTTAAGATCATGTTTTTGGTTTTGTTGATTTAGACTATGCAGGGGATCTTGATTCAAGAAGGTCCATGACTGTTTACGTGTTCAGATTTTGTGGTGGACCCATTTGTTAGAGGTCAATTTTACAGTCTACATCAGCATTATCTACAACGGAAGCAGAGTACATGGCAGTGACAGAGGGATCTAAAGAAGCTTTGTGGTTGAAAGGTTTGGTTGAAGAGCTTGGTTTTAAGCAAAGTGGTATTCTTCTGCATAGCGACAGTCAGAGCGCAATTTACTTGGCAAAGAACCAAGTATATCATGCAAGGACCAAACACATTAATGTGTGATATCATTAGATCAGGGAGTGGATAAATTCTAGAGAAATAAATTTGTCCAAGATCCAAACCAAAGAGAATGTAGCCGACATGCTGAGGAAGCCGGTGACAACAAGCAAGTTCAAGCATTGCTTGGACTTGATCAATCTTTGCTAAGATTGGCTGATCATACCAGGGCGTAGGGATAGACATCGTTACATATGTCAATACGAAGGTAATCATCTCTCGTGATCTTTAGATAGTGTGACAAAAAAGGTCAAGGTGGAGATTGTTGTGTTAATGACTTCTTTGTCACCAACATTAGCCACCAAATGCATAGTATTCAACAATTCACCAATTTTGAATTGTTGACATTGGGGTGGTTGTTGACATGGGAAACCAATCAACAATACTATAGCAAAAATAGCTACAGACTTTTGGAGTCAAAATTATTATTGTTTTGATGGCACACCTAACACACATGTACAGTTAGAAAGTGCCTATAAATAAGGTCTTTCATTCATTGCTAAGATCATCACAAAGTGAGTGAGCAAGAGAGAGTTTGAGTAACCTACTTCTTCATTGAGAGATAATATTGAGTGGGGTGTAGAAGAGATAGGGTCTCGGATTTTTAGGATTAAACTTTTGAGTGATCTCTTATATTTGTATCGATATTCTCATAGTATGAAGAAGTTTGTACACCCTATAAAGGTATATAGGCAGGTTATAGCCGAACCACAGTTAAATTTTGTGTCCAAATATTTTTTGCCTTATCCTTTTATGTTGCAGTTTTTTTAATTATTCTTTTTCATTACGTACCAATGTTTCTGCAACATATGCTTGAGCGATACTAACAGAATTCATGAAAATAGATGTTGGTGATGGAGAGAAGGTCCCAACCGTGGATTCAAAGCTTTGCTTGGCGGTTGTGGGTGGTGGTTCTGATGAAGTGGACGGGTATGTTGGAGGAGGAGACGAAGCAGGAGAGGTGGAGAAGTTGGTTGAGATGGCCTTGTTCTGGCAGGGGCACCATAGCCAGCACAACCTGGCCATGGGTTTGGTTAGTCATTGTAGGAGACCTCTAATGTTTGGATTCATTTCTGAATGGTGTTTTGGGATTTTTAAAAGGAAAACAAAACACTAAAAACCCATGGATAACGATGAGGATCTCAATTCTGATTCCCAGAAATCATTTTAAAGTGATGTATTTTAATAATTTTGTGGAAGGCATTGTTTGGTGTCTTACAACAATTATATGGCAAAAGCTATTTTTTGTTTCTTGATATATGTTTACTTGAGTGGTATACGGTTATCTTTCGGTAAATCAACATAATAGTAAGGTGAAAATAGTCTCGCCTTGTTGAAAATATTGCTAATTAACAAACTCAACGCTACAAAAAATCTAATCTTGTGCATTGGGACCGACCTTGTACCTATCATCATAACCCAAACAAAAAGCTTCTGAACTGCGAGGCGATGATAATGATAACGAAAGAAAAATTACTTGCAAAAACTCGAAAAGTACTGAAAACTTGTGCATTGGGACCGTCCTCATACATATCATAATCAAAAAGCTATTTATTTGTGTGGTGAAGATAATGATAATAAAAGGGAACTTTGTCTTTTGCTGTCACATTCAATGACATGCAGAGATGCACATATTGCTAACTATCTTTATCTTCTAAATAATGTAACAACGGCGTGTCCATGGATAATCTTCACGAGCAAAGAGGTTCTTGAAAGTTTCTTACCTTTGCTGAAACGAGTGGAGCTCAATAAGTTCATGAGTTTTCATCTGCGTTCAAATTTGATCAATTAATTTTACGAATCGATTTTGAAAAAGCTTCGAGAGGAGTGAGCACGGGTAGAGTTTAAGTAACTTGAGCTGTTTTATGGCCCTACTTATCTTGAATACTATGCACCACACCTATTCACGAAATTGAAGCTTGCCTCTTGTTCTGCTTTACATCTTCTCCTTCGACAAAACCGTTTACTGATATATGTTTATACATCTATGTCTGAGTTAGATTAGAATAAATCACAATGTGATACCCACCTTATATATATCTCACGTGTATGTTTGTTTGGGATGCCGATCAAATAAGACATAAGATTTTTGAGCTTTTATAGCGTCTTAACAATCAGTATAATGCCTTATATCTACTATAGATTATTGAAATTATAAGCGTATCAAAACAAAGATGAGGAATCTTAACACCACAGTGACACCATCTATATTGTTTTGCATCGTGCACAATGAAACTCGCAAGAAAGATATTCCCTATATGAGAACTTTAATACAACTTGGCAGCTTTTAGCTCCAAAGATAAGAAGATTCAAGAGAATCTGTGCCGGGCAACGGAGTGCGGAGACAATCACTCCAAAAGGCCAAGAGTGCTACGCAATGGCACCCTTTTGTGTTGGGCTTTCGCATAGTTTGTAGACTGCACGTTTGTTTCCACCACCTTCTGCTATCCACTTTTATGGACAATACGTCTTGCTTTCCCAACTTTTCCACATTTTGAACTGGAAAGTTGCCTACTTTCTGAGCAGTAGCATGACTGCACTTGCCAGAATCACAAGTTGTTCGTGAGTCGTGATTTAATGGCCTAGTAAGTGGATCCAGCCAGCATCAATCAATTTGCATTATCAGGGTTAGCATGTAATAGTTGTTTTGCGCACACTAGTTGTGACACACGATCCAATCAAAAAGTGGATGCCATCATACTGTTGTTCTAAAAGTTTTGGATCCGTAGCTAGCTAAAACTTGGTATTTGTCACTATAAAACAAAACAAGCCCCCCCCCCCCCCCCCCCCTCTCTATTTAAGTGGTGATTTTGGACTCAAGACGACGTTTTGTGAACGTGCTAACATGTGCAGTAGTGCAGAGGTTTCTTATTAGTTAGTAAACTAGTTAATATTTTATATTATGTAGTTGTTAAAATAACTGGAAAGTAGTGATTAAATTAGAGTCACTCCTTGTGTAGAGAAGGCCTTCTAACCTTCAATTAGAGAATGATTTCAAAGGCTATTTAGATTCAAATAATTTACAAAGATGGCTACAGCTTTTGCATGAAGTAAGAGGAACTCTGTTACCCCCATTTCTCATATGCCTGTTTATATGATCAATATCCTCATAAAACTTTCGCCATTAAGGACGTCCAAATTCACTCCCCTTTTTGATAAAGATCGAGAATAGCGTATTAATAAAACACTTTTGAAGCGATTACAAGAGTGCCAAACGGCTGAGAAAGGTCACGACACTCTCGTGACTCTAAGTATACAAGACCATAGAGGTTAGAAATTAACAATTAACCTATAGACCCGATACAAATTACAATGATACTGAAACAGAGCATATCCTACACTTCAGCCTAACTTAAAGTAACATGTCTCCGGGCCTAAAGGTTATTCAAAACACCTAATAAACAAATACTAAACAACGTAAATATAAAAGCACAAAGATTACAATGAGGAAGTCAACTAGAGCCATACGAAATGGAAGGTGTACTCAACACTCAATGGGATCACAACGCAAAAAATAAAGGCGTCAATCTTGCACGGTTCACAATAATTCTCCGGCATTTTCCCGCAACACGGCAACTGTAAAAATCTAGCAGCAAACCAGCAAACACAATCAACACTAAGCAATCACAATCACAATCACTCCCTTGTATATGCATTTACCATCATTATTCCGTGCATATAAAGAAGTAACACATTTTTAAAAATAAAAACCGACCTCTGCTCATAGTAGTTACCAAATTGCGACTTTTCAACCACCTCGCTTGCATACGGATGGATGTAATACTCCATCCGTGTCTCAGAGACTAGAAATATTGTATTGCCTGAGATTGATAGTTCTAACCATCTAAGACCGTTGAATATATAATATGCTAACTTTTTGTTATTCTTATTCTCTCATTTCCGAGGCATCAACTTCATATATAATCTAACGATCTTAACTGATCTAAGATCAATAATCCGAAACAGTACTGCCTAGCTCATCAATAATGACCATGCAACCACTAACTCTTCACTTCAGTGACAATCCAAGGACCCATCAAACTCCCAAGCTACAATGCCGCCACAATACCAAGCCTAATGAGAAGCGCAGCTTAAAAACAGTAGCTTGATGAACTCTGACGTGAAGCACCACAGTCATCTTCAAACCAGAAGGTGATACAACGATTTCTGTTTTTTCGCCCTTAGTTGCTGTGTCGGTCGCCAGCTGTATACCCAGTCACCATCTGGCATTGTTGCAGCCTTGCAGCCTGACCTACAGGCCAGGTTGGCCATTTGAGGTTGTTTCCTCCGTCATGGACATGAACATATGAAAACAGAAATGGAAGGCCACCACGATAGCACGAAAGTCTATGCCATATATCGGGAAAAAAAATATTTGATGGTGGCCTAACTTTATATCATTTACTGACGTGGTGTTAAATTATTACTAATTTTGTAACAATTAGATGATGATATCATTCGGTGAGGTTCTTAGATAACATGATTGTGATGATTAACCATAAATAGTATTGAAATTTAAAAAATTCAAATTAAATTTTTTGGTGAAAAATTTGAAGAATTTGCCCATCAGTGAGTCAACTATCCTAAATTGGTAAGCAATGATAGAAAATGGAAAGATAAAAAGAAGATATATAATAACTGCGCTTTCTCTATCACATCTCTAACTTCTCATCTTCTCTTTACCTGCTAGCCAGGGGAATGTAGATCCATCATAGCCGGAACCTCCGGCGTCAGAACTAGCTCCACCAACGGTGAGGTACGGCCTATGAAGTCCACGACCTTAAAGTGTTTTGTTTTTATATTTATGTTCAAATCTTCACGGTTTGTTGAAATGCTATGAATTCATCAAGAACTTACTAAATGGGTTGTCTTTTTATAACAGGATCTTTGAAGAATCTCAAGCAGGAAAGTAACATGATTATTGAAGTAATTTCAAGGAGGAACGTAACATGGAGGTTGAAGCAAACTCCAAGGTGGAACGTGATTTGGCGATTGAAGTGAATTTTAAGGAGGAATATGACATGCCATTGAAATGAGCAGTTATCATTTTAGAGAAACTAATGAAATTGCTTAATGTTATGGACATAATTGAATGGAAATTTGATGTAACTATGAATGTAGAGATTGTAAATGCTTCCGGTTGGTTGTATTTTGGTTTGTCGATGGATGCTTAGAATGTTCATTAAGAGGAATTGATTCTCATTTGTAAGATTGAACTCGAATGTTTGCCAAATGGTTTGAGCGGGCAAGCAAAATCATTTAGTGTGCTAAAGTATAACAATGTCAAAATTTTGACCGAGTCAAAAACAAAAGAAACAAAAATCTCTTGATTTTCCCTCTTAACTAGTTGGCATTGCACCCTTGTACTGATCGAGCACGGACAACCTGCGTTAACTTCTAAAGCTGCACCCCCGATGTATGCTGAAAACAAAGGCAATACCCCACCTAAACACCGGCTACAAACATGGACCACAAGCAAACCTGAAAACGAAATACACTTCTTTCAGACATTTTATCAAACATGTTGCATTCAGCCGGAATATGAAGAGAGCAAAGGAACATTTAGACATCCAAGTAAACCACAAAAATTGAAAAATGGCAAAACAAAAACAAGTGAAACAATTTTCAGTTGAGAGGAGTTATTTTCATCTTCCATTATAACTTTTCCTAAGTAGGCGAAGTCCATTATTGTCTAGCAAATTGTGGTTTTGTCGGAGTTGGTTTGTGACACACAATGTCGTCGCCGTACATGTGAGGTGTGAGCTTCAAAGGAGATATGTCGCCGGATTTTGCACCAGCTTTTGTCACTTGAGATGGTTGCCTCGGGCCAGCTTCTCGCCGGATACGGTTGGTGTGATAGTTAAAGAAAACATAAAATGTGACCATAGAGAATATGGCAAAAACAGAAGAGTTAGCGAAAAATAACTACCAGCTTCCTTGTGTTATGGTGGCTTTGGAGTTGATAACCATGGCGTTCAAGCACCGGTAGAGAGAGAGAGAGAGAGAGCGGAGAATAAGTGACAAAAAGAGGAGGGAGAAAATATACATTTTATGGCAACCGTTAAATACAATGAGCGTGCTCTTCAAAATTTTTACCAAAAAAAATTGAAGTTAAAATTTTCAAGCTTCAACGCTAACTATGGTTAACCATCACAATTAAGTAGTTTAATAACCTCACCAAATGATGTTATCGTCTAATTGTCGCAAAATTAATAATAATTTAACACTATATTTTTAAATGACGTGACGTTAGATGATCACTAAATATTCTCGTATCTTCGTCTTTCCCTTTTTTATGCATTGAACACTCGGAGTTCGGATTCCATATTTTTATTGGTTAATTGGCAAAGGTGGCTCCTCACTTCACGTGGCAAGTGGCAACTCACCCACAAGAGATACTAGTCTGTTCACATTATATGGCGGTTGTCCTTTCACAGAATCAATAAACGGGTTATCTTATAAGGGATTCGGGAATGTTTTCATCTAATACCAAACAATTTCACTATCTTAGGTTATCGGCAAATCTATCTAGTGATGTGAGCAATAAAAGATTCCAACTCCACGCTAGTAACACCGCTTTCATCCACCGCCGTCCTGACCGAGCCACACATTTCTCTCGCACTCTTTCTAATGTTAGCTCCTTCTTGCGACGCCATCAACCTTCTAACCGCCTTTTCGACGGTAGAAGATGTCACCAAGTCATCTCGGCGCCCCCAATCCTTCACAGCAATGCCAATTTTAAGCACCCTCGTTATAAGAACCGCGTTCCTCGGTTGGTCTGAGTGCATCGGCCATGCTGCTATGGGCACTCCCAATGTGATACTCTCCATGCATGAATTCCATCCGCAATGACTCAGGAATCCACCAGTCGACGGGTGCCCCAAAATTTCCAATTGGGGAGCCCAGTCTCTCACCACCATCCCCTTTCCTTCTATTCTCTCCTCATACCCTCTTGGCAGTTCAGATTTTCTTTCTTCTCCTTCGAACACGTCTCCTTTATCTGCATCCCTCAGCACCCAAATGAACTTTTGCCCGCTTTGTTCTAACCCGATCGCTAGCTCTTTGATTTGTTCATCGGTCAATGAAGTTGTCGTTCCAAACGAAACATATAGTACAGAACTAATTCCTTGTTTGTCAAGCCACTCTAAACATCTGTGCCTATCATTCAGATTCTTCTTAAGGCGGATCCCAACTGGGTTGAATGGTCCAATAGCCCATTGCTTTTTGTTCTTACTCATCTCCTCTTTGGCAAGTAAGTCAAGATATGGACCTTCTATTACTTTAGACGTGTTATAAAGCCTACCCGAGTTGAACTTCATGTAACCATGTTGGGACTTGACAAACTTGATGAACTCTGACGTGAAGCACCCTTCAAGAGAAGGAAGGTCATTCAGTATTTTGGCTGGAATAGTGAAAGGTCTCCCCATGTTTTCCCACAAGTAAAGGAAAATCGCGAAAGCTGAGATACTATGAAAAGTGTAGGCCTCAGCGTTTGGTATTGAAACAAAGTCTTGAACGACTGAGCCCATCAGGGAGTCGTGAATGACGATTAGTCTGCGAGAGGTGGTTGAGAGGGAGCGTAAAAGTGCGGCCACTGGGTCACGGAGGTGAGATGATGATGCTTCGAATGAGGGTTGAAGGTGGGAAGGGAACTTCATGAAGGAATTGGGGTTTGGAGGAGGAGAGAGAAAAGGAGGAGTAGGGAATTCGTGGAAATAGATGTTGGTGACGGAGAGAGGGTCCCAACCGTGGATTCGAAGCTTTGCTTGGCGGTTGTGGGTGGCGGTTCCGATGAAGTGGACGGGTATGTTGAAGGAGGAGACTAGGCGGGAGAGGTGGAGAAGTTGGTTGAGATGGCCTTGTGCTGGCAGGGGCACCATAACCACCACAACCTGGCCATGGGTTTGGTTAGTCATTTTAGGAGACCTCCGTTGTTTGGATTCATTTCTGAAAGTTGCTTTGGGGTTTTTAAAAGGAAAACAAAACACTAAAGATCCATGGATAACGATGTGGATATCAACTTGATTACTAGAAATTATTTTAAAATAATGTATTTGACTATTATATTCTCAAAACTATAGTGAATATAAAAAAATATATGTCAAAAAACGAAATTTATATATTAAATTTAGAAGGAAAAAAATGACGTACTAATTGAGTTTAAATGTATTATATATATATATATATATATATATATATATATATATATATATATATATATATATATATATATATTATGGGTAATATACATAAGATAGCCATCGTAAAAAATGAATAATGTGATATATAGATTTAATAAACGAATTATAAGTCGTCAATTTTAAATAAGAACCAGGACCATATAAAGATTTAGAAATAAATCAAATATGAGTTTGAGAAAAAAAATGATAAGATTTATGCATTCTTAGAATATCTGGGAAAATATACCCCTTAAAATTAATTTATTTTAAGTAACTTTACAAAACTTATTATAATCGACCATAGCTAACAATTTATTTTTCATAGGATCGTAATAACTAATAAAATTTTACTATTTTTGTAGTTGATTAAGTTTACAGGAATATCAAGACCAATTGGTAGATATTAGAATAACTATAAGCTTTGAAACTTAATTTTGAGTATAATAGAGTCGATTATAATCATGAGTGGTCATTGCTGTGTACTTTCAATAACAATTCTATTAACTAATCTCCACCTTATAATTGTTAGCCTAACATAAAGATATTTGTTAAATTTTATTAGCTCATTATAATCAACAGAAATAACCTGAAAAAACTCATTATAGTTAATATTATATAATAAAAAGCTCTCTAATACGAAATAATCACCTGTAAAACAAAAATTACTTAAGAAATTTAATAAGAAAATTTAGGTAGTATCTTAAATTCATATTTAAGTTTTATAACATAATGGTATATGGGCAATAGACAAATTATTCTTTTACAAGATCTTTGATTTTATCATTCGTTAACATTTCAACACATAGTCAATTCTATATAATAATCTAGATAACATGAAAAAAAAGCATATTTTAAAAAAATCACATCTGAGATTTATAATAGAAGAATAAATTATAAATTTTATTTCTAAAACTAGCTTGTAATATTAAAATCTTCTACTGTTTCAAAATAAATATAAGAAAGTTTTTCTTATACGCCATACTTTTACATGAAAAAAGTAATAACACAATTTTATTTATCTTTTAGCTAATAAACAAGGTGTAAAGTATAAGTAAGCAAACAAAAGTGTGTATAGATAGATAGATAGATAGATAGATAGGTGCTCTCATAAATTTAAGCTAACGGGTGAAGACGATCACTCCAAAAGGCCAAGAGTGGCCGTGAGGGCACATTTTTTTTTTTCAGTTAAAAGGAAAAATGTATTATAAATAAAAGGGCACCCTTTTTGCGTTGGCCTTTCGCGTAGTTTGTAGACTACACGTTTGCTTCCACCTTCTGCTACCCATTTTTATGGACAAAATGACTTGCTTTCTCAACTTTCCACCACATTTGAACAGGAAAGTAGCCTACTTTCTGAGCAGTAGCATCACTGCACTTGCCTGAATCACATGTTGTTGGCGAGTCGTGACTTCATGGCCTCATAAGTGGATCCAGCCAGCATCAGTCAATTTGCATTATCAGGGTTAGAATGTAATAGCTGTTTTGGGCACACTAGTTGGTGACACACGAGATCCAATCACCAAGTGGATGCCATCACAACGTTTTTCTAAATGTGTAAAAAACACTTCACAAACATACAGGACTCGGCTTCACAGAGGAGCAGTTCCGTAGCTAAAACTAGGTATTTGTCACTATTAAACAAAACAAACACTTTTTTATTTATTTTTTGAGATCGAAGTGGTGATTTTCGACTTCAAAAGGACGTATTGCAGAGGTGCAGACATACGACAGCGCAAACTAGTTATTATAAAGTTATTACGACTTGCATATATTATTATGAACTTTATTATTGTTGTTAAACTTTACTGAAAAGTAGTGATTAAATAGTCACCCCTTGCTGTGCAGAGTAGGCCAGCCAACCTTCCAATTAGAATAATGATTGCAAATACAGTATTATTAGTTTACAAAAATGGCTTTAGCTTTCGCATGAAGAGAGAGAAACTCTCTTCCCCCATTCCACATATGCTAGTTTATATGATCAACATCCTTATAAAAATTTCGCCCCGAAGAACGTTTAAATTCACTCCCTTGTGTATGCAATTACCATCATTATTTCGTGCACAAAGAGGTATAACACAAATTTAAAAATAAAACCAACCTCCGCTTATGTACGAATGGGGACTTTTCGACCACCTTGCTTGCACATTGATTGATGTAATACTCCATTAGTTTCTCAATAATAACCATGCAACCATTGGCTCTTCATTTCAGTGACAATCCTAGCACCAATCAAACTCCAAAGCTGCAATCCTGCCACAATATCAAGCCCAAGGGGAGAAGCGCAGCTTAAAAACAGTAACTTTGTCATGATATTGCGGGGATCTGCACATCCCCATAATCATCTTCACACCTTTATACAACGATTTCTGATTTTTCGCCCTTAATTGTTTGTGTCGGTCGCCAGCTAGCTGTAGAAGCGAACAACAAGCACATGTCCTTATAGCCAAATTGCAGATAACGTCACCTGTCAGGCTGTCACTATCTGGCATTTATGCAGGCTTGACCAACAGGATTGGCCTTTTGAGATGGATTCCGACCGATTGAAACTGAAATGGAAGGGCACCACAACGAATGTCATGGATACCTCTTTTTCTTCCTATATCTTGCATTGAACACCAGAGGTCGGGTTGCATATCGATTTGGCAGAGGTGGCTCCTCGCTTCACGTGGAAGTGGCAACT
Organism: Escallonia herrerae; assembly: GCA_033070095.1. Lineage (NCBI taxonomy): Eukaryota > Viridiplantae > Streptophyta > Magnoliopsida > Escalloniales > Escalloniaceae > Escallonia > Escallonia herrerae. The sequence continues at coordinate 113,845 of JAVXUP010000072.1, read as the reverse complement.
CACCCACAAGAGATGCTGGTCTGTTCACAATAAATGGCCATTGTCCTTTTAGAAAAGATCATTCCACTTCTTCCAACTTCTTTTGTGGTTCGTGTCTTTCTATATTTCATCAAAACAGCAATAAAAAAGGTCTCGTGCAAACGATGTTGTTAATGGATTTTTAGTAACAAATGTACTTGCACTCTTTTTAGCGTTTAAAATTAGTAATGAAAAGTTAATGGGTGGCTTAGGTAAAACGATAGCGAGAAGTGTAAAACTAGTTGTAACATTCATCGGTAGCAATATGTCAAGGTTCTCACGATCTCTAGTTACTGAATAAGGGAGTTGGAGGACGGTTGCTTGAAATGTGCAAGAGCAAAGACTCTGCTCACTATCTTTCATTCGCGAAATTTTTTTAGCAACCAATAATATTCATACTGCAGTCTTGAAAACAACTAGAGGATATGCTCAAAAAGAGTGCTAATAAGTTTTTTGATGCACCAATTCGAGCCCATATTGGCATGGAATGCAGAATGAGGGTGTAAAGGAGAACATATCTTAAGTCTTCCGGTGTGATGCTGGGCTACTTTACTGGCTCATAACGAGATTCAATCACTCAACGAACTTATGGTCGTTTTGACCAGGCGTGATCACAGTTCAGTTTGAGAGTAAAATCACAAATTGAAATTGATATAACTCAAAAATAAACTCTAAATAATTAGGGACACTTGGCATTTCCAGTCAAACTGAAAGATTGATAATTACCTTATTAAAATTATAAAAGAGACCTCAAAGATGTGATCTTCAAGGATCCTAAAGCGATCTTAACACATCTAGCCCACGGCCGAGTCCTACGAGGAGTCTTCTACCTACGGCTATATAAAGGGGACTACCCCAACCACAAAGACACAGTCTTTAATATTTTTTCAGAGTTACTATCTTGAAACTGCGCTTAAGCATCGGAGAGTTCACCCCACTCGACGGTCACTTGTTTTCTGTCATGCATGTCATCAATCCAGGCTAGTGTTCTGCAGCATATGTGAATCATATTTTTAGCAGCAATAGATTGACGCCATCGGTTGGACACACAGCCTAACCGATTGACCTCAAGAAAGCCTCAATAGTTATATCACAAGCTACCGGCGGTAGTCTAGCTTGTGATGGCCCTGTTGTTATCAAACGGTTCTATCACCATCAAATAGTCCAAAAATTAAACGGTAGGAGAAAAATACAGGCATGTCCATCAGCAGGCCAGCAAGAGTAACCTTCAGGGCCGCATAGCCACTGTGGGGCTACCATTAACGCAACAGTACCTCTGTCGCCCCATGGTCAAAACCCTAAATAGCAGCGGCATCACTGCCATCAGTAGCACCTACACGGGCAACTCCCGTGCCCGTACAACCATCATTGAGCCGTTCGGTACAACTCTCTGATGTCTATGACCATAAAAACCAAACAGAGGGGCAATGCTGCAGCAACCACAGCCACCACAATCAGCTGCACAGCCATCACAAAGTTGCCAGAGCAGCATCAACAACATCCTACAAAAAAAGGGAAAAAAACAACAACATATGTCACACCATCGGAGTCAAGGCGGCCAAAAATCACTGCCGCCTCAATGCACACCCACCCACTGCACAGTCGCTCCCAAGAATTAAAGCCCCAACAGTGCCCTCATCACTGTTCATCGTAATTGGCCATACATCCATAATCACGGGCTTCCGTCAAGGACAGCCATCGCGATCCTTTTCCATTGTTGTCTTCTCTGGCGTGATCAACAAGAATAAAAATAGTGACAAGATCATCGCGCCGCCACCCACTATTATTGATGACCATCATGGCAAAAGCTTCACACAACCATCAGACCGATGTGGTCGAGATCCCACTGTCACCACGAGCGGTAGTCCCTTTAGGCCCCGTCACCACCGTGACTATCGGCAGCGCTATCAGCGCCATCGCCACCATCACTGTCGTCGCGTCACCGTCTCACCGCTATCGGCTTTCAGATTTGTGCCACAGCGACCATCATAAAAGCACCATTGCCATCGTCCCGCCATGGTGACGCCTTACTGTAGTGCCGTCGCAAAATATGAACGCCACCCGTTAGTTGAAAAATTTAGGTTTTGATTTGTATTTTCTACAATAAAATATTAGCAACAATAGGTGATTAAACATAGGAAAATAATGATAAATAATTAAAAGTAGTTCTATACGAGCTCTTGATAAAATTATGTAATGTAGAGTAGTAAAAGGATATAAAATAGCTCGTCCGTGAGAGTCGTGACAGAGTCACTGTCCTAAAGACGTTATCGCCTCCCTACCTGCAGGTGTTGACAGCAGATAAAGTTTTCAAGATAAAATCCATTGACGCAGTTATGTCTCCTCCATGTGCACGTCCACAGGAAGACGGTATGAAGTAGTCCACGATCACGTTGCCCAAGTATAGAATATGAAAATAGCTATAGAGGAAAAACATTGTGATAGTAAAGTATAAAACAATATGGAAGCATAGTTGCTTCAAGTATTTTCTATGTCACACCTCATGGCCTTATATACATGGCCAATCATAATCCATTTATTAGCCATATAAGTAAGCTTATAAAAGCCTTTGTAACTTATGAAATTATGATAATCTTTCTTAGTAATGCCAAACAATAAAACATTGATGTCAAGGAAAGTGGGTTCGAACCTATGTGGAGGTGCCACAAAGGCTGCAGTCCGAGTCAGCTTCCGAGTGTACAAAATGAGAGACAGCAAAGACAGAGTAAGGGCTGAGAGCAAGGCTTCCCAGACAGGCCTTGAGGAGTGGCAGTGCTGCAGAGACGAGGTCGAGACGAACAGTGCCGGAAGTCGAGAGTCCGGGTCGGGGTCCGATGTTACGGTCCAAAGTTATGTTTCTCTCACTAGAATCCAAGAGCTCCCAAATTCTAGAGTGAGAAAGTGGTTTTGTAAGAATGAGCCAAAAGTACTTTTTTGAGTTGTAAAATTCACTATTTATAGGAAACAATGTCCTTATGTCATAAAATGCCACATGTCATCCCCTGGGAGTGACACGTCACCAGGGGTCCCAAAATACCAGTTCTCTGTTGGATTACAAGTTCCCAAATTCAGTTTGCCTGCCTCGCACAACGTTACTCTACCTGTCTGAGAAGACTGATCATACCATGACAGCATGATCAGAGTAAGCCCGTTGCCCCAGCCACTGATCCAAGCCCTTACCGAATCCCACAAAGTGCGTCAAGAGACGCGCAGAGAACTTGACAGTGGTGAGGGTTGACCCTGTAGCCAACTGTCAGGCGGACTAGGTGCGATGCCCTCCAAGGACCTGCTCCCATCGCGTAGTGACACGGGGGTCATTGTCTTAGTGATGTTGATGAATAATGGTAACATGAGTGGACATGCTCCCAGCTTAGTGCTCCGAGTCCATGATGAAGGGTCGTCGCGCCTGAGCCCCCCGTGACTGTGACGGCGATGGCTTTAAGGTTGTGAGCCCATCTCGTAGCAGCGATGACTATAAGGTTGTGAGTCCATCCCGCTGCATTTGATTATGACGGTGATGTCTATAAGGTTATGAGCCCATCCGTGGCAGCGATGGCTTTAAGGTTGTGAGCCCATCCCGTGGCAGCGATGACTATAAGGTTGTGAGTCCATCCCGCTGCATTTGATTATGACGGCGATGACTATAAGGTTGTGAGCCCATCTCGTTGCGTTTGATTGTGACAGCGATGTCTATAAGGTTGTGAGCCCATCTCGTGACGGCGATGACTATAAGGTTGTGAGTCCATCCCGGTGCGTTTGATTGTGATGGCGATGGCTATAAGGTTGTGAGCCCATCTCGTTGCGTTTGATTGTGACGGCGATGGCTATAAGGTTATGTGCCCATCCCGTGGCAGCGATAACTATAAGGTTGTGAGTCCATCCTGCTACGAGGGGTCCTCGTGCCGGAGCACTACGAATGGAGCCCCCGAAAGCAAGTAGCATGATTGTGACGTATGGGCGCGATGCCAACAGCATTAGACAAAACCTGGTACCGTGAGCACATGTCATGGAAGTGGCGCACGATCGCGGCGACGAACGTTGCGGAGAAAATACCTGTTGCTAGGGCACGTGTCATCGAAGTGGCTCACGGGTGTGGCGACGAACGTCGCGGAGACAATGCCTGGTGCCGGGGCACGTGTCATGGAAGTGGCGCACAAGCGCGGCGACGAACGTCGCGAAGCAATACTTGGTGCCGGGGGCACCTATCATGAGAATGGCGCACGGGCGCGGCGACTAACATCGCAGGGCAATACTTGGTGCCGGGGGAACATATCATGAGAATAGCGCACTGGTACAGCGACGAACGTTGCGGAGCAATACTTGGTACCGGGGGCACTTATCATGAGAATGGCGCACGGGTGGAGCGACGAACGTTGCGGAGACGGCGCATGGGCACGCGTCGGGTGTCCCAAATATGGGATATGAGTTGAGTGTGCCTGTTATAACAAAATAATGAATGGAACATGTAGTAATGACAAAATTTGGGAGTGATGGTATGCGGTCGTCGACGACGGGTCATTTGGTGGTAGCGCGCGACTTTGAGCGACATGCATCGCAGGAGTGGTGTGCTGTCACGGACGATGGATGTCGCGAGGTTGATGCACGACGGATGTTGCAAGGTTGACGCACTATGGACATCGTGAGGTTAATGCACAACAGACGTCGTGAAGTTGGTGTACGAACATCCGTAAATATCGCAGAGGTGCAAAGACTCGAGAAAACAAGTGCACGCGCGAGGGGAGGCCATAGGCCAAAATTGGGGGAAGGCCAAGGCCACCACCCCTGGGGAGGCTGAGGTTGACCCTTGGGAAGGCCGAGGCTGACCCTAGGGGGTGGCCAAGGCCAATGGCCAACCCCCATGAAGAGAGGCCAAGGCCACTCCCCCTTTTAGTGAACTTTGGGCGCGCCGACGGTTGGTGTTTTGATGAGCGATGATGAATTCAAAAGTTGCATTATGACGAGTGCATCAACCCGAGTTGTATCTACATGACGATCAAGATGTCAAAATCACGTACGAAGCGTACAAAGTGAAAAAAGTGCAAAAAGGAGTATGCGCGAAGGAGGGAACCACCGGGGGAAAGTGGCTGAGGCCAACCCCTTCTAGAGGCCAAGGCCGACCCTCTAGGCCTGGGGAAGGCCGAGGCTAACCCCCTGGGGTTGGACAAGGCCAAATGGCCAACTTCCATTTTTGGAGCCTAAGGCTAGTTCCCCTTTTAGCGAACTTTAGGCGTGCCGACGGTAGGTGTTTTGATGAGCGATAAAAAATATATGGAAGTTGCATCGTTACGAGCGTGTTGTCAAGAATTGTACCCACATGACGAACAAAACGCCGAAGTCACATAAAGAGCGTACGGAGCGAATAAAGTACAAAAGGGACTTTGCACGAAAAGTGAAGAACAGGGGGAAGGCCAAGGCCAACCCCCCATGGGAGGCCGAGGCCGACCCCATTAGGTTGGCCAAGGCCTTTCCCCCTTGACCCTGTCGCTCCGGTTGTGCCGTCAATCGAAGTTTTTGATGAAAAGGAGTTTGGGTGGTCTCGGTGTGACGATTGTGCTCTCGTGAGTCACCTTAATGAGAAATGTACGTGACTTGAGCGTGCGCGCACTCACTGGTTCGATGCGTTAAAAATTTGACCGTTGAATCTGTCGACGTGTTTGCGCGAAGCGGGACCCCTAGTGGGCCCTTGGGTATGACCAGAATGGGTTGGGAACATAAGCCCCCTGCGTGTGGTGTGCGTGGAGGGGCAACCCGAGCAGGCGCCTCATGTATAAACGTCGATCTTAGAAAAAAAATGCGGGTGTTGAATCTTGAGGAACTGGCCCGATAGTAATGAAAGACGTGGGGGGCGGGGCGGAGGCTTCCTTGAAATTTTGCATTTTTTTTTTGTGAAGAAAAAGCGTTAACGCAAATAAAGTAATATTGGTATCGAGTGAGAAAAAGCAGAGCGACGGAAAATGGAGTATGCGTATCTATTAGTGTTGGCGTGAAAAGAGAGGCATCGCGAAAAATAGAATTTATTCGGAAGTGGGTTTCCGAGAAAAAATTTATTAGCGGTAAAATTAATTATGTAAGAGTTGTAGCGTTAATCCCGACGAAGATAGTGCAAAAAAATACTTAAGCTAACGTGAAAATGGGTAGCGGTTTGAAAAAAGAGTTGTCGAGGGTTTTGGGGGGAAAGTTTGAGATTGAATTTGAATGAAAAAAGAGGGGGAAGTTTTGGGGGGAAAGTTTAAGACTTTTAGGAGAAGGAGGGAGGAAGTGGTGGAAAGTCTTGCATTTTCAAGACTTGAGAGAAAGAGAGGGAGATCTTACACTTAGAAGAAAAAGGAGAGAAGAGAGGAAGCGAAATAAGAGAATAATAAAGAGAAGAGGAAGGCTTAAAGACTCACATGAGATTGAGGACTTCAGAAGAGGCCAAGAGGATGCAAGGAGGTAAGAGAGGAGGAGCAAGTGGGGGAAGGGGTGGCCAAGTGTCAACCGCGACGGCGACCGAGGCACACCGCCAGGCCGAGGTCGACCATGGGAGAAGGAGGGGGGATGGTGGAAAGGGGCTTAGGAAGGGGGGCCAAAGCCACTAATGGTTGAGGCCGACCAAGGCCGTGAGGCCGAGGTGGACCGGGGCCACCTGGCCGAGCTCGAGATGTGGGAGGGGGGAAGAGAGAGGGGGAGGGAAGGGGGAAGGAAAGAAGGGAGGAAGGAAGGGGGAGGGATGAAGGAAGGGGAAAAGAAAAGAGGGGAGGGGAGGCCTCAGCCGAGGGTGGTGTCGGTGCGGGCGGGGAAGGGGGAGGGGAATGGGAGAGGGGGAAGGAGGAAGGAGGAAGAGGAAAAGGGAAAGAGGGAGGGAAAGAGGGAAGAGGGGAGAAGGATAAGGAAGAAAGAAGGAAGGAGAGGGAACGGAGGGCCAAGGCCGTTCGGGCCGAGGCTGAGGCCGGTAGGGGGCATGGCGCGCATGGTGGTGTCTTGTCCGACGCGAGGGAAGATGTTGGAGGATTGCTAAAAAAGACGAGGAAGAAGCAGAGCACGCGACGTTGCAGTGGAGCAAGCGGGCGATCAATGGTGCCGCGTGGCGACATGTATGGAGATGATGAGGCCGTGTCGGTGGAGATGTTGAGGGTTCCATTGAGCTTTGGTAGTGGAGCGAGGAGATTTGATCTTGTACTGAGTCAAGGCAATGTGTTGTTGACGGCAAAGGGAACGGTGCCTTGTTGCCCGCTGAAGGAGCTATGGCAAGAGCTGAGTCAGCGAGTGGCTGCAGATGTGTTTCTAGGGGGTGGAGTGCTTTTTCGATGGTAGTGAATCCGATGGTTCCCTCTTCGTATGTCCGCGCCCCGAGTTAGGAGGTTGCCTCGGTGATGTCGCCGAGGTATGTGCCGGGTTTGTTGGCAGAACGACGAGATATACCATGGTCGCCTGTGATGTTCAAGGGCCATAACACTATGCCAGTGGGGTGGAACTTTTGGTGTATGTACATGCTAGAGCATTCGGCTTGGGTGGAGAGGTTGGAGGCGTTAGGATTGGTGGCTGCGATAGAGGCAACGTTCAAGGTGATTGATCCGGTGAGAGGTCCTAAGGGCTTGACATTGTTGCTTTCTAGGTGGAGCTCACAGACTCATACATTTATCTCAAAATTTGGGGAGATTGGGCCAACACTTCTTGATGTGATGATGTTGACTGGGTTGCCGATGCACGGGACGGATGATGCTTGTGCATTACAGTTGACGGCGCCGGAACGGTTGATCGTGAAGGGGCTGCAGGGGGCTACGAGGGAGATAAAGAGCCATCGTAAGGGGACGTATAGTGGGTGGATCAAGCACTTCTATGGTACGGCGACCACACTACCTGGGCAGAAGTTGGTATCGGAGAGCAGCTTTTGCATGGGTCCTTACTACAAGGACGAGATATATGAGCTGGCAGGTTTCCTCACCATGTTCTTGTCGAGGTACGCACTTCGATTGTCTTTGTTTCAGCATCTCTTGCATGTTGTGCTTCAATTGCTTTTGTATGCGTTGTAGTCGAGTCTTATACTTAGAGAAAAAATTTATGCTTTGAAAAAAAGTTAACGTAGTCATACTGCCATGCCTCGCATTTTATTATCTAAACAGGGTTGGGTAGTCGTAATAGGTGTTGTATGTTCTATACCTGTAGGTTTGTATTGGAGGGTATGCCGGAGGATTGCATTCCCTGAGGGTGTTCAAATTGGCCGTTTGGATGGCTGGGGGCGGTCGCGTTGGGCTGGCCTATATTTACTTAGGCACGTTGTACTCGCGTCTGGATCAGTTTTCCAATGACGTGTAGAGGTCATATGGACGCTATCTGGTGGCGACATACATAGATTGGATGTTTTTACAGCTGTATCTATTCGAGATCTATGTGGATTATTAGCCTGTGGGGTTTCCTCTGGTACATCCGTCACCGAGGAGGACTATAGTGACCCGGCCAGGCAGGTCGCGTGAGGTATTAGCCTGGTACGCGGGTGGCTGGGTATATGCTTAGGCGGGCGGGAAGAAGCCCGGGTGTGAGTTGGCCGACATATTTGACGATCGAGATGAGTGCATTCCTCATCTGTATACTGACATGCATAGTTCGTATGGTATTCCTCCATGGACTGGTCTGCAGGATAGTATTATGTGACTGCATAGTCGAGATGAGTTGATAGACATGGCGGTGGCCTTACTAGTGGCATATTTTCCCCGGTGGCTTCCTGTATTGACTGATGACGGCGGGAAGCCTGCTATTAACCGGTATTACATGGGGAGGTATAACCCCGACCGTCTATCCATGAGTTTTGGTTATGATTTGGAGCCCCCATGTGGCTATGCTAGGCCTTGGGATGTGAGGAAGGCCTTTGGGTATATGATCCTAAAGGAGGCACGGAGTTGGCCAGTACTAATAGAGGAGTGGAGGAGGCCCGGGACATTGTCGACGGGGGTGATGAAAGTCGAGTATGGGCACTGGTAGACGCAAGTACGTGCGACGTGGTCAGAGTGGATGTTATAGGTGCAGGCCGACAGGCAGCAGGTCGACGTCTTTGCCAGGGACAGAGGACTGGAGCTGATATCAGAACAGGGTGCGAGGCAGTCAGGCATGTCGATATTATTTACAGGTGTATTAGATTTGTCTGCGCCAGCACGCGCATCGCGGGTGCCGGCAAGGGTCCCATTTCATCATTGCGAGTGGGTATGACAGAGAGTGCACTGTAAGTTGGCGTGGGTTCATCGGTAGGGGGCAGACACAGGCCGAAGAGGCCGCGGGAGGTGCATGAGGAGTCAGACTCTAAGGTTAGTGTTACTGTTTGTTTTCGTTACACAGTTGCTGATTATCATGTGAAGTGTGCTCTAAGCTTCTTCTCTTGTTTTTTTTTTGGGACAGAGACTTGATGATGCGGAGGATGCCATTTATGTAGAGTCTGACGATATGACAGGGTATGCTGACGCCGTCACTGATGATACTGGGGGATGGATGCTGAGGCAGTCGAGGAGGACGAGGAGATATATGTTGAGGGGACTGACGAGGTCGAGGAGATGGATGCCGAGGCGGCCGATGAGTGTGAGCCGATGGATAGTTCGGCTGTTGAGGAAGCCGCCACGGCGGAGCAGGCAGCAGCCTACATTGTGGAGCCGGTCGAGCCGACCAGTCATCCTAGTCCATCACCTGTCTTAGTTGAGGAGGTGTTCGGTGGCCCGATGGGTCATACATTTGAAGGGGATGATTGGTGGGCCAGTAGAGAGCCAGATGTTTAGACGGGAACACATGATGGGTCACGACCTACACATGGGATGGTTAGAGACTCGTTGTCATGACAGGAGGTGCTTGGTTCGTATGTTGTGGAGCCTGTGGTGGATACATTGTCAGGGTCAGCCGTAGATGCGGGTGATGCACTATTGGCGATGCATGCTGCTACTGTTGGCATGCGGTCAGTGGGTGGTGGGGTGACAAGAATGGGTGATGCTAGTGGCTGGTCCTTAGTCAAACAGGTGGATGGTGCACCGTGGGAGGGCGTCAGATTGTCTGATTAGGTAGTCCGTTAGTTGGAGATGATTAAGGCGACACAGCCGCATACGTTTGCTAGGCCCAGGACCATGCGTGGCACAGCATAGACGAGGGCGTTGCACACTGTGCTTGTGGATTGGTTGGCGACACTGGGTGTGGTGCCAGCCTCGGCTTGGACTTTGGAGGTCATATATATTTTATGTCAGAGCTCGAGCCTTTTGTATCTTTTGGCTTCCAGTTAGACTAGTTGGTCGATTATATTAGAGCTAAGGCTGTGGCTGGACTGACCGCTATCGGGGCTCAAGAGGTGGTTTGGCAGGGTCGTAGGCGAGTGCTTGATGCAGCATTGACAGATGTGACCCGAGAGGGCCGAGTTACAGGTCCGACTTGTCGAGGCGGAGGCCCGACAGATAGAGATAGAAAGACAAGAGGCCAAGTTGGATGATAGATGGTCTGACTTACAGACGCATCGACGGACTTTTAAGGCCTACACTTCTGATTCTGTTGGTGCATTGCTTACTTCTTTACGTTAGATGTCATGTACTTTTTTTTTTATGTTGTTAGTAGTCATTGGTCCATTACGGCCTGCAAACCTGTGACCTGTATGCATTTTGTTGATATTGATATGACAGTCATATGGTTATTTTGTACCTGTGTTTGTTGTGAGATGAGGCTTAGCTGTTGATGTGCTTGTATGTCTGGCATGTGGTGTCTTTCCGTTGTGGTTCCCCCTCCCCGCCCATAGCAAGCGACTTAGTGAACTATGTGTAAATGAAAGAGTGCATTACATATAGTAATTGAGCCAAGTAAATGATCTTTGCATTGGTAGTATTTAGGCCAAAATGCCATTACATGAGTAAAGTAAGCACTTGTAATAGTCAGCAAAAGTTACAAGTCATAAACATGTGTGCATATACAAAAAAGCTGTGTGTGTAAATATTCTAAGCTTTTGACGGGCGGGGATGGGGGAACAAGCCGCAGTTGGTCATGCATAATACTTCTTCAAATAGAGGTCGTTGATAGGTGTTGTGATTTGTCCATCTTCCTTGTTGAGCAGGAGGTAGGAACCATTATCTCTGGCTTCATGTACTTGAAGTGGTCCTTCCCAATTCGGTGTGAACTTGGGGGCTGACATGTTGGAGCGTACATGTTTGGCGGCCTGGGGAACAAGGTTGCCCTCGACGAATGTCTGTTCCTTCACAGTCTTTCCATATGCCTTAGTGAGTTGTTCGTGGTACTTCTTCATACGGCGTAAGGCATTGGCTCTTCTTTCATCAAGTCCTTTAAGGGCGGTCATTCTGGTTTCTTCTTCCCCAATCCCACTGCTCAGGAGAGTTTGGCTGATGCGACTGCAATCTCGACTGGGACCACACACTCGTCCCCGTAGTCAAGGGAAAAGGGTGTGGCCTTTGTTGATGTGTGCTTAGAGGTTCTATAAGCCCAAAGTACAAGGCTTAGTTTGTCAGACCATGAACCACTCGCATCATGGATCATTCGTGACAATACCCGCAGTAAGGTCTTGTTAGATGCTTCGGCTTGACCAATCCCTTGTAGGTAGTAAGGGGTGGACGTAGCGTGGTTAATGTTGTATTCTTCCATGAAAGCTCAGACATCCCTGTTGATGAATGGCATGCCGTTGTCAGATATGATACACCGGGGGATACGAAAGTGACAAACGGTGATCGCGCAAGAAGTTGGCAATGGCTCCTCCCGTGGCTCGTTGTAGAGGTATGGCTTCCACCCACTTTGTGAAACGTTCTATTGCGACCATAATCCAAGTGTGGCCTCATGATGTGGGGTGGATAGGGCCTATGAGGTCGAGAGCCCAAGAGTGAAATGGCCATGGGGCCAAGATCATGCGGAGGTCGAACGCCGTGGTGTTTGCATTCTGTTAGCGTGTCTCTGGCAGGGTTGGAAGTGTCGGACATGAGAGATCCGTCAGATTCCATAGTCGGCCAGTAGTACCCTAACCTTAGCAACTCCACATACAGCTTCTGAGAGCCTTGATGCTCACCATAATCACCATTGTGCACTTCGTTAATCACCTCGACTGCTTGGGCACCCTGCAAGCTCGCAAGGTGCGTCCCGAAATTCCCTTGCGAAATAACTCGCCTTCCGTCATGAAATATTTGACCGACTTACGTTTGATAGATCGTGCTGAGCTGTGGTCAGGTGGTAGGACCCCGTGGGATAAGTACTGGATGAAAGGTTGGCGCCAGTCACCTTCGACGTCAATGACAAGAGCTTCTGCATTGTCCGGTGCATACAAGCACTCAGGACAGTTGCTTCGTATATCTGAGGCATCCTTGGCAATGGATGGCCAATAGAGGCCCATACGCTGGAGGCGACGGTATAGAGGGGGACCGTCGAGGCCACAAGATGGCCAAGTCTAAGCTTATGCTTCGTTTCTTCAAGTGCCAAACATCTGGCGAGAGTGCCCCCGGGGCATCTCTTGTACAATACATCCCCTAGCATTAAGTAGTCCATGAGAGTAGATGCGAATGCAAGGGATGATGCTTTAAGTTGGTCAATGATTGGCAGCCTCCAATCATCGGCGGTAGTGTCCCTCAGGATCAAGTTCATGGCTATGCAAAGTTTGGTCCTCTTGATGATGGTTAGCATTCGTTGTTCACCGTTGACTTCTATCTTTGACGCGATTAGTGCCAAGCTGTCCGCATGTCTATTGTGGCACCTGTTGTGATGTTCATATTGGACATGGCCAAATCTTGCTTCCAAGTTTTGAACCAAGGCACGATAAGGTGCCAAGGCGGGCTCCTTGACTGCGAACTCCCCATCAGCCTGCTTCATGATCAAGTTTGAGTCTCCTTTCACCCATACTGACTTAGCCTCCATGTTGGTAGTTAACATGAGGCCAATGACAAGTGCCTCATACTCAGCTTCATTGTTAGATACCGGGAACATAAGCTTGAAGGATAGGGATGTGGTAACACCCTCTGGATTTTGAAGGACTACGCCGACACCCCCTTACCGAAGGGGAGATCCATTGGGGCCTTTGGTAGTGGCTGAGTTGTCTAACTTGAGCGTCTATAGTTCATCGATGTCAGAGATTAGGGCCGTCTCCTCCCCAGGCAATTGGTCTGAGGTCGGTTCATATTGTTGGCATGGGAAGAATGCGAAGAGGTCTGCAAGCGCTTGGCTCTATAGAGTTGTAAGATTTTCGATAGATAAGCCAAACTCGGCCAATAGCAGCAACCAACGGGTAAGTCTACCAGATAGGGCAGGGCGTGTGAGCATGTGTCGCAGTGGATCAGCTTTGGTGACAAGTGTGATCTGGTGCGACAAGAAGTTGTGTCTGAATTTCTGCAAGGCATAGATCAGGCTAAGCAGTGCTTCTCGAGCTCAAAGTAATTGGCTTTGGGGCCCCTTATTGATCGACTAAGATAATAAACTGGGCACTCCACTCTACCCACCTCTTGGGAAGCAATGCCCCTATGGATCTGGGCGTGGAGGTCAAGTATATCAAGAGAGGGATACCTCGTTGTGGCTCGACCATGGTCTATGGTGACATGAGGACCGCCTTGATCTGTTCGAATGCTTATTGTTGGGGCGCACCCCAACTCCATGGTGTGCTTTTGTGTGTCAAATGCTGGAAGGGTGTGATAAGTTTGGCCAAGGCAGGGATGTATAGGCGAAGATAAGAAACCTTACTGATGAAGCTCTTCAACTGTTTGGTGCTCTTAGGAGGGGGCATCTCTTGGATGGAGGCTGCCTTAGAAGGGTCAATGTCGATGCCCTGTTGACCGACTAAAAAGCAGAGGAATTTGTTAGAAGAGACTCGAAAGGCACATTTCAATGGATTCATCCGCATGTTGTATTGTCGACAACGATCGAAGACTGCTCGAAGGTCTGTGAGATGATCACTTTCCTTTTTGGACTTGATGATAAGATCGTCAACGTAGTCCTCTACTATGCGGTGGATCATGTCATGGAAGATTGCTATCATTGCTTTTTGATACGTTGCACCCGCGTTCTTAAAGTCGAAAGGCATGACTTTCCAACAAAAGTTACCCATAGGAGTGCGAAAGGCTGTCTTGGCACAGTTGTCGGGGTTCATTCGAAGTTGATTGTAGCCCGCAAAACCATCCATGAAAGATAAGGTTTCGTGTCCGGCGGCTGCTTCTGTAAGCATGTCGATGTTGGGCAATGGGAACTCATCTTTAGGGCATGCCTTGTTCAAGTCCCGAAAGTCAATACAAACACGGACTTGGCCGTTCTTCTTTTGCACAGGGACAACATTAGCCAATCAGATAGGATGAGTGATGGGCTCAATGAAGCTGGATTGTAGAAGTCGTTCAATCTCTTGCTTGATCTTCAATTCAAGCTTGGGGTGGAAAGACCTTGGATGTTGTCGGACAGGGCTGAACCCGGTAGTAATGTTCAGGTGGTGCGTCACCAAGGCAGGATCTAATCCAGGCATCTCGTTGTAACTCCATGCCAATACATCGTGATATTCACGAAGGAGGGTAACCAATTCCTCTCTTCAGCCTGAGGCGAGTTTTGTGCCAATGTATGTCAGTCGCGGCGGCGATGACTATAAGGTTATGAGTCCATCCCGTTGTGTTTGATTGTGACTGCAATGGCTATAAGGTTGTGAGCCCATCCCGTTGCATTTGATTGTGACGGCGATGGCTATAAGGTTGTGAGCCCATCCCGTGGCGGCGATGACTATAAGGTTGTGAGTCCATCCCGCTGCGAGGGGTCCTCGTGCCAGAGCACTACGAACCAAACCCCCTGAAAGCATGTAACATGATTATGGTGTATGGGCGTGATGCCAACGACATTAGACAATACCTGGTGCCGTGGGCACAAGTCATGGAAGTGGCGCACGGGTGCTGCGACAAACGTCGCGGAGATAATACTTGGTGCTGTGGGCACGTGTCATGGAAGTGGCACACGGGTGTGGCGACAAACGTCGCGGAGATAATACTTGGTGCAGTGGGCACGTGTCATGGAAGTGGCACACGGGCGCAGCGACAAACGTCGTGGAGACAATACCTGGTGCTGTGGCACATGTCATGGAAGTGGCGCACGGGCGTGGCGACGAACTTCGCAGAGTACTTGGTGCCGAGGGCACGTATCATAAGAATGGCGCACGGGCGCGGTGACAAATGTCGTGGAGCAATACTTGGTGCCGAGGGCACTTACCATGAGAATGGCGCACGGGCGTAGCGACGAACGTCGCGGAGATGGTGCTTGGGCACGCGTCGGGTGTCCTAAAGATGGGATATGAGTTGAGTGTGCCTGTTATAAAGAAATAATGAATGCAACATGTAGTAATGACAAAGTTGAGAGTGATGGTATGCGGTCAACGGTGACCGATCATTCGGCGGTAGAGCGCGACTTTGGGCAACGGGCATCGCGGGAGTAGTGCGCGGTCACGCACGACGGACGTCGCGAGGTTGACGCATGACGGACGTCGTAAGGTTGACGCATGACGGACGTCGCAAGGTTGACGCACGATGGACGTCGCGAGGTTGGTGTACGAACGTCCGTAAACATCGAGGAGGTGCAAAGACTAGAGAAAATAGGTGAGCGAGCGAGGGGAGGCGATTAGCCAAAATTGGGGGAAGGCCAAGGCCACCACCCCTGGGGAGTCCTAGGTCGACCCATTGGGAAGGCCGAGGCCGACCCTAGGGGGTGGCCAAGGGGAATGGCGAACCCCCATGAAGGGAGGCCAAGGCCACTCCCTCTTTTGGTGAACTTTGGGTGCGCCGACGGTTAGTGTTTTAATGAGCAATGATAAATCCAGAAGTTGTGTTATGACGAGTGCGTCAACGCGAGTCGTATCTACGTGATGATCAAGATGTCAAAATCATGTACGAAGTGAAAAAGTGAGAAAATGAGTATGCGCGAAGGGGGAACCACCGGGGGAAAGTGGCCGAGGCCAACCCCTCTAGAGGCCGAGGCCGACCCCCTAGAGGGCCCTTGGGTATGACCAGAATGGGTTAGGAACAAACATATTATATACTCCATAGATAAATATGAGTTAATACTACTCATTATTGCATTTGTAACTCATTTTATTATTTACATATGAGCAAACCATATAGCCATAACTAACACTATTATATAATGCTTTAAGGTACATTTTATTTTATTAAAATATTCCAACAATCCCCCACTATTTTGATAAAATAAAATTATAATTAAAATACTTAAAAAGCCACATTGATGAAATGTTTATAAAGTCTCACAATTCCAGCAAAATTTAAAGCATATGAAAACTTATCAATGAAAAACATGATAAATTCGTAAACCTCCTTTTTTTTTTAATTAAATTGCATTTTTCTCTTTTACAAAATAAAGCCATGGTTCTCGAACATTATTTACTAATAAAGTAATAAAAATACAAAATACAAAAAATAAGATGGGCAACTTGTATTGTGCAATAGGTGTTGGTGTCTTCCGGGCTTTAATTAACACTCAGTGTTGATAACTTCCATTTGAGAGCATCGTAATGAATTACGCCTTGAATTAGGTCCCTTGACCAAACTTCAATTGTCACACATACAATACTGATATGGGACTAGTTCGTGAGTTAGCGCTATTATTGGCCATGCACTCTTATCTTGATTCTCATGAGTGTCTTTAGGGAATGGCTCATGGTTCCCACAGTCGTGACCTCATGATCACTCTTACTTAGGTGAGTCTTCCAAGGGTACGTGTGACACGTACCTCACGAAAATATTCACCTTGGGCTTATTTAGGAAAAATCGCTTCCTTGACGTCACACTAAGTAGCACAAGTACCGCACAGATGGGGAGGAAACACTCTTCTATTAACAAAAGGGTGCTACTTTTATCACGAGTCTTGCTCTATGATTCCTTCTACCCATTGAACTTCTTCATGGGATCTCCAATCACAAAGGATGGGTTACTCCCGCTGGTGACTCCCTGTGGGTTCACCCCATCCGCCTCAGGTAAAAAAGGATCTAAACTCTGCACTAGTCCCAAGGCAAATTGCGTAATTTTTTATGAAGCCTCCATAACTTATTTTCTTTTCATCGATGAAGTATCACAGGTTTGCAGAATTTTAAGGGCCCAATAGTGCACATCGAAGCAACATTATGTATCTCATCAAGTAAATCACATTTCAGTGGTAACATCCACTTCGCTTAGCATCAAAGATGATACTAGCCTCACTACTAGGAATCAAATCTTTGATCAGTAGTCTACTACTAGGAACTAGTCTTTAACATATTGTGACCAGTAGTCTTTCACCTGCTAGGAGCCACATTTTCCTCAACAGGAGTCATGCTTCGCATAAGATAATCTTACATTAATAGCAACTTCATAAAAATCCTTTGATAAGTTTCAAGAATTTTCAATCCTTAAGCTTTGCAAAAGCTAGATAAAATCCATTTGCAATATAGTTTTGAATTTACAATCATATTATAAATATTTGGTATCGAAGATTTAATATACCAAAAAATTCAACGCAGTTCATATTCCAGAAATGAAAACTTAGATACCATTTGAAATAGATATAAATATCATAACTATAAATATCAAAACAACCAAGATAATTAGAAGTCAAAGACTTCGGTTATCATGATCTAACATTTTTATCAAAGTATAATTCTAATTCCTAAACTTTGGCAACACCCACTTTGCAATTTCTTCTTCTTCTTCTTCTTCTCGCACGATTCAAGCTCAATTATACAGAACAACAATACATGCCTAGATATCTAAGCTAGCAAAGCTAAGTGCAAGAAACAGAACTACATGCATGAGATATATTACATAATCTCAGTACGCGTACATGCACGCAACATGCTAAAATAGATTTCAAATTAAGAACATACTATAGATAGATGTTCTTTATGTCGCTAATCTTCTTTGTATATACATGACTCAATAAATCATAATTATCATAATATTAGATACCCCACATTTTGCAGCCATGCATTTATCAAAGAATTTAATATTGAAATCAGAATTTTCACTATTCTTTTAAATAAGATTTATTTCATAGACACACTCAGCAAACTAAAATCAACTTCAAGTTACTTGTTTTAAAAAATCCGATAATCCCATGACAATTTTCTTCTCTTGAAAGAGAATTCCATAATCTAACTTTAAGTGGTTTACCAAACTATAACTCTATGTGTAAAATCTCAAAGTTTCATTTTTATTTTCGAAATCAATGCCATGTGTCAAAAAATTAGAAAAGAATAAGTGTAGGTATTTTTCAAGATACAACTGCAGGCAAACATAATAGTCTAGAAGTAAAGGTATCAACATTATTGTCACTAATATTTTAGATTTTGAATCCAACTCATACACAAAAAACAAATATCTAGCAAAAGTTAATTTTATTTTCCTTTGCTTTTCTCTATTTGATATCTACAAAACAGAGTATTAGATGAAAGTGGTAACTCAATATAGCATCCACTGGAAGTAAGAGACATACGCTCATTATACTTAGAAAATGTTTACCCCTTCATCTAAAACGTAATACTTTTTAAACCACGTTGTTAGCATTACACCTGGCATTAGCAAATGTTAAAGTTAAATTACTTTGTGGTATATACATATTTTGTAAGTATAACTATCAAAACAAAATTGCAAAACTTTCACTACAAGAAAAGATAGATTTGGCGATGTAATTTGAGCGACGGAATGTATTCTGTCACTAAAAGCTCTTTTAGCGACGGGAAACTTCGTCGGTAAAAATTCGTTGGCAAAAAGCTTTATCGACGGAATAATATGTCGGCAAAAACCTTTGCCGGCGGATTTTTATCGACGGGTTTTTAATGACGAGGTTCCCGTCGTTAAATATTTTTAGGGAATTTGTAAATTTTGAAGGTTTTAAATTTTTTTTAAACAACAGAATAATACCGTTGCTAAAAAACATCCGTCTTATAAAATGTCTTTGCCGACGGTCTTTTAGCGACGGGTTTATTCCGTCTCTAAAAGTCCTTTAAGTCACTCTGCATTTTCTCTATCTCTCTCCCCATTTCTATCTCTTAATTTCTACCGTTTGACCTTGTTTCACCCCGTTTCCATCTCTCTCTGTGGTGAGCCCCCTTACTTCCGACGACAACCCACTGACGTTGCGCCACCTCCGGCGACAACCCACTGAAGCACCTACTCCGGCCAGATCTACAACTCTGATACGATTTTAAACTTGTCTCAGGCGTGCTTGGTTTTTAGCTTTACTGAATTTGCTACAATTGTGCTTGATTTTGAGCTTGATAACTCTGCCCTAGAAATCACAATCAAAATTTTACAATGCACACTAAGGTCTTTGATTCTAGGTCTTCTGTGGTTTTGCTACATGTGCTCATTTACCTTCACTTGCAACTATATGTATTCTTCTTCTTTTGCTACTCTTATTTTGTCCTTGCTTGTTTTGTGCGTTATGAAAATAAAATCTGGTGATTAGTTATTGATACAATCAAAGAAGGGTGTCGTGGTAGAATATATAAAGCTGTTTCCTTATGTCTAGAGATCAATAATTGTTTATGGTTTTGTTTTCATGGAGCTAAACAAGAACAAGTATTTGTACGTAATATGACTCAATTTAGCGTATAACAATGAACTCTGCCCACTCCAAAGGAAAAGTTAGACTAATCCTATAGTTTTCAGACCTTTTACCAAGAATTGAACTTGTTTTGATCAATCGTTTAGATGATAATTGTAGAAGTCGGCGCAACTTATTTTTGTTCTTTGCTTCTTTAGGCGGTTAATGGGAAACAAATATTTGGAGGTTTCATTTTCAACAACTTTTTCACTGCATTTTTTTTCCAGTTCAAAAAAGGCAAATATAATTTGAGTAAAAATACTAGTAAAAATATAATTCGAGTAAAAATACTAGTATGCCCTAATCCAACCGAACCCTAAATTGAACTTATTGAACTCCTAATTGAACCCTAAATTGAATTCCCCAATTCAACCAACCCCTAAATTGAACTAATTGAACCCTAATTAAACCCTAAATCGAATGCCCTAATCGAATTGAACCTTAAATTAAACTAATTGAACCCCAAATTAGATGCCCTAATCCAATCGAATCTGAAATTGAACTTCCTAATTGAACTCTAAATTGAATTCTCCAATTCAACTGAATGCTAAATTGGACTAATTGAACCATAAATTGAAGTAATTGAACCCTAAATTAAATTTCCAAATCGAATCGAACCCTAAATTAAAATAATTCAAGCGCATCGGATATGTGCATTTTGAACATTTTTTTTCCATTTGAACATTGATCATTTGTTTGATAATTTTAAGTTGTTAATTGTGCATTTGAGAATTGTGATTATTGATTATTGATTTTAGGTTATTAGTTGTGCATTTGAAGTAATTGAGATTAATAATTGATGGTTTTAGGTTGTAAATTGATGATTATAGATTGTTAATCGTGCATTGAGCATTTGAGATATTGAGATTGTTGACGGATGATGAGACCTAATTGGATTGAATATGTAATTTTTATTAATTTTTATTGCATTGAGCATTTGAGAATTGAGATTGTTGACGGAGGATGGGACCCAATTGATTTGAGATACCTGTTAGTTAGCACGGACACGGACACCACGTCTGATCGACGGTGTCTGGCATTTAAAAAATAAATCAATGTATGCCGAGAGGTGCGTGTTCGGAGGTGTCGGACACGTGTCCGAAGGACTTGGACACGTTTCGGTAGGTGTCCTAGGTGTCGAACACGTATCAGACACCATATTAACACCTTATATGAGGTGTTAGAATTGAGATTGTTGACTGCGCATTGAATTTAGGTTAATTAGGTTAACACGACATTTTTAGCATGCATCCCCTGGAATCTCGTCGTGGCTCCAGCACTGGCTATAATTAGCCCTAATTAGCCTGATTAACCATATTTTAACCCATTAACCCTAATTAGCTATAACGAGCCTAATTAGTTTTAATTAATCCTAAGAACCCAATGAAAATTAAATTAGCTGTAATTACCCAAAATTAGCCATAATTAACACTAATCAGCCCAAATTAAACCCTAATTAGCCTTAATTACTCATATCTTAGTACCAGTGATTAGATTAAATAAACCCTAAACCTTAAACCCTAAAACCTAACTAAACTCTGATTAGCGACAAATGAACCCAATTACCCGCATATTGATTATACTTAGCCTAATTAGTTGTAATTAAGCTTAACATAATCCAATTATGCCTAATTAGGACTAATCAACACTACTCGGCACAATTAAACCCTAATTACTCTAATTACTCCCAATCAACCCTAAATAGTTATAATTATCCGAAACAACTTCTCATTAAGAATAATTAGCCCTACATAACCCAATTAAGCCTAATTAGGACTAATCAACACTACTCGACACGATTCAACCCTAATTAGGACTAAATAATCCTAATTAGTCCTAATCAATCCTAATTAGCTATAATTAGCCCAAGGTACTCCTCATTAACATTATTTAGCTCTAACATATCCTCATAAATCCTAATTAGATTAATTAAACCCATAACGCTAAACCCTGACAATTGTAATTAACCCTAATAACCTAGTTAGCCCTAATTAGCCCTTCGTCATTCCATAATTACACCATATTGCCCAGAGATAGTTCAATTACTCGTTGTTTATAAACTCTGCATTCCTTATATTTGTTGTTATTTTGCAAAATCCATTCTCGTTGCCAACAAGTTCTATTTAAAATGGAATTGGTAACATATGCAATAAGCTTTCTGTAATTTTTATATTTCAAAAAGATTCTTCAATTTCTGAACGCATGCATACATAAAATTCCTTAGTTCCCGTCCAAAGGTACTCATTACAAAGTAATGCTTTGTAATGAGCCTTTGGATGTCCAGTTTGGACAATTTGGAAAAGCTAATTGTTTATAAAATAGTGTTTTGACTCATGCTTTGTGTTCTATGTCGTTGATATTTGGTACACGTTCTTGTGTGTTTCTTCGGGTGCATACAGATCTGGTGTTCTAACATCCGTCAAACCTTGCAAGGCAAGGTTAGATGAATGTTAGAACACCTAATCGATCTCGTGTGCTTGGAGAAATGGAGGTACTACCAAATTTTTCGCAGATATTGCCCGTGACATATGACAGTGAGGTAGACACCTTTTAAGCGGACCAACCACCTGTATTATTACCTGTTGAGGTCAACAATGAGGAGGATGATCTTCCTCTTCCAATAACACTTCATGTAGGAGAAGAAGTAGATGATGACGCGGAAGACGTGAAAAGTGTTGGAGATGATGAAGATGATGATGATTCCCAAATTGAAAATGATTGACTTGTAATGTTGTAACATGTTCTACAAAATGTAGTAACATTTCAGAACTTTGTTCATATTGATGTGTTTTTGCAGTTCTGTTCATATATATAGTATCGATGATGATTTCTGCCAAATTATTGTTTTTAATGTATTAATGTAGTTGCAATTTATCTAAACAAAGTTAGATATGGATAGGATACGGGCTGTTCATGGCCGGGGTGGACGCCGAGCTGCTTCCTCCCTTGTGGGTCCCACCTCGTCATCGCCCTCTGATGACAGGGTACATAGTGCTCGCCTACAGCAGACGGGGCCTCAGTTCTAGCTCTAGCCCCAGCCATCGCCCCAGCCCCAGCCGTTGCCCTAGCCCAACGTAGATTCATCCCACACGCGCGTTGATTCTCTTTCTTCCGCGGGTTCTACCTCAGGTATAGTTGATAACGGTGTTTAGTCAATTTTCACTAGCCTTATATTTAAAGTATATTTGAACTATATTAATGTCTGTGTTTTGTAGGATCTCGACGAGGCCATGGCCTGGCACGCAGGGTACGCATCGACCCCCAGCATAAACAGAGAGTTATGCTCACCCAGGAGGGCTAGTAAGTAAAAAAAATGACATAATTCGTTATATTTAAATTTTTGGGGTGTTAATGTGTATTTGTACTGTATTAATTTATTTATTTACTTATTTGGCAGGATCTTGGAAAATCAAGCGAGGACGAAGATCGGGGTTCTTGTGAAGGGCCGATTCTTCGAGCTACGCCTTTATTGGAAGGACTGGGATGCCGCTGCGAGGGAATCCCTATGGGAGGAGTGGTTGGTACGTTGAAGGTTTTTGTTTCTGCGATAGTATTTGTTTAATTAGAATTTAGTATTTAAATTAATTTGTGTTATTGAATGCCTTGCAGGAGGGGTTCACGTTTGACTCGCCTGCTCAGCAGGCGCTGGGGCGGCAGGCCTTCTTTGCTTACATCGGCAAGAATTACAGTTGATGGCTCCATGACGCACGGGACTGGGCGAAGAAGATGCTGTTCGAGGGTGCCTCGATGAAGGAGATAAAGACATATCCCCCACATTGGATATCTCTGATCGTATGGGGGCAGATGATAGATCTATGGGTTAGAGATCCAAGCTGAGACACCAAGAGTAAGAGCAAGGCCGAGAACAGACAGAACAGAGAGGAGCACCGGGCGGGCAACTATGTTTCAGATATTGCCCGGCGGATCGATGTAAGTTAGTTTTTTATCTTTCTATTCAATTTTTGCCCGCGTAATTACTGCACTAACATATCTTTGACTTATTGTTCTTGTGGGTCTCGTATGAATAGCTCAGGGGCTTCGAGCAACCGTCTGGACAGCCATCAACGTCCACTAGTACGGGTGTGAGAACTGGGGCGTTGAAGCGATGACTGGATGTACCGAAGGTTGTTAATCCCCCGAAAGGTCGCATACACGGCCTGCCTAGCACGAATGCTCATGCCGTGATAGGATCGTCCCTACCCCCATTGCCCCTCTACAAACACCGGCTCCTCCGCGTTCGTTGGTCGAAAGCGCATTGTTACGGTGGTGTTGAGGATGATCAAGGAGCCAGATCAGTAGGGCACCGCTGCTGGACATGCTGAGTTGGCTTCGGATCAACAAGATCCAGATTCGGGACTCGGCAACCCCTAATGAGCCCCTTCTCGTGCCCGGTCCCAACTTGTCCCCCCGCCCGGCTTGTACTCTTTTCCCCTCCCCTAACCGGCTGTTTCCGATTCTCGGCTTGTACATCATGAGTTTTTTATAATAAATAATTTTTTATGATTGATTTTATATATTTGTTTGTGTATTGGGATTGTGCATTGTTTTTGAGCATTGAATTTTTTATTACAGGTCTGGGCAATAGAATAAAAAATATTTTTTTAAAAAATTGACTTTTAGCGATGGATTAATTCCGTTGCTAAAAGTGTAGTTAACTATAAGCGTTTTAGCAACGGAATATTCCGTCACTAAAGACCTCATTTAGCGACTGAGCTATCTGTCTCTAAAACATTTATCTTGTCTCTAATTTCACAAAAAAGAAAATAATTTAAAATACGTAAAATATAATTAGCGACGGATATTTCGTCGCTAATTAATAAATAAATCCGTCGCAAAACGTTCAATATTAGACGATAGATTTTAAAATTCCGTCGCAAACTTTTAGTAACCGGCTTTTATATGAGGGACTTTTAGCGACGGTAGTTCCTTCGCTAAAAGTTTTAGCGACGGATTTAAGGCTTTTAGCGACAGAGTTCTCCGTCGCTAAAAGTCTTATTTCTTGTAGTATTTTTTTTAACCAAAAGAAAATTTTCCCTTTCTGATACTACCGTTATAAACTATTTTTAGGTAGTCGTTAAAGCTAAATCGTCATGTAATTTTCATACATTACAAAATGAGCTAATTTGCCCAAAGGTGAAATCATATAATTGGCTCAAATAAAAAAATATTTCATACAAAATTGAACAGATACCAATTATCACACAAAAGCGTCCTGATTCAAGAATTCAAATCAGTAACTCAAAGATCACTTGCATGTATAGTAATTAGCAAGCCCCACACTATGTCACATGGTATCAATTCAAATAAATATAACTAAATAATGGGGCAACAAACAACATTATCTATGCTAAAACAACTTGCACAAGTACATAATAGTAGATCACCCTTACACTCTTAATTTTTCCTTTGCAATATGACGTGCATTATATTACTTGATTAACTACCAACTCTTGATAATCTTACATCTGTAGGAATGCTACTCTCAATAAACAAAGGTTTTAAAACTATCATTGGTCTTCTAACCGGCATACCAAAATGATCTTAATGGTAACCGAACGTAATATAACCTCAAAGCCTTGAAACATGTAAGCATGAAACATTAACACTACTTGTAGCTGGTTTTAAAAAGTATAATTATAGAGTAATGGTTAGAGGTTGACGTCTTAGATTATGTGTCAACTAGTCTAGATATATATATATTTGTAGCATACCATGTGGCTTGAGAAAAGTAATCTTGTCATACATGTAAATTACATCATATTCTGAAGTACATAAATTGTTATCCATGTAACTTACAAGCATGCATTATGTACACTAATGAATATGTAACTAATTGTCTCATTGGTACAACATGCTTATTCATATGAAATAGTTACATACTTAATAATTTTTCAATGGACATTAATTTAATTAAATAGCCTTTTGGATTGATAATGGCTCTATTTCTTCCAAGATTCATTGCATACATAACTATATGTTATAAAATTGTTAAGAAACTCACTACAAGAAAAAGACTCTTTTGCGACGGAATAGAATCCGTCGCTAAAGGTCACTTTTAGCGACTGATTTTCCGTCGGTAAAAGTCCATCGCTAAAAACCTTAACCGACTGAACGTCCCGTAAGTAAAAGTCTTTAGCTACAGACTTTTACCGACGGAATTATCCGTCCCTAAATGTTATTTTCATACTTTTTTTTCTTTTCTTCCTTATTTTTTCTTACAAAACTTTTTAAAAATAGATTTTAGCGACAGACTTTTACCGACGGATTATGTCCGTCGGTAAAAGTCTATAAATTTGTAATTTTTTTAATATCTTTGAATCTGATGCCAAAGAATATTAATTAATCCGTCTACTTTTTTCACCCGCCGCACACCTTTCTGGCTTTCACCCTCTTCTCTCTCCCTCTCTCGCACCCCACCTCCCACAAGCACCCACACCGCCCACCCCCACCCCCACCTCCGCAACCACCTTTCCCCCTCTCTCTGTCCCTCTCACCTCCGCTGTCCACCTCTCTCTCTCTCTCTCCTCGTCCTCCACTGTCCCATAATGGAAGTTAGGGTTTGTAGTGTTTAATCAAGGCCTTTACTCAACCTAGCCCATAGTACACCGACACAAAATAAAGTTTACTGAGGTAGAGAAGATTCTCAGTGACTTCGTCGTACCCGTGCAGAACCATTATTCGAGTTTCTCACTGTTTTCACTGGAATTGAGCAAGGTACTTCTTTTATCCAGAGTTTTGAGGTCTTGATTGTATGATAGTTGGCGTGAATTTATTGCATTCATTTTTGTAATAGAGGTACCTATTTAGATTTACAAAATTTTGTATAATCTGTTTATTTCTTGATGGTTTTTTTTACTATTCAATAATGTTGTATAGCGAACCTCACCATCCTTCAATATTAATTGGCATGTTATTTCCTTCTACCATTTTTATTTGTTGCTATGTTTTACTTTTCGTGATGCCTTATTTTGGATTTTTCAGTTTTTAACTGACTCATCAAAACCCAGCTAGAGTAGTTTTTTTTGGTCTATTAAAAAATTCTAAGTTCTTGATTAGTTTGGATGGAATTTAATTGATTAAGTTTGGTATAACATGAACCTTTCTTCTGGATCTACTAAATTCAAAAGCCCTTTTTATTCCTTCATGGATTTTTTGCTTGAAGACGTTGCCTAGAGAATCCCTATTGCTATGTTGCGTTAGAGAGACGTGCACACATGCACGCACACGCAACACCACACACAGACGTATCTTTATGTTGCATTTACATGATGCCTTACAATTTGTATTTACTCAATTTGCAACATCTTTTTAGTATTTTACAGATATTTTGCAATCTGAAGTTTGCCTAGGGAATCTCTATTTTTATGCATGAATATAAAACTTCAAATTGATTCATGCACGAAAGAGAGAGCATCATAGCATACGAAATGTAGAAAGACAAGCATGTTACACATGAGAAACAAAGAAAGACTCCATTTTGATAGTCAGCCATATAGACATAACTGATATTATTTGTAATTATTCCTTCTATGGATGAAAGTTCCATCATATAGCATTTAGCAACCTTTTCTCCATTCTTACAACCATGCCCTTCAGATTCCAAGTCATCTGCCAGTGTCATCAGATCCTCCTTCCTACGCAGCTGTGGCCAGAATACAGGTATTACTGCACTATGACAAGCATAGTTTTCAGTATCATGTGGTACATTATAAATATGGTTTGGTACGTTATTAATAGTACAATATTATGAAATTAGGATGTTATTAAAGATTGACATTGTATAGCATGAATGGAACTGTAGTGAAGAAAAGGTGACCTACATCAAATGTATAGAAGCAAAGGCTGGTTGCATCAAATGTATTGAAGCAAAGGCTGGTTTTCAGTTCACAAATTGTTAGATGACTGTTAGATTGACATTGAAGTGAGAAGTTTTCTCGTAAGGTGGCATACAAGGAGGAAGGATTTTGTTTAGCTGAAGAGCTTCATAGAGAGGAGACCGATGGGGGGAATTGTTTTTTTCTACTTTAGGGGATATTGTTTCAAAATGGAGATGTATCCTACCATTATATGCTACTGATAGGACATTAAACAAAATAGTTCATCTTAAGTATTGCCTGAACTTCTTGTTGGTTTTTAATGGCAGTTTTCTTTTGTATGTCAATTCAATCTCAGCTTGTAAATGTTAAGCATTATTCGACTTGAGGCCTATGAATATCCACATAATAAAAAATCTTGCAAACAAGCTTATTTTAAAACGTAATAAATTTTTTAAAAAAAGGGCTTTTTTATACTGTAGGACTTTTAGCGACGAAAAATATATTACAAAAAGACTTGCAAATAGTTCAGAGATATATTATTAGTGACGAAATTCCGTCACCAAAGACCTGCAAACAGACCGGAGATATATTATTAGCGACGCACTTTTGGTTGCTAAAAGAGATGAGAATTTTTGCGACGGACTTTTAGCGACGAATTCTGTTGATAAAATTCTTTTTATCTTAATTTTTTGCAAAAAAATAAAATAGGAAAATTACCAATAATACCTTTACCAACGGAATAATCCGTTGGTAAAATATTTAGTTCCATCGCTAAAAGTAATATTTTTTACGACGGATCACCAAAATCTGTCGCTAATCTTTTAGCGACGGGGTTATTACCAACAGAATTTTACCGACGGACGATCCGTCGGTAAAAGTCTTTACTGACGGATTTTATTCTTTCGTAACGAAAAAATTCGTCGCTAAAGATCCTTTTTCTTGTAGTGACTTACCTCGACGCTTGATACAAAATATTTAAAATGTCATACCAGTTTTGTTGCCACTTGAACTTTCATGCCTCTAACACCACATACCAATCTGCGAAACAAATCACCGATTTTGAAGCCTTGTACTCCACCATGATACTTGCAACAAAAAATCTTTCTGGAACTAACTCTTGGTTGCCAGAAGTACCCAGAGGCACGCAATTACAACGGGCACAGTAAGTCCCACATGCCCTCTTGCACAACTATTGCCTTGAAGATAACTGGCACCTTGCAGTGCATGCTGTTCCGCAATCCATATGTTGGACGAAATGAAATTTTGCATCATTTGTTTTTCATAATTTTGTCATTCAAAAAATAAAATTTTAAATTATACAAATAAAAATCAATAACGTCTTTAGCTATTGAAAAATTTAAATTTTGATTTGTATTTTCTATAACAAAATATTAGCAACACTAGGTGATTAAACATAGCAAAATAATGATAAATAATTAAATTAATTCTATACGAGCTTTTGATAAAATTATGTAATCTAGAGTAGTAAAATAATATATAATAGCTCGTCCGTTAGAATCGTGACAGAGTCACTGCTTAAAGATGTTATCGCCTCCCTACATGCAGGTGTTTGACGGCGGATAAAGTCTCAAAGATAAAACCCCTTTGATGCAGTTATATCTCTTCCATGTGCACGTCCATAGGAAGACCATATGAATCAGTCCACGGTCATGTTGCCCAAGTATAAAATATGAAAATAGCTATAGAGGAAAAACATTGTGATAGTAAAGTATAAAACACTAAGTATGAAAGTATAGTTGCTTTAAGTATTTTCTATGTCACACTCCATGACCTTATATACATGGTCAATCATAATTCATTTATTAGCTACATAAGTAAGCTTATAAAAGCTTTTGTAACTTATGAAATAATGATAATCTTTCTCAATTATGTCAAACAATAAAACATATTATATACTCCATAAACAATTATGAATAAATAATACTCATTATTGCATTTGTAACTCATTTCATTATTTACATGTGAGTAAATATCATATAGCCATAATTAGTACTATTATTATAATGCTTTAAGGTACATTTTATTTTATTAAAATATTCCAACATCGTTCACTCAGATCCAAGCAGAGGTGACTGGCCATAACAATCCATAGCTCTGGTGTTCTGATGATCGACGCTGCCTTTGGTTGAGATCCAACTCCAGGATTTCCTCTTCGGCCACCACGCCGTAGTCGCATCGAGTGGTTGCACCGATGCTGTCCTCGTCTTTACTCGGAAAAGAGAATGGGTAGAATAGAAAAAAGGTGCACTCCTTTTTTAGAAAATTCTACTTTCCCCCATAAAATTGCACATTCATAATTTAGACCTACAAGGTCATCTTTGTGCAACTTATGACACAACATTTTAAAAGTGTTTAGCTATTAACCCGTAATTATGCATATTCATATTTTGGACCCAAAAGATCTTATTTATTCAACATATGCAACAATTTTCAAAATAAATAAAGAAATAAATAAATTTACGTGATTAACCCATGGACAATGCATATTCGTGTTTAAGATCCAAAGGTCTTATTTATTGGACGTAGGCCACATGTTTTCTAAAGCATTAAACTTTCAAAGGGAAAATCCCAATTTAATTTTGAAACTCATAGGGTCTCATTTACTAGACATGTGCCACATATCTCGTAAAGCATGAAAATTTACATGCAAATTGATATTTATATTCAAGACACAGAGGGTCTCATTTAATTCACATATGCTGCGCATTCTTTAAAATATGCGCACATTTTATATTTTGTGCCACGTCGTTAAAAATTAAGCAACTACAATTTTAGGCGCTAGCAAGCATTCTAAAGGCTGCTTTTTCATGCTTCTATAATACCCAGACTTATTATATTTTTGGTCTAGCATTGTCCAGTCGCGTCAATTGACGCGAGTATATTGAATGTTGGGTCTTATTGAATGCTATGACTTTTTAAGTTCACTTGCAACACACAGTGCAACACACTCTTTCGTTTACCAACAAAGCCCTAATGGGGCCACTGTGTCTGAACACCGCTCTTATTTATATGTTAAAAATATAGTTGCACTTTTATATGCTTTATTGCTCCAAAGACTATTTTTTCAGTCACGTACTTTTTCTTGTTGCAGGGGCTTAAACTGCATTCGCCAGCATCGACAGTGACGTGTAAACCACTTCATAAGCGAGGAACAAATTTACAGCACCCTGCGACTTAATGCGACTTGAAGTCATGCATAGGGTTTTTGCTGCAGTATCTTGCCAACTTGGCATTACTTATTATCTCGTGATATATTCGGTCATCCAGGGACCTTTATCTGTGTTATATTTACATCGCTACGCATTGATAAGCAAATCTTATGGTAATGAAGGCGCTCAAGCTTTCATGCATCTAGCGAATCAAAGCACATCGTTGGCCTCTGCAAATAGGCATTGCTAATATGTCTGGTATAACTGCAAAGCAAATTAAATCTAGTTGCCTTTCAGTATTCGATGAATTAGGGCAACTGCTTTAATGATCACCCAGTGATCTCCTACTCAGATGGACTTCTTATTCTTTATATTGATCGCCAGTGACATCTTGCTTAGACGAACTTCGCGTCCTCTAATTTTTTATGCTCGTCCAGTCGAGTAAACAAATTATGGTCTTCTATATTGCTTCTACAGGTCTTCTTGGACTGTGCCTTACATATAGGCTGAAAAGCCATCTTTATATATTCATCTC
The DNA here is from genome assembly GCA_033070095.1 of Escallonia herrerae. NCBI lineage: Eukaryota > Viridiplantae > Streptophyta > Magnoliopsida > Escalloniales > Escalloniaceae > Escallonia > Escallonia herrerae. The sequence goes on along the minus strand of JAVXUP010000072.1, from coordinate 82,769 downwards.
TTCTCAAGGCAGGGGGGCTTCATGTCCTATGAGATCATAAATATTGCAGGCTTAATGCCTTAAGCTCTCTCCGACCGGGGGGGGGGGGGGGGTTTCCTAACAATGGTCATATTACGGGCTCAGTGCCTTCTTATTTAGCGTCGAGGCAACAATTACTTGTTACTTGGACCACTACAAGAAAAACCGGCTATGCCTATGGTATAGGTCTGTTGGCTTCAGTAAGTAGTCCCGTAGGCATAGGTAGGGTCGTTTGTGCCATAGTAGCTAAATGGAGTTGGGCTGGTGGAATTCTTGTTTTTTTTCCACAACCTTTTGGCGTACTAAAACCAATCTGCATCACAAAAGAAACACTAACGTAGTAGTTTTTAAAGTGCTTTGGATGTATATAACTGTCTACTAATGCACTGCGGCATTATCAGCCACCAAAATTTTAAACTGCAATAGGAAATAAAAGAAAGAAGGTGGGAAAGTGAAATATATACCATTAAAGGAGGGATATCATCTCCATCTTTCAACACTAACCACTGATGAAAATCATTTGTTCACACCATAGGAGGACTGGTATGTGGCAGTGATAGATTATAGCCTTCTAAGGTGTTTTCAAGTAAAGCTCATTGAGCTGAAACATTTTACATAACCGCAATCAATGGTTTAACCACTTGTCAATGGACTCAGCTAACATCTCCGAGCCTTGACCCAATTTGCCTATAAGGGGGCATGAGCGTATGAACTCAAAGAGGTCATGCATAGAAAAAACTTTGGCAGACGTTGTTGGAAACATTGAATTTAAATGGACCAAAAATTGTATACGGATATATAGAATTGTCTTTCAGCCATAAGCATCTGGTGCCTACTCAGCAATTGTAGCAACAAAACAGGGATTTCCCATATCAACAATCGTATAATTGATATATGTTAATGGTTGAAATTCAATAGTTGTGTTTGTATTCATAGATAGCATGCATGTATACCTCTCAATGACTTAAGAAAGAAGAGGGCAGATTATGAGCTTGCAAATTAATGGGCAAGCTATCACGTACAACACTAAAAGTAGTAAAATTCTAAACTAAATGTGTTCTTAGTCACCTACATGTTTCCAAAAACTCATATAATCAGATTTTTTAGGTAACAACAAAATGAATTCGTCTCAAATGCTGGAACCATTAGATTTTATAGTGAACAAATTGTCAGATCGAAACATAAAGACATACAATGACTGAAAAAGAGGGAAAGATAAAAATGCAGACATGATTAGAGGCATTAGAGAGAGAGAGAGAGAGATAACAAACTAAGCACCTAAACTGATGTCAAAACCAATCAAATAATCCTGTTATTTAGAGAAAATTTCCAATGAAATTATCAAATTAGAGACACAGAGATGAAGAAAGTAAAATTCTGAGACCTTAACTTATCTGAGGTGGTAGATTGAGATCGACGGTAGATGAAATCTAAAAATTAAAGCCTAATTAAGCTTAGTGATGGAGGCGACGTGGTAGATCGAGATCGGCGGTGACTTGGTAGATAGAGATAAAAAGATTCTTCCAAAATTGAACCCCAGGAGCAAGAAAATGGTTGAGAGGAGTGGAGAGCAAAAATAAAAAGAATCGATAGCAAGGAAGATGAGGAGAAATGAAACCTAATGGATAGTTACGGCAGCGACGGGCGGGACTGGAACGTGTGGACAGATGCAAAAAGATCCAATTTGAGATTTCAATTCAGGATATCAAGATACAAAAAGCTTCTTTTACTCTAATTTGGGTTATAAGACGACAGTAGTGCTTCTACCGTTGGTACACATGCACATATACTGACAGTGCCGAGAGCACCGTGGGCATATTCGTGGGGACATCTCATATTTGTTGCGGTCGACCGCAACCCTCAATAATGTTTACATGAGTTCTGCGCTCCGTCTGCCCTCAAGGGCACTACGAGACCTTAAGTTTTGTCAAACCTTCAAGGGTATTTTTATGAGCTTTGGCTGTAATACTCCAAGTCTTAGTATTTCTTGCTGGTTATTTTAGTTCTTTAGCGACAATTTTTGCACGCAACATTTAGCGTCAATTTGCCTAAATGATATTTATCGACAACCTTAAGCGAAAATTTATAATGCTCTTAAGTTGCAAGTTAATGATGTGGGAAGAATGTAATGCCCGAAATGTTTCATTGGCTGATGAAATTTTTATTTTAATCTTAATCTAAGATTATTGTGGTCTTTTAAAAAGAAATGTGGATGAGATAATAACACTAGCTAAGTGTGGGGGGTCTTTAGAATTATTCCAATCTAGGGCAACCATATATAAAGGAAGTCATAAGAGGGCAGCCGTCCTAGCAAATGTTTCACGTGAAAAAGGAGAGAGGAGGGAGGGGAAAACCAAGCTATGGCAAGGGAAAATTCAAGGTAATACAATTCCCAGACTCTCTCTTTAGTTTAGCTATGAATTTTGGACTTTTTATATATATTTTTGGTGTGAAATTGGTAGCTTTCGGTGGTAATTGAGAAGAAGGATGTTGTAGAGCGGAATAAGAGTGGGTTAGGATTTTATTCATATATCCTTTATTTTAAATCCGATTGAGATGATTTTATCCTTTTTGAATGTCATTTTGTTTCCTTCAACTCTATATTTTTAAGTTTTCTAAGAGTCCTACATTTGCATATTGAAAAACGATCTTCAATAATCAATCCACTGTAGAAGTCCAGAATTTTCAGTTTCTAGTAGCCAATTCTATTTATCATACAAAATTAATTACTCATGGTTTTTTTGTGAAATTTATATTTCTAAAATCCTTATAATGTCCTCTTCAACTTTGTTGTTTTAAGTTTTCTGAGATTCATAGTATTTCTTTGCCAAAATAATCATTGAACAAAACTTGTCCTCACAGAGATGTGCTGTTTTGATTAGCCACTTTGATTTACTGTAGAGAAGCCATCAATCATTGAATTTTTTGTGAGCCTTATATTTCTAAAAACCTTAGAAAGTCTACTTTAACTTTATAGTTTTGAGTTTTTTAAGATTCGTCATGTTTCTTCCTCAAAATGGTCAATCTACAAAACTAGGGTTTGCTAAAAAATGCTGTTTCTAGAATTACAGATTAGTGCATTGCCCAAGACTTTTTTGTGAAACCTTGGATTTAGAAACTTATGGGATTTTTCTAGGCATGCGAAAGGACTGAAACAATCTTATTTTAAAAATAGGCTTTTAAATTGTTTAATATAGTAAATAAAATTATTTTTAACCGGAAATTTTATATTGATCTAAATACATTGAGATGTTTGAACGCCTAAAATTTCATGCCATTTCAATGCCGTTTGAATATATTTTAAAATAGGAACCTTTGCACTCAATTTAAGGAACAGTTTGGGGTTCCCAACGGAGAATTCCCAGAAAGGTCATTCTTATCCGGAAAACCGACCTAGTTGTTTTAAAGAATGTTTTGAGTTATATTGGGTGTGAAAAGGTACTTAGGTGTTGGGGGTTATTTGGTAATTTTACATAAGTCTAGGGGTATTTTGTTAATTTTGTGCACTTGGGGAAAATTTAGTACCTAGGCATGATTCAAGGGCAATGAATAACATCAGAATAATTTATTGTTAGGTTCCGATAGACAAGAGTTAGGGCAAACTTGAGAGAAGGAACCACTTAGCTATTCAGGTAATTACTCCTGCCATTTTCCTCCATCTACTCTATTTGCAAAATATATACATGTACACGTGATTTAATCAAATCACAGTTTTTTAAGTTCTTGTAATGCTTATGTTTTCATGTTAAATCATTTGATGAAAATTTGAGTTAAAAAGGCCATGGTCTGTTTTTATCAGTACTTGATTTAAACTTGGTACGTGTTGAATGAGATGATAAACTGGACTTGGTTGTTGTGCCCCATACTAACTGAGGAATGTTGGATTTCGGGCCCTGGTCAAAGGGGCCTGTACATTGATGCACAATACTGTTGTTTATGGTTTGCCCTTGCGTCCGCAGAATTATTATCCCAAGTGCAGGAGGGATTTCGGGCCCTAGTCAGGGACAGTGTTATTAAAGGCGCAGGCGCACCTAAGGCACAAAAGGTCCCTGGAGCCTAGGCGCAAGGCGTAGGCGCGCCCCTTTTCTAAGGGAGGCGCAATATTAAAATAAATATAAATAAATAAATAATAGTGCATGAAAATAATATAATTGCATAAGAAAATCAAAAAATGACAATTAATAAACTTTCAAAGACTAGAAAAAGTTTCAAATTCCATACATGATTAACATCATAATTTAACAAGCTTTCAACATTAGAAAAGTCTTAAATTCACTAAAAAAAATAGCAAATCACTAAATTCTAAGTGAACATAACACCACCATCCTCATAATTGCTTGATTGCATCAAAATAAACATGTGGATACCTATAAGAGAAATGAACTCATTACAGCTCGCTACCACAAAATTGCATCAAAAGAACAACTAATATGAACTCGCTACAACTCACTTCATTACTGCACACACTTTAAATTTATAAACTTTAGCGAAGTAGGCACAGAGCAAGTAATAACAATACGGGTCAATTGCATAACCAAAATCCTAACTCGTAAGTGGTGAATTTGGCAAAACCAAAAAATTCAACACAAAAGGCATGTAATTACACGTATAAGTGGGTATCATCCACAACCCATAAGGAGCAGAATGCAAAGAGAACACTAATAGTCTATGAACTTCCAGTTCCAACTTCCAAGTTCCAACTATTCAAAAGATAAAGTCTTGATTCTTGAAGCAAGAGATGACCAAAACAAAAGTTCAAGGCAAACTAAAAATGGGTTTTAGAGTCATTACTAATTAGCTTCTTCTACTACTTCACTCCCAAATTCCACTTCACAGTCTAACTCAAAGGTACAATTATTTGTACACAACTGAGATTTGAACTTTGAACCATACAGTTAAGCAAATGAGTTTTGAGTGAGGGAGTGAGGGAGTAAGGGAGAGACTGAGTAATTTTTACTGTGAGTTGTGACCTGTGAGTGACGGAGGGAGAAAGAGAAAAACCAGCAGAGTCTTCAATTGGAGCAGCCCAGCAGCAGCGGAAGAGCAGAGCAGCAGTGGCGGCACTAGCGATTGGAGCAGCGGTGGCCGACGACAACCAGAAGGGCGACGGCGATGATGACTAGCGAGGGGTTACGACTGGAGGCTGTGAGTTGTGATATTTGATTTGGGGATTTTAGACTTAGGATTTTAGAGGTAGACTTGGTGGAGCAAAAAAAACAACAAATCTGAAAAAAAAAATGAACAGTCCATATAAACCCACGTAGCCTATCCAACGGCTAGCATTTACGCCTCCCGCCCAGCTATGCGCCTGGGGCCTTGGTGCCTAGGCTTACAAGGTACGCGCCTTATTGAACGCTCTGTGCCTAGGCCTAGGCGAGATGCGAACAGTGCGCCTAGACGCGCTTTTAATAACACTGGTCAGGGGGCTTGTACGTTGACCGCAACACACCTAAGTATGAATTATCTGTGATAGATGAAAATGAATTTCTTGATGATTATACTATGATTTAAGAACCTATTCTACAAGTGCATATATGTATGTATACATGATGAAGAATGTTTTGTTGTGGTGACTTTGAGTTCCTGATTTTTGAAAAGAGAAATCCATGGCATGTTTTGAAACCCTCAAACCTATTTTAGGAACATGGTTTGTGTGCTTGTTGGGCCCCCAGCTCATTCTTTTATAAATGTTTTCAGGTGATGACCTAGAGGAAGCAGATCCTTATAGGCCACACGAGGAAAAGGGAGTCCGAAGAGAGAGGTGTCTATTGATTCGAGAATTCTAATTACCTTATAGTTGTATTGATGGATGAACTCTTGTAAGGAGCTTAGGTCTCTTTGAATTTATTCATGATTGTCAATGACATGTAAGTGAGAGTCTTAATTTGAATATTGAGGAACTTTTAACTGAAGCTAGTAGTAGTCAGTTGGATTAAAATTCTGAGTATAAGTTGTAGTACGCCTGGCAGAGCCCTGGTGGAGGCTTAGTGGGTCTGTGGCCGATCATGGGCCTGACTCATGGGCTCACCCGTGGGTTCGGGTCATGACATTGGCGTTCTATATATCTACCCTCAAGGTTGCGTACAAGAACTCTAAGTTCCGTTAAACCTCCAAAAGAATTTTCATGAGCTTAGCGCTCCATCAGCCCTCAAGGGCGTATAAGAACTCTAAATTCCGTCAAACCCTCAAGGATATTTTCATGAGCTTTACGCTTCATCAGCCTTCAAGGGTGCATAAGAGAAATCCAAATTCCATCCAGCCCCCAGGGCATTTACGTGAGCTCTGTGCTCAATTAGCCCTCAAGGGAGCATACAAGAACCTATGTTCCATCAAACCCCCGAAGGTATTTACATGAACTCCGTACTCCATCAGACCTAAAGGGCCCTTATCAAAACTCTACGTTCCACTAGCTCCCTAGCCCCCCCCCATTCAAAGGATGAATACCCCCAAGGGTTACATGATAGAGCTCAAGTTTTATTTGAACAGTTTAGGTGTAGTTCTAACCCGTGAAACGGAAAAACACTCTGTGGGAATTCATCACCCCACCATTCTTTGTCAATTCAAAATCTAGCCACGCGTGAGGTCGAGGCTTCTTTGTCAGCTCTTAGCTGATGATAAGAGTTCACGTCGATGTAAAACGCAAGCATGATGTGGTCAGCCCAAGCTAAAAAAACACACACTTGTAACAAACACCTTCCAACAGAGAGGTGAAAACTACATTGTCAAGTGAAATCCCTCAAGGGGACATTTAAACACTTAGGCAAATATGCACAAGCATATGCAATGACTTCATGCACACCTTTGTGTCCTCTCCCCAGAGAGGCTATCATGGGGCATAACTTCTAAAGGATCTCGAGATCCCATGATTCGTCTTCCCAAAGGCAATTTTGAATAGCCTACTTAGGCGATATTCTAAGACCTAGTTGTCAAGAGCTAGAGGTCTAGCGCCCTACTTGGGCAAAGTTGCATGGCTTAAGCTCCCAAGAGCTTACGTTCGAGCTCATGGAGTATAGAAATATTATTTACCCTTACAAGCGAATAGAGAATCCCTTACAAATCTGATGCATGTCTCAAGACACCTGGCATAACTTCCTCAGCCAAACATTTTTGGCTAAGATAATAGGGGCCTTATGATATAACTCAAAAATAAACTCCCAATAATTGGGAGACACCTAGTATTCCCAGTCAAACTAGGAGATTGATAATTACCTTATTAGAATTCTAAAAGAGTCTTTAAAGGTCGTGACGTGATTCTCAAGGATCCTAACAGGATCCTAACTTATCCGGCCCACGGCCCAGTCCTTCGAGGGGTCTTCTATCTCGGCTATATAAAGGGGACTACTCCCAAATACATAGATAATTCCACACACAAAGACACAGTCTTTAATACTTTTTTAGAGTTACTATCCTATAACTGCACTTTGACTTAAGCCTCGACGAGTTCTCCCCCAAGAACTCCACCCGCCGGTCACTCGTTTTTTGTCTTGCAAGTCAAGGGCCAGGCTAGGATTCCCGAGCATACGCAGGACATATTTTTAGCAGTAACAAAATTGTTATCCGTTGATTTGAAAATTTTTAAACATCTCTCTCAAATTTTGTGTTCCAATGCGCTGCTATTCAAAAGTTTTAACTGACATGTTGTCATGGGTATTTTTAGAGGAAGCAAAAACTTGCTTCTAGTTTGGTCATTCTAATCGTTACTTTTGTAATTAAAAAAGAACAACTTTGGCTCCTATCCGAGTTGTAGGAATCTTTCTTTAATCTCGTGTATAGTGACAATTAATAGTCACTAAATGTTTCTAGTGGCTTTTCTTTTAATACTTTCAGCGATAATTATTAGCAACATTTGTTGCGTCATTAAAGAAAAGCTACTAGAAACACGTAGAGACGATTGATTGTCGCAATATAGGGGGTAGGAAAAAGATTCCTCCAACCGAGGTAGCAGTCAAATTTTTTTCATTAAAAAATAAGACAAGGAAGACATAACTGGTGAATTCTAATATAGATTGGCATGATCACAAATATAGATATAGATATACACTAATAACATACAAGATTCTAGTAGTCAACATTTTTTTCGTAAGATGGCGACGACTAGTTGATTTGGTCAAATCAAAATGGGCACATCAGCCCTAAGTTAATCTTCTTCAGTAATAAACTTTGGTTGGAGAACCTTTCATAACCCACCTTTTTAATGACGAAGAATTATAGGTAGAAACTTTGATGACACTTTTGATCAAACTTCAGTAGAAATTAAAATTTAATGGCATTATTTTGTTGTTGAAATGTTGTTAAAGACATCACCTGTGAGATGCTGCAAAAACTTTTCGTCGCTGAAGAGGAAGGCATAACAAAGTATGCTCCATTAACCTTGGGTTAGATCAAATATTTGTCCTATTTTTTGTCACCATGTATGGGCAGTCCAAAGTCCTAATGGGATATTTGTCCAAAAGTTTAAGGCGCCGCTGCCCATACTGGGGGGTACATCGTGGCCATGACCATTGGCAAAGCACGTGAATGCCTGTGTGCCTTTGTACTTTTTGGTCCACGCAAAACAGACTACGGCTCTTGGGGCAACTCGAAACCAGAAGGGAAAGAATCTGTCCAGAAGAGGCAATCGGCGGGAACTTCCCCACCTATGCTTGTGGCCCCAAAAATAAGCCACTTTTGGAACTCATGAATGTACGGTGAGGGTCCTGATCACTACAACAAGGGAAGACGTTTTTAGTGATGGATTTTTAGCGACAGAAGAAATTCCGTCGCTAAAAAACCTTTAAGCGACATAAATTTTCGTCGGTGTAAATCCTTCATTAAAGATTATTACCGATTGAACAAACCATCGGTAAAAGTATTTAACGGTGACTTTTTGCCGGCAGTCTTTTAGCAACCGAAATACCGCCGTTAATTTTTTTTTAGAAAATTAGTTTTTTTTTAGGGTTCTATAAAAATTTTTAAGCAACGGAATGATACTATCACTAAAAAGTCCGTCATAATAATGACCTTTACAGACGAACTTTTAGCGACGAGATCAATCCGTCGCTAAAGGTTCTTGATATAAACACCCAGATCTGGTTTCTTTCTCTCTCCCCGTTTCTCTCTCTGAATTTATTCTCTGACCCTCCCACCGCCGTTCTCACCTCCGGCTATCCCCTTCCACGGCGACCCACCTCCGGCGACACCCCCGTCTTCCCCCGACGCCACCCCACCAAGCCTTCCATTGTCGCCGCGCCACCAAGCCCTCCACTGCAGCCGCCACCAACGTTGCCGCCGCATGCACCTCAAATCATTATTACCTGTCTAGATTATTAGAAAGTAAGTCCATTATCACCTGCTTTATGTTAAAATTAAACTTTATAATTTGCCTATGTTTTTTGTCTAGATTAAATTAAACTGTCTAGATTAATCACTGCAATTTGCCTCTGCTTATGTCTAGTTAGGCTGATCCGAAATGATGTTAGAACAACTATATACAAATTGTCTAGTTTTGTAACAAAAGATTATGCTGGAGCTTGTTTCCAATTTTTCTAGTTATTGCTATTAAGGTGTTTCTTTTGCTTTTCTGAGTTTTATGTTATTTAGTTGAAATAGTAAGACTTCCTTGGATCTTCAAACCCCTTAATAACAAGAATACCATCTTTGGATCTTCCAGTTTTTCTATTCAGCTATATTGATAGATGAGAAAATGGAACATCTTTGGCTGGTTAGCAAGAATACTCTCTTTAAAGACAGAATTGTGATTTCGATTGGGACTTCTATCTGAAAGGAGTCGTTGTCAACAAATTTGCCAATTAATTTTTAGCATTGTTCATTCGAAACTAGGAATAAACATGTCTCCAAGTCCAGTAAAAATGCTCTTCCATAGCAGAAACAAACACTAGTGATGAAAATGTGTTTTTGTGTGTGTGAGTTTTTCACACAGTGATAGTAAGGAATGAGATGAAAAGGGTTTCTTATGTCATAAGATCAAGGATTGCTGCTTTTACCTCAGTGGAGTAGAAAATTCTTATTATTCTTTTGTTCTACATAGACAAACTCAAAGTTTGACTAATACTTTTTCTTTTTACTCAGTCTCAAATAACTGATATTTACGAGTATTATGTCAGTAGCATTTTTCAAATTATTTGTAATGCATTGCGCAAAGACTAGAATGTATGAATGATATAACCTTAATATAAATGTCATGCTAGTACTAATACACATGGACATACACATACAAACAACAAGAAACCTCTATGCCATTCCACTGTAGGTCACCAGTGCGTGATAATGGTGGGGCGGCCCTAGTAATTAGGTTAGCATCAGAGAGTAGACTATTATCATGTTGGATCTTTTAGGATTTTGTTTTTTCACTCCATCTCTCAAACATAGCTCAATTTCCATGAGACCTATATCTCACTTAGCCTTCCAACTAGTAGAGATTGTTGTTTAATCATTGGTGGCGGTGCTGTCCAAATTAATGAGCTGGTGGTGGTGTGATTATCTGATGGATGTGTGCATTTTGAATCATTTTTTTTCATTTGAACATTGATCATTTGTTTGATAATTTTAGGTTGTTAATTGTGCATTTGAGAATTGTGATTATTGATCGATGATTTTAGGTTGTTAATTGATAATTTTAGGTTATTAGCTGTGCATTTGAAGTAATTGAGATTAATAATTGATGATTTTAGGTTGTTAATTAATGATTATAGATTGTTAGTCGTGCATTGAGCATTTGAGATATTGAGATTGTTGACGGATGATGGGACCCAATTGGATTGAATGTGTGATTTTTATTAATTTTTATTGCATCGAGCATTTGAGAATTGAGAATTGAAATTGTTGATGGAGAATGAGACCCAATTGGATTGAGATGCCTATTAGTTAGCACAGACACGAACACCTCGTCTGATCAACGGGTATTTAAAAAATTAATCAAAGTATGCCGATGTGTCCAGAGGTGCGTGTTAGTGGGTGTCAGACACGTGTCGGTAGGCGTCGGACACGTCTGGAGGCGTCGAACACATGTCCGGAGGAGTCAGACACGTGTCCGGAGGCGTCAGGCACTGGGCGGGTGACTATATTTCGGATATTGTCCGGTGGATCGATGTAAGTCAATTTGTTTAAGTTAATTTTTTGTCTTTCTATTCAATGTTTGTTACGTTAATTAATGCACTTACATATTTTTAAATCACTGTTCTTGCAGGCCTCGTATGAACAGCTTAGGGGCTCCGAGCAGCCGTCCGGACAGCCATCAGCGTCAATTAGTACGGGTGCAAGTACTGGGGCGTTGAAGCTATGGCTGGATGTACCGAAGGTTGTCAATCAGCCGAAAGGCCGCATACATGGCCTGCCTAGCACGACTGCACGTGCCATGATAGGATCGTCCCCACTCCCCATTGCCCATCCACAGACACCGGCTCCTCCGTGCTCGTTGGCTGAGGAAGAGATCCAGCGCATTGCTACGGTGGTGTTAAGGATGATCAGGGAGTAGGATCAGCAGGGAACCCTGCTGGACATGCCGAGTCGGCCCCGGATTACCGGGATTGAAAATCGAGACTCGGCAACCCCTGATGAGCCCCTTCTCATGCCCGGTCCCATCTTGTCCCCCCCCGCCCGGCTTGTACTCTTCTCCCCTCTCCTAACCGGCTGTATCCTTTATAATAAACATTTTTTTTATGATTGATTATATATATTTGTTTGTGTATTGGGATTGTGTTGTTATTGAGCATTGAATTTTTTATTACAGGTCTAAAAGCATTTAAAAAAACAAATTGACTTTTAGCGATGGATTAATTCCGTCGTTAAAAGTGTACTTAATTATTAGCATTTTAGCGACAGAATATTCCGTTATTAAAACCTCATTTAGTGACAGAATATTCCATCGCTAAAAATTATATTTTGTTGCTAATTTTATAAAAAAGAAAATAAATTAAAATACATAAAATATAATTAGAGACTGTATTCCGTCACTAATTAATAAATAAATCCGTTGCAAAAAGTTCAATATTAGACGACGAATTTTAAAATTCTGTCGTAAAACTTTTAGTAATGGGCTTTTATACGAGGGACTTTTAGCGACGGTAATTCCGTCGCTACAACGTTTAGCGACGGATTTATGGCTTTTAAAGACGGATTTCCTCGTCGCTAAAAACCTTAATCCTTGTAGTGGATTGCCACACAGTTTCTTGGATAGGGAAAGGATGTATGCTTGAGCATGCTTTTCACATGGACACAAGACTTGAATGTTGGTACCAGCACCAGGGTTAGGGTTTTCAAGATGCTTTCTTGCTGCCCTTTCGGATCTACAATCCGCTTTATTCAGCTAGAGTTTTGGGATCACCACATAGATCCATCATCGCATATTCCATAATATGCCTTAAGTCAATTATTAGAGTCCACGTCGACTACACCTGACACTACAACATAAAGATCATTTTTCGACGGACAGAATTATATCACTGAAGGTCACTTTTAGCAACGGAATAGTCTGTCGGTAAAAATCCATCGCTAAATCGTTCTATTGAAGGACAAACTCGTTGGTAAAAAGATTTAGCGAGGAAATTTTAACGATGGACTATTACAAATGGAAAAATGCGTTGCTAACTATCATTTTTGAATTTTTAATTTTTTGAACACATTTTTTGGCTCGAAATTTTTTTTCCTGATTTTTTAGCTACGGGTAATCAACAAGGACGATATTCCGTCACTAAAAGTTTTTTAAAATTTTTCAATGACCTTTAGCTACGGATTTTTAGCGACGGCCATAATCTGTCACTAAAAGTCATTAAAATTATAGAAACCGCACCCTTCCTTTTGTTCTCCCCACCATTTACCGTTCCCGGCCCCTACTCTCTCTCTCTCTCTCTCACCCTTCCACCTTCAAAGCCCAATTCCCCCTCCCACTTCGCACGACATCACTTTTAAAGCCACCCACCCTCGCTGCCGCCACTAGGGGTGGAACCACACTGGATCTCTGCGACTTCAAAACCAACGCATGACGCACTTTTGCTTCTCTCTGACGTCTTTACGACTTGTGACTTTTACTCTCTGTCTCTCCCTCTCTCTTCAGAGTTTGGACTCTGGAGTCCACTGGCCGGTGGTGGCGACCATTCCTCAGCCCTATATCTCGAGTCTCGCTGATGGTAAATTATCATCACTTTCTCAATCTCGTTTTCTCTCTTTAATTTCTCCTCCTTCTTCCTTTGACGAATTTTTCTATTCTTTAGTAGTTCAATTCTTTTTCTTTTTCTAGAATAGATTTGTTAGATTTTGTTTTCTTGTTCTTCTAATGGACTAGTTTATAATGATTTTTAATTTGTTTTAGATTAGGGTTTTAAAGTTTAGGGGTTTTAATTAGGGTGTTAGTAGTAAGGATGTTATATAAAATCACTTTAATTAGGGTTTAGAATTAGGTTTGACATGTGAACAGTGACATGGTCTTTAACAGTGAGTACATCAATAGCAGTTGTGTTCTTACTTGAACAATATTCAAAGCATTAGGAACCAAAAGCGATAAAGCGTGACACGATAATGAATGAAACTTTTAGTTATTTTGGCTTGGAAAATTAATTGAGTAGTCCTTCAATCTCCTCTTTTCAAGTTAATCTTTGTTTATGGATCTACTTTGAAGTTGCCATTTTATAGAATGTTTCAATGAACTGTGGTTTTCTTAAATGTACGCTAGAGTAATGTGTTTGTACATATATCTTGTAGGAAGAAAAGTGTCAATTGTATGTTTTGTCACTTAATGGTTAATCTTCATCCTAAAATATTATTCTGGGTTTTATCCAACTTATTTTACGGTTAAACAGGCATATTAGTGTTCCCTCTGGTTTTTAGGTTTTTGTTCCTTCTGCTCCCTGAATAACATCAAACTAAAAGAACATCTTATGTATACAGATTGATGTTGATATTGGCTCATAATCAGTTGCATGGAGTGTGATTGGACTTGTCTTTGGATACGTAATAAGCGTTGTTGTTGACCTATACAGATTGATGTGGATCTTAGTAGAGATCTGCCTATTGTCATCTTTCTTTCCTGGTACTTTATTCTCGTTTCAATGTCTTGTTGCATTTGTTCAAGATTTGCATGTTATTAAGCCTTTAATAGCCAAGGCTTAAGTTGCTTTATGCAATATATGATATGTGGTGTAATTTTACGTGGTTGAAAATGGGAAGCATTATAAAAACATTGCTACTCGTAGGGTACACGAAAAGGGGAGGCGTTATCCACATTTTTCTTGATAAGTTATCCATAACATTTCATTGTTAGGTGCTTACATTAAATTAGTTAAAAACAATAAGCAACTTGGTGAAAACAATAAGAAAATCACAACTTGATGAACTTCCTAAATGAATTTAGTCTTTTAATTGACCTTGTTGATCTCAACATAAGCCACGATTCAGGCCAGGTATTACATGATATTTGATTCATGTCTTTAGGCATTGCTCTCTCCAGGTATTACAATCATATAACATTCACATGTTTTAGGCACTTATTTAGAATAAGTGCCTGAGGTAAGTTTTGTGTGCCATACTAACAAGTTCTCTAGGCTCTATAAGCACTTGCTATGAGGAGTAGTTACTTATTATCTTCTAGGATCCTTAATAAAAAACTTTGACGATTATGTGATTCATGATGTTGTTAGGTAACAACTGATTCTCCTTTTCATGTTGTGATCGACAAAGAGAAACAAGCAACAATTGTGGACAGAGAGATATCATGCAGGCTTCAGAGAAAGGATCTTGATTACATTTTTTTTTGTTTCAATCAAACTTGTTATTTTGTTTTTGAGATTTGTACAATGTAATGTATTGTATTTAGTAAACATGTAATTTGTTGCATTGAGTATTAGTCGGTGGTGCATATGATTTAAATTTATTTGTATTACTTGAACTTTGGTAAAGGATAAATCTTAGTTTAACGAGTTAAATTGTTGTTGGGTTGGTTGGTTAGGATAAAATGTTTGAAGCAAGTTTGAATTTTTAAAAAATAACAAAAAATAATAAAATAACCTTTTTTAGCTTTTAGCAACCAAATTCCGTCTCTAAAAGTCCTTCTACAGATCAATAAACATTTTAGAGACATATTTTTAGCGACAAAACTAATGTTCCTAAATACTTTGCGACGTACTTTTAGTGACGGAAATTTCGTCGTTAAAAGTTTTGAATTTTTTCTGAAAAATTCAAAAATTAGACAAAGTACAGAAAAATACCTTTGGAGAGGAAAATTCCATCGCTAAAAGTAATTAATTTTGTCGATAAAAATTGAATTTTTGCCGCTGCATAACCAAACTCGGTCGCTGATCTTTTAGCAACGGAATTTTTACCAACGGGCTGGTCTTTACCGACAGAATACCCACTTCTTGCGATGAGAAATTCCATCGATAAAAGTGCATTTTCCTGTAGTGCAATGGGTTACTCCTCTTCCTAAGATTTAACATAACTGATCTTCTTGATGCCTTTTTCGATTAAAGAAGAGTTACGACAGATTTCAACTTTTAAATGCCCTTTATCACTTCTCATTCTCTGGTAGGGACCAACAAATGAAGGAAAGGGTTATCTTTTAGGGGATTCATGAGTGTTTTCATCATCTGACCAAACAAATTCAATATTTCAGGTTCTCGGCAAATCTATCTAGTGATGTGAGCAATAAAAGATTCCAACTCCATGCGAGTAACGCCTCCTTCATTCACCGCCATCCTGACCGCACCACACATTTTCCCCGCGCTCTTCCTAATCTCAGCTCCTTCTTGGGACGCCATCAACCTTCTAACCGCCTTTTCGACCTTAGAAGACGTCACCAAGTCATCTCGAAGTGCCCAATCCTTCACAGCAATGCCGATTTTAAGCAGCCTCGTCATAAGAACCGCGTTCCTTGGTTGGTCTGAATGCATAGGCCATGCTGCTATGGGCACTCCCAATGTAATACTTTCCATGCACGAATTCCATCCACAATGACTCATGAATCCACCCGTCGACGGGTGCCCCAAAATCTCCAACTGGGGAGCCCAGTCTCTCACCACCATCCCCATTCCTTCTATTCTCTCCTCATACCCTCTTGGCAGTTCAGTTTTTCTCTCTTCTCCTTCGAACACGTCTCCTTTATCTGCATCTCTCAGTACCCAAATGAACTTTTGCGCACTTTGTTCTAGCCCGATCGCAAGCTCTTTGATTTGTTCATCCGTCAATGAAGTTGTCGTTCCAAATGAAATATATAATACAGAATTAGTTCCTTGTTTGTCAAGCCACTCTAAACATCTGTGTCTCTCATTCAGATTCTTCTTAGGGCAGATCCCAACTGGGTTGAATGGTCCAATAGCCCATTGTTTTTTGTTCTTACTCATCTCCTCTTTCGCAAGTAAGTCAAGAAATGGACCTTCTATTACTTTAGATGTGTTATAAAGCCTACCCGAGTTGAACTTCATGTAACCATGTTGGGACTTGACAAACTTGATGAACTCTGACGTGAAGCACCCTTCAAGAGAAGGCAGGTCATTCAGTATTTTGGCTGAAATAGTGAAAGGTCTCCCCATGTTTTCCCACAAGAAAAGGAAAATTGCGAAAGCTGAGATACTATGAAAAGTGTAAGCCTCAGCATTTGCTATTGAAACAAAGTCTTGAATGACTGAGCCCATCAGGGAGTCGTGAATGACGATTAGTCTGCGAGAGGTGGTTGAGAGAGAGCGTAAAAGTGCGGCCACGGGGTCACGGAGGTGAGATGATGATGCTTCGAATGAGGGTTGAAGGTGGGAAGGGAACTTAGTGGAAGAATTGGGGTTTGGAGGAGGAGAGATAAAAGGAGGAGTAGGGAATTCATGGAAATAAATGTTGGTGATGGAGAGAGGGTCCCAACCGTGGATGCGAAGCTTTGCTTGGCGGTTGTGGGTGGCGGTTCCGATGAAGTGGACGGGTATGTTGAAGGAGGAGACTAGGCGGGAGAGGTGGAGAAGTTGGTTGAGATGGCCTTGTGCTGGCAGGGGCACCATAACCACCACAACCTGGCCATGGGTTTGGTTAGTCATTGTAGGAGACCTCTGACGTTTGGATTCATTTCTGAATGGTGATTTGGGGTTTTTAAAAGGAAGACAAGACACTAAAGATAACGACGAGGATCGCAACTTGATTCTTGGAAATTATTTTAAAATGAAGTATTTTAATAATTTTATATGGGGCATTGTTTTATTATGACTTAAAAATTTTGGCCATAAAGAACGTCTAAATTTCACTCTTACTTTAGCATTCAACCATTAACTCTTCACTTACCGTGACAATCCTAGCACCCATCAAACTCCCAAGCTGCAATGCCGCCACAATACCAAGCCCATTGAGAAGCGCAGTTTAAAAACTATAACTTTCTCATGATATTGCGGGTAATGCACAGCCTCAGAATCATCTTCACACCAAAAGGTGATACAACGATTTATGTTTTCCCCCCTTAGTTGCTCTGGGGGTCGCCAGCTGTTGGGGTGTAGAAGCAAACAATAAGCACATTTCCATATAGCCAAATTTCGGATAACTTCACCAGTCACCATCTGGCGTTGTTGCGGGCTTGCCGCCTGACCCACAGGGTTGGCCTTTTGAGATTGTTTCGTATGTTATGGACAAATGGAAACTGAAATGGAAGGCCACCACAATACACGAAAGCCTATGCCATATCTTCCCTTTCTCTTTCCTTTATCTTGCTCTGAACACCCGCGGTTCGGGTTGCATATCGGTTTGTCAGAGGTGGCTCCTCGCTTCACGTGGAAGTCAACTCAACCACAAGAGATGCTTGTCTGTTCACAATAAATGGCCGTTGTCCTTTCAGAGAAGATCATTAATCTACTTCTTCATTCTTCTTTTGTGGTTCGTGTCTCTCCGTATTTCATCAAAACAACAATCAAAAGGGTCTTGTGCAAATGATATTGTCAACGAGTTTTTAATAACAAATCTATTTCCACGCTTTTTTAGCGTTTAAAAGTTGTCATAAGAGATTAAGTGGTGGTTTTGGTATGACGTTAGCAAGAATTGGCAAACTTGTTGTAACATTGGTGCTAGCAATATGTCACGATTGTCAAGATCTCGAGTCACTGAATAAGGGAGTTGGAGTAGGTTTGCTCCAAATAAGTAAGAGCAAAGACTCTGCTCACTATGCTTCGTTGGCGAAGGTATTTTTAGTGACGAATAACATCCCTACTATAGTTTTGGAAACAACTAGAGATATGCATAAAAAAGTGTTCTAAATTTTTTTTGATGGGCTAATTTGAGCCCATTTCGGCACGCAATGCATATTGAGGGCGTAAAGGGGAATATATCTTAGGTCTCTCGGTGCGGTGCCAGACTCTACTTTACTGGCTAATATAAACGAGAGTCAATCACTAGAAGAATTTATGGTCGTTTTGCCTAAAGGTGAACACGGTTCAGTTTGAGAGTAAAACTCTAAACAGAAATATTTTCCATTGATTTGGAAACTTTTAAATATCTCTCTCAAATCTGTATTCGAATGTGTTGCCATTCAAAAGTTTTAGCTGACATGTTGGCATGGATATTTATGGTTAAAGCAGTTGCTTATAGTTTGGTCATTCTCTTTCCTTATCGATACTTTACTAATTAAAAATAGTACTAGGAAGACATAGGTGGTGAACTCTAATACATACGCACTAATATCATACAAGATTCAAGTACAAAACACTATTTATTAAATCGGCGACCACTTAGTTACTTCAGTCAAATTAAAGTGGGGCACATGTTATTTTAACAAAAGATGGCGACCACTTTGTTTAATATTAACAAACTTTCGTTGGAGGAACTTTCAGGATCATGACCCATGTTTTTAGTGACGAAAAATCTAGGTAGAAATTTGAATGACACTTCTGATCAAACTTCAGCAAAAACTAAAAATTAATGGAATTACTTTGTTGTTAAGGATGTCACCCGTGAGATGCAGCAATAATTTTTCGTCGCTGAAGAGTAAGGCGTAACAGCTTATGCTCCATTAACTCGGGTTAGTTCAAATATTGGTCCTATTTTTAATCACCATATATGGGCAGTCCAAAGTTCTGATGGGATATTTGTCCAAAAGTTCATGGTGCCGCTGTCCATACTGGGGTTACACCATTTGTGAAGATGGTAGTTGGGCAGTATGGTGGTCCGGCATCAGTGTCATGGCCATGGAAAAAAGCACGTGAATGCCCATGTTCCTCTGTAATTTGTGGACCATGCAAAACAGACAACTGCTCTTGAGGCAACCCCAACCAGAAGGGAAAAAAGGAAATCTTTCCAGAAGAGGCAATCGGTGGGAACTTCCCCGCCTGTGCTTGTGTCCCCAAAAATAAGCCAGTTTTGGTTCCCAAAAATGTAGGGTGAGGGTCCTAATCACCACATAGTTTCTTGGATGAGGAAAGAATGATCGAAGGTGGTGTGAGGTGGAGGTTGGGAAAGGAAGGACCATCGAGATTTGGCACGAACAGAGGCTCCCTCAAATTACACCTCTAGAGGATTAAAGTACTTAACTGTGGGCAACTAGAGGTGTCAAAAGGCCGGGCTTGGGCCCACTCAGCTTGGGCCCGCCCAGTCCCGGCCCAGAGGACCAACAAATGGGCCGAGTCATTTAGGGCTCCGGGACTTGGAAACCGGGCCGAGCAGGCCCAAATCTAAGAAATGGAGCCCTGTCCAGGCCCAGGCCCTAGGCCTTAACTTTAGGGCCGGGCCTAGGGCCGGCCCAGGTCCTTTTTTTTAAATTTTCTTTTTTGTGTTGTGAAAATATTAATTCACAAAATAAATGAAATTGATAGGCCCTAAACCATTCAATATCTCTCCCGTGACTAATGACGTGCCTTAGAGCTCTACTTTTACTCTATTTGAGAATACTGATTTGCAACAAAGAGTAATTTTGTTCGCAAAAAGACAATCTTTTCACAGGAAAAAATATAACTTTTAGTTATGAAGGTTTTTTTATTTTCTAAACTCAACAATGGATGCCTAAAAAACTTTTTTTTAATGATATTTCTAAAAATTTTCACTCAAATATACTTCTAACTTTGCATTTCCATAGTATTAAGTATCTCATTAGAAGCATGCATCATTAGACTATTTTTATCATAAAATTTTTAGTGCTTTCTTGAGTTATGTTCCCAATTTTGATTGCCTAATTGTATTGTTTCTAGTTCCTAGACAAACGAACATATATTTTCTCTTCATAATTCCATAAAACTAATACAGATGAGTCTTGCAAGTAAAAGTAGATAAAGAACTAGGAACCATCATCATGAGCTGAAAAAAAAATGTGCATGTCCAAAACGTTAAATAAAAAGAGAAAAATACGCTGTAGAGTCAGAATGAGGCGCGAGAAAGAAGGGAAAAGAAAAAAAAATGTAAGTAACACAAAATGGTTTAAGGCCAGATTTAGGGCCAAAGGGCTGGGCCAGAATAGGGCCGAAAAGGGGGCCAGATTTAAGGTCAAAGGGCCGGGCGAGAATAGAGCTGAAAAGAGGGCCAGAACTGGGCGGAGGGCCGGGCCTGACCGGGCTAAATTTGGAAAATATTAGTCCTGGCCTTAGCCCTGGCCTAAGCCCTACGCGTTAGGGCCTGCACTATTCACTTTTAGGGCCGGGCCAGCCCTGGCCTATTTAGGGCCTGGTCTGGTGGCCTGACCCTTTTAACATCTCTAGGGGCAACTGGGGGCATTTTGATAGGGTGATTATATCCAAAATCATCGATTTTGCTCGTGATTAGGGTTGTAAATGAACTGACTCGTGAACAACTCGTTGTTCATTCTCTCTTGAATTGATTTTCGTTTGTTCATATTAAAAGGTCAACCGATCATGAACGAGCTCATTTATTAAACGAGCAAAGTTTGAACATGACATGATTTTTTTATTATTCTTCGTGAATGAGAAGGCTCATTTACTTAATGAGTCGAGCTCTAGCGGAGTTTATGAACGAGCATCAGTTTGTTTGTTCATTATAAAATTGTAATACACCTGCATATAAAATATCTGCATATCATACCAAATTTTGTACATCACCTGATTCTTATCCTAAAAAGCCCCATTCTTTGACTATTTTGGATCCGGACAAAAAAATAATCTTCTCAATTCTTTTTTCTTCTCTCGCTCACACAGCAACCGCATGCTCCTTTTCATCTCCCAACTGCCCAAAGCCGCCCTTTTGTCTCACCATAAAGCCGGCTCCGGCAAACACTCACGTAACCGACTGCCGCGCCTCTCTGACATAGGCCATATCCGACAGCAATTCCTTTCTCATCAGGAGCCAGCAGCCGTGTATTTCTCACAAAGCCGGCAGCCGTTCCTTGTTAATAGATAGCCTGCCAAGCAAGCCACAAACGAGCTGCTTATGCACAGCTGTAACTGCTGCCCCATATCCAGGCGCAAGGCTGTTGCCTTATCCCAGATTCAAACTCCACATTTTCAAATGTTTAAAGTGTAAAACATAGTCCACCTATCTCTCCACTTCTGACTCATGTCACTTGTGTTAGTGTATATATCCGTGTAACCTTGAAAAGATGAATGGAAGAAAAGCAATATACAAAAACCATTTTCTCTACACTCCTCTCTCATCACACAGCCGCCTCTTTCACACAAACAACTGTTGCCTCTCTAGTTGCGATCCACGAAATATGCCTTCTTACACGGCACTCTTCATGATAATGTTTACATGGCCCAACCTCCCGGTTTTTTGCACTCCAACATGCCCCATCATGTCTGTAAACTCTGCAAAGCTATTTATGGTCTCAAACAAGCACCGCGTGCGTGGTACCAAGAACTCAAAGGATATTTACTTCAAGTCGGCTTCACAAAGTCTGTGGCAGATGCCTCCCTCTTCATGTACACCAAAGAGAATATCACTGCCTACTTTCTTGTATATGTAGATGACATCATCTTAACAGGGAACAATTCTGACTTCCTCAATAGCTTTGTCAAAAACCTTAATCTCCGGTTCTCTCTCAAAGATCTTGGCCCGCTCCACCAAGTTCTGGGTGTCGAAGTCATTACCACGCCCGGTGGTCTATTTCTATCTCAACATTGCCACATCAATGACTTATTGCACACCTTCTCCATGACTGGAGCCAAAGAAGTCAACACACCCATGTGTACTACATCTGCTGTCACTCTCCAGGATGGTTCCCCACATTTTGATCCGATGCCATTTCAAAAATTGGTCGGTGCCATGCAATATCTCTCTATCACTCGGGCTGATGTCTCCTTCGCGGTGAACCGTCTCTCTCAAGTAATGCACTCCCCCACTGAACGTCACTGGACAGCTCTCAAGCGTGTTCTCCGGTACCTGAAGGCCACCATTCATCATGGACTTTATCTCCGCCGAGGGGCTCCTCTCACACTTCAGGCCTTCAGCGACTCTGACTGGGGTGGAGATCATGACAATGGTCGCTCCACCACTGGTTACGTCCACTATCTCGGCCCTAATCCAATTTCTTGGAAATCGACACGTCAAAAATCTGTCTCTCGCTCCTCCTCCTAAGCCGAATACAAAGCCGTTGCCAATACCACAGCCGAGATCCTTTGGGTTACAAATCTTCTTCATGAACTTGGAGTAACCCTTCCCAAACCTCCTACTCTATTCTGTGACAACACTGGTGCCACCTATCTTTGTGCAAATCCAGTTTTTCACTCCCGAATGAAACACATTGCCCTGGACTACCATTTGTTCGGGAATGCATCACAAATGGCTCCCTCCGTGTTCATCATGTTAGCACCAAGGACCAACTGGCAGACATTCTCACTAAACCTCTTTCTCGTCTGCAATTTATTCATCTCCGGTCCAAGATTAGAGTCACCAATGGAGCCTCAATCTTGGGGGGGCGTGTTAATAGATAGCCTGCCAAGCAAGCCACAAACAAGCGCTCATGCACAGCTGTAACTGCTGCCCCATATCCAGGTGCAAAGCTGTTGCCTTATCCCAGATTCAAACTCCATATTTTCAAATGTTTAAAGTGTAAAACATAGTCCACCTATCTCTCCACTTTTGACTCACGTCACTTGTGTTAGTGTATATATCCGTGTAACCTTGAAAAGATGAATGGAAGAAAAACAATATACAAAAACCATTTTCTCTACACTCCTCTCTCATCACACTGCCGCCTCTTTCACACAAACAACTGTTGCCTCTCTAGTTGCGATTCACGAAATATGCCTTCTTACGCGGCACTCTTCATGATAATGTTTACATGGCCCAACCTCCCGGTTTTTTGCACTCCACCATGCCCCATCATGTCTGTAATCTCCGCAAAGCTATTTATGGTCTCAAGGAAGCACCGTGTGCGTGGTACCAAGAACTCAAAGGATATTTACTTCAAGTCGGCTTCACAAAGTCTGTGGCAGATGCCTCCCTCTTCATCTACACCAAAGAGAATATCACTGCCTACTTTCTTGTATATGTAGATGACATCATCTTAACAGGGAACAATTCTGACTTCCTCAATAGCTTTGTCAAAACCTTAATCTCCGGTTCTCTCTCAAAGATCTTGGCCCGCTCCACCAAGTTCTGGGTGTTGAAGTCATTACCACGCCCGTGGTCTATTTCTATCTCAACATCGCCACATCAATGACTTATTGCACACCTTCTCCATGACTGGAGCCAAAGAAGTCAACACACCCATGTGTACTACATCTGCTGTCACTCTCCAGGATGGTTCCCCACATGTTGATCCGATGCCATTTCGAAAATTGGTCGGTGCCATGCAATATCTCTCTATCACTCGGGCTGATGTCTCCTTCGCGGTGAACCGTCTCTCTCAAGTAATGCACTCCCCCACTGAACGTCACTGGACAGCTCTCAAGCGTGTTCTCCGGTACCTGAAGGCCACCATTCATCATGGACTTTATCTCCGCCGAGGGGCTCCTCTCACACTTCAGGCCTTCAGCGACTCTGACTGGGGTGGAGATCATGACAATGGTCGCTCCACCACTGGTTACATCCACTATCTCGGCCCTAATCCAATTTCTTGGAAATCGACACGTCAAAAATCTGTCTCTCTCTCCTCCTCCTAAGCCGAATACAAAGCCGTTGCCAATACCATAGCCGAGATCCTTTGGGTTACAAATCTTCTTCATGAACTTGGAGTAACCCTTGCCAAACCTCCTACTCTATTATGTGACAACACTGGTGCCACCTATCTTTGTGCAAATCCAGTTTTTCACTCCCGAATGAAACACATTGCCCTGGACTACCATTTGTTCGGGAATGCGTCACAAATGGCTCCCTTCGTGTTCATCATGTTAGCACCAAGGACCAACTGGCAGACATTCTCACTAAACCTCTTTCTCGTCTGCAATTTATTCATCTCCGGTCCAAGATTGGAGTCACCAATGGAGCCTCAATCTTGCGGGGGCGTGTTAATAGAAAGCCTGCCAAGCAAGCCACAAACAAGCTGCTCATGCACAGCTGTAACTGCTGCCCCATATCCAGGCGCAAGGCTGTTGCCTTATCCCAGATTCAAACTCCACATTTTCAAATGTTTAAAGTGTAAAACATAGTCCACCTATCTCTCCACTTCTGACTCACGTCACTTGTGTTAGTGTATATATCCGTGTAACCTTGAAAAGATGAATGGAAGAAAAGCAATATACAAAAACCATTTTCTCTACACTCCTCTCTCATCACACAGCGACCTCTTTCACACAAACAACTGTTGCCTCTCTAGTTGCGATCCACGAAATATATAAAGGATGATCTGATTTGTTGGATGTTCAACATCTCTAATTATCTGGCAATCTTCTCATTCTCATTCACCAACAAACTAATTAGAGCTTATATATATATATATATATATATATATATATATATATATATATATATATATATATATATATATATATATATTGCTCCGCATTGATCAGATCCATATCCATCCACTCTTACATGTGTCTCTTTCAATAGCATGTTTCTATTTATATCTCCATCTTGTCCTAGTTATGTTAGGCTAATTTTGCAATGATTTTCATATAATTTCTCAGTTACAAGTTACAACCGAATGCATGACAATACCCATTCAGTGCTTATGGCCATGTTTTGCCGCTTGCCAGCTCTCTACATGTTGTTATTTGTACTGAAATGCTGAAAGCTAGTTTAGTTTGTTCATTAGCTATAAGTGAAGGGAAAATTAGGAAAAAGTGGGAATTGAGGTTATCTTTTAGTGGATGGTGGTTATTGTTTGTAAAGTTAAGAAAAAATGAGTTTCTTTTTAAAAATTTTTGAACAAGGGATTTTTCAAATTCTCACTTTTTATGTACCCAAACTACACCTTTTCTCTAATTTTGCAAGAGACAAAACTGCCCTTGTCTAATTCCTCTCCCCGATCTTGTTAACCAGGTACATCCTTGACCCCATTCTGTCTAATTCCTATCCATGCAACTCCCATTCAGATTTCTCCTCAAATACATAAGCCCTTTTCCCCCCCAAACTCAAACTCCTACCCCCCCCCCCCACACACGTCACCCACCTACCCACCAAAGCTGCTAAGAGATAGAGGGAAAAGAGGAGATTTTAGATTCATGCACATCGCCTTAAAGATTGGAATCTGAAGCTACGCTACACCAGTAGTGCACCAGTGAGTTTTCTTCTTTATCCTTTCTTTCTTTTTTCTTCCTTCTTACTTTTTTCTTCTGTGTCCTCTTTTAACATCATTGCTCGGTATTCCAATTCTAGGATTAGGGCAACTGTTCAAGCCCATTGGATAATTTACTGTTGGGATTAGGGCAAAATTTGAGAGGTCCAGTCAAGCAACATCTGTATATCCACCTAATTTAGCAACGTGAATCCTCCTCTCTGTTTTTTTTGCACCAATTACACAGGTTGTTACTTTTATGGTTGTTGAATTTTGGAAATTGTATTCAATAAGTTCTTGTGCTCAAATGGTGTAGGAAAAGATGGTTTGATAAGCTCTGTTGAAACGATGTCAACCTTCATTTTGGTTCTAAGTACAAGACCATGTGTATAGGATTCCTTCTATGCTATGACTTATCTGTGTAAGATGATAGGCAATGTACAGAATTTGAGGAGACATGCAGTTGCATAAACCCAGATACAATACCAAATTATTCGATCAATGCAATATACTAAGTTTTTAGGATTAATCATTGTAGGGTAATACATTTGTGTAATTCTTTTAGCTCATGTCGACCTGAACAACATTGTGTGTTTGATCCTTACGGATCGGAGTTAAGACTTGGAGCAACAAACTTTTCAGTGACATGACAACCGTTCAGCAGCTTTGCACATGGAAAGGTAGAATTAGTTTTCTGACAAGGACTCTAATCCTTGAAGAAAAAGAAAGAAATTCCCTCACCGAGTTATGACTATGTGCATTGATATGTGTAGTTATAAGCAAAATCTAGTTTTTGTTTACTAATAATTAGGCATGAGAATTGAAATTAGTAGTAGGAAATTGTATGTCACGATTCTCTTTTGGAAACTTGCTTTTGTTTAGATGGGAAATTTGCAGCCTAAAAATGTCTTAAAGTGTGCACACCATTTTTAAGTGTAAGATATATTAGACAATTGGTATTACTCTTTACACATCAATTTTATTAGATCCTTCCAGGTGCTTAAGTTTTCCCCTTCCTGCTCCCGGCTTATGCAACTAAGGGATTGAAAGCTTAAACTTCTTTCCACTTTTCCGTTTCCTAGTTATATAGACATCTTAGTTACAAAGTACATCGCATGAATCTTCAATGCTTAGAACTTGGACTCTACAACTCTAAACAACACTTCAATTTAGGGCAAGCCTTGCACAAGTAAATGCCATATCCTCAAGATCCATCTTAGTTCAGTTCTACTAACTGACAATTCCCCCCATATATCGAGGATGTAAATTGTATATTATGCATATCCAGGTCTAGAAAGTGATAATATAAAATATATTAAGCCATGATTTTGATTGATTTCAATATTTTTCGGGCACAACACTGACAAACAAAGAGTATTGTCTCTGTCTCAAGTCATTAAGAATATTCTTTGTATGTAATGACATAACATTATTGGTGTGTTAGACCATTACTTTCAGCAATGGAGTCACCTTACCATCCTCTTTGTTTGTATTTTGCTATTTTTACGTACGCATTCTAGAAGTTCTTCTTATTTAGTTTAATGCAAGTTGTAAATGCCCTTGTGTTTCTTCTTGTTGTCATAGTATAACATGCTATAAAACCCTTGTCAAGGTCATAATCAATGTCGCCTTGGAAATAAAATTGATATTACCAACTTTTTTGGTCTGCAAGAGTTGATTGAAAACTATTGTAATGAGGAAAACACGAGTAACGAGTTTCTTACCAGATAATCGATCAAATAACTCCTAGTTGTTGTAAAACAATCGTGAAGATGCCTTTTTGAGGATGATATGGTGAATTAGAATCAAGAGTACTTTCATATGCGGTGGAAATGAAACATAGAAGTGGCAATGAAGTTTTTGAGTAAGTGATTGTTGATAGGGCAAGACCAGTGTTATCATTTTATCAGCACCATGGTGGCAACATAGCTGCACCGATTTTTGGAGTCGTACCTTGCAGTGAACATTTTTATCTATTTTTCAAAAAGCCTCGTTCTAAGATAATCTCAGCAACTGATGTCTTCATCCTCGTTATCAGTAGATGCTTGCCAATAATTCATGATGTGGATAACAAACTGGTTTATACCAACATAAAGCCTTGGAAGTTGATTACAGTAATGCACGACCCAAGAAATATCAAATTAATTTTTTTTGAATTGTTGCCTAACACGTGACTTTTCAACTTTCACAATCGTATTGTAGATTTCCAGTAAAAACACAAAGGAATATTTTATTTTTCAATGTACTTTTAGCTGTAATTGAGAGCATCTCTGTATTTTTCATGCGCCATGATTGTGTACCAACTATTTTATCTGTTCATGATCCCATGGAATCTTTACATCAGATTGTCTAAAGCGAGATGCATTTTGAAATCAGCAAAAGTATAATTAGGAATGGTCTGCATTTAATTCGTGTTTCTAAGAACTAATTCAGCTTCACAAAATGGTAACAATTGTTCTTTAGAAAGTTTGGACAAAAAAAGCTCCAAGAATTAGTCTCTACTAGCAGGATGATTAAGCATATACATTACTCTTTCAAATAGCCTTACTGCGCAATCCCAGTACAACTATAAGATGATTTATGGTTGCTGCTTGGACCAACTTTCGGTAATAAAAGGGCATGGGAAGTCCAACTAAGGGTTATGTATTATACTGCTAAACTATGGATTGTATATTTAGCTGCTGGAAACATGAGATGCATTTTGTTTTAGTGGTTTGGTATAATGGTACTATGCCCAACTAAGTGAAGTCTATGTTGCTTCTCTTTTTCACTTTAATTAATGTACAATTTGTATTGGATGTAGAGATGGAGGGAGTAAGACAGGAAAGACCAAGACAGGAAGATATTGTGGAGCATTTGGTAAATCCGGGGCCCGTTGATCCTCGTGTACTACATTTGCAACATTCTCATGGTTCTAACTGTGTATGGTATGGAGAGGTACTTGATTTATAACATGAATGGCACGTCATCAACTATAGTGATTCCTTATTAAGTTAACTGATATAGAAAATGAATGCAGGTTGATAAGGTATTGACATGCCGACGTGCCCTAAACTCACTAATAAGGGATCGCGGTGGTAATCGAAGGATGGTGCCCCATGAGCGTGTCATGCAGTACTTGGTGCGAGTTAGTTTTTATGGTCTTTACCGATGGCCTAGTCCCGTCGCTAAAAGTCTTATCTAAATATCAGATCCTTTTTTTCTTTTCTTTCTCCCGTTTCTCTCTCTCTCTCTTAATTATCTCTCACCGGCGATATTTACTCTGACGACCTTCACATCTACAGCAACCCACCCCCCGATGCAGTGCCACCTCCGTCGCGACCTCCGTCTCTGTCATCCACGACAACCCACCCCTCGACGGAATTGAACTTGCCACCGCCCCCGCCATCGCCGCAGATTCCTGTCGCCATCAGCTACACCATTGGTATGTCCAGGAGTTTTAGAATTTACCTTATGCAACAATTTAAGGTTTATGTGAAGTTTGTCCAGCAATGTGAATTTTTTGCTTGTTTATGCTTGTTTAGTCTTATTTTGTGAAGCTTTTTTCTGTGAAGTTGAAATTGCAATGTGGATCAGATTCCCGATGAACCCTTTTTCCCAAAGTTGTTTACTTTTGTCTAAACTTAGGTATGCTACATGTCATAATCATGCTCACCCTAAGACGAAATAGTCCATTTTAGACTTGATTCCATCAAATATTGCCTATATACTTGATACTGGGTAGAAGGTTTACTTCTGTAAATCATACTTCTAGATTGTCCGAATGAATCAAATCGACGTTAGGGTTACTAGATATTTCGGTTCTAAATAGTTTGCTTGGGCACTAACTTTTGCTTGCGAACGACTATAAAGTCACACCGGTGGATGTGATTATGACCAGCTGGCATGAGCGAGCCTTTGGTAGGTGTGTTTGCTACATAGGCAGCTATAGGGGGTGTGGGATGTATGTTTGGGTTCCTGGTGAGGCCGTGCAAAAAGGGTTAATTTTAAGGTTAGGGTTTAGTCATCCCTTTTTCCCTAGCTCAGTGTCCTTTCTGGTTTAGTTTGTTGTATGTGGTTGGTTTAGTTTTTAAGAGCGGGTGTAATTTTAGGCTAGTATTTTGTCATCCCCCATCCCCCAACTTAGTGCTTGTGTTAGTGTGTTTGAGTTTGTTTGGTGGTGGCGGTGAGCTCCCGCTGTCTTGTGTGGCGGCGTGATTGGGTAAAGTAACCTCCTTTATTAGAACCCCTTAATTGGGTAAAGCAACCCTAAATTGAACTAATTGAACTCTAAATTGAATGTCCCAATTCAACTGAACCCTAAATTGAACTAATAGAACTCCCTAATTGAACCCTAATTAAACCTTAAATTGAATGCCTTAATCGAATTGAACCCTAATTTAAACTAATTGAACCATAAATTGAATGTCCTAATCCAACAGAACCCTAAATTAAACTTATTCAACCCCCTAATTGAACCCTAAATTGAATGCCCCAATTCAACCGACCACTAAATTGAAGTAATTGAACCCTAAATTGAAGTAATTGAACCCTAATTAAACCCTAAATTGAATGCCCTAATCGAATTGAACCCTAAATTAAACTAATTGAACTCCTAATTGAATCCTAAATTGAATGCCCTAATCCAATCGAACCCTAAATTGAACCCCCGAATTGAACCCTAAATTGAACGCTCCAATTCAACCAAACCCTCAATTGAACTAATAGAACCCCCTAATTGAACCCTAAATTGAAGTAATTGAATCCTAATTAAATCCTAAATTGAATGCCTTAATCGAATCGAACCCCAAATTAAACTAATTGAACCCCTAATTGAACCCTAAATTGAATGCCCTAATCCAACCAAACCCTAAATTGAACTTATTAAACCCCCTAATTGAATGCCCTAATTCAACCAACCACTAAATTAAACTAATTGAACCATAATTAAATGCTAAATTGATGTATTTAAATCCTAATTAAACCATAAATTGAATGCCCTAATTGAATCGAACCTAAATTAAACTAATTGAACCCCTAATTGAACCCTAAATTGAATGCCCTAATCCAATCGAATCCTAACTTGAACTAATTGAACCCCATGATTGAACCATAAATTGAATGCCCCAATTCAACCGAACCCTAAATTGAACTAATAAAACCTCCTAACTGAATCCTAAATTGAAGTAACTGAACCCCCTAATTGAACCCTAAATTAATTGCCCTAATTGAATCGAATCCCAAATTGAAAAATTCAAGCGTGTCAGAAATGTGAATTTTGAACAATTTTTTCCATTCGAACATTGATCATTTTTTTGATAATTTTATGTTGTTAATTGTGCATTCGAGAATCGTGATTATTGATCGATGGTTTTAGGTTGTTAATTGATGATTTTAGGTTATTAGTTGTGCATTTGAAGTAATTGAGATTGTTAATTAATGATTTTAGGTTGTTAATTGATGATTTTAGATTGTTAATTGTGCATTGAGCATTAGAGATATTGAGATTGTTGACGGAGGATGTGACCCAATTAGATTGAATATGTAATTTTTATTGCATTGAGTATTTGAGAATTGAGAATTGAGATTATTGACGGAGGATGGGACCCAATTGGATTGAATGTGTGATTTTTATTAATTTTTATTGCATTGAGCATTTGAGAATTGAGATTGTTGACGGAGGATGGGAC
The DNA here is from genome assembly GCA_033070095.1 of Escallonia herrerae. Classification (NCBI taxonomy): domain Eukaryota; kingdom Viridiplantae; phylum Streptophyta; class Magnoliopsida; order Escalloniales; family Escalloniaceae; genus Escallonia; species Escallonia herrerae. The sequence goes on along the minus strand of JAVXUP010000072.1, from coordinate 51,533 downwards.
CCAATTGGATTGATATCCCCGTTAGGTAGCACAGACACGGACACCGCGTCCAATCGACGCCGACACCGAAACAACATATTTTAGCTTTATACTTGTGGACACCTCTTCAATGGGTGTACAACACCTCTTCGATAGGTGTCCGACAATTAAAAAATAAATCAATGTCTTCGAACACCGCTGAGAGGTGTCAGACACGTGTCTAGAGGTGTTCGACACGTGTCTAGATGTGTCGATGAGGTGTCGAGGTGTCAGTAGGTCACGGACACCCCGTCCGATCGACACGACACCGACACCGAAAAATGTCACATTTTGGCTTTATACTTGTGGAAACCTCTTCAAGAGGTGTCCGGCATTTAAAAAATAAATCAATGACTTTCGGAGGTGTCGGTGTCCGGAGGTGTCGGACACGTTTTCGGAGGTGTCCGACACGTTTCTGGATGTGTCGAGGTGTCGGTAGGTCACGGACACCGCGTCTGATCGACACCGACACCGAAATGTCACATTTTGGCTTTATACTTGTGGACACCTTTTGAAAAGGTGTCCGGCACCTCTTCAAGGGGTGATGGACACGGCGTCCGGCATTTAAAAAATAAATCAATGTCTTCGGACGTGTCCGGAGGTGTCGGACACCATACCAACACCCTATATGAGGTATTGGGAATTGAGATTGTTGACTGTGTATTGAGAATTTAAGAATTGAGATTGTTGACGGAGGATGGGACCCAAATGGATTGAGATATCTTGTAATTAGTTGAATGGTTGGTTGTTGAATTTAGGTTAATTAGGTTAACGCGACATTTTTAGCACCCTTCAGAATCTCATCGTGGCTCCGGCACTGGCTATAATTAGCCCTAATTAGTCCCGATTAACCCTAATGTACCCAATTAACCCTAATTAGCTCTAACGAGCCTAATTAGTTTTAATTAATCCTAAGAACCCAATGAAAATTACATTAGCTGTAATTATCCCAAATTGATCCTAATTAACACCCATCAGTCTAAATTAAACCCTAATTAGCCCTAATTACTCATATCTTGTAGACCCATGATTAGATTAATAAATCCTAAACCCTAAAACCTAACTAAACTCTGATTACGCGCCTAATTAGCCCTAATTAGGACTAATCAACACTACTCCGCACAATTAAACCCTAATTAGTCTTAATCAACCCTAATTTGCTATAATTAGTCCAAGATAATCCTCATTAACACTAATTAGCCCTAACATAACCCAATTAAGCCTAATTAGCCCTAATTAGGACTAATCAACACGACTCCGCACAATAAAACCCGGCTATTAGCTCAAAATAATCCTAATTACTCCTAATCAATCCTAATTAGCTATAATTAGCCCAAGGTAATCCTCATTAACACTAATTAGCCCAGAGATGGTTCAATTACTCGTTGCTTATAAACCCTGCATTCTTTATATTCATTGTTATTTTGCGAAGTCCATTGACAATGAGATGGTTCAACTCGTTGCCAACGAATTCTATTTAAAGTGGAATTGGTAACATATGCAACGATCTTTCTGCAGTTTTGATATTTCGAAAAGATTCTTGCATATATTATCAATTTCTGAACACATGCTTGCATAAAAACCCTTAAGTCCCGTTCAAAGGTAGTCATTACAAAGTAATGCTTTGTAATGAGCCTTTGGATGTCCAGTTTGGACAATTTGGAAAAGCTACGTGTTTATAAAATAGTGTTTTAACTCATGCTCTGTGTTCTATGTCGTGGATATTTGGTACACGTTCTCATGTGTTTCTCCGGGTACATACAGATCTGGTGTTCTAACATTCGTCAAACCTTGCAAGGCAAGGTTAGATGAATGTTAGAACACTTAATCGATGTCATGTACTTGGAGAAATTCGGGGAGGTGCTGCCGAATTTTCCGCAGCACTTGGACTAAGCATGAGTTCTTCACTGTTTTATAAACATGTGCTTTTCTGAATGGGATAGGACCACTACCTATTAGAGAATGGAGGGGAAATAGATAGACATGTTGTCACATTCATGCATTCATATTTACATCGACCCTGCCTAATGATTGGTCATAATTGAAGGTGGTATACAGTACGATAATTCAGTCGTCATGTCAGTCGATCGAAGTTGGATGAAAAGGAAGAATGCTAGCGATTTTGAGGATCGCGTTGACGAATTTCTCGACTTCGCTTACGCGCATCCTGCACATGTTGACTTTGATAAGATAAGGTGTCCGTGCGGTAGATGTGAGTTGTTGCATTGGAGAAAAAGAATTGAAGTAAAATGGCATCTTCGTCAGTACGGTTTTATGGGTGGATACACAAGGTGGACGCAGCACGGGGAAACGATAGTATTGTCGTCCAACCCGGCTAGTCAAACTGAAGTTAGGGAGGAGGCACGGTATGATTACCGAGATATGATTATGGATGCTGGGCATGCTAATGTTGACTGGGGTAACGACGGTGGTGATGACAGTCCCCAACAGCCGAATAAGGGGGCTCATCAGTTTTATGAGTTGTTGAGAGCTGCGGAAGAGCCGCTGTGGGATGGAGCTTCGAAACACACACGGCTGTCTGCAGTTAGTAGGTTATTACAGTTAAAATCAGACCACAGGCTGAGTGAGAAAGGTTTTAACGAGTTTGTTACCTTAATCAAAGAAATTCTGCCCGAAAGTGAAAGGCTACCGCCGTCGTACTATGACGCAAAAAAGATGATGAGGAAACTTGGGTTGAGCTATGAGCGGATAGATGCGTGCAATAACGATTGTGTATTATTCTGAAAAGAGAATAAGGATTTGTCACGGTGTCCAGTATGTGATCATTCGAGGTACAAACCGGACAAAGGGAAGAAGAAAAACATTGCATGGAAGATATTGCGATATTTCCTGGTCACACCACGGCTTCAGAGAATGTACTACTCCTCCAATACGGCTGAACATATGAAGGCTCACCGTGAGACTCGTAGCAACGATGCTGATGTGCTGACACACCCAGCTGATGGAGAGGCGTGGAAGGAGTTTGACCGCAGGCATCCAGTCTTTGCTCAGGAAGTTCGGAATGTTAGACTTGGTCTGGCAACCGATGGGTTCAACCCTTTCGGTCAGTCTACCACGCCTTACTCCTGTTGGCCTGTTATTATTGTCCCGTACAACCTTCCACCAGGCATGTGCATGAAGAAGCCGTACATGTTCTTGTCGTTGCTTATTCTAGGGCCGAAGAGTCCCGGTAAGGACATAGATATGTATTTAAGGCCGTTGATTGATGAGTTAAAACAGTTATGGAATCATGGAGTCAAAACATATGATGCATCCCTTAAACAAAATTTTCAGATGAGGGCTGCTTTGATGTGGACTATACATGATTTCCCCGCATTGGGAATGACGTGTGGCTGGAGCACACATGGGAAGCTAGCATGCCCTGCTTGTATGGGCGTGAACCCCGGTCATACGTTAAAGCACGGCAGAAAGCCCTCGTGGTTCAGATGTCACCGTAAGCTTTTGCCACCGGGCCATCAGTTTCGTAGGCAGAAGGATAAATTTGACGGGACAATCGAGCGTGAAGTTGTCACACTGGACTACCCATCTGGTGAAGAAGTGCTCTCACACCTGGAGGCACTTGATACTGACATACCACACGGCAAGGGTGTGCCAGATCAGAAGATTTCAGGGTACGGGAAAGAGCACAACTGGAGAAAATTTTGTATCTTCTAGGAGTTAGCCTACTGGAGGACGCTCGTTATCCGAAACAACATGGATGTGATGCATATTGAGAAGAACATTTTTGATAATGTGTTCAACACAGTGATGAATGTCAAGGGCAAATCGAAAGATCACCTTAAAGCGAGAAGGGATCTACAACAGTTGGGTGTACGCCGTGAATTGCATCCTCAGACAGTCAGTGGGAGGACGATACTTCCAAAAGCACCTTACTGTCTAGACAAGAAACAAGTGGAGAAGGTCTGTCAGTGGGTTAAGAATTTGAAGCTTCCGGATGGGTTTGCGTCCAACATATCTCGTTGTTGCAATGTATCGGAATGCAAGTTCCAAAGGATGAAGAGTCACGACTGCCACGTATTCATGGAGAGATTCATTCCTATTGCCTTCCGGACTGTTGACGGGTTGTTTGCGAGACTTTGACTGAATTATCTCATTTCTTTTGAGATATATGTTCTTCTACGATCCGGGTGAGTAACATGGAAGTGCTTGAGAAGAACATTGTGGTGACGATTTGCAAGCTGGAGAAAATCTTCCCACCTTCGTTCTTTGATTCAATGGAGCATCTGCCTGTTCACTTGGCATATGAAGCTAAGATGGGTGGACCCATGCAATATCGGTGGATGTATCCCTTCGAGAGGTAATCTTTAAATTGTTACAGTTGTTCGTTTACACTTAATGCGACACCTGTTATCATTGATATTCCACCTAACTCGATTCGCTAAACTTCTAGGTTCATGTTCCATTTAAAGAAAAAAGTCAGTAATAAGGCTCGGGTTGAGGGCTCAATTGCGGAGGCTTACGTAATGGAAGAACTTGTAAACTTTTGTAGTCAATATTTTGGGCCTGATGTTGATACAAGGTTAAATCAACTAGGCCGAAATGACCCCAGATCAAGCACAAATTTGGAAGGGCAATTGTCAATATTCAAGCAGTCAGGTAGTCCGTTCGGCCGAACGTATACTCGATGGCTAACGGATGAAGAGTACAGTGCTGCAACAATATATGCCCTTCTAAATTGCGATGAAGTTTCGGCATTCGTTGAGTAAGTTAAAGTCTTAATTCACTTACATTGCTGTACATAATTGAAAGTGTGTGATAAGTGAGTCAACTATATTGGTTTGCAGTGAGTTCGATGCGGAATCTTTAATCACTGATCCCGCTGGACTTGAATCTCATCGGAAATCACAATTTGTACAGTGGTTCAAAAGGCGTGTAAGATTGTTTAATGAAATTATATTATGTGTTATATACAGTTCTGTGGCCAATTAGTATACTGATTTATCCTTAATTTTTACCGTCATCTACAATAGGTTCAGTCAATGGATAGACCAGTGGCCTCTTGCTTGAAATTACTAGCTGAAGGCCCTAACAAACAAACATCCTGTCATGGAGGCTATATCATCAACGGGTTTAGGTTTAACGTAAAAGATGATGACCGAACAAAACAAACCCAAAACAGTGGAGTCTTGGTCAACGGCGACTGTTATGCCGAGAATTGCATGGACTTTTACGGAGAGCTAGATGAGATTGTTGAGCTAACATATCTGGGTTCCCAAAACTGCCTGGTAATGTTCAAGTGTACGTGGTTCGATGTCACATGCAGTAGAGGAATCCGTGTTAGCTCTCAAGGGATTGTAGATGTCAATGTCAAGTCAAGACTTGCATCAGACGAGCCCTTTGTGTTTGCTAGTCAAGCTGTACAAGTCTTTTACGCGGAGGACGTCGCCAATCCCAAATCTCATTGGTATACAATTATCAAGTCCAAGAAATTGCCCGTGACATATGACAGTGAGCTAGACTCCTTTCAAGCCGACCAACCACGTGTCTTGTTCCCTGTTGAGGTCAACAACGAGGAGGACGATCTTCCTCTTCCAACAACACTTTATGTAGGAGAAGAAGTCGTAGATGATGACGCGAAAGACGTGGAAAGTGTTGGAGATGATGTGACTGAGTCTACTGATGAAGAGGATGAATTGAAAGATGAGGAAAGTGATGAAGATGATGATGATTCTCAAACTGAAAATGATTGACTTGTAATGTTGTAACATCACGGAAAAAATGTAGTAACATTTTAGAACTTGGTTCATATTGATGTGTTTTTTCTCCTCCATTCGTAAATATATATATAGTGCCGATGATGATTTCTGCCAAATTATTGTTTTTAATGTGTTAATGTCTTTGTAATTTATCTATACGAAGTCAGATATGGATAGGATACGGGCTATTCGTGGCCGGGTTGGACGCCGAGCTGCTTCCTCCCCGGTGGGTCCCACCTCGTCATTGCCCACTGATGACGAGGCACAGAGTGATCGCGTACAGCAGATGGGCCCCAGCTCTAGCTCCAACCCCAGCCCCAGAGATCGCCCCAGCCCGACGCAGATTCATCCCACACGCGCGTTGATTCTCCTTCTTCCGTGGGTTCTACCTCAGGTATAGTTGATAACGGTGTTTAGTACATTTTCGCTAGCCTTAGATTTAAAGTATATTTGAACTGTATTAATGTCTGTGTTTTGTAGGATCTCGACGAGGCCGTGGCCCGACACGCGGGGTACGCATCGACCCCCAGCGTAAACAGAGAGTTACGCTCACCCAGGAGGGCCTGTAAGTAAAAAAAATCACATCATGCCTTATATTTAAATATTTGGGGTGTTAATTTATATTTGAACTGTATTAATTTATTTATTTACTTCTTTGGCAGGATCCTGGAGAATCAGAGAGGACGAAGATCAGCGTTCTTGTGAAGGGCCGATTGTTCGAGCCACTCAGTCACATCATCTCCAACACTTTTCACGTCTTCTAGGTCATCATCTACGACTTCTTCTCCTACATGAAGTGTTGTTGGAAAAGGAAGATCATTCTCCTTGTTGTTGACCTCAACTGGTAACAGGACAGGTGGTTGGTCGGCTTGAAGGGTGTTTACCTCACTGTCATATGTCACGGGCAATTTCTTGGACTTGATAACAGTATACCAATGAGATTTAGGATTGGTGACGTCCTTCGCGTAAAAGACTTGCGTAGCTTGACTAGCAAATAGAAATGACTCGTCAGATGCGGTGCAAGCCTTGACTTGAGATTGACATCTACAATTCCTTGAGAGCTAACATGAATTCCTCTACCGTGCTGGTTTAATTGTGCGGAGTAGTGCTGATTAGGGTTATTTTGAGCTAATTAGGATTTAATTGTGGGGAATAGTGTTGATTAGTCCTAATTAGGCTTAATTGGGTTATGTTAGGGCTAATTAGTGTTAATGAGGATTATCTTGGGCTAATTGTAGCTAATTAGGGTTGATTAGGACTAATGAGGGTTATTTTGAGCTAATTAAGGTTTAATTATGCGGAGTAGTGTTGATTAGTCCTAATTAGGTGTAAGTAGGCTTAATTGGGTTATGTTAGGGCTAATTGATGTTAATGAGGATTATCTAGGGCCAATTATACATAATTAGGGTTGATCAGGACAAATTAGTGTTATTTTGAGCTAATTAGGGTTTAATTCTACGGAGTAGTGTTGATTAGTCCTAATTAGTGCTAATTAGGCTTAATTGAGTTGTTAGGCTTAATTATGACTAATTAGGCACGTAATCAGAGTTTAGTTAGGTTTTAGGGTTTAATTAATCGAATCACGGGTCTACAAGATATGAGTAATTATGGCTTAATTTGGACTGATTAGTGTTAATTAGGATCAATTTGGGGTAATTACAGCTAGTTTAATTTTCATTGGGTTCTTAGGGTTAATTAAAACTAATTAGGCTCCTTAGAGCTAATTAGGGTTAATTGGGTTCATTAGGGTTAATCCGGACTAATTAGGGCTAATTATAGTCCGTGGTGGAGCCACGATGAGATTCTAAGGGGTGCTAAAAATATCGTGTAAACCTAATTAACCTAAATTCAACAACCAACCATTCAACTAATTCACAGTTATCTCAATCCAATTGGGTCCCATTCTCCGTCAACAATCTCAATTCTCAAATTCTTAATGTGCAGTCAACAATCTTAATTCCCAATACCTCATATAGGGCGTCGGTATGGTGTCCGACACCTCCGGACACGTCCGAAGACATTGATTTATTTTTTAAATGCTGAACACCGTGTCCATCATTCCTTAAAGAGGTGCCGAACACTTCTTGAAGAGGTGTCCACATGTATAAAGCTACAATTTGACATTTCGGTGTTAGTGTCGATCGCACGTGGTGTCCGTGACTTACCAACACGTCGACACCTCATCGACACATCGAACACGTGTCGGACACCTCCAGACACGTGTCCAACACATCTCAGTGGTGTCCAAAGATATTGATTGATTTTTTAATTGCCAGACACCGTGTCAGACACCCATTGAAGAGGTATCCACAAGTATAATTAAACTTTGACATTTTGGTGTCGGCGTCGATTGGACACGGTGTTCGTGTTCGTGCTACCCAACAGGTATCTCAATCTAATTGGGTCTCATCCTCCGACAACAATCTCAATTCTCAAATGCTCAATGCAATAAAAATCACACTATAAATCCAATTGGGTCCCATCTCCGTCAACAATATCAATTCACAATTCTCAATAGTCAAATGCTCAATGCAATAAAAATTAATAAAAATCACACGTTCAATCCAATTGGGTCTCATCCTCAGTCAACAATCTCAATATTTCAAATGCTCAATGTACTATTAACAATCTAAAATCATCAATTAACAACCTCAAATCATCAATTAATTATCTCAATTCTCAAATGCACAACTAACAACCTAAAATCATCAATCAATAATCACAATTCTCAAATGCACAATTAACAATCTAAAATTATCAAACAAATAATCAATGTTCACATGGGAAAAAATTGTTTAAAATGCACATATCTGATGCGCTTCAATTATTTTTCATCTCAAGAAAACTTCACAAGCTGTTTGGTTGATAATTTTAAAGAAAATAATCAATGTTCAAATGGGAAGTTTTTAAAGAAAATGAGCATATACGTAATGTTTCTTGTCCATCTCAAGAAGTCACAAAGAAAATTAAGTTGTGATCGAGACATTAGTTTCATAAAGATATTAGTTAAGAAGCACAGGTACAGGTGGAGGTGCTGATACGACAATATGTATGAGTGACAACAGAAGTTTTGAGAATCTAATAACAGTTTGAATATATGGTTAGTTGGTTGAGTTTGTTTTGTCAAATTCTGCTGTGCTGCTCCATTCCCCTTCTTTGTTTATGTTCTAAACTTATGGACATTAAGGTTCTTTCACATTGTAGAACTCCTATAATGAAGGTTTTAGATTTTTTTTTTACTAGCGATTTCATTACATTAATTTAATTCTAACTTTGACAGTTAAAACTTCTAGTTTATTTTTATTAGTTTGTCGATTAATATGGCCTATTTGTTGTATTATAACATTTTTTTGTCAACATTCACCTTTGCTAATTGTTTGGCCTTTTAAATGAGCATTTTGGTAATTGTCAAATAGCGCTCCGTATGCAACATATGGGGTTATATAATATAGCAGGGATGGATCTGGATATCATATCAATGAGGTATAGATCCAACCTTCGAAAATTTCACAAGGCCACCATATATTATGACACGTGCTATGCTGAAACCTTATTCCACTATCTCTGACTAACATCCTGCACCGGCACCGTCACTTTGTAACTTTAACAAATCCCCGCCCACCCCCACAAACACACAGACAAAACCAATCCAATGGTCATCAATCTGCAGCATCAAGCAACCACCATTTGAAAAGACACTGGATCAACAATTCAAATGAGGTCCCTTGTCATTTAGAGTCCACAGTAAGAATATAAGATAGACAAGAACAAATTTCAATTAAAAGTATTATGACACAAGCCACCATCCTCACTGATCTATATTCTTGTGCAACACATGCCTACCTCTTTGCATCCCCACTGTAACCCCATCTATATTCTTGTGCAACACATGCCTACCTCTTTGCATTCACCAAATACATCATATTCATAACAAATACAATATATCATATCAAAAAATACACACTGTCACAGCAAAAAAAAAATTGATGTGAGAAGTAAGACTATAATTACACAAAAACACCTAACATTCCACATCGTCCAAGTCTCAGTAGAAACCAAAAAAGAAAAAAAATTGACGGAAATGGAAGACAAAGAGGAAGTCAGAGACATACCTTCAAAGCAAAGCTGTCGGAGATGAGTAGGGTTGTCGCGGGTGGTCACTGGAGGTCCCTGATGGTCGCCAGAGGTCCCAGATGGTTTTCGGTAGTCGCGACTGTTCGGTAATGTCGTGGGTGGTCGCGGTTGTTCAGAGGTGTCGTGGGTGGTCGACTATTCATGGTTGTCGCGTGAGGTTGCTGGTGTCAAAGGTGGCACGATGTCAGTGGGTTGTCATCGGCAGTGAGGGAGGCTCACCAGAGTTAGATCGCTGGTGGGTGGAAACAGAGACAGAGAGATAAATGGCAGAAAAAGAGAGAAATGGGGAGGGAGGAAATGCAGATCTGTGCTAATTAAAGGACTTTTAGCGACAGAATAACCCGTCGCTAAAAGTCAGTCGATCAAAGAAATTTTATCCGACGGATTTTTTTTAGCGACGGTATTATTTTGTCACTTAAAAAATATTAAAAAAACCTCAAAAATTACAAATTCCATAAAAAAATTTTAACGATGGTATCCCCGTCGTTAAAAGCCCATTGTTAAAAGTCCGTTGGCAAAGGTTTTTACCGATGTAATATTCCGTCAGTAAAACTTTTTACCAACGGATTTTTACCGATGGAGTCTCGCCATGAAAGAACTTTTGGCGACGGAAAACATTCTGTCGCTAAATCTATCTTTTCTTGTAGTGATTTACCCTAGCAGGAGGAGCAGTTTTTTGGGCAAGCAAGAAACCGACGTGCATATCTCATTCCAATATGAAATCCAAATTTATTGCTCTTGCAGTAAGTCGTAAGGAAGCATAATGGATTAGAAACTTGTTGTTGGATATAAGTTATGGCCTAATCCTATGCCTCCTATTTATATTTACTATGACAGTGAAGCCATTTTGTCAAGGGTATATAGTTGTACCTATAATGGTAAGTCTAGACATATAAGTCTAAGACATGAATTTTTAGACAATTGATACAAGATGGTGTTGTAACAATTGTCTATTTGAGGTCAAGTAAAAACTTGGCAGATCCTCTTACAAAAGCTTTGTCAAGAGAGCTAGTGAGAAAGACATCTTATGAGATGGGGCTGAAATATATTGAATTAATCACCAATAATGGTAACCGACCTAAGACTAGAAAATGACTAATTGTAAGGTTTAAAGGGTAAAAACAAGTTACTGATGGGTGATTGTTAGTACTGATAATAGTGAGCCTCTAAATAATCTAGTATTTCAATACTGTCCGTCACGATTTGAAGGTTGAGAGCTTTCTCTTAATGAAGTATGAGACTATTTTGTAATGTGTTCTAGTAACAAAAACACATAGCATAACTTCACCTATATGAACTTAGAAGTGGTGCAGCTTCGTATGAAAGTTTGGGTTTACTTTATTAAGAGTTCATGAAACAGGATATAGCACAAGGCCATAACAGTGCTAAGTGGACTAAGAATTTCTCGTCAAAGCAAGAAATTTGTATCTGTGCAATAGCTTCGGTTTTATGGTAAAGAATAACTAGTTTAAATATAAAGCACTAGTAACTCTTATGGAACTTTGAGTTATTTGCACTACCTAAAGGTTCAAATCAAAAGATACCTTATGCATATTATTTTCTCATATGTCTTGGCTATAGTTATTTTTTAAACTGTTGTTTTCAAGCAAGTGGGGGATTGTTGGGTTTGTGAGTTATTTTAAAACAAGCAAATTCCTTTGTCCCACATTACTTGCAAATGGGTTTTGAAAATGGTTTATAAGTGTGAAGGTGCTTTTACAATGTACTTGGTAGTAAGATTAGAGTGTGCTAGTCCCTATGCAATCCACGTGCGGATGCGCGAGTTTAGGTACGTTATTAGGCACACTTAGCACTTTTGTATGCTTGCCGTGGTCGCAAAAAACGTGATTTATTTTTTTGGAAAATATTTTATATTTTTCGGAAAAATAGTGTTAGCCCTATGGTTGGATAACCTAGACTTACATCTTGTTTTGATGATAACTACACATTGATTATGTTCTAATGTGTGCGTTGAGTGTATTCTTAGTAGGTATATACATGCACACTCATGAAGACACATTTGAGAAGTTGGATTAAAACCAAAGAAGGTTAAAGTTATAGTAGACATGCTATAGAAGCTTGATCAAGTCCAATGAATCTTCCTTTCCTTCCTTGAAAGGAAATGAGTACAATTGAAACTCTAGTACAATAGAGAGATGAGAGAATTGATGACTTAAAGTACGCTCACTCTCAATCAAAGAATTGCTCACAAAGATGCTCTCTTTAATGATGTAAAATCATGAAGATGAAGAGAGAAAAGTTTAATCTATGAGCCTTGATGTTTCTTTAATGCATGGAGGCTTAGAATGTGGTTTCCATGGTGTATGATGAAGCCCCAAATCATTTATATAGAGAGCAAATGAAATATAGCCGTTATAGGCAAAAATATGGGCAAAACTGTCATTGCAGTCGACTGTATTCCCAATGCAGTCGACTGGGTTCCTTCTAAAATAAATGTTAGAGTTTTGTCCTCAAAAATAGCGGTTGCAGTCGATTGGATTCGAATACAGTCGACTGAATTACCCTACTGCTTATCAGCTGCCTCACGGAACCCCCTTTCCTATTTTGGGCATAACTTTCTCTAGGAAAATCGGATTGAGGTGCCGTTTTTTGCGTTGGAAAGCTAATGAAATTTTTTATCAAAATATGAAAAGATTGTAACCAAAATAGGTTTTAAGAAAATCTGAGTGAGCTCCAAAATTCACTAATTTTTAAGAACCACACTTGTGTGTAAGGTTATGAACTCACATGCAATGCACAAGGTGTCCTAAGGTCTTTTTAGGTCATAGTCATCAATCCAAGCATAAAAAAAATACTGGTTACATAATAGAAAAGAACAATAGTAACTTAGCCTTCACGCCATTATCTTGCTTATAACTATCTTTTCGCACATGCACACCCTTGCCTTCTTGTTGATGAGAAAGGGGGATAAATAATCTTAATTCTATATGCTATGTGATTGTGCGTTTGAGAGAACACTAGAGGAAGAGCATATCTTGTTTTAGCTAGAGAAGCTAGCTACGAGCTTAATTGCTATATGAGATTAATTGACATGTCTTTAGCATACTAGAGATGATTGAATGTTCTAAGTGAGATTGTTATGCTTAATTGACTACCATATGATACATCTTACCTTATATAGAATCAATGTTTGTCATCATAAAAAAAAGGGAGAGATTATTTAACCTAGGATTATATTTTATTTTGATGATAACTAACATTAATGATTATGTTGTCTAGGATTAACGATTGAGTTGATGAAGCAATAGGTACAATCTCATACTCATGCAAACGGACTATTAGATGAGCAAATCATTCAAAGACTCTCAACAGAACGCATCAAAGAAGGAATTCGTCGATGAAATTTTACAATGCTTAATTTCCGTTCTTTGTAACTAAACATAGAGAGATGATCGCTTCGATGACTGCAACCTAGAACATGCCCATAGGTTTCCCTTTCATGCATAAAAGTTTTTCATTCTTTGAAAACAAGAAAATTGCATTTTCTAGAATGCAGTCGACTGCATTGGAATACAGTCGACTGCATGTTGGGCAGTGAGGTATTACAGTAGACTGCATTCCAATGCAGTCGACTGCAATACTTGTAGTAGCCTATTATAGTCAATTGTATTGGAATGCAGTCGATTGCAAGTTGGAAATTTGAATTTCCAACGGCTACTTTTGGGATTACAGTCGACTGTATTTACTGTTTGGCGCATTTAATGCTTCACCTAACTCCAAACGGCCATATTCATTCCACCTCTATAAATACTCATCTTGGGCATACTTATGATTCATCAATTGTATTCAAAGCCTTCTTATCTTGCATATTCTCAAAGATCAAAGCAATTGTTCAATCTCTTGGTTTTCATTGTTTTCTCATCCTTTTCAAGAGAGCATTTATTGTGAGCTTACATTTGAGAGATATATACTTTCATAAAGTCATCATACACTCATCTATCTTGTTCTAGAGCTTAAACTTGTACACATCTACTTCTTGAGAGTGAATCTTTGTACACAATTCTTCATCTAAAGTTTCTTGTATTAAAACTTAGGGTTGTCAAGCTTTGGAGCTTTGGAATTGTCAAAGCTTGTTCTTGATGTGGGCATAGCATCAAGGGATTGTAAGCGGTTCGATCTTGACCCGTAAGAAAGATCATACTAGTGGATTCAAGGGCCTTTCAAAGGACTTCCTTGAAGGGGTAGACGTAGGCTTGAGGGTATTTCAAGCCGAACCATCTAAATCCCATTGTCAAGTATCTCTAAACCCTTCTCTCTTTACATTATCGTTTTATACTTGTGTTGAGATTGGTTAGTTTGCTTACTTGAGATATTGTGTTTGAGATTTATTGTTTGTAACTTTTCAAGTGTTATTCATAGCTTCTCTTAGTTTGTAGTTATTACTTGTTATTTACTTAAAGTAGTCTTAAAACCCTATTCACCCCCCCCCCCCCTCTAGGGTTATCTTTTCGATTTCAAATAGTTTTACTGAAAATGTGTGATTTATTTAAATTCGAATTTTGATTTATTTCAAATAAATTTATGGCTATTATTTTTAACTGTTACGGTTGTTTTTTCCCCAACAGTTGTGTATGTCCAAATTCACACCCTTCCAAGCTATTATAAATACAAGATTTTCAGTTCTTTTCAGATTACTTACTCGCTTGCAATCTTAAAAATCTTTTCTTTAACTATAAAATTACTATAGCAAAAAACGTACACTGCTTCAGAGAGAATGCTAAAGGGAATTTTTGAATTTGCTTTTTGCAGATTCTCAAAAGACTTTGTTGTATTCTAGAGGATTGTTTGTCGTTAACTAGTTATCAAACTCGATTCGAGTGGGAATAAATAAAGCCTTAAAGATAGTGATCACGCACCTCAGAGTCTTTACTTGTGATTCTGATTCCATTAAATTTCCAACCGTGCATACATTGACTATATATGCTAGTTTTTGGTACCAAGACAAGAAGATCATCAATTAAATAAATGAGAACTTATATGTATGTAAGGATACCGTCACATGAAAGTAAAAGAAAAAATCATACGAGAACTTATAAAATCACCCTTGAACTTTTGCACGTTCTTTCATTATTGAAAAATTTATATCAAAACATATCGCTTCCATTCACGTTAAAGTTAAATATCTCAGAGTTATTACATCTTCTCCATCAATTTTGATTCATGAAAACAAATTATAGAGAACAATATTTTCTATAACCTTTAAGAATAAATATAATCTACCTAAATTAAATTGAATATTTTATCAGAAATTCAATCCTTTTTTAATTTTGTTCTACATATTTGTCATTGATGTGTATGCTACAAATCTCAATAATTATGCATGTGTGTGTATATATATATATATATATATATATATATATATATATTTAATACAAATATAATCGTATGTTGAAACTATCATATAACTAAACTTTAATTTTAGATTTTAATTACGGACATATTGGTGTAAGAAACCTATCGTAAAACTAGACCTTTAGAAATTTTTAAATGCATAAGAATTGCTAGATCATACAACTATGCTCTTAATTATAACTTGACTTTGTGGCAAGTACATAATCCTATATTCGTATTAGAGTTATTAGAATACCTTTATTTGCATGACAAGATATCATTCATATGTTTATTATCTTTTTATGATCCATTGTATCCTGAGATATCATATTTTTACATGATAATATGTTTTTCATATAGATATTGCCTTCGTACATTTCCTGATAAAGACTTCAATTTATTTCAGCTCAAACGATTAATCATTTTTTTTTGAGCTTGAAAACTCTCAAGTTTTGAATGCAAAGGGTTAAATAACTAATTTTTTTCTTAAACTATTCGTTTCAAGTTAAAAGGTTCTTTAAATATTATTACTTTTAGAAGATGAGGCTAAATTACAATTGTTTTGGCTAACTTTAAATATTTTGAAGTTAAAAAAGTTCATTAATGCATTTTTTAGTAACAAAAGAATGAATATAACAAAAAAGGATAAGAATATGGTCTCAACATAAGAAATAATCTCAAGAGATTAAAATGGCTAAATATTTTTCCATTAAAATATCATTTTTAGAAATAAAAGGTTTACAAAAATTAAGCAAATTTTTTACCTTTAAAAATGAGAGACTAAACTACAATATTTTGGGCTAAATATAAATAATTTACTGTTAAAGAGGTTAAAATTCACTAATGCATCTTTAAGTGACAAAAATATGTGAATGAATCTAGCCCAATCTTATAAATATGATGCTAAGACTTTGTTTACCTTTAAAGAAAATTCTATCAAAACATAACCTTAAAAATTATCAACATCAAAATAACCTAGATTTTAAAAGGTGGGTTATGGAAGGCTTATTGATGTCGATTGTGCTTTGTGGAGGGTTGATTTGAGGCAATGTGGGCCGTTTGGTGGCGGTGCGTGAATTGGATAGGTGGTGGGCTGATTGAACACAATGGTAGGCTAATTAGTGGTGGTGAAAGGCTGTTCTGGTGGTGGTTAATGGCGGTGGCTGCCTTGGTACTGGGTAATAGTTTGACACCAACAAGAATCTTATATATCTTTTTCCAGATTTTGAGTCTCAAATTCAAATTTTCATTTCTGTTCATTTGGTTTGTTGAATCGTAATGGTTTGTTGTAAGTGATTGGAATAAAAAAGTTGTGACAATTGATTGGGGTGAAAGGCTAAAGAAATGTAAGAAAGTTGAAGAACACGATGATGGTGGAATATGATTATGGCTGTGGCTATGGCTATGGCTGGTTGTGGCATGTGGGGGTATGTGTGGGTGGGACCGTGTGTCAGTATTTTGTTTTGCGTGTGTTAAAGCTGAAGAAGTGTAAATGGATGATGGTGGTAGGGGCTGTATGGTGAGATGAAGGGACGATGACTGACATTTGAAGAATTATATTCCTAAGTGATGAACGTTCTGATATTTTCATCTTTCACTTATTTGTCAACTGACATAAATGCTATTTTTTTCACCTAATGGACATGTGTGTAATTTTATCCTAACCTCATGTTCAAGGGTGCAATTAATCCTATAGTTTTCTTAACTCTCAAAATTCTGCGCCGTAGGTAATTTTTCTTTTTTATTTTGATGATATAGGTCTTTATGTGATGAATGATCTGGGTTATAAATTATTCGTGATAAACTTTTGTTGAGTTTGTATTTATAATAAACCTCTAATGTGTATGTATAAATATAGGATGAAAAATGTAGGTTTGTGAACACTGTTGAAACTACTAGGTTCATTATTATTATCGATATCAACTTCACACACTTATTTCGTAATATAAATTTCAAAAGGAAACACACAAGGTACACATACACATGGACTTTTTAGATGAAGAGGTCTGTTGTTATCATATAAATCAGTATTAAAAAATAAAAATCCTTATTGTACTTTAAGATCAACAAGGTCATGCTAGATAAAAATAAAAGAGAGCTTTAGACTATACTATTAAGAGAATTTCAGAGTAAAATATAGATTTTTTAATAGAAAATGAAAAAAAGAGAAAGTATAATTAAGATTTTAGACTAATTGTACTCAAACGTTGGAACTTAAGATGAAAAAGTTGAAAAAAGATTTGTTTTATATTTTAATCTTAAAATAAGAGATACATGAAAATTTTTACTCCGTTCGTCCCAAATTATTTGATCATATTGATTGCACGCTTATTTAAGATATGAGTCTTATTATATGAGTTTTTCATTCTATCCCAAGAGAGAGAGGGGGAAGAAGAAAGTGCTTTGATAGAGAGAATTGGTTGGTTGAGAATTAAAGAGGAGATAAGTAAAATAAAATAAAAAGTCTACAAAGGATAAACATATAAAAACACTTACATAATCTTTTTTAATTTGAAAATTGATCAATTTTTTTTTTTTGGGATAGCTCAAAAAGGAAATATGATAATGTTTTTGGGACAGAGGAAGTAACAAAAACAAATAAATTGTAGGGAATAGTTTTAGCCCCCCCGCCCTCACCCCCATAACCACTGTTACAAGAAATGGCCATCATTGTACATCAAAGAAGATGGATGGATAATGAATGATACTGAAAATACTAAGTAATGATATTTTGAACTTTAATGGTGATGCTTGTAGGAAAAAATATCAAAACTCTAAAAGTAAACAATAGAAAAACTTTGAAAAGATCGTTGAAAGTTAAAACCACTATATTTGTTCCTGAAGCAGCTCAGTTTCTATATGTATCATGCTAGATCTCTTGAGTTCGCTTGATTCTTGGCTTTAATATGCAACATTTAAGCTCATAACCTATTTCGTCTTACAAACTTTGTTATGTATATTATTAGTCATAACTTTTTCCTGTTAGACCTTTATTTTGGAGAATCCTTTTCGGATTAATTTTTGAACTTTCTTAATATCACTTAATTATAATTCAAACTTTTTTCTCAATTTCACTTCCTATACTTATATATATGTCATCAAAACATGTTACTGGAAATTAGACAAGTACAATATATACACTTGACATTAATTATCTCTAAACACTCTTTTCACTTTTATTACTGTAGAATCAAACTTGTAGTGTTTCGTGAAAGTCTGATATTTGTGAAAGATGTTTGAGACTAATTACAATGTTAATGTACCTTCGATAACAAGATATAATATGAAACAGTCGGGATTTTCTTTAGCGGCAACTTGATGTGACGAAAGAAATACAAATGATAAATAGTAAAAAATATTAGTAATAATTAGCATGAAAAATTCGAGCTTAAAAGTAATGTCATGTCTTCTGGAATTAAGTTTTTATACTTTGAGCCTTTGATTAGCAGTTAATAATGATTTATTATTATAGTTTAGTTATAATAGTCGTATTCATTAATTTTAATTGTATTTTTCACCAATGTTCACAATATTTTTATTTTAAATTATTATAAAACGTGCAAAGCACGTGATCCTTACTAGTATATATAAAAGCACGGATGATGTTAAATGGCTAATCTTTTCTTTCCTTAAGATACCCTTCTAAAGTTGAAGTCTTTTTATAAGATTATAAGTGATTAGGGGTGTTTTTGACTTAAAACTTCTTTTTCCATTAAATATCCTTATTAAATTACAGTGTTATTAAAAAGTGAGGATGTTTTTGACTTCTTATAAGATATTAAGCCTCTTTCTTTAAATAGCCTTATTAGATTAAAACTTCTTTTTTCCATTAAATATCCTTTTTAAATTACAGTGTTATTAAAAAGTGAGGATATTTTTTCACTTCTCACAAGATATTAAGCCTCTTTTCTTAAATAGTTTTATTAGATTATATGTTTTTATTAGTATTAATGGTTATTTTCACTTTTAACTTTTTATAAGATATCAAGTCTCTTTTTATAAATACTCTTATTAGTTTTTTTATTAATTTTAATTTCTTTACTTTCTACTAAAAATAGAGGAAGAAAACCCTATAGAAATTCTATAAAATCACCCTTGATCTTCTGCATGCTCTCTGTTTACTGAAAAGTTCGAATAAAAACTTACGGCTTCCATTCAATTAAAACTAAATTATCTTAAAGCTACTTCAACTTTCTATCATATTCGATTAAAAGAGTAACTTACAGGGAGCAGAATTTTCTATAGCCTTCTAAGAGATATATAATATGCCTAATATTTTTTCAGAAACTCAACCTTTTTAAATTTTTTATTTCATATTTATATGCTGATGCTTATTTTACATATTTAAATTATCTTACATATCTATCAATTTCAATATAAACATTTTACAACATTAAAACTATCATAAACTTGAAATTTAATTTTAGAGCTTGATTATAGACATATTGGTGTGAAGAAGTTTTCGTGAAACTGAAGCTTTAAAAAAATTTATAAATGCATATGAATCATGATGATTTTAAATGGCTAATCATTTTTCATCCTCTAAGATGCCCTTTTAGTATTGAAATCTTTATAAAAGATTTAATTATGGGTGTTTTTCACTTATAACATTTTTCCATTAAATACTCATTTTGTTAGAGTGTTACTAAGAAAAAAAAGGGTGCTTTTGACTTCTCTTAAGGTATTCAATATATTTCCTCAAATATCCTTATTAGAATGTATGCTTTTGTTAGAGTTATGGGTTGTTTTGACCTTTAAAAAAAGAGAGGAAAAAAGCCTTATGAAAATCTTATAAGATCATCCTTTAACTCCTGCATATTCTATGATAATTAAAAAATCATATCAAAATCTACTGCCTTCATTCACGTTAAAACTAAATTACCTTAGAGGTAGTTCATCTTATTCGTCAAATTTAATTAGGAAAACAATTTGCAGATAATATTATTTTCTATAAACTTTTGGAAGAAATGCATTATGCCTAAACTAAATTGAAAATTTTTTGTCAGAGCCTAATCTTTTTTTGATTTTTTATTTCATATTCGTATGTTGATTCATTTGCTATATATTTGAATAATTGTGCATGAATATAGATTTCAATGGAAACAAATTAATACATTGAAATTCTAGTAAAACTGAATTTTAATTATAGATTTTATTATGGACATATTGATGTAAGAAAGTTATCGTAAAACTGGAGGTTTACTGAAATTTTTAAATATGTAAGAATCACTAAATCATCCCACTCTGCTCCTTATAATAATTTGAGTTCATGGCACGTGAATAATCTTATGTTCGTATAAGAGTTTTTATAATCTCTTTATTTGCATGATAACATATTTTTTATATGGTTATTGTTCTTTTGTGGTTCACTCTTATAAGCGATAGAATTAGGTAAAACTCAATTGGTAGAAACTCCAACTTATTTGAGCTCAAATGATTCATAATGTTTTTAGCTTTGAAACTCTCAACTTTTATCCACAAGGAATTAAATGACTAAGCATTTTATTTGTTAAAAGGTTTCTAAGTATTGAGGTCGAGAATTAATTACAACCTATTAGCTAACTTTAAATCTTTTGTTGCTGAAGTGGTTAAAAATTTATTAATGCATCTTTTATTGTCAGAAAATAATGAATATGACCAAAACGGGTAAGGATTTGGCTCCAGCATATAAATAATATCAAAGAATCAAATGAATAAACCGTTTTTCAATAGAAATACCTTTTTTAACAATAAAAACTTTAAATGAATAAAGAGCATTTAAAAAAAGGAGGCTAAACTATAATATTGTTGCTAAATTTAAATAATTTGCTGCTGAAGAGGTTAAAAGTTTAATAATGCATTTTTAAGTGACGAAATGTATGAATTTCATCAAAATGGGTGTGGATCTAGCCCCACCTAAACCCTAAATGGTATAAAATGATTCCAAGAGGTTAAATGGCTAAACATTTTTCTTTAAAATACCTTTTCAAATTTGTAGAGTTTTAAAAAAAAATTGAGTGTTTTTAATTTTTAAGAGGGTGAGGCAAAATTACAACATTTTTGGTATTTAGTTTTTGAAGAGGTTAAATATTCACTACTATATCTTTTAAGGGAAAAATTAATTACATTCAACAAGCGGGAGTGGATCTAGCCCAATCGTGTAAACATGTTGTTAAGTCTATGTTAACTTTTAAAGAAAAACACTATCAAAAATTAACCTTAAAACTTACTAACATCAAAATCGATAAAACTTAATACCTTAATTTTCATACTCTTTAGTGAATCGTTCATAAATCCAACTATTATCACGTTTTTTATTTGTATATTTCTTAAAGTAGACTAGCTATTGCACATACTAACTTTTACATATGATTGTGAATTTAAATTTATTGTCATATAACTCAATCAGAATATCTACAACTTTGGCTAGGTCTTCTTTTTTCTGCTTTAATGATGATTTTTTTTTGTGTTTGGTAAATATTAGATTGTTATAGTTTTCTTAACTCTCAAAACCTTATGCCACAGGTAATTTTTTTTCTTTTTATTTAGATAATACATGTCTTATTATTCGATCAATGATTCGGGTTACAAATTATTCTTGATATAAACCTAATGTTTATTTATATAGAGTGAAAAACTTAGATTGGTGAATATTATTAAAATTATTTTGTTCATTTTCATTATCTCATATCAAGTTTTACTTTCAGTTCGTTGTAAAAAGTTCAAAAGGACACATACACGCAAAGACACATACATACGTTTTGACTTTTTAAATGAGTAAATCGAGGTATTATCATATAAATTTATATTAAAAATAAAAATCTTACGCTAAATATATGCTAAATTACATACATAGCTAAGTTAGTTCCATATTGTACTACTAAGATGAATAAGATCATAAATAAATATAAAAGAGAGTTTTAGAATATATTATCAAGAGAAACTTAAAGTACACTATAGATTTTTTTAATAGGAAAGTAGAAAAAAGAAGGTAACATTAATTAAGCATAGTTTTACTCAAATTTTACTCAAAATTTAGAATTTAAGCTAGAAGAAATTGAAAAGGGATTTAATTTCAAATTATAGATACATGAAAATTATAATAGACTAGCAAAAGAAAATAAAATGGAGTTGTTACTTTGACCCTCAGCAATCATCTTTAGAAGAAAGATAATATTTTGAATTTTAGTAGAAAGATCCTTATAAGTTATAGTTACTAGATTTGTTGCCTAAAATTGAGTTTCTATATGTGCCTCACAAAATTTTTTAAATTCATTTGATTCTTGGTTTTAAAGGTACAACATTTAAACTTTCATGCTTTACATATATTAATCATAGCTCTATTCTGTTAGACGCTTTACTACTGACAATTCTTTTTTGTTTAACTTTTGAATTTTCATTAAATATCACTTAGTATTAATTTAAACTTGTTATCAGTTTCACTTCCTAGAATTACATACATGCCATAGAAATATATTACAAGAAGTCGGACAAATTCAACATATACTTAACATCAATTGTCTCTAAAATATTTTATTTACTTCAATATCAAACTTGTAGTGTTTCGTGAGGATTAGATATTTGTACAAGATATTTAAAACTGATTATAATGATAGTGTACTATAGATAACAAGATATAATATGGAACAACTACGATTCTCTTTAGAGATAACTTGATGTGACAAAAAAATAAGTATGATAAACAGTGACAAATAATGGTGATAATTGACATATATAATTGGGTTTGAAAGTAATACCATATTTTGCGAAACGAACTTTCTAAATTGATTTACTTATTATCATTTAATTATTATAATCCTATTAATTTTTAATTATATTTTTTTATCAACGTTTATTACATTTTTATTTCAAATCACTATATAATGTGCAAAGTATGTGATGCTTACTAGTACCTTATAAAAGTATACATGCATGAATTGAACCACGGGTAAAAAAGAAGCAAGTAGAATAGATAGGCTGAAGTAACATCTCTTCGTAGACAGAGTATTTGTCACTTGCAAGCAGCTCCCATCGTAATTATTATTTATAGCAGTAACTACTTTTTGCCCATTTTTATTGGATCCGTTCAATAATTATTTTTCAGTCATAAATTAAGTTGAAACAAATAAGTTCGAGTTTTTGCACACGTACACAGTTAACATTTGTTGGCATTTGGATTACTGAATAACGGAAATACACTTCTAAATTTTCACTGCAATTCTATCTTAGTGGAAAGTAAAGAAAGGAAAAAAATTGAATAATCATATGGTTTTAAGGCGTTTATAGCTATATTGCCAAAGCACCCAAAAGTGGTATAAGCACCCAATAGTAGATATTACATTGGGAAAGAAGCGATATATGCTTTAGCAATAAACCTACAATTGAGTAAGAAACTAATTGGTAAAAAAAAAAATCAATACGTGCACATTTTACCTTAATGTTTGTCGGAGAGTGTGCATTTTACCTTAATGTTTAAACTTTGGCATAATTCAAATTAAGCTTTCCAATATGTGTGCAATTCTCCAATTTATGGTCTGAAGTCCACTTTCTGGACGCCCCTCAATTTTCTAGGGCTGAAATTATAACTTCCACCCCATCACCCACCTTGGCAGCCACATTACCTTCCTCATTTACTTGGCAACCATGTCTTCTAATCTACTTCCCTCATAAAGGCCCGTCACCACAATCCTTCGTACAACCACCTACCACCCAAAATAGTCATTAGCGAACCCAGCATGAGTGTCACCGCTGCTAGTTCTATTAGACCAACAACACCATCATCGCCCAACACCATACCTACGCCATCATTGAGACCAACATCACCATTTAACACCAACACCAAAACCAAACTCACACCATCGCTACTAAAAATCAATGCCATCACCACCTAACACCAAGCCCACAACCACTACTACTACTACCACCACCACCATAACGTCTTTGCGCCTTCTTCCAAAAATCCAAGCATCAGTTTGATTTTCGGGTTTTGTAACGATTTCAGTTTCGGGTTTTGGAGATGGTGGTGGTGCAATGGCTCGGTGGTTTTGATATAGGTTTGATATAGTTTTATCTAGGGTTTTGATTATGGTTTTCGAGATACATTGTGGTGGCGTGGTGGCACAGGGGATTTGGTTTAGGGTTGTAATTTTGGTTTTGGAGATGGTAGTGGTGCGATGACACTGTGGATTTAAATTGAATTTTTACTTTATTTTTCTTTGGGGTTTTGATTGTCGTTATGAAAATGGCGGTGGCACGGTGGCTTGAATAGACTCTGGCGGAGAGGTTATAACAAAGATGTTGGTACCTCCATTTTCAAGCAATGTGCTCGTGATGGTTGGTAAAAAGGGTGGTGATGGTGGAATTGTTGCATTGTTTAGGATTTTGCATATAAAAAAGGAGATTTTAAAAACTATTTACTAACTGAAGAGAGAAACAAAAATTTTCATTTACTCAATAAAAAATCCGTTTGTAAGTGCAGAAACTAGGTAAACAAACCGAGCATAAGTTAAAACTTTTTTCCAAGATCCATAGCTAATATGTTGTCGCTAAATTAGCAGAGTGGCACCAACCTCTATGTACAAAAGAGATGCGAATTCAACATATAAAGTAGATGAATTCAGTGACATCCTAACAATGTTTTACATAACTTAATAATAATACCAAAGACGGTTGAAATTGAGCAGCAGACAGTTAGTCATTAGTGGTTTACTAACCTTTTTCTTAACCACGTGAACCTGTTTGAACAGCATGATCCAAGTTGTCCAGCTACTACCACTGAATGGACGCACTATGAGGAAGTCCAGCCCACTGTATGAGAAGAGTCATGCATTAATGGATTTCTCTGACTACGAGAAGCATTATGTATGAAAAGATTCATGGAAAGGAAATTGAATCAAATTGGTAAATTCTCTCTCAGTTTTATTAAGTCTGGTGTTTTTGTGGCAACACTACAAGAGACTGCTCCTTTATCGACTACCAGTCGTTGTTGCTAAATAGTGTACGACGGTTGATATTGCAAACGGCGGTCACAAATGCGGTTGCTAAAGGTTGAGTCACTAAATTTTAGCGACCGCAATTTTATCGAGGTCGCTAAATCTTTTTGATAATTAATAAAAAAATTTATTAGCAATCACGTTGACCAGATTAGCGATTACTACAGCGGTTGCTATTTTTTTTTAGCAATTAGTTTTGGCGATTGCATTTGATTTTTGCATTTTAATCTTCTCTAATAGATTTGCATTTTATTTGGTAAAATTTCAGATCATTACACTTAGATCTGGCAAACGAGTATACCCGTCGGGTCCGAGTAAAAATCGTGTATATTTTACCCAATTTTTCCAGATTCCGTATCCTACGGGTAAAATACCAATTTTTAATTAATTAATTATTATTTCTAATTATTCCCGGGTAGGTATTTTACCCGTGGGTAAAATACCAATTTCTAATTAATTATTTTTCAATGAAATAAATTTTAACTATATCATTTTGCCATATTTTAACAACTAAATCATTCTTCAATGTTTCATATTATTCTTCTCCATCAGAATTCATTATACAACAATCTGCAAATATACACGACCACCGTCAAGATCCACTAAAGGTCACATCAATCCACCATTCATACATCTATTGAACAAAATAATTAACAAATACATGCAAATTTCAAAGAAGTAACAAAATCATTCATAGTAATAGTATAAACTTAACTTCAACACAAGTTGATACAATCTAATTAGCTTAATGGCTTGATGTTACCGTACTAACAATATCTAATTGGTTCATTAGCGCCAAGCCAAACTAAAACGGGGGTTGAAAGATATAGAGGGGTTTTTAAGGTGACAAAGTGGAAATGGCCGCTGTTAGATCTACAATTGAAGTGGTCGGTAGATCTGCGGTTGAAGTAGCAGACTGATAGATCTGCGATTGAAGTGGCTGGTGGTAGATCTGTGGTGAAAGTGGCTGCTATTGACGGTGTCGGTGGTAGTAGATCTGCAGAGGAGCACTGATGGCGGTAGTGGTCATGTGGGCAGCGATGGTCTAAGGGAAAAGAGACGACGGTGGAGGCGGGGATCTACGATCTTGTGGACTATGGACCATGGAGTCTAGGTGGTGGTGACCGTCGTGTGGGTTTGGCATGGAGTGTACAGTATGAGTGTGTGTGTGTGTGTGAGAGAGAGAGAGAGAGAGAATGCGACGGTTGGAACAGAAGAGAGTGAAGTGAGAATGAAAGGTAAAAAAATCCTAAAACCATTTATATAGCACAAAATCCTGGTAAATTCGGGTTACCCGTATCCGATACGAACTGACCCAAAAATTACGGGTCGATTCTATTACTGGTCTATTTTCAGTAGGTCTCCTATATATGTACCCATACCCGACTTTTTTGAGATGGCACGAATAGACCCGCGGGTTCGGGTAATATTTTGCCAGGTCTAATTACACTAGCAAATGAAACTAATGGCACATAATTGATTCCAAACTCACACAATAAGGATGTACACAACTTTTTCATTTCATTAGTGATCATATCCAAAATTTTAATCAATAACTTTAACTCTCTATCAGACATTGTCTTGAACCAAAATAGAAAAATGTCTTAAAGACCTAGACTAGGACCAACAAAGAAGGTAACTACTCTTGAGACCGTACAAATCCATCAACGTTCGCATCGTGAGTAGCACTTTAAGCCAAGGAAGCGCCAAGATTGTCATTTTCTTCACGGGTTGTTGAAGGCATGCAAAGTCCAACATTGTTCTCACCACCTTGAGAATCACCACCATTAGGCACAACTCCATGCTGCATGAAACAAAAGAATTTAATCAACAAACTCAAAGAAACAACCAATGTATTTAAAAAAGGAAAAAAAAAAAGGAAAAAAGGTAACCTCTGGCATTATCCTTACAAAAATTTGCAACCCCACAAATCAGACTATGTATTCAGTTCAAAGAAACGTGGTGCACTTGGCTCTCACACTTTAATAGAAGAAAAATATCATTTTGCTCACTGAGACGCTCCACAGTTTATATAACTGTCAAGCTGTAAATGAATCATGACAAGCAAAAGTAACACCACAATTGCCAAGTGAAGAATGGTCTCACAAAATTTTGTCAAATCTAAAGCAAGCTGCACTCAGCTAAAATGAATTGCATGTAACTGTTTATGTCAGCTAGCCAGGTTATCATGTAGCATGCCATCATTTAAGTTCTAAACTCGTCACCGTCTTTTTGCAGTAGAAGAACATCACCTGACATTAGCAAACTTAATTACCGTTGTGGCGGTCTCTAGCTGCAGTCGCTATAGTCCCTGTTTCTTGTAGTGCAAAGTTTGAGATTGCTGTGGCACAACAAATAGTTATAATTAAAGGACCTTGGTTTTTTTATAAAACCATTGATCCTCAAACCTTGGACACCTTCGATGTCTTTGAAGAAGGAAGGCTTAAACAATGTTCCTGTGTGGATTAAGCTACTACACCTTCCTTTGCAATTATGGTGAACTCATATGTTGAGCAAAATTGTGAGCTCAATTGGAAATCCTTTATTCACGGATAGTATGACTACATCCAAAGAAGGATTGAGCTATGTTAGAGTATGTATTGAAGTAAATATGCAGAAACAGTTACATGAGGTGATTCCACTGAAAGGACCTAAGGATTACAAAATGGAACAAAGGATGGAGTATGAGTGGCTGCCTGTGAAGTGTAGTCACTGCAAAGTGTTTGGGCATCAAACGAGTAATTGATGAAAAGCCTCATGTGCAACAAGTATGGATAAGAAAGGAACCACAGGAGGATGGAAAGGGTGAAGTGCCACATACTCCAAGAGTGGGAGATCATCAACAAGCAGATCACCATTCTTATCCTCAGGTACAAGTACAGTTCAAAAAGCAACAGGGGTGGCAACATCTAACAGGTATGCTACTCTTACTGGTACTGTTCCTATGAATGAGAGGACTATAGACATTGAGAATGCAAAGCATGGAATGCATAAAGATGAAGGGCAGCGACTACTTGAGATAACAGCAAAAAGATCAATAAGTAGAATATCTACTAAAAGGGGCAGTAGAATCCAAAATAAGTGACCAATATAGCAAGTTGGGTTAAGTTTTCCAATGACCTTGTGAAGTAAGCTGCTGTCAAAAAATGATAAAAAGGAATAATGTAGAGATTCTTGGACTTTTGGAAACTAGATTAAGGGAGGAGTGTATTCCTGCTATTATTAATAAATGGAGAAAGGATTGGTCTTTTATATACTCCCTTAATAACAAAGGAGTATCAAGACTTTGGTATGGATGGAATAACAAAATTATTAAGGTGGATGAAATTGCCAATTTTTCTCCTCATATTACTGGAAGAATTAACCATATTAAAAAAGGGATATTGTATTATGTGACGCTTGTCGGTGGTAATAATAAGGTGGAAAAGAGAAGAATGTTATGGTAGTGTCTTGGAGTTGATGCTGCTACTATTGGAAGACAACCATGGATGGTAGCAAGAGACTTCAATGTTGTTAGATACTCAAATGAAAAAAGAAGGTATGCTTGGAATATGAAGAAGAGATATGCATGAATTCAATCAATGCATATACAATAGTCACCTGGAGGATGTGAGTACTAGAGGCCTATTCTATACATTCTGTAATAAGAGGGAAAAAAAATTAACAATAAGTAGAATTGATAGAGCCTTGTAGAATGACGTATGGTTAGAACTCTTTCCAAACACACAAGTGGAGGCACATGTTCTTAGGATTTCAGATCATTCTCTCTTAACAGTGCAAATGATGGAAGACCAATGGATAGGTAAGAATCAATTCAAGTTCTTCAATTTTTGGATGAAGCATATTAGTTTCATCTCTCTATTACAGAATGTATGGAATGAAAATGTTCTGGGGATGCCTTCCATAGATTGAATGCAAAGCTGAAATTCTTGAAACCAAGGATAAAGCAACTCAATAAGGAATATTAACACAATATTTCAGGGAGGACTGCTGCAAATTCAGGGATCTGAGGTTCAATTGAGAATTTTGCAAAAGAAGGATCATACTCTAATTCTCAAGGAAATGGAGCTGCAGCTCCAGTACTTTTTGTTAACTCGCGCAAGCTAAAGCCTTTTATCATCAAAAGGCAAGAACTAAGTATTTAAAGCTGGAGGAAAAGAATACTCCATATTTTCACAAAAAAAATGCATGCCATGGATCTCATAATAAAATCCCGTCTGTTAAGACTGAGACTAGAATACAAGTCAATGGAGCAAAAGAGGTACATAAGGTGGCTATTGACTATTTTACTCCTTTTCTTGGAACCCCAATACTTTGTGACATACAACAAGCAAGCCGAAGGAAATTGTAAACAAGCTACAGGTATCAAGGCAAAATCAAGAGTTGCTGAGTGCTTCCATTAGTGAAAAGGAGATAAAAGAGGTAATGTTTTCCTTAAAGTCAATAAGGCACCGGGGCCCAATGGCTATAGCTCATAATTCTTTCAACAGAACAAATGGTGAAAATTGATGTGATTGCTGTTGTAATGGAGTTCTTTCACAAGCCTAAGGGGGAAGAACTTTTTAATAAAACTTGACACTAATACCTAAATTCCATGCCCAAACACCATTAAGGACTTCAGGCCAATTGCTTGTTTTGATGTGATTCATTAGTGTATCTCAAAGGTGCTCTATGCAAGGATTAAGAAAGTGTTGTCACAGGCAGTAAGCTTTTATGGCAAATAGAAGCATTGCTGACAGCATTCTACTAACGCAAGAAATTGTGAAAAGACTACAATAAAACATGTGGTCAGCCTAGATATGTCCTCAATGTTGATCTTCAGATGCTTATGATTCAGTGGGATGGGATTTTTTTGCAAAAAATGATGGAAGTGGTGCAGCTTCCAGCCAAGTGTATTCAGTGAACAATGAAGTGCGTTATAACTGCAAGATTTTCTATCAACATTAAGGGCAACATGGATGGTTATTTTACAAGTGCAAAGGGATGGAGACAAGGGACCCATTTTCACCATA
The DNA here is from genome assembly GCA_033070095.1 of Escallonia herrerae. NCBI lineage: Eukaryota > Viridiplantae > Streptophyta > Magnoliopsida > Escalloniales > Escalloniaceae > Escallonia > Escallonia herrerae. Next base: position 21,329 of record JAVXUP010000072.1, on the reverse strand, counting down.
TTTGTTTTTATTAGTCATGGAGTGGTTCTCTAGCCTCATGGATCATTATGCAAGCCAGCCTAGTTTCCAATATCATCCTAAGTGCAAAGACCTACACATTAATCATCCACGCTCTGCAGGCAGAGAATGACACTTTATCACTGCTGAGACAAGCACACAATGAATTTGAGCATTTATCAGGCCTTTTTCCAAATCTGGGCAAAAGCTTTATTTATTTGGCTAGGATTGATGAGCCAAAAGCTATGGAACCAGATTGAGCCTATGTACCTCAAAGGGACCTCAGTATATGGTTGTCTAATCTAGTTATGTTAGTGTATCATGTGGACTTTGCCCAGCAACTCCAGAAATGAAGCCCATCTCTGCCTCTCTGGGCTGTTCAATGGCTTCAAGTGACGCCCAAAAAGAAAACGCTAGAAGTCCACTTTAACAAAATCATTTAATTAATAAAAAATTACTTTTCTTCTGTATAATGAACTTCATATATGGAGTAACCCTAGCAGCTAAACACAAGCAACGACAAAATGCACCACCAATCAACATTGTAACATCTTTGTACTTACATGAAACTATAATATTAAGCTCGAGTAGACCTGGCAAACGAGTCACCGTGGGATGCGGGTAATACCTGGACAAGCACGGGTAAAAGGGATCCAGGCAAGAATTTCTGGGACTTTTTCAGGTAGTCCTTTCCTACACCGTGCGGCTAAATGGGTCAAAATTCAATAATTTTGTTCTTGTTTTTTTATAATCCGTTTTTATTTGTTCATTTTGACCAATAGACATATTTTCAACTTTTTCCTTCTTTCGTTTTTAGTGGACTATTTCTTGTTAGTTTTACCTTCTTTGTTTTTTACTAAAATATATCTTGTTAGTTATTATTACTTTTGATTTGGGGATAAAGTATTAAGTCACATGGTTTTAAATCGCAGAATCGAGATACGTAACGATCGCCGTCGTGGTGTAACGGTATCGGGCATATCGGACGTTACGTAACGGGAATCGGTTATCGCGACTGTAAAATTTTTTCATGCATTAGCAAATGCTTAAAACTCAATCATATGAAGGTTGTGACCTTAATATCTTTCATTTTAATGCTTTTAATGGTTTAAAGTTTATTTTAAACACATTGTTGGGTCAAAATCTCTTTTAATTCAGTCCAAGTGAGAATAATTTAATATTTAGACAAAACAAAAAGGTTGTATACAGTCTAGCCATAAAATTATTAACTAAATTTAAAAAAGAGCCTAACTTAACTCTCATTATTTATATCTCATAAAATCCCACATATTAATGTCACTGACATCATAGTTGCTACATTTGACAAGTCTTCTACCACCAAAATGAATGTCATACAGGTTCTTCGATCTCTATATTCACTAGATCCCTCTCCAAATAAGTATTTAGTAGCGTTAACCCCATAGTTATTACTATTACTAGCACTGGAGTGACCGGACCCTGCTTCTTGTCGCTGTTGCTGTGCAAAATAGCCTTGGGGTCCATTGGACTCAAATTGTCGTCGTTGTTGTACAAAATAACCTTGGGATCCATTAGATTCTTGTTGTCCAACATAATTATGGTCTTGAGGCAATGGCAAAACAAGATAACCATGTGGATAACTCTGAAGAGATGGCTGGCGAAGATAAAACTATGGTGGTGGGCAGTGAGCGACCGATGGATAATAGTACGATGGTAGTGGCGGATATGGCTGAGGATAAGAAGGATAGCAGGATTGTGGCCCTTGTGGGTATCTTCCAAGTCCAAGATTGCCAGAAAGATCCTCCAGGTTTCTTAAAGCATTAGCTGAGCATTATTAGGAGCATGTGGACGTAGACATGTTACTTGCCCACGTCTCCTTCATGCTCCCCATTTTTTTGCCAGGGGCAACTATTCATAATTACCGTTCACTTCATTATCACGAGCTCCATTCCATCCAACCTCTCTACCATAAGGTGAACCAGAAGTAGGCTCAACGAAGTCGTCACTTTGTTCTTCGGTATGATCACCACCACAACCACCACTACCATTGGGCAGACTTAATGAAGCACCACCATGATTACCAGAGTCCGTATCTGGTTCCATATGTGCATTTACATAGTCCTCATCATTAAGATCCGAATCATCCAACAACTCATAATTGTCTTGGCCATCCAATACAGGGCGTTCTCTCTCTTCCAACCATTCACTTAATGGATCAGCTTTATTAAATATGTAATCCAAGCATATGGGGGTTAAAAGCATCTTCTATTTCTTTTTGGCTTTTCCTTGTAGCCTGTCGGATCTTCAGCCTCATATTGGAATAAACAAAGACAAGTTGATTTAACTTTTGGGACTTCAATCTGTTTCTTGTCTTTGTGTGTATGAGGCTGAAGGTACTCTAGTTATGCTCTCAATTAGAAGATGATGTTGTTTGGCTCAACACTCTTATAGCTATTCGTTGCAGTTTAGGCGTAGAACTGTCATAATGTATCCACCATCCAGCTGCATAGTAATAGCAACCGTACAAAATTAAGATTTAAAATTTCAACCAATAACAATTTTGTTATTATAGAATATAAATATTATAGTTTGTCTAATTACCCAGATTTGTTTGTTTAATTGCTTTTTAGGCCAATACTGTTCCAAAAGAGTCATGTCTGTCACTAAATAACAAAATCTACACAATGTATAAAACTTTATGCACGTCGTAAACAAAGTTTGAAGTACAATACAAATTATAATGTGTAAGTAAGTATTTCATCATACTCACTTGGTTAATAGCTCTGATTTGATTGTCAACAAGAGGCTCTAGCCTCTGGATCACCTTTTTAACTGCTTCCAACAAATTTCTATTATCCATGAAAGATTCACCATATTGAAATTGCGGATTCAAGAAGTAGCCTAACACGTGAAAAAGATTACTAATTACAGAATACTTATATTTGATTTAAACAATGAATTATAGTTAAATATTGGTTTAGTAACTTACTGGCCATGTTTAGATCTTGGTGTAATTGAAAATTCAACCTCCTTTCAATTATTCCTATATAGTCTGTTGTATGCCGATTACGCTTCTGAATGGCGAGCTTGGCCCTCTCCATTGCGTCGTAAAGAAAACCATTGTAAGTTTTTCATCTCCATCTACTAACCGCAGAACCTTTACAAGTGTCTCTTGCACCTTCAAAATATCAGCAGCTTTAGTCCAAAATCTCCGCTAAAAAATGATCTTCTTTACCAACTTGCCTTTGCTAAATTTTGAATATTTACATGCATTCCACTCATTAGACCTAAACATATCTTCCAAAGGTCCCTTAAATTGGCAAATGGTTTCCAAAGTAACAAAATTTGTAGCAAAACGTGTGATTGCAGGACGTAGAAGCTCTCTGCCATTGGTGTAGGTTTTCATGTAATCAATCACCTAGTTAAAGCTATAAATGAACTTGGTGATCTCCATTGCTTTTCCTAGCACCTCTTCAACAGTTTTCTTCTTGCCAATATCCTCCAGAATGAGGTCAAGGCAATGAGCAGCACATGCAGTCCAATATTAATTTGGCTGCTTCTCCATAAACTTTTTGCCGCCAGCTTTTATAGTAGCTTCATTGTCCGTTACAACTTGAACAATATACTGCTCCCCAATCTCATCAACGACCTTGTCCATGATTTTGTCCATGATTTCAAAGTAATAATCTCCAGTCTTGCTCGGAACATTTGTAACATCAATGGGCTTGTGAAAGATTGTACCTTGAGTGCTATAAGCTAGGAAATTAACTAACGGTCTTCTGGTACCACTCGACCATCCATCACACATGAGTGTTACACCCTCTCTTGCCAAATAGGTCGATGACCTTCAATCCACTTCTTTAAACCTTCCAGTTCCCTGGGTAAATAAACTTCACTGACCTCATGAGGAGTGGGAAGCTTCACATCTTTTCCTACCTCTCTTGCAACATCTAAATCGGCTCAAACCAAGGACTTGTTACAGAGTTAATTGAATGTCGGGCAAATATAACAAATTGGCTAACTGCTATGCCCAACTTCTTTCTCAGACCTTTTATAACTGACGTGCTGATCTTAGTCTGCTTAGAGCCTTTATATCGGTGAAGATCAACGTCCACATTTTGCAATCTTGACTCTGGTATAATTAGATCAACCCACCTATTCTCACTAATAAACTTACGCACGCTAGAAGATCGTTTAGGTACACAAGGCCGAGACCCACTACTCCCTCCTACATCATATCGCTTTCCTGCACTTGATCTAAACCTTTGTCGCTCCTCAAACTCTCTTTGTTCTCTCATGGACTCCTTCCATGCCATTGTCATCTCTTGATTTGAATCATCACTATAAACAACGTGACAGTCATCTTCATCACTATCGTTATCACGCTAACTTTCTCTAATATATTGCACCATTTGTTCTTTCCTTTTCTCCTTATCTATCTGTGTCATCTTATAACCTTGAAGAAGGTTCATCATTTCTACTCTAACTTCAATGCTAACAGCATGACAACTTGAAACTTGTCATTTTAGATGAGCAAGATGCTGCTTCAATCGAGTAATACCACCACTTATCAACTTTCCACAAAACTTGCAAGCCAATTTATGCCAATTATTTGGCACTGGATCTGCAAACTTCTAGCCAATATCATTACTAGGAGCCTCATTCTCTCCCGCATTTTGACATGGCATTTTGAGTCTTGAATAAATAAAATTTTGATACCTATAAATCGTTAATGTTTAATCTACAATTGATGGTAAAAGTTTATAATGATATACTAAAACATAAAATACATTGTATTTAAATTAAATTGGCACAAAAATAAAGCATAAAGCCATAAACTATAAATCATTATTGTTTAATCTACAATTGATGGTAAAAGTTTATTAAGCATTATCAATTAAAATAAGTTTTTGAATTTAAAACTTCAAGTTAGAACCATATACATAATTCCAAAGCAATTAAGAGAAAAACAATAGATAGAAGTCATAGAACTTAGAAGTGCTAAAGTCTAAATATCTAATACAAACAATGTACCGGTTGATAGGTCATAATAATAAATAAATAAAAGAGTGTTTGACATTTTGACCTACTTTAATAGAATTGAAGGATTTGAAGAAGGCTCAGTGCCTCTGCGTGCCTGGCTGCCTGCCTCTGCGTGCCTGGTTGCCTGCCTCTCTCAGAAATGAGAAAACTCACCAGCTCTCAATCCCATGCACGACTCCCACTGTCCCACACCATCCCACCGCCCAGTTGCCCACGGCTCACCGACTCCCAAATCCCAATCTCCCACGCCCACCTCGACACTCGTCCCAAGCCGTGACCGTGACCCAGGTGAGTCAAGCGAGTTAACGACTAGCGGGAGACAAGTCAGAGAAGTGAGACAACAGCAGCCAAACGCCGATGTAGTTGCGCTCGGCCAGTCGGGCTTCGTACTTGCTACCTTCGTCTTTCTTTGTTTGACTGTCTCTGATAGTCTGATTTGTATGATTTTGTGTTTGTGATGATGTGATCTTTGTAAATTGGTTGTTGTTATAGTGAAGAGGAATTTATAGAGAGGAAAAGTGAGGAAAGTTGAATAAACGGAGAAAGCAGATTCCTTTCACAAGCCTACAGTAATTCAATTTGTAATTTTGCACAATAAATCAATAATTGATTGTAGTTCAAGTTTTTTTTTTACATTGATTGAGTTATGGAATCTGCTTTCTTGAACCCTGAAGGAGATCAGAAGAGATGCAAAGTCAGGTCAGTCAGGAGATTCTCCAATCGGAAGGAGACAAAAACCAGATTTCAAATCTTGCGTAACGGTATTTATCGGCGTTACGGCCCTTACGGTTCCATAACGGCGATACGCCTGTGAAATTTACTTTCACCAGTATTTCGGTGTATACCAGTATCAGACCCCTATAATACCGTTACGAATCGGCCATTTTTTAAAACCTTGTTAAGTCGGTTCCAAGAATCAAAACCATGGATGTAATGAATGGTGTACAAATTCCAACACATGTCATCCAAATACCATGGCAATGGCAACAAACAGAGATTGGAATGGGAACACAAACCGAAGTTAGACAACTAAACCTAAACACGAATTTGACAGTTAAGGTGAAAATAGAAGAAGATGATGGCGATGTTCACCGCTGTTGGCGATGAGCTATCGGCGTTGGCGGTGAAGGTGGTGTTGCGAAGCTACGATGATGGTGGAAATGGTTGTATGGATCCCGATCTGTGGTCTAAGGAGAGAAATGGATGGCGGCAGCACCATGAATCCGCGGTGGACGGTGAAAAAGGACGACGGTGGAGTGTGGAGTGCGTCGGACTCTGGTCACGACCGCAGACGGCAGAGGCGCGGATCTGCGACCCGTGGACAGTGATTGGTCACCGTCGTATGGAGTGAACAGTGTGAGTCAGAGAGAGAGAGAGAGAGAGGGGCGGTAGTTAAGAGTCGAAAGTGATGAAGAGAAAATTCTCCAAAAATTCTAAAATCATTTATAAATCACAATATCTACATAAATTCTGGTAACCTGTACCCGACCCAAACTAAAATGGGTTATACGGGTCAATTTATCTAGATAGAGATAAAAAAAAAAAAAAAACTAACGAGACTATGTTTTATGCCCATACCCACTTTTTTTGAACCGAGATTTACAAAATTTTCGTCAATAAAAAGAAGATTTTCATCACTAAAATTATTAGTGTAGAAAATTTTCTTTGCCCTATTCCGTTGCGTAAGCTGGTGTAGCTAAAATGTTAGTGATAGAAGTCAACGATTCCATCAGAAAACTATGAACGGATTCTTCACTTTGAGTGATTAAAATTTCCGTCACAAAAAAGTATTTCTTCTTAAATAAAATAATTTGTTTTTAGAATTTCTAAAAAAGTTATTGACGAAGGATAATTCAATTGCATGGGAGGTAAATATTCCGTACATAATATCTCCTGCGACCAATTTAGCCGTCACTAATGGTTTGCAAATTTGTTAAAGGTTTAAAATTTTATGTGGTGACAATTTTATCGCTAAAATTTAATGATAGCTCTTATAAGTGATATTAATCGGACCCTTTGGTATTGATTAGCGTGAGTGACAAAAAAAAAATTCTGCAACAATTAGTGAAGCGGATTAGTAAATAAATCATAAAATCAATATCAAAATCTGATTTATTTGAAAAATGAAGTCAACTACTTAATTTTGGAAAGAGAGGGAACCAAGAATGAATTTAGGGAGAAAATTAATTATTTGCATAATCAATTTCGGTTAACTTAGACTAAGAGCAAAGGTACTCTTCAGTTGCAACAGACGAGATAGAGAGAGAGAGAGAGAGAGAGAGAGAACTGCAGGTAAGGAATTTCGGCGATCGTAGCATTTTTGGTTAAGTTTTCTTTTCAAGTTTAGTTTCTTTCTTTTTTGAGTAATGGGTAATGTGTTTGTGTATATGAGTGAAATTGTGTGACTAGATAATCTGATGCATGGGGATAATTTGATGCATGTTTTAAAATAAACAAAATGAAGGAGACCCATGCCGTGAGGCAATGGGTGTGGACGATTTGTGTCATATATAGTGTCTGTGTTCATATATATGATGTATATAAGTGCGAGTACAAAACTAAATGGGTGAATGGGTTTGTGAGGTGTGTGAAGGGAAACCATGGCTGTCCGTGACTGTTTATGATCTTGGTTCAAAGGATAGTGGGTAAATGAATTAAGTGAGAAATTATGTATCTAATGTGTTTGTGTGAGCTTAGGTGTAGTGTAGTTTATAATTATATTTTCAAAGTGTGTTTGTAACGTGAGTGGGTGGCTGGTGTAGTTCGGCTGTATTGCAGAGAAGGGGCAGGAGTAAGATGAAGAAGACGGGTGAACAGTAATGGGTCTGTGCAGTGGGGAGGTACACTGTGCTTGCACAGTTGTACCACGTGGCTGTTGGTATTGTACGATTGTTCAAAAATTCTGAAAAATTACAGGATGATTCTTAGTACAATATTATAATTTCTATGAAAATTTCATAATTTTCTGATAATGTATGCAATTATTATATTTTCTGCAAATACTGAATTATAAATATCTTTTAAAGCCCTTAAACCCATGAAAATGTTTTGGAAAAATTAGGGTAATGTTTTTATACTTGAGGCAAGACTCAGTAAAAGTTTGATAATATTTGGAGTTGATTTGCGATCATTTTCCGTATCGCATTGAATGTAACAAAATGAAAAATAAAGAAATAGTTTTAACGCCTTTTAAATCCTGACTCTCATTTCTATAATTTTTATACATATATTAAGGATTGAATAAAAATTATGAGTCCTTATTTGTAGGTAGAAGCAATTATGGAAATCTGTTGGTTTTAGTGTATTTAAAAAAATTATTTTTAATTCAAAAATAATAAAAAATTACATTTTTATCCCATATGCTCTGTGACTGCAAAGGGGTGAGTGTGGACAGCTGTGGGCTGTCGTAGGTTGTAGGGTGTGATTTGGGAAGGGTTGTGTACTGGGGCAATTTGCATATGAATGTGTGTGCTATATATATATATATATATATATATATATATATATATATATATATATATACATGGCGGACTGAAATGGTGGTATGACTGTGCTCAAACTAAACGGAGAACAAGGGAAGAAGGTAAATAGTATCGTGGGTTTGAGGGAGCTGTGAGATTTGATGTTGGCTATAGGTTTAGATAGAGAAAACCCTGGGCTGTGCAAGAGGGAAATTATGGGTGCAAGTGCGAAGGAGAGGCTGTCGTGTGTAGTGTTTGATGTGGGTGTGTTGTGTATGTATAATGTGTTGCGAATGGGTATTTGAGTGCTTCATAGGATGTATATGTGTAAGCAGAAAGGAAGGTGGGCTGCGATGGCTGAAGTGTGCATGTGAGTAATTGGGTGTGGAAGTGTATAGTTGGTGAGTGCTGTGTGTATGTGTTCTGTAGATAGTGGTATGTAGGTATATGTGGGTGAAAGAGTGAAAGTGAGAGAGAAATGGGTATTACGTGAACTGTGGGAGTGAGGAGATTTGGTTCATGTTTGTGGTTGGTGTTATGGGTGGACTGCCCAGCATGGGTACATATGTTTTTTTTTAGTGTGTTTTGGGTGTAAAGTGTGGTTATATGTGTAAGGGGAAAGGGGGATCACGGCAGTGGGCTAGTGTTGGTTGGCTGTATGAAGTCATGTATTGGATAAGAGAATAGAAGAAGGTGACAGGAGCATGATATGGTCCGTGGGTATGCATAGGCAGAGTGCTTTGGGAAGTGTTATGGTGTTTTGTAAATCAATGGGTGTAGGGAGATATCCATGCATGTTGTTGTGTATGAGCTGTGAGGTGCTGTGAGCATGTGTGAGTATTAAGGGGTAAGTTTGTTCAGTCATGGTAAGACGAGGGTTTGCTAGTTCTAATGTGGGGTGTGTGTTTTGGTTAGTTGCATATATATGTGGGTAATGTGTATATATATGTGATAGTGTGTGTAAGGAAATGGAGAGGAAAAGGAGGCTGCGTGATTAGTAGCTGTGTGTTCTGGGGTTGGACAGGTGAAGAAGATAGTAAACAGTAGCTGTGTTCTGCGTGAACAGTAATATGTGCTTGTAAAGTTGTACCACATGGCTGTTGGCAGTGGCGGACCTACATGGTGGCAAGGGGGGCTGAAGCCCCCCCTGAACTTTTGAAAAAATAATTTTTTTTTGGGAATCGCACCCTAACCCCCTTTCCCGAGATCCCGTTCCCCGAGACCCTCACTTGGCACTCTCTCTCTCTTACCGTTGTGACTCCGTAAGGATCGTGAGTGACCGTCGGTGGACTCCGACGAGGCTACTCCGACCAAATCTGTCCCTGCCGGCGACCGCGACAGAAGCCGCTTAGGTAGCGATTACCATGACGACGGCCGACGAGACCTTCGAGACGTCGACTACTACTCGATCCACGGCTACTCTGAATCCGACCAGATTTGGCCCCTCATGGCCTCACCTCTGCTGCCGACCGCGACTGAAGCCGCTCAGGCGACGCCATGACGACGCTAACGAGGCTCCCAGCTGGCTACTTGACGCCTTGACCTGCTGCTGCTTCAACTCTTCGACTGCTTGTGGACTTGTACATCGCCGCCACATCTAAGCAAAGAGCCTTCGCCGGACTTGTGGTACAGTGGCCAATGTATTTGATATATAACTTTTTAGGTACACTGTATTGTAAAATTATTGTTATCATAATCATAATTAGGCTAATTGATTATTACTGACTTACAGTTTTTAATATGATTTTAATAAAAAAATTTGCACCCCCTGAAAAGAATTCCTGGTTCCGCCCCTGGCTGTTGGGTATCGTAAACTTGTCAAAAAATGTTGAAACTTTACAGAAAGGATCATAGGACAGTATTAGAATTACTGTAAAAATGTTATATGTTTCTGATATCATATGTGTTTTTAATAGTTTCTGCAAATTTCCGAATTGTAAAATTATTTTAGAGCCTTTAAACACTGAAAATGTCCTGGGAAAAATTATAGTAATTTCCTTATGGTATAAATAATGCTCAGTTTAAATGTTATGATTTTTGGAGTTGATTTGCTATGGTTTCCGTATCGCATTGTTTTTAACAAAATGAAAAATCTAAAAATAATATTTATGTCTTTTAAATTGTGAATTTAATTTCTATAATTTTTATAAGTATTCTAAAGTAGTTATAAATATTATGGGACTTATTTTTTTAACGGGAAGTAATTATGGTAATTATTTGGTTTTTATTGTATTTAAAGAAATTATTTTAATTCGAAAATATTTAAAAATTCAGAAAATTTATATTTTGACTTTTATAATGTTTTAAGCTATAAAAGTGTTTTGTTTGTAATTCATTATGAATTTTGAGTATCGTTAACCATTAAAGAGTGCGAGATTTTCGATTAGGTTAGCCGTGTGAGGGGTCCGCTTTGGGTTGCGAGATTTCGGAGTTAGAAGTGAGCACGTGGGGAGTAGTCAATATTAGGTTTATAGTAATGTAGCATAGATTGTGTTCTAACCAATGGATTGCCAATTTAGGTTTATTCAGAGATCAATAATCGACATCGAGGTTGGTAGCAGTGCTTAGCTCGGATCGAGGTAAGGAATTTTATCTGAACCCTATTTCATTATTCTGATTTCAAATGCTTATAACAACAGTGTTACAAACTAGATCGAATGTTGATCTTTCTTGATTGATATAAAAATGTTTTTAAATTGCCCATGAAACCCTAAATTGAGCCTTATAGCGATCGTTTGGAATTCTGTTTTATCTTATCTTAGAATCCATTGTTCATTTGATATGTTTATTGATTGCTCATCGTAAAGCATTTTTCAATTCTATTTATTACTTCTCAATGTTGACATGGGTTAGTAACTTGGGAGCCATAAGGATGGTCTGTATTGTTGGCGTTATAAGGATGGTCTATTGGATGGGTTTAACTAGTACCTAGATGGACTAGTCAGTGTACATATGCATATGTAAAGCAATCGAGCACTGCCGGGGTGGCTTTGCTAGTGTACTGCTCATGTTCAATGTTTCTTGTTTATGTTTTATCCCACTTTAAGTGTTTTAAAAAATGGTTATTGATTTAAGGGAACTGAGTTGATACTCATCCCTATGTTTATATTGAAATTGTTGTGGTTTTCTTTGAAAACCCTTTTGACGTTATTATTTGATTGTATATAGAAAAATTGTTTGAATCGTTCTATTCCCTATTTTAAAAGTTTTTATTTTGCTTAAATATAAAATCGTCCGAATCATTTCTATTGTTTTACATCTTTGTGCGACCTTACTGGGCTCTTAAAAGCTCACTCCCCTTTGACTTCCTTTTTGCAGGTAGTAACCAGCGTTAGATTTCTTGAAATTGGACTAGAGGCAAGCGAGCGAGTGAATTTAAGTTACTGTGTTTTTCTATTAGAACCCCTGCATGGGTGAAGAGTATTGTTTAAATTTTGTAGGTATCAATTTGGTATTTTATTTATGAAATCAATTAGGAGTATGATTTCATTGAAGGTTAGTTGCTATGATGATGGTTGTCCACTTTGGATTATGAGAACATATTCTCTTAGTGTATCTGATCGATTGAGTGTTAACATTTCAGAAAATTCCGGGATAAGTTTGGGTTGATGCTTTTTCTGCACTTCTTCCACTATTAGGTTACCCGCTATAGTTTTCAACGAGAATAACAGGTATGTACTTAACGCATTAGTTTGATTGTATTTATTTAGTCACGTGACTTTGTCTTAATTTACATTGAGTAGTTCATATTTAGTATGCTTATTGTTCCATATGATTCCTAATGTTTCACAATTTCAAAATTACGATGGACATTTAGGTAAGTGACTTTTAAAAGCTAAATAAAAGTGTGGACAAGTTTTTTAATTTTTTTCAGCTTCCTACAGGCGTTTGAGTTCGTAAAAGTGTATATATTAGGTGGTCATGAAGTCATGTTTGTAAAGTATTGATACATTGGCCTCAGTTCTATAGGTACACTGATATAACTTGGCAAGTAGTTGGGGTTTTCTCTTTTCTAGCCTAGGGTTATCCTTAACTATTCATAATGCTAAAGGGATCTTTTGGTTCTGATTTATGACACTAGCAATGTATATATGCACCATATTATTGAACTCACTATTGCATTTTTATCGCTTGGGAGATGTGTGTTTAAGTATGAAACAAAAGTATATCTTTAGCGACAATATTTAGAATTGAGCTTGGAATTAGCAAAATAGGTGCAATCTTTAACGGCACTCTAAAGATGTAAGCATTGCTAAATATATGTTCAAAGAATAAGAAAGTACTTCCTCCTCATATATTTAAACATTTATGCTAACAGTTTAGGCCATACTTTATTCCTTTTCAGGTTCTTTAGTTGATAGCATAGAAGAATGAAAAGGTAGACCAAGGGTTTATCAACATTCGAGACTTTAAAATCATTCTGTAAATCACTAAAGTCTTTTCTAGAGATCTTATCCTCATGAATTTTTCATGCCATACACTTGGTTTTGCTTTGGACCACTGTTGATCCGGCCGTTGTTTATTGGTTCTACCAATTTATTCAAATATAACTTTATTTTGTAACCATATCTCTTGAAATGATGAAAGAAGGCCGAAGAACTCTCCAATTTACGCTTTGAGATTGCAAAAGGTGTATTTTTGAGGAATCTTATCTCCAAGCTTTAGGATACTATGACTAACATGTTATACTTTGTTTTGACCAAAAGTTTCAAAATTGAATTTTAAAGAAAACAATTGTGAATAATTTGCGGATAGATTGTGATAAGGCAGATAAGCTGAGTTTGGGGAATATATTAAATAAAAAAACTAAATAAATCTTGAATTTTGCCCTTCGGTTGGAAGATTAAAGCATAGATAGATTTTCTTATGTGGAGGTGGTTACATGGGGTGGTGCATGTTAATGGTTACGGTTATGGTTGAGTCAGGGAAATGCTTGTGATCTAGGGGTAAGGTTAAAAGTGTGATAGGGATGCTGCATGTGGTAGTCAAAATTATAGTAGTGGTAAGTGTGACATTTGGTGGTGAAGGCGATGATAGTGGTTGTGTTGGTCATAATTACTTTAACGTGATGGTAGCGATGATGGTTGTGGTGAAATTAATGATGGTTGTCATCGTACTAGTGGCAGTCGTAGCCATAAGGTGGTGGATGTATTAATCTATTAGTGATAACATGATATAATAAATCCAAATGAAAATCGATATGTATATTGTATCCTAAGACTAAGAGCTCATATATATTTTCTTAAGACTTCCTCTTCTAGTAACATTTTTGTTCCCACATAGAGCAATAGTGGCGGTACGTAGGCGTGGCGGTGACATTGAGGGTGGTAGTGACGGTACAAGTGGCAATGGTATTTATGATGATAGTAATGGTGGTTTGTGGGGTAGCGATCGTAGTGTCTGACAACGACAATGTAGTGGTAATTGTGATGGTTGTGATGGCAGTAATTGGTGGTCATGGTATTGGCATGCATGATGGTTGTTGTACATGCGGTTATGCTGTGGGGTTAGTGCACCGATGCCATACATCATACATAGCAATGGTGATTATAGTAGTCATAATAGTGATTGAGGTAATGATAGTTATGATATGTAGTGACGGGGCAGAGCATGATGGTTGTGACAATAAACCCAGATACCATCACTAGACAACGTTACATTCTTTATAAAGTTAATTTATATTTTAAAAGGATGTTTATTTGAAAGTAAGTAAAATAGCTCCACATGTTTCTATTTTTGTTTGAAACTCTATTCTCATGGCACGTATTACTAGGTTATTTAAGTCTGTGATAATATGTCTTGGATAAAAAAAAACCCAGAATGTGTGGGTGTCCCCCATCGGTTATTCAAAGAAGATTGTGACTTAGACCTAAGTATATAAGTCTTGTCCCGCATTGATTATTTAGAGAAAGTCATTACTTATCTCTAAGTACATATGTGTTGTCTTGTATTGTGTTTTAAGCACAAGAAAAGAGAAAGGAAGAGTCCTTCTTTGACTAGGTCAAAGAGAAAAAAGTTCTTCTTTGAGTAGGACAAGAGAGAAGAGCCATTCTTTGTGAAGGTTTGTAAAGAGAGACAAAGGTTTGTAATCTCCAGTGACAAACATAGTAAAATTGCTGCTACCACGTAGGCTTTCGTCGAACCACATAAATCTTGTGTGCCTCTATTTTCTAATATTATTTTTTGATTCTCTTCTTTAATGCTTGGTGCGGAATCTAGTGTATCCTTTAACAAGTGGTATCAGAGATGAGGTTCACTGCAGATTGAAAGCACCTTACAATGGCGCCAAATACTTTGACGAAGTATGATTTGGAGAAGTTTGATGGATCACACGCTTTCAGTTTATGGAGGATGAAGATGCGTGATGTTCTAATTCAACAAGGGTTGTTGAAAGCGTTAAAAGGGAAACAAGGGCTTCCTGATACGATGTCTGCTGATGAAAAGGAAGAAATGTTGGAGAGAGCCATAGTGCCCTGTTACTATGTTTAGCCAACAATGTGCTGCAAAAAGTTTCTCAGGAAATGACTGCAGCTGGATTGTGGTTGAAATTGGAGAGCTTATACATGACAAAATCTTTGACAAATTGCTTGTATTTAAAGCAACGGCTGTATACTCTTTGGATGAAAGAAGGTACATCGATCAGTGATCATCTTGACGAATATAACAAGGTAATATTAAACCTGCAAAATATTGATATCAAGATAGAAGATGAGGATAAAGCTTTACTGTTGTTGTGTTCTTTACCTTCGACATATGAACATCTTGTTACTACCTTATCATATGGGAAGGACAATATCTTTATGGAGGAGGTTGAGGCTGTGATAAATTCTCAGGAATTAAGGAAGAAGCTTTCAGAAAATAGGATAGAGGAACATGTGATGGTCTGATTGCTCGAGGCCGAAGCACTGACCATGCTGGGTCCCAGTCAAAGGCCAGAAAATTGAAGTGTTATTATTATCATAAGGAAGGGCATTATAGAAAGGATTGTCTTGAGCGTATGTTCATCAGTTACTATCAGTTCCTCGAATGGAGTGTGGATTTTTGATACGGGTTGCTCCTATCATGTGTCCCAATAGAGATTGGTTTGCCATTTATCACTCATTTGATGGAGGTAAAGTTCTTATGGGAAACAATGTCGCCTGTAAAGTGGTTGGGATAAGTTCAATTCAGATCAGGATGCATAATGGTATTGTGAGAACTTTGACTGATGTCAGGCACGCTCCAGAGTTGAGGAAAATCTGATTTCTTTGGGTACACTTGACTCTAATGGCTGTAGCTATCGGGCTGTAGGTGGAGTTATGAGGATAATGAAGGGTGCTCTTGTTGTGATGAAGGGGTTGAAACAAAATAGTCTTTATTTGTTGCAGGGTAGCACAGTTACAGGAGTAGCACAATAGCAGCTTTATCTTATGTTGTAGATTCTGACACTACTAAGCTATGGCATATGCGTGTTGGGCATATGAGCAAGAGATGTTACACCATGAGTGCTTATGGTAGTTGTGTGTATCACCAGAGGCTCACGGATAGTTCTCATATATACTTGTTCTTGTATGTTGATGACATGTTGATTGCTGCAAAATCGATGTCAGATGCCAACAGTTTGCAAGAGCAGTTGAAAAGGGAATTTGAGATGAAAGACTTGGGTGCAGCAAAAATGATATTAGGGATGGAGATTCAAAGGGATTGACCTGCAGGAATTGTGTTCTTGTCCCAGAAAAAGTACATTGAATAAGTATTGCAACACTTTGGTATAAAAAACTCTAAACCTGTGACTACTCCTTTGGCGGCACACTTCAAGCTTTCAGCAGTTGATTCTCCACAGACCCAAAAGAAGGTGGAGCACATGGCATGTGTTTCATATGCTAGTGTAGTGGGCAGTCTCATGTATGCTATGGTTTGTACGAGACCGGATATTTCTCATACGGTCACTGTGGTTAGCAGGTACATGGGTAATCCTGAGAAAGCTCATTGGCAGGCAGAAAGTGGATACTTCGATATGTGAGAAGTACTGCAGATACTAGTTTAGTCTACCATCGGGCAGTGATGCAAATGGTAGTGTTATTGGATATGTGAATTCAGACTATGCTGGAGATTTGGATAAGAGGAGATCTTTGACATGATATATCTTCACTTTTTTGAGCTGTGTGATCAGTTGGAAGGCTACTCTTCAGACTATTGTTGCGTTGTCTACTATAGAGGCTGAGTACATAGCAGTGAAGGAAGCCATTTGGTTAAAGGGCTTGGTTAGTGATTTGGGATTGAAGCAAGAGTCTAACACTGTTTACTGCGATAGCCAAAGTGCCATACATCTGACCAAAAATCAGATGTTCCATGAGCGGACCAAGCACATTGATGTCAGGTTTCATTTTATTCGAAATGTGGTTTCTCAGGGTACTGTTATGGTAGAGAAGATTTCCATAGATGAAAATCCAGCGGACATGATGACAAAGCATATTCCAGAGATCAAGTTTAAGCATTGCTAAGATTTGATTGGTATCAGCAGTATTTAAGGTGTAGCCCTAGGGGGCAGGTGTGGTAGCAGCAGATGATATTTTTTAGATTATTTGTGGCATGTTTTATCCAAGCCAAGGTGGATATTTGTGATAATATGTCTTGGATAAAAAAAAAACCCAGAATGTGTGAGTGTCCCACATCGATTATTCAAAGAAGATTGTGACTTGGACCTAAGTATATAAGTCTTGTTCCACATTAGTTATTTAGAGAAAGTCACTACTTATCTCTATGTATATATGTGTTGTCTTGTATTGTGTTTTAAGCACAAGAAAAAAGAAAAGAAGAGTCCTTCTTTGACTAGGTCAAAAGAAAGAGTCATTCTTTGAGTAGGACAAAAGATAAGAGTCATTCTTTGAGAGGCTTTCTAGAAAGAGACAAGTCTATAATACAAACATAGTAAAATTGCTGCTACCACGTAGGCTTTCGTCGAACCACGTAAATCTTGTGTGCTTCTATTTTCTGATATATTTTTTTCGATTCTCTTATTTAATGCTTGGTTCGGAATCTAGTGTATCCTTCAACAAAGTCTACATAATAATTTACTAAATACATAGTTCGTGCCTTTTTTACCTTCTTTTATGATTTTCAATTAATGCAAAGACGGTAATTTGTATCTAATTCGACAATAATTTTAGCTAATGTGTGAAACATCTATAAAATGAAAGTGTTGATCAATGATACGAGCCATAAAGTAAAGTGAGAAAAAGAAGAAGATGCCTACAGTTATTTAGATGGAGTGTTGCTAAAAATTTCATTCAACTGTGAGTAAGTAAATAAGTGAAAAAATATATAGTTGTGTTTACTTTGTTGAATGGTTAACTTCTAAAGCTCTCATTTTTATACAAAAATAAAATTAGTGCTAACATATTAAAATAAAGTGAAATTATTATTTTGTATGAAATAATAAATTATTTATTGCATGCTTTACTTTTTGAATACTTTATTTTGTACACTTCAACATTAATGCTATAAATAATCCGGAGTATAAAAAGAAAAATGGCAATTACAAAACGATATGGAAATGTGATTTAACTATAATTCTCTGTTTATGTCTTGCAAGCAAAATTTCACAATTCTTAATTCAAAGCCAATTTTTTTATGAACAAAATATAGGTTTTTTGTACATATATAAGTATGATAAGTTAGGCATTAACAATATAATTTCTCCATTTGACATTTCCTTTAACTAAATCACATAGTGATAAATTATTTGAACAATACATGTTAATTTTGTTTTCTCATTTTGGGTGTGAATAGCCTCACCCACAACATATTATGCGATCCTGATATGACCATGCAAACGAATAGGTGACTAGATTCTGATACATAAAAATGAAAGAAGGATATAAAGAACCAGAAAATTATCATGGTAATGAAAAGTCGATACATTTTTACCTTTAGTTTTAGATATATTAATTTAATCTTTTAGCATGATAATGCACTAAAATGAGATACATTTTCAGTATTTTACACAGTTATCGTCAATATTATTGTAATCATCTTAAGAAGTGGCTTAATATACTCATAATTTATATTCATGATTGATTTCGATTATTATCTTTTATCGTGCATATATGTGTACATTACCATAATGAAAGTCTTTCTATTTTTTATTCTATTAGTTTAAAAAATGATCGACTATGCTATAATATATGATTGATGAGAAAAACCAAATTGTCTCTTAACCCGACCAAATAACATCTCAACCCAAGAATTAGAAAATTAACATGTTAACAAAAACTTGATGTAGCTTTACCTTGACAGTAGTTTTAGATACATTAATATAATCAATTAGCATAATAATGCATCAAAATGAGAAACATTTTCAGTATTTTACACAGTTGTGGTCAATATTATTCTAATCATTTTAAGTAGTGGGTAATTTATTCATAAAATTTATATACAAGAGTGATTTCAATTATTATGCTTTATCATGTATATATGCAATAACTCAGTGAAAGTCATTCTATTTGTTCTTATTTTAATTTAATACATAATCGACTATTTTATAAAATATGATCGATGAGAAAATCAAATTGTCTATCAACCCGATCAAATTTCATCTCAACACGTGCATTTATATGGGTCTATTAGCTAGTTCATCCATAAAAAGGTTAATCGCAGCAAAGACACAATTTTAACTAAGTCGACATCAATTTTGGACCGTAAACACGATTTTGGACTGCAAACTATCTTGTGAAACGCGGTATCAACACTTGAAACTCAAATACAAAACTCATTTGTAACTCTGGTGCAAAAGTTCCCTCCATGCCATCCTTGTTATTGAAATTTTTAGGTGCAGCCAAGGCCAGCTTCCTCATTTAAACGCACAAATTCTGCCTCTGAAATATTGCTTAACCTGATTAATTACCAACCACGGTCTCTGTTCACAGCCTTTTCACACCTCTCAAAAGCTTTGTAGCTCCTTTCACGAATGGTATCGGATTTGTCAGTGTAGGCTCTAGTGTTACTGAGTGTCCAGATCAGCGATTCGTCGCACTCTCTTCCCATCTCTACAAGCTTCCGGCAGCAATCTTTGCTAATCTTCTTCTTGTGGAAAATATAGTTGTAGTTTTGTCGACTACACTTGTTCGATAACACCCGGAGACAATTGTTCAGGTCACTGTAAAACGAAGTCCTAGGCTCAGCGGGTAAATCGTTGCCATCCTTGGACCATGGATACAGGCACGTGAGATCACCACCGTCGTTGTTACCATCGCCATCAAAGTCATTGTAGTCGGATGTATAGCGACATTTTGCAAGGGCTTGCATTGCCCCATTGGCAAGTAATATGGCCAAGATGGCGATGGGGAATTTGAGAAGGACCTTTGCCATTGTCGAAGAGACTTCTGTGTATGGTAGAGGATGAATGCACTAGGTTTTACCTACACCTATATATATCTAGACAAACTATCAAGATTTTGGTGCATTGAATATTTGGTCCATACGTTTTGCAATTAAAAACATTTATCGCTTGTGCTAGTTACTGTTGTATGAAAAGTTTCAATTTTGGAGTTTCAACTAAAGAACATTAATTCAAGCAAGAGGAAAGTTAAAATTAAGTTAGCTTTGATTAATTGTGCCAGGAATGAGCCATCTTATCTTGTGTATTGTACATAGAAACTGAGATACGCCAACACATAAATGTTTGTATCGATAAGCTCAAGGATATGCGATAACTTCTTAGGTCATTTTTCATAAGTTAACTCTTCTCATTAACTTTTTTAGGTAAAGCGGTGAAGATTAGAGATGAAGAAAAAAAATACCAGAAAACTAGCTAGAAGGGCATACCCCATCCACGTCTGGATAGACAACCAATACCATGAACCAGCGAATCACCTGACCTTTTCTTGTCAGCTTTTCAGAGTCAAGTGTTTTATTTAGAGCTAGGTGTGAGGTCACTAAGATTGAACTAACAATCAAAGGGCCTCCTAGTGCTTAATTTTCTACTTTTGAGGTAACTAACACTGGATAAATTTTAAAACAATAAGAGAAAATAAAATTAGGGGAAACAAAAGCGCACTTCTATCCTACACCAAGTTTATATGTTAAATTTAGAGATAAACAGAAGGGCAACAACTTTTAAAAGTAATCTCGAATAGGTAATCATGAGATCACTGTATTAGTAAATGATGCGGAGAAGCAGTGACATTGATGCACAAGAAGCTCAGCAAACTCTTGAAATAGCGGAAGCTAATTTGAGAAAAGCCGAAAGAAAGAGACAAACAATTGAAGTAAATCTAGCTCTCCGCCGAGCTAGGACACGGGTAAAGGCTATCAATGCGATTTCATAACGTGAATATAACTTGTATTGATGGGTGTGATTGTAACCTTTTTAGCATAAGAAATATGTTGTCACTTAGCTTACAACTTTATTAGTTGTGCGTCCACATTAGCTTTGTACAATTTGGAGGATGTCCCTTTCTCACCTTGGTTGTTTGACAGAGCCCTTAAGTATTTCTTTTATAATGACTAGTGGCTATCATGTGTCATGCACGTGAATAGCATACATCTAAAATTTTACAATCGTTCATCTAATAAAAATTGATATATCACAGGACCACTTTTTCATTGCATATATTCCACCTTTGTCGCTTAACGTTTAAGTAACACTTTATTAAGACACAAGAATGAAGTGTAGGTCATATTCATCTAGTATTCCATATTCTGTCAAGGACCTTGGCAAAGATTCAAAACCTTATTAATCTGCATTATTAATTTAATGAAAAAGGGTATTCCCCATTTATCCATAAAAAGGTTAATCGTCAAAGACACAATTTTAACTAAGTCGACATCGATTTTGGACCGCTAACACGATTTTGGACCGCAAACACG